>OZ038495.1:61188697-61211197 GCA_964036315.1 Acanthosepion esculentum | reverse complement strand
TCTATATTTTGTGTTGTCAACGAATAATCATTGCCATTTTCAATAAATACTCGTTGTCACATTCGTAATGCTCGTTGTAGTAGAGACTTTGTAATCGCAGATACCACTCTAGTTATAGTACAGAATCTGTCTTCAGTAATGGAATCCTGATATCCATTCGCATATCTAGAAGCAAGATCTTAGGAAAAGGACTTCTTAATTCTTCATCTGCTTTTTCCTTATTTTCACTTGAAATTTTATTGAATTTTTTCTGTCTTCACTTTCACTGTCTTCTATTCATTTTTCAAATTATTCATCCTTATCCTTCTCACAGTGGTGATTTTTCAATCGCTTTTTGTACAAAACAAAATAAATAGCTAGATTCTTTGCATGAGTTAAACATTGTCGATGCTCAGGTAAGATTTATTTTTCCAAACATTACCATGACTGAGGCGCCGTCAGCTGTACACGCTATTTTGTGTTTGTCAAAATCAAGACCAAAATCCGCTGACCTATCTTTTAATAGGTCATATATATACCGAGTCTTTTTTGGATGGATTATATACCCAAAACACCGATTAAAAAACGTTCTAAGTTTTAAATTCCCTGCGCCTCTCGTTCCTGCGCATGTGTAGTCACATCAAAGTAAACAAGAACAAGCATAGTCCTATATTACGAAACACGTCAGACGAAAGCATTTATCAAATTTGTCTGTCATTCACCTTATCTCATATATATATATATCCTATTATATATATATATATATATATATATATATATATATATATATATATATATATATATATATATATATATATATATACATGTATATATATATATATATATATACATATATATATATATATATATATATAATAGGATATATATATATGTATATATATCTATATCCTATTATATATATATATAATATATATAGGTACATATATATATTTATACATCCAATTATATAAATAAATTATATATATATATGTATATATCTATATATATATCCTCTTATATACATAATATATATACATATGTCTATATATATATATATATATATATATATATATATATATATGAATGAACTTATATTATGCGCTATGTGACAATCTTTATACATATATATATATATATATTCATATATATTGATATATATATACATGCGTATATTTAAGCACACGCTAACACATATGTATATGTATATTTATATATATATATATACACACACACACACACACACACACACACACACACACACACACACATATATATATATATATATATATATATATATATATATATATATATATATATATATATATATATATATGGGGGCGTGTGTACTTACCCACGAATCGTATGTAGTATTTTTCGGTATGCACATGTATCGCAGCCTTTCAGAATGATTGTCATCATTTATTTTTCTTCTTACCTATTTTCGACATTTCTGATCTCTCCCCAAGGCTCTATATTACTGTATACGTCTTGGCGCTTCTGGTTGCACTTGTTAAAAATGTGTCGTTAAGTGTGTTTACGTGCGCCCATAAAAATAAAATAGGCGAAACCACCATTTCTATTCACATTTGCGAAAATGGAGCAAATAATTCCACAAAATACGCTTGTAGAAATACACATATTATTTTGACATATACTAGCATTTTCTTTTATTTATAGATATTTCAAAAATTCTTTATGTCTTCTCCAGGGAATTACGTTTGAATTTAAGTATGCTTTTACTGGAATGCTTATATGCGATAAAACTTCAAACAGAAAAATGTCGATTTTAAAACCGAAGCTTTTCAAGAAAGTATCTTACATTTAGGCACATGACGTAAGGTAAGCTAAGCAAGAGTAATCTTCAAAGTTACCAGTATAAAAAATTAGGAAACATTTCCGACGCGTTAAAAATGTGAAAGCTTTTATATAAAATAGAAAAATATTCTAAAATTAAGATAATTTCTAATTTTATTTTTACTTATTTTTCGTAACGTCCTCATTTGTACAATTAATTTTTTTTTCTATGTAAAATTATTTGTAAAATTCACTTGTTTTGGGATGAAACTCGATCACAAGTAATTAATTTCTTCCATTCATCTCTGCTTGCCATAATCAAAACTAAGAGACGAACTTCCGGTTGCCCTACGTAACTAGCAATATAGTGATTGTTAACGTAGCTTAGGTGTGACACAAGGCTTAAATTATGGAACACCTTGTAAAGATCGAATTCACCATTGAGATGTAATTGATCTAGCGAGACTTGCTTGTCAACCATTAAACCACATCTCACCGCATATAGATGTGGCACCAGGCCGAATGTGTGCAGCACCCAATGAGGATCGAACCCACTACTCAGTGACAAGTCATCTAGTGAAATAAACTTGTTAACCATTACATTGCGCCGAACTGTCCAAAATGAAGTATGGGTCACCCACTGAGGATCAAACTCACTATTCTCTCTTAATTTATCTAGCGAAACATCTTCATTAACCATTACACCATGAAGAATTGCCCCGTTATGGGTGATATGGTACTCAGTATAAAGTCGATTCAAGTAACCTCAACACAGCTATTTATGTTGTCATCGACATTGCAGTCGACTGTGCATGCCTACTCTCCATTCTTGCGTTATGTGTCACATGCGAATACTGACTGTAAAGGCGTTACCCGTCATCCCTCTCCGATGGGAGATATCCGTTCCACCAAGATAGACCAGAAAATCTACCACAGTGATAACTAGGTTGTGATGGCCAAGCGTTCGTTGCGACGTCACTTTTTTATCCTTCGAATTCAGTTATTCCTATCATTATGATTAGTTGAACTCTTAGATTGTTCCCCCACTGACAGGGAATGTGTTATGGGTTAAGAGCGTCATGAGACATGTTGCTCTTATCCTACCGATCGACCCTTGTATTACATCAGCTATGGCGCCTGTTCTCCCGTTTAATACGATAGGAACTGCGCTAACGTAGCAACGGATCGCCTGCACGTTCGAACGATCGGTGGTAACACGTTGCATCTGCGCGATAACGGAACAGGAGCAAGGAATACACTCCACTTTGTGAAAGTAATTAATCTTGAAGTTGAATCAAATGATATTCCTTCGTTTATTTCTTTTTTTTCCAATGGCCAACTGTCTTTATTAATTTTTATCGTCTGCCATACAGTGTCATAACCAATGTATTCATATTTTCAGTTTCCGTTTCATAGCCACTATCTTCATATTTTCGTATTTATTTAAATTTGATTTACAGCCATATCATGTTAAAATAAATGTTCTCGTATGGTCACCAAAGTTAATCAGCGTCGAACATGGTCAGTATCTGTATGGGTGACCGCTTGGGTATACCAGGTGCTGTAAGCGCATATGCAGCTGGTGTAATGAATAACAGCTCGGAATTTAGAAATCAGAGAGCCTATTTCGAATTCCAGTCAGGTTCGTTATATTCCCTTAAGCAAAAATACACTTGGGATACGTATGGATCCACCTCTTCTCCCCACAGCAATGGGTTAATTAGTAGGACTGTATAAGTTAATCATTATTTTGATTTGTGGTCTCCTACATTAGGTATATTCAAGTATTTGGCAGTATCATTAAGATGAACGCAACAGTGAAAGTTTAGATTTTATTTATGGACTGCAGTGCTATTCCATTTTTCTTCTTCGGCGATCAGGTTGCCTAGGAAATTGTAATTTAGAAAAGAGACAATAATACGGACTATTGTTAGGACTATTTTATCACTATCCTTATATACTTGTATTTTGGTTTTTATTATTATTTCACTTAATCTATTTACATACCTGATCAGGGATTTAGGGAAACAAAGGTAGAATTTGAAATCGACTAGGTAAACTCTGCTCCTAGCACTATGGAAGCAGATCTGTCAAAATAATAATTTAATAATCTTTTTCGGTGCCATTTTTACTCTTTTCTGGAAGCTGAGGCTTAGTTCGAAACGGTTTAAAGTTGCATAACCCAGTCATCTCAGAGGTTTTCCGATTGAAATACTTCATACATACCTAATAGTGACTCCCAAATATAAAAACATGAGTCTTCAAGCGTAAACAGAAAAAAAAAGCTATCGTCATTCAGCTCATGAAGAGTAATTCGAATATGTGATATTGGACGAGGTCGTTAGTGTAACCCATTTTAATTCACCAATAAAAAGCGTATACATTATACGTTGTATCAATAGAGAATGTTTCGTATCTTTCTGAATATGCTGTAATCCAGAAAAATTTCGACATCTTTCTCTTGTAATGTGGACCTATCTCAACCATTTTGAACCCCGCGCAAACAATACGTATGCTTAGTTTTTTTTATTATTCTAGTGTAAAACAAAGCTATATCTCCATTTCGACTCTATGGCAAACCAGATATTTGTCTATATTTTTGATTCGCATGTATACCATTGTCCCCCAATTTTTTACTCTACTACAAACTAAAAATGTTTCTAACTTTCATACCTTGTGTAAATCACACCTCCATCTACCTACTTGACTGTCGCATGTAACAATATCGACTAGGCAAAGAGGAAAAATGTCAACATTTTTGACAATTTATTGCGATGATTGTCCTCTGGGACTTATCTTCGCTATCAAATAACCAAGCTAGACTTGAAAAATTCTTAATCCCACTGACGTCACCTAACATTGGCACAAAACCGAAGTTGTTCAATAACTTCAATTTTTTCGGACACTGAATTAAATAACTCAATTATTCGAGATGAAAATATATATATCAGTAAAATCGTCAGTTCCAATAATTTACAATGTGAAATTGAAGCCTAATCATCAAGACATTGGAAGAGATCAAATGTTTGTGCATTGTGTTTTGCGTCATAGTACTGAAAAATACAGGACAAATATATAAAATATATGAATATTTAGAAAGATCTAATCTTTATTAAACAGTGGTGTTGTAAAATGTAATGAGAATACAAAAAAAAGAAAACATTATTAAAGAAAGAGAAAAATATAAGATGAGAAAATGTGAAAAAATATTGAGGACAGAAAAGTGGCGAGATGTGATATGTTTTATTTATCGCACGCCATTTTTGCAATCATTTCCCACAAACAAGGCGATAAAGCCACTAAGATACCATGATTACTGAGTTTGAAAGTATTTGAGAAAAGGAACGCATTTTAGGAAATAAAATAATAAAATAAAAGGAATTATTAATACAAATGTTAACGATTGAGATTGCATTTAAATTATTAAAGATCAAAGTGAACGGGGAAGCGAGAAACTGGATAAGAGTTCCAAAAGCGAGAGATGAGAGATATAGAAACAGCCAGCATAGAACTTACGGTTGCAAAATCGACTGTAAGATGAGGAAATCTTTCCGCCAAATTATTAGCATGCTTAAATTCATAAAGTTTAGGTACAAAATAGTTAAGAATATCAGAAAAGGAAAGGATAGAAAAAGCAACGTGAAGCTACGTTTCGGAGGGGAGAATATGACTGAAACCGATATGCTAGGTCAAGACCAATATCATTGCAGAGTTTTCTTTGTATTTTATCCGGAATCACTAAATACATAGCAGAAGCACAAGAGCAAATGTGGCAACAATATACAACTCATAGACGAATGATAGACTTATAAATCTGTATGAGAGATTCTAGCGGGAAAAAATCTATAGCAAGATATAGTGAACCAACCTTTCTAAAAGTAGAACTATGAATTGATTCAATTAATTTTTCCATGTCATGTCAGCGGAAAACTTTAGTCCGAGTTGTAGCAAGTGGAATATAAAACACGCTCAATGCCAGTTTGAGGCAGAAAACAATTATGAATATTATTCTGACTATGTGGAATATTGCGGCAACAAACGTTTCCATTCATTCGTACAAAATTCAGTCAAACACTTGAATAGTCAAAACAGTGGTCATTTTTAAATAATAAAATAAGCCAAGTTTTTTTTTAATTCCACAAACATATAATTTCAATAACAAATTTGAATCAACTTTGTTGTTGGGAATAGATCATATAGTCATTTCGAAATGATCCTTGTTTCACTTCTAATCAATAACGCCCCAAATTTTAGTAAATAAAATAATAAAATAACAGGAATTATTAATAGAAATACTAACGAATGAGATTGCATTTAAATATTGGAGATCAACGGACCTGATTTGAATCATCGTTTAATCCAATCTTAATACATGAGATTATAATATCTTTTCTACAAAAATGTAGAATCATCGGGAATATTTGAACTGGTGGAACGTAAGTCAACTGAACATTTACCATGGAAATAGCGATAAGGTAACAGGAAGCTTTTATCGTTTGGTGTGTCTGGAAGGGTCATAGGGTTGAAAACAAGTAATCGTCATCATTGCGACGCAAAAGCTTTTGAACTCGATCAGCTTTGGAAGTGTTGATACTTCAGCTACAACCAAGATATGACAGCAATAATCCATTTTTTGGTTTGAGCTGTCACTTAAAATAATAGTACATAGCAGGAGGAGATAGTTATCTAGGAAGAATATCATTTTCTAGTAACTTTAGCATTTGATCGCATATAAGGTCTATTGGTTAAATGTAAAATGGCGAAAAGCATTGCCCCGGAGAAGAATTCGATTGATTCTAGGGGCTGCTAAATATTCACTCTAACCTCGCGATGGAGGATTATCCAGAACCCAGCAATATAGTTAATAAAGAAATATTTTGAACAAAGTAGAGAAAATAAGATTGTTTTTTTTCATTTGTTTTTTTTTTTATTTTTATTTTTTCATTCAGTTTTTCCTTTTTCTCTCCAGAACTTTCTGTTTAGTCTGAGATTTTGGAGAATGTCCTTGATCTAGTCACGCTTATCTTCACTTAGATTTTCTTAATTTAATCATTTTTTGTCATCGCCTGCGATTCGCTTGTCAAAAGAAATGACTTGTTCTGAGTCACGCGAGAAAAACAAAAATATTTGAACGTTGTTTATTTCACTGATTTAATTCGGAACCTTTTTCCTTAGCACGTTTTTTTTTCAAGGTATTGTAAAGAGCATAATGCAATGGACTGATTCTATCAGCTATGTGCCGTTAATACTTATTTCACAGTGTGTAAAATAAAAAGAATGTGAATATATATATGTGTGTGTGTGTATGTGTGTGAATATATATGCGTGTGTGAGTCTGTGAGTGTGTGTGTATATGTGTGCGCGCGATATATATATATAAAATATCGCACCGTACTGGTTGTAAAAAATTGCACAAATCGGTCTAATATAGATTATCGACCAACTCAGGTAACAAGGAAATATTCGACGATAATAAAGCTAGATATAACAAAACACTAGAACGCGGCAACCATAATGTGAAACTGGAGTATGTAGTAAGAAATAACAGAAAATATAAAAAATAAGCTTCAACAACGCAAACGTAACATAATATGATACAAATCATCATACCACACGAATGTCAAAACCAATGTAGTTAGAATTTTTCTCAATTTAATTCCTAAACATTTTGGTCATTCTCCATCACTGAAAAATGATCTTCAACAAAAATAACATTAAGCACAGTTATATCTGTACAAAAACAAAGATAATTACATATATAATAACAACAGAGCACGTACTCTAATATGCGTATCCATTTAAAATAACGTTTCATCAAATAAATTAAAGATATGTCGGATTTTGGGAGCTGCTTATTCTTCTTTCCAATTATATATATGTATATATATATATATATATATAATAGAAAGTAGACATTACGTATCTAAATATCGCGTGTTAGATTTTTCTGCATGATCATTACCCCATGCAAGTGTAGATCTGAAAAACTTAATGCATGGCTCGAGTACATACCTTAATATTTTCGTTCGTTGTTCAAGAAAAATTAAATTTCTAAATTTATTTTAATATAAAAGGAGTAGAAGGGTTCGCCTATCGTCCGGCTCGCACTCTTCCCCAGTGTTTTGGACAGGGGTAAAATTGTTTCTTCTTATGGATTGGTTTTCCGGATATTTTGCTGTTGGCACTACCACTTTGCTTTGTGTAGTGCCTCTAGCCCATATTCCTCTACCTCGAGTGGTTCTTTTGTCTTGCGAACAATTTTATATATTGTCATATATATATATATATATATATATATAGTCCGATATATTTTTATCACTTCAAAGGTTATTTTTAGTGGATACTTATATTGGAGTAGACGTTCCCTTTATTTATTATATTTAGTATCCTTGCCACGGTTTTGCATAAAGCTTAAGAGACAATTACACAATACTTAATTGTAGCAAGCGACGTAGATTAAAATGGCATAAGTAATCTGTGAAAGGAAAGAATGTATAGTACGTTTTGTATTTATTTATATTCACCTAACGGCATTATTGTTCGAGAAATCCTATTAAAATGATTTGGACAGGCACGATTTACAGAGGAAATTTCTGTTAAGCCCGGTACGTCTTAACCCGTAAATCTGTCCACGCCTGACCCACTGCTCATCATTGTCAAGTTGGTTAAGGCGTGACGGGCTTATCGATAGCGTCTTCTGCCTTGAAGGACGCAGCATCAAATTTCGCCGGCGACTGCCAATTTTTCCTTAATCGGATATGTCGAAAATCCAGGCCCGTAGACAAAAATTAAATTAATATACTGCTTATTAAATATTCGGAAGGCATACTGAAATACAGGTATCATCTAAAAATAACTTATAATCTTATATACGTACATACATATATGTAGATTTTATATTCAACACCATCACTTGATAAGACACCAGAACTTTTAAAACAAAATGGCTATTTTGCACTGATTTTATAACATATTTATGCCATAATTTTCGAATAAATTATATTTTCCGTACTCTGTATTGAGCACTCTTTTAAGAATAGTATTTTTTGGTTATTGGAATTTATTCCATATACACCAATCCTATACTTGGGTATATATATATATATATATATATATATATATATATATATATATATATATATATATATATATATATATATATATATATATATATGAAATTAAAAACGGTTTTTACTTATTTCATTTGATTTGTTTAATTGATACGAACAGATTATTCACTTTTCTATATCAACATTCAAGTATTATTTATATATTGAACTCGTTTATCTTAAAAAAGATTTATTGCTAAACTATACATAAGGGTATATGTATATATAAAAACGTACATTGCAACCTCAGTAGACTTTCTTTCCCTTCATAGATTACGTATGCCATTTTAATCTACGTCGCTTGCTACAAGTTTTGTGTAATTGTTTCTTAAGCTTTATGCAAAACCCAGACAAGAATTCTAACATAGACTAATCGGAAATATGTTAAATAGTTACCACGTGAATAGGTTATTTTCTTTAAGATTTTGCATTCCTGTAAGAAATATATGTTACTATTGACGCTTATACTGCTACTTGTTTGTGAAAAGGGTTTATCAAATCTGTTTAACATCGTCAGTTACCACAATCGCGTCGCTATAAGTCGATAATACAAAGCGTGATAAAAATAAATACTGGGGACGCAATTTTTCTAGAATATGTGATACGTTTTATTGTCTGCTTTTTTCTTTTTAATCATTTCACTCCAAGCCGTGAAAGGTTGACACTAATACATAAGGGATAACGGATCGTGTGAAAATAGGAGAGAAAAAAATTATTAGAGAAAAATAAGACAGATGATAACCAGTGACACTATATATAATTTGTGATGACCAAAGTTGACCGGAAATCAAGATATCCCAAGAGAGTTACACAAACGAGAAGCGCGACAGAGGAACCTGTTATCATATAACATGTCCTAAAATAGCATAAACATTTTCATAATATATATATATATATATATATATATATATATATATATATATATATATATATATATATATATATATATATATATATATATACATAAGTGTATATGCATATATATATATCCTATATCATATATATATATATATATATATATATATGTATATCATTCGCAGACAGTAGTGCTTCGCTGTATCCCAACGCCTCAGTGCGACTAGACATGCGAATGCCTTAAGGCCGGATCGAAACCCAACCGATCTGTGGTCAGCCACATTTTGATAAATACACACACACACACACACACACATATATATATATATATATATATATATATATATATATATATATATATATATAAAATATATTTATATACACACACACACACACACACACACATATATATATATATATATATATATATATAAATATTTAAAATTATGAAAAGCTTTTTACAATAATGTCAAAACGATCTAACCTGTCCACTTTTATGAATGTAAAATTTTGAAAAGGCTGTTAACAACAATGCCTCGCACAAAGTGACCCTATGAAATAAAGAAGTCAAACTTTCGGTAAGAAGTTGTCTCCTTATCATGACACGGATAAACCTGTTAGAAACGACAGCAAACGAAAACCATCTAATTAATACCTAATGACTGTAAGAATTAATATTTTCAATTCATTTTTTCTTACTAATGTTCAGACAATACAAGGCCCAAGAAGCACTTAAGGTAGATGCTATCTATGAGGATTCGTATGAGCGTAAGATAAGGCAAGAATGGAAGTTCTTGGAGCGATGCAAGAAATATGGCGTCTTACTATAAAATTGACGAAGTCAAGATTTAATTAGTAAATGGCATTTGAGAGTTCAGTTGGAGTCGTTAAAAGTATAGTTTTGGACTTACTTCTCTTTTAGACTTCTTTCTTAATTATAAACACTAATCTAATCTGAAAATATATGATTTCGTGGGTTTTAATCATACTCTAATTCATGCAATATATATATATTCTTCCTCACAGACAAAATAAAGAACCATTACTAAAAAGTATATACTGTTAATTTTTTTTAAATACAAATAATATGTTTGTTTGTTTAACGGCGTATCACCTCGTCATATGTTATTTATTGCCGAAATATAATTTTCTTGTGATATTTGATGTAATAAAAATATGACATTCTGTTTTCACAGATAAATACATGGTTGAGGATAATGAAGATTTGTGCGTATACATGTTTTTGTAGATATAATTAATAGGGGCGTTGATGTGTGTTTCATGTTGGAGTTTTCTTTTAAGTTATATTTTGATTCGATTTTTCAGTTCGATTTAAGAAATTGTAGAATATTATACAGATTAATGTCATAGAAGAGTTATTTCGTGTTGCTTGGATGGTTGGTTGATAGATTTTGTTTAGCGGCATATCAACTTATATGGGTTATTTAATGCCGGCATCTAAATATTTTAACTTAGTTCCTCCAACGACAGATAAATTTATTGTTGCCCATTTTCTATAAATTTTTGGTAATTAAATTTATAGAAAAAACGGATTGCCGGTGTGTTTACTATGAAAAAATTATTATTTATAAAGGTATAAATAATACATTTTACTTATAGTCTTTTGCTTTGGTTTTGGCGGTTCGCTATTTGTCCATTTCTGGGAAATTAACAGGCGTCTGGTTAGAGTGAAACTGGGAACAACAGCGATTACAATGTGATTTTACGCTCCCCAATAACCTCTTATCTCCCGATCAGGGCCCTCGCTGCCGGACGTAATTTATTGCCATTCAAAAGACTACAAATACTATATGCTTGTATGTTTGAATTTGTGACATGTCAATGTAACTTGTTCTTCAATTTCGCCACCCGTCTACAAATATCTAAAGATCTCAACTTAAAAATGCCTATTTTTTTTTAAAAGTAACAGTAACCATTTAAAAGCTTAAATCATGAGATCGGTTAAAAGTGGTAATTGACGGCCTAAAATAGAATGTTGTATTTTTATTTCTATTTTTCTTTGGGTCCTTTTGACAGACAAATGTATACATCGTAAATATATATATATGAGATATATTGGTCATGAGAAAAATTATGGAAAACACTCAACAGCGAGATCGTCATTATCTGATAACTACGAACTGCGAATTTATTCATCTGTCGTTGAGTAAATCACTGAAGGAATTGTTTGCAAATATTTTATGAAACTAAATCGAATTTTCTGCAACACAAAATTCAAAGTGATACACTCTAAACAAAAATATTCATTATAGGATAGGATAAGGATAAATATATTACTCTGAAAAAATAATATCCTAGAAGACATAATAAATACTACAGTCAAAGACATAATAAATAATATCAGCCTACCTACTACAGATATATTTTTTTTTAAATGCAGGACATTCTCTCCACATAAACACTTATATAAATATTTACATAAAATCTTTTCGACAAATAGAAAACATTGATTAGATATGAACGGATTCACAGAGATATTTATGTGCCCGGTTAAATCTAACCAGATCTTAGGAAAATCAAATCTGTTAATTGTAATCATTAATTTGTTTTCTAAAACAGGACCCACAGTTATCGAAAAGCTGCTCTAAAACGTAAAATAAAAAAATGTAATAAAAAAGATATTAATTAATTACAAAAGTTTTTAATTAATTCTTATGAATAAGGTATATTTTGGACACAATCGCTTTAAGGAAACAAAACGCCGAATAAAGAACTGCTTTTTAAATTGCAATTAATATAATTTATAAACTTTCATTTTTTATTAATTTCTGTATTAGTTTGTACAGGCTACGTGATATTGTAATTAAGCAAAAACTATATTTACTAATCATAATTGGAAAAGGTTAATACAATTCTGCGATCGTTAAGAATTTAAAAACTAAATTTGAATTTAGTTTTGGCTATATAAACGTGCCAATTCTTGTAAATACATGAACATTAGAGCGAAAACTTTATTATATTTAAAGCAGAATTACCTAGAACCCAATACAATGTTAGAATACAGACAAATATTTTCCTAATATTTAAGATATTGGCTAGTTAAAAACTATATAAAAAAGTCGTTCATGTTATATTCCTTAAGTAAGTTTTACAGATATTTTCACAGAATAAAATATTAATCTTCCGAATGTCTGTCAAGCTGTCAATATTTTATATGAACTACTAACTCCGTGTTAAAAATTGAATATGCGTGACATTTTAAGATAAAAGTAAGTAATATTTGTTTCAAATTAGAGTTATTAAGCTTTAACATTCCTTAAATAAAGTTTCAGTCTTTTAAAAAACTTAATAAAAAGAATTACACCATGATGAGAGATGGCTAAAAATGGTGATAAAATCAATGATGTGTAGAGTTTTCAAAACGTAACTCCGTCCAATCAATTTAAATTAGTTGTGAAATACACGAAAATATTTTACTTATTGGAAACATTAAATTTAATCTAGTAGCTTGAAATTAAAAATAAAACAAAAGCTTCAAGATATATTGTTCATGTTTAAAAATTCATTTTAAGAATTAGGTATATATATATATATATATATATATATATATATATATATATATATATATATATATATATATATATATATGTATGTATGTATGTATGTGTGTGTGTGTGTGTGTATGATGCTTTAGGATGATTCATGAGCTATATAAAGATCGCCCCTCCTTTTCTCCATTTTCGCTCAAGACTTCTGACGGTTGCGTGAAGGTGAAACATGTGCTACGACTAGAACCATCCTTTGATAGGTGTTTAACTATGTTGGGCGTGTTGCTCGGTCTACGTAATCTATGCTTCGTGTACTTTACTGAGTAGGTAAGTTTGCCTGAAGCCTTTTTGCTCTTTCGTTCTTCAGTATTGTCGCTTTTATTCCAGACTGATTGGATAAAGGTTTTAAAATTTGGCAAGTTGTCTGTTTGTTTCATCAACTGTTTTTGTTTTTCATTAATATATATATATATATATATATATATATATATATATATATATATATATATATATATATATATAAAGATAGATAGATAGATAGATAGATAGATAGATAGATAGATAGATAGATCCTGATTGCTCCATCCATCCAGATCCTCGCCGTCCCGCACATGGATACATCCTTCTTTGTTCCTGGCCGCCTCCTCTTTAATGTCTGTAAAGCTGACCCTTCAAACCGGCAGCCAACTTGCCTGGCTTGAGTCATAGTTCACTGATAAGCTGTAATATCTCTTCCTTGCGTACGGTCTCTTCAATCCACCTGTAGATTTACATATCTTGCCGCAAACTACACAAACATTAACACCTGGTCGCGAAAGTGTCAATGCAGGAGAAAGATCCCTCATGTGATTCCAGATGGCTAACGTGTCCTTCTTTACCTATTAGAATATGATCACATCTCCCATATTTACAGCTCACCATAAAACAACTGCTTCGGTAATCTTCTGTTTCCATACGGACTTGCCCGACTCAACGCATCTGATAATTATATATATTCTCAACACTCATACAACTGGTCCTCTGGAGAAAAAAAGTATCAGGTGTCATTAGTTGCCATTTAATATAAAGGATCATCTTCAAACTCTTCTGGTGAAATCATTAAAGCCCTTTTAGTAGGCGACGGTAAAATTGTCCATCCCTCTGATGTTTATAGCAAGATAGTCGACATACACGTCCGGCACACTGTTATTTTGGTCAGATAGATACATAGACAGACAATATATTATTTGCAAAGGAAAACGCAAGATCCAGTCAATGATTTAATACATGTGTCCACAACCTGAACCACATGAGGTAGACAGATGAAACTGCAGATAGATAGATAGATAATGAAAACACTGAGAGAGATAATGAACAAACTGAGCTTGTATTGAGGGGTCTCCACTTTTTACACAAATGGACTCACCCAAGGTATACATATACTACTGCTAGTGAATACCCGGCAGTACGTTAAGTCAGTCAGAAGTAGTAGTAGAAGGTAGAGTCGGTTGAGTAGAAAAACTTGGCGGCAAGAGTCACAGTAACAAGCACGTAGACTCAGTAAGAAGTCATACAGCAATACGTCGATACCAAAGACTTTATATATATTTGTCTAGTAACCCCGCATTCCTGTAACTAATAACCTATATTACCAGTTTGTATTATTACGTTAATACATTTATTTCCTATATTCATTCTTGGCGTTTGTTATTATTTGATACCGGAACAGAAGAATACACAAAATTAGTCGATTACATATTGCCAAAAAAGACAAAGGAGTTAACGTTTGACGAAGCAGTTGCATGTCTTACAGAGCATTTCAGTCCAAAGACGTCACTATTTCACAAAAAGTGGAAATGTCTTAACCACGTATAGGACGAAAAGGAGGACTACTCCACTTTCACCGTAATCGTGAACAAACATTGTGACAACTTCAAGTTGTCAGAATTAACTCCGGACAATTTCGAAGTGTCTTATTTTTGTACAAGGTTTAGTCTCAGCTATCTATAGTGAAATGCGCAAAAGAATGCTTTCAAAACTGCAAAATGAGACTGGATTACCACTACAAAAATTATCAAAAGACTGCCAAAAATACAAAAGAAAGACTCGAAGGATATCGAGGAGTCAGGAGTAGCACATATACGTAAGTTGAACAATAGTTTACGTTTTTACCCCCCCCCTCCGGAAAGAAAACAGAAATTCTATAATAATGAAAAAAGATTTTCACCCACCCCGGAAAGAAAAAAAAATTCTATAATAATGGAGAAAGAACAACGTATAAGACAAATAATGACAAACATCAAAGCATAAATAAGCCCCCACCCCTCATCTGCATGTTATCGATGTAGAGTACTACACTGGAATAAGGATTGTGGTTTAAAATATAACAAATGTCTAGAGTGTGGAAAAATGGGTCACAAGGCATCCCAATATAGGAACAGAAAATTTACTAGTAAGATAAGAGCTACTAGAATACACGACGAAGACAATATTAACATAAGAAAATACGTGGAACTTGAAATTTTAAATAAAATATAAAATTACAACTTGACACTAACGATAATTAAACTACAGACATGGAGAAAGCTTAATAGTCCGACCATAATACATACGCAGAAAATTGCTAAGTCAGTTACAGGGAAGCGTATAAAATTCGAAGGAGAAGTGATCTTAAATTTGAAATTCCACGGAAAAACAAAATAACTTAAGATATTCGTAATGAAAGATACAGAAAATCTGGTGGGCACATTAACGAGAACGTAGACTCAGTTAGAAGTCATACAGCGATACGTCGATATCAAAGACTATCTATATATTTGTCTACTAACCCCGCATTCCTGGAACTACTAACCTGTATTACCAGTTTATATTATTACGTTAATAAATTTATTTCCTATATTCATTCTTGGCGTTTATTATTATTTGATACCGGATTTCATCCCGGAATCCACAACAGCTTGATAGATAGATAAATAGATAGATAGATAGATAGATAGATAGATAGATAGATAGATAGATAGATAGATAGATAATAAACAACATGAGATAGATATAGAGATAGAGAGAGGGAGAAAGACAATGAAAAAATTGGGATAGATAGATAATGAAAAAATTGAGATAGAGAGAGAGAGATAGATAGAGACGACCGTCTGATAGATACGCTAATATATATATATACGCTAATATATATATATACGCTAATATATATATATATATATAAGAAGTGTTGAAACAAAATGGCTACTTTTGTCGTGATTTTATAACATATTTATGTTGTAATATTCAAATAAATAATTATATATATATATATATATATATATATATATATATATATATATATATATTGACAGTACTAGTTGAAGTGTTAGGCCATTCAAATTGCTGATATTTGGTCAAACCTCTTGCCTAAATCTGGTACTAATTTTGAGCAAATATATTTTGTGAAGAATATGTTACATCGAATGCTAAAGACGAGATAACATTTCGAATTCTCCCCCAAAAAAATTCTTTCAAAGTTTTCGAAATTTCTTTGTACATTTCTACTTCTATGTCTTAAGGGCCATAAAGGAGGTAAGGCCAATATTTTGCTGTAATCTGAAAAGACAGTTAATTGCATCTGAACGAATCTGCTTCTGGCAAAGCAATTTTTTAGGACATAATCTGGATTCACTTTGATTGGCGATTCAATGAACGTCCATTTATTCCTTAATTCATGCTTCCTTTATTTTTATCAAATTGTTTTGTCTGATGTTCTTTCCTTTCCACTATATATATATATGTATATATACATACATATATATATATATATATATATATATATATATATATATATATATATATAATTATATATATATATATGTATATATATATATATATATATATATATATATATATATATATATATATATATAATTATATATAATTATATATATATATATATATATATATATGTATGCATATATGTATATATATATATGTGTGTGTATGTGTGGGTGGGTTCATTGTGTGTAAATACATATTTATATTTATATATATGAATACATGCCTGTATGTATCTGTGCAATGTTTTATCCTTGTGTGAGAATATGTTTTTATTCTAAATGGATCAACCCTCGTAAAATAAGGATTATCTACAGATTTTACAATTCGATCCCCTTCAGCTGCCATAGTATTTTAATCAAGCTATTGAGCATTGTATTATCTGATATGTCTATTTTATCTTGTTGTATTGCCGATCTGGGGTTTATATGGAGATTAATCATAGCTTTTCTTACTCGGGTTCACGACCAAATTAAGAGAACACGAGAAGTTTGTGTTGTGTCAATATTCAAAATAGAACCAGTGCGCATGAACTGTAAATCCTGATCTTCTAAAAGAACGGAGGCTACTGCCACCGTTGAAATATACGGTACTATCCCGCGGTGTCATAATCAGAGGATTCGCAGAGAGAGAGAGAGAGATAGAGAGAGAAGGCGGAGAGAGAGAGAGGGGGGGAAGGGGGGGAGAGAAGGAGAGAGAGATATGAATATCACTGTGCATGCTAACAGAAGTAAACTAATTAATTAAGATAGATATATACATACATAAATGCATACATTGTCACTTCTTTGCAGAAAAAGATAATCTCCTCATTTGGAAGTTTTATAATTGATAATTTCCATCATCTTTAGCCGACCTAATGCTCTGATATGGACCAGCAATCGAATCTTATGCCCAGCATCCCTTTTACTACCTCTCTTACACGCTTTACAAACATAACGTTTGTCGGTGTTAGCTATGTTGGCAAAAAGCCTCTCCCTGTTCACCATCAACTCATGTACGAGTCCCACAAGAGATTTAGAAAGCTTATCACAAAACCCTCACAAGTAACCTGCATGTTTTTTCTTTACTAGTATGGTTTCATTTACAGAGGTTTGCGACTGACCACTCTGATATGATCTCACCTGACCGGCTAACTAGCTGTCGAAAGGACGAATATTTCCCTAAATACTGCAAGGGTGTTGGTGCCCTAGTAGATCTGTGGCTAAGTCTAATTCTAGCTTCTTAAAAGAGCTTTTCTTGTTGGAATACTCAATTCTCTTTTGCTCATGACTGTTGCAGTGTTCACAAAATCAACTGTAAGGACACAAAAGGCTTTTATTTCCCTAAGGTGGAGATAAGTCACACGGGTCATGTATCTACCGCTTAATGACGTCACACCATACAGTGACGAAAACGCAAGTCATATTCAGTTCGTCTACAGCAACAAAAAGGTTAGGTTGCTTTTTTGAGTTCAAGCACTCCGCCACCATGTCCCGGACAGGGGCTAAATCTGCCTCTCCAGTAGTTTTCAAGCCCGTGGTGCCATTTCCTTTTGCGAATATATCTTACACAGATGTAGAATTAAAATCTAGCTCGCAGTCTTCAATTTTGGAAACCCCAAGACCTACTATTCCCCGTTTGTGGAATATGTGGTTGCCGGGGATACAGATGAATCCAGTCCGTTTGTCTCTGGAGTGCTAAAAATGGCTTTTCAAGATACAAGAGTATTTCCATATTATATGAAAGATCCTTCATTTTATTTCTCTTAACTCTTTACATGTGATATATTATTCTCTGCATGGAACAATTATATATATCTATATCTATATATCTATCTATCTATCTATCCATCTATCTATCTATCTATCTATCTATCTATCTATATATATATATATATATATATATATATATATATATATATATATATATATATATAGTTTTGTCTACGTCTTAGTGATATAAAAGTCTCCCTGAGTACAAGGCATGTTTGTAATTCGTTTTCCTTTCGGCCTTTCCGTTCCGTCCGTGAAATATCACGCATATAATAATCCCCATAATGGGGGAAATTAAAAGAAAGATAATTTTTTTTTTTTCATGATCTACGTCATTACACTCTGGTGACTATGACGTGATATTTCCGACGTGTGATATTATCATCACCCGTTAACTGTTGAACATGACGCGTATGAACAAACAAGCAAATCTGAAATGTTCATTTCCCGCTCAGCACAATGTCGGTAACAGGATAAAATTCGCCTAACGTTTTTCACGTGAACCGTATGGTTATGATACATTTCATTGATCACACAGTGATCTAACAAACGTGAAAAGTTTCGTCAGTTCTTTCTGCCATAAAAAAATTACATGAACTGTTTTCCACGACGTCAAAAGTAACGTAATGTTAACTAGCGTCTTTTACAACGCGTCAGTTAACAAAAACGTTTCCACGCATATTTTTCATCACAGTAAATGTCCAAGCAGAACGGACAATTCTTTGTTCAGAAACATAAAAACTCATATTTGTCTAACACGTTAAATAATTTCCATTCTTGACGTTTCAGTTAGAGACTCCACGTCGTTTGCATCAAATACGTCTCAGTCTATCCAACTAGCTTATTTTACGTGTGAATATTTTCCCGTTCACTTCATGATTCAGAATTTGAATATAAAAAATCCGTCCAACTCTGGCCTTTTTCTTCCATTGTAATTTTTTTTCCATTTTAACCATTGTTTTCTATTTTAACCTTCTTTTTCTTCCATTTTAACCTTTTTGGAGATGTCTATAGCAAAGTTAAATACAGTTTCGTCTATTTGACTAAAGGATTGTTATGGGTTGTTTTGTACTAATTTTAAAAGCATACGTTTTGATCATATATGCAGTATTTCTAATTGCGAATTTTTTCTACGTGTACACTCTCTATTATTAAATAGGTCAAGTGCATCTGACACAGCTTTGTATCTGCTGCTCTTCGGCGTGGTAGTGACATATTTCCGCTATACTCATTTTTGTAGTGAGTTGGCTGCCAGATATTAACGGTATTTCGATATTGTATATATATTTTATGACATAAAACTGTTACCATATCTGTTTATGGAATTGGTTCTTGTTCTAACAAATATTTTCAAGATGGCCGCCATCTACCTCACCTTCAAGCTGAGTTTGATTTTGCGAGTTTCACACGATACCAGGTCTCATAACAACTTTACTTCATCTACTTTTTCCACCATGACATATCACACGTGGTTGTAAGCCCCACCCCTTTAACCCAGTTGGGGGGTAATTACCAACTTGAAAATATAACCAGACATAAATCTGGTGGTATTGGATCCAAATAATTTTTGACGTGTATTCGCTTGGCCTTTCTCAAGTATTTTGTGTTCGCTCATGTTATTTTTCTAGAGACATTTTCCTGCATTTCAAGATAATTAAACCACCATTTGTGAGGAGGAGTCTACTATCACACCATTTCACAAACTTAAATTAATATTGTCCCATGTGGTTGAATTGTATCATAATGATTCATGCAAGCATTTGTGTTTGACGGCTGACTGGCGTAGTAGATTCACGTTCAGTTGAGTGAAATTTTTCTTTAAAAAATAATAAAAAATCCTACAGACACCATGAGACGTAGCACTGGTAAAGACACTTTCACGGTGTATCAGTTATTTGTGGAATAGCAAAAAGACCAGCAGCTTCAGAAGCTTCTTCAGATCTACTTAACATTTTGAAATTTTCAAAAATTCATACCCTGGACACTGAGTTTTAAAGAGAGCGAGACTTAGCCAAGTCAAATGCGTTGCGTCCACATACGGAAGACCATTCAAGATCCTGATGATGTATTAACATTTTAATACACGCATTAACAGTGCACAAATTAAATATTTGATTGGACAAACTTAAACCAGCCTTTTCTGGATACTAAATGACTAAATGAAGACACCGTCAAACTGTGACCTGATCCGGGTGTCATTCGATTGTCCAAATCTTTTTCTGTCATGTTTTCTCTTTCCATATTTTTTTCATAAGAACTTTTGCATTATACTAACACCGGAAGAAATGTCTGTGCGGATAAATGTATAAGATAAAACCTCTCATATTTTAAAACCAATAAGTGAAGGACATACAAGGGAAAGACGCATACGAATAAATCGTACTAAATTTAGTACATACCTAAACAATTTTATAATTCTGTAAAAAACAGAGCTGTAAATTAAATAAGAACCTGATTAAATATGAGATGTCTCTTGGTGTATTTTCTCCGAGGTCCGCGCGATTGAACTCCAAATGACCTGTAAAAAGCTCGGGGTTGGGCTTTCTGAGCACATTTCTACAAAGACCTTTCACTTACGCCTTGCACGTGAATACAGACAAATATGCACCCAGAGATACCCGACAACTGGATTATATATCCCAATTTACTACGGATATCTGTTACATTAAATTTTCAGACAAAATCGCACGGGTGCACATACACAACACAATCTATCGATCCTGAAGTCCTTACCTTCCACCTCATCGCAGAGGATCAACTAGATGATGCCACATTAAGCAGAGTAAAAGGGGACGCTTCTTTACAATTAAAGAAAGGGAACATCCCATTCGGAACGAAAACAATACCCTGCGATGTGGGGACACTTTATTCGAGACCATACATACCGAATCGTTTTGTCTGGCCCAGCATGCGTACTGATATCAAAACTGCTCTCAAACATGTTCACAATGTCAAAAAAGCAAAATATTCAGACATTCAAAATATTCTCCTAGAAAATTTATCACACCAGACGGTAGTTTCACGAAACTATCCACCGATATAGTAGGAAGATTACCAGAAGCAACTCGCCATGATTACCTACTCATTATCATTAATTGATTTACAAGATGTCTTATCGTTGGCCCTCAGAAAGTTATATCTACAGAAATAATCTCTAAAACATTTTGCATGAATGGATAGATGATTTTCTCCCTCAATAATAACAACAGATCGTGGATTTCAATTTCAATCTACGCTTTTCAAAGAATTCACAAAGCTACTGGAAGTCAAGCATATAAAAACAACATCATATCACCATTGTATCAATGGTTTAATCAAACGTATTCAAAGGCAAATTAAGGCATCACTTACAGCAAATAAATATACCGGTATATGGTTAGAAAATGTATCACTTGTTTTGTTATCCATCAAGAATGTAATCAAGGAAGATTTAGGATGTACAGCATTCGAATTGATCTTTGGGACATCATTAACGCTACCAGGCCGGATATACAATTGATCTACTTTTTACACACACTAGAACACAAGCAAAAAACTATACATACCAAAGGATCTTCTCAACTGTGAATGTATTTTCTTACGAAATGATGCTGTAAAAGGGCTCCGTGGTTCAAATTTTTCAGGAACTTTTCTAGTAGTTGAAAAAAAATGTTTACCATTATAAAAAATTGGTAAACAAGATACTAACTCCATAGACAGTCT
>OZ038495.1:61173697-61183697 GCA_964036315.1 Acanthosepion esculentum | reverse complement strand
ATTGAGAGCAAAGTAGGTCAAATAAAAATGACTGACCAGAAAAGAAATTCAAACTTTCTCGTAGTTCAAAGAGTTATGCAAAAATGTCCAGGTATGAATGAATCTAATTTGATAATCTGTACTATATACACACATTATATATATATATATATATATATATATATATATATATATATATATATATATATATATATATATATATATATATATATATATATATATGGGGGGTGTATAATAAAAATGTAATTATAAGGTATGCAGTATTTCTGCCAAATATCAGGGATAGAGTGTATGTAAATAGAAATTCATACAGTACCTTTTAGGATAGCGCAATAAAATAGAGATACCTGACCACGCTATAGATAATGCGACATTAACGAGCATATATGAATACTCGAAGCACTACAAAACACAAAGAGCCTAAAGACTGCGTTCAAGTTTGAAACAGACAGTCGTCATTCGGTTCATATATATATATATATATATATATATATATAGAGAGAGAGAGAGAGAGAGAAAGAGAGAGAGAACGAGAGAGAGAGAACGAGAGAGAGAGAGAGAGAACGAGAGAGAGAACGAGAGAGAGAGAGAGAACGAGAGAGAGAGAACGAGAGAGAGAGAGAGAGAGAACGAGAGAGAGAACGAGAGAGAGAACGAGAGAGAACGAGAGAGAGAACGAGAGAGAGAACGAGAGAGAGAGAGAACGAGAGAGAGAACGAGAGAACGAGAGAGAGAGAGAGAACGAGAGAGAGAGAGAGAGAACGAGAGAGAGAACGAGAGAGAGAGAACGAGAGAGAGAGAACGAGAGAGAGAGAGAGAGAACGAGAGAGAGAGAGAGAGAGAACGAGAGAGAGAGAGAGAGAACGAGAGAGAGAACGAGAGAGAGAACGAGAGAGAGAGAGAGAGAGAACGAGAGAGAGAACGAGAGAGAGAACGAGAGAGAGGCTGCAGATGAACTTCAAATCAAATATTATTAAAGAATAAACATTTTTGTTGATTATTTTTACTTTCGAACTTCATTCAGTTATATCATTTGACAAAAAAATGGTGATTTGTAACGTATGCAAGAGTGTTTTGTTTTAAGCAAGGCATATATATATATATATATATATATATATATATTGAACAATGCTGCATGTGTGGCTCTGTGTGATGTAGTCTATTCTAACTCTTATTTTGGTGGAAGTCGCTTGTTAATTTGTTTATTATTTTATTTATTTGGATAGATTATTTTTATTTGCTTTGGTTATTTACTTTTTATTATTATTTATTCTAACGATTATTTTAGCTCGAGCAGTTTTTTTAATTCATTTATTTATTTGGATTAATTTATTTTACTTGTTTTTTCTTAGATATTTTTATTTTAGATATTTTTATTCTTTGCGGTTTTCGATTTTTAACTAAGTGAAATTTTGAGATGAGTTCTGATGGTTTATATAGCAGTTTGTTATGGTCTGGGAAGGTAATTATAGCTATTTTCCTCCAATTTGGGGATTGATTGTTGTACTCTATTCTAACGTCTATTTTGGCGGAAGTTGTTTGTTAATTTGTTTTTATATTTACTTACTTCATTTATTTATTTGGAGCGATAATTTTTACTTCTTTTTTTCTTATATATTTTTATTGTTATTTAATATTTTTCGTCTATTCTGATGGTAGCTATGGCGGGAATGGTTTGTTAATGTGTTTATTATTTCCTTGTCTTAATTTATTTTACTTGAATCTTTGTTTATTTTTATTTATTCTTTTCAGTGTTCGGTTTTTAACTAACGTAGTAAAGATTTCTTTTATGTCTGCATTTTGAGATGAGTTCAGATCGTTTATTTAATATTTTGTTTTAGTCTGGGAAGGTAATAATAGCTATTTTTCCTCCAAGCAAAGTTTACAGGTTTGCATTTATTGTTGTAGGCTGATGTTCTTTCCCTTATTTTCTATGATATTTTTGTTGTGATTTGCGATTTGTTTTTAATTTTCCAGATATACTTAGAAATCATTGTACTGTTCGCGTATTTACTATTTGTAAAATATGCTTTGTGTGCATAGTTTCTTTGTTTCCAGAGTCCTTCAGTTATTCCTTTTTATATTTTTTCATTATCTGATGATTTTTATATATATATAATTAAATGGATAAATATAAGTAAATATGCGAGCAAGAAAACTCCGAGTTGTGTAATCAACGTAGGGTATTATATATATATATATATATATATATATATATATATATATGTTTGTGTGTATATATATATATTCTATATTATCACTTGACAAGACACAAGAAGTGTTGAAACAAAATGGCTACTTTTGTCGTGATTTTATAACATATTTATGTTGTAATATTCAAATAAATAATTATATATATATATATATATATATATATATATATATATATATATATATATATATATATATATGTAATGATTTTAAAACACATTGCTTAAAATACCTAATTTCCCTTTCCTTATGAACTGTGAACCGGCAGGAAATCATCTAACTTTTTGTCTTGGTGTAACAAGTTGCCTCACATGTTTCGCGTACGACTTCATTTTCAAGTCTTTTTTACTGCTCTTCAGAATGTCATGGGGGAAACTCCTCTCTGTCGTGCTAAATGTCTTATGAATTGAGTTGGATCTTTTCTAATTGTTTTATTTTGCCCTTGAAATGATGATCTCTCTTGCTGTTGTGACCTCCTGGTCCAGTTTTCCTCTATACTGTCCCCTCATTTTGAAATCTCTTCTCCGTTCTCTAGATGGTTCTTGAATGGACATTGAAGATGGGTGCTTGCGTATGAATGTAAGCATCATTACTGATGGCCTGAATGAACATATTCTTCTCACTTTTGCTCAGTTGGGAAGAGTGAGGGGCCAATACAAACCTATTTTCCCGTTCTCTGTCTATCTTAGTAATTCAAAGGATGTTTCATCGATTCTTACGAAAAATGGTGTCAAGATGGCTGAACGTCTTATCTGAAAACCGTTTAGAGTTTTATTTTTAGATATTAATCATTTTGGGAGTTATGGACAAAATGCTGTTACACGATTAAGACAATGTTGCTGTTACACACTTATATATATTTATATATATATCAAACACACACACACATATATATATATATATATATATACACATATATTGCCTGACGATTGCACTAGCATGAAACAGACTGTCGCCTCTAAGTGCTGACTTCCATGTCCACTTTTATATTTACACACACTCTATCTCTGATATTGAGCACTTTATCCCATAAATATAGCACACTTTAAGACTATATTTCTTCATATATATATATATATATATATATATATATATATATATATATATATATCAAACACACACACACACACACATATATATATATATATATATATATATACACATATATTGCCTGACGATTGCACTAGCATGAAACAGACTGTCGCCTCTAAAGACTATATTTCTTCATATATATATATATATATATATATATATATATATATGATAATGTATAGTTTTAAGCTATACTTTATTTATGGGTTAAAGGTTGGGTGGTAGGAGAAAGGTAAATTGGATCTTAAAACAGACAAGTCAGAAGCACTCCACTCTATTTCCTAAGTATCTAAAGATATTCACAGAGATATGGAAACAGAATCAGTGAGGAACCTTTATCTTTTACTTCCTGAAAATATCTGAAATTCAAAAAAACAAAATTCTTCCGTTTGGATAGTCATTTTATAAATCTCTATTCGAAAGATTGACAATATTTAAAAACCAAATAAGCCGATGCACATGCTCAATCTTGAGAAAAGTGTCAAATTCATGATATTCAATCATGTGTGAAGTTGTCCATTTCAGATTCAGATTAGAGTCCCATATGAATCGTTTTTTATTCATGGGTGTTAATCTTTATGCCCGGCTATAGCTGGCGATAAATTTAATTCGATTTCATTCCTTATCACATTATATCATGGCCACAAGATCATATATTAACTATTAACAGATGCACATACAGATCTTCTCACTCTCTCCCTCTCTCCCCTTTCTCTCTCTCTCTCTCTCTCTTTCTCTCTCTAACAGGCACACGTATATTAATCCACCTATGAAAACATACATAAACACACACACAAACTGATATTTGTATGTATGGATAGATATAAATTTAGATCGAAAATGTGGTGTGTTACCCAGATCTATAAGCACCTTATGAAGAACGCAGAGCACAACGGCGGGAATATAGTGATAATACTACAGTTTTGTTTGCATTATTTTTTTAGCGCCACATCGACAACTCTATGGGTTATTAAATGGCGAAATATGAATATTTGGTCATTTATGACATCAACTAATTATAATTTGAACGCAATTGTATGCCTTCAACTACAGATAAAATGTATTGTTGGTCATTTTGCTATAAAAAGTTATTGTTGATATTCCCTTTAAATAAACATGTACTACTGGCATTTTACTATAAAAATGTATTTTTATACTCATACTGATAGTGTTTTGTTTTTGTTTGGGTGTTCAATATTTGTCCATATCAGGGACGCTAACAGATTCTACCACACCGGCTGGGGACCTGGAAACAGCAGCAATTAAAAAACAATATTGAGGACAATAATGTGAATAGACACGCCAATATTTTGAATAAGTTATATTCATAATAAATAATATTCATAATAAATAATATTCATAATAAATAATATTCATAATAAATAATATTCATAACCAATAATATTCATAATAAATAATATTCATAACCAATAATATTCATAATAAATAATATTCATAATAAATAATATTCATAACCAATAATATTCATAATAAATAATATTCATAACCAATAATATTCATAATAAATAATATTCATAACCAATAATATTCATAACCAATAATATTCATAATAAATAATATTCATAACCAATAATATTCATAATAAATAATATTCATAATAAATAATATTCATAATCAATAATACCCATAATAAATGATATTCATAATCAATAATATTCATAATAAATAATATTCATAACCAATAATATTCATAATAAATAATATTCATAATAAATATATTTATAATCAATAATATTCATAATAAATAATATTCATAATAAATAATATTCATAACCAATAATATTCATAATCAATAATATTCATAATCAATAATATTCATAATCAATAATATTCATAACCAATAATATTCATAATAAATAATATTCATAATCAATAATATTTATAATAAATTTAACAAACTGCATCACATATGCAAATAATTATTTCCACAGTAAAATTGGTTTTCACCAATCGATGGAATATTTTTAAAATGTCCTTATATTTTTTCTTATATGTTTTCTATCATATGCCCAATCAGTTAAGTGCCATACTTGATATACTTTTGGGCGACGATGTCACATTCGATTCTTGAAACTAAGCAGAAGATTTCCCCGCGGAAGTTTTCCGTTTCTCTCTGCGGTAAATCGGTTGTCAACCAAGGCTATAGAACACAGTCTGCCCTGCTATTCAACCCATAGCTGGTAGGAAAAGAGGCTGGTCCATACCTTTTTCCAAGTGTATTTGCGCGTAAGTCAAAGTAGCGACCACGAATAGAATTCGAACTCGGTTCAATCAATTTCTTCCGAGCCGCTAGCCATTACACCACAACGCACATTTGACGCACTGCAATGCAAATACACGTCATCCTAGAAATCTTACTAATGTAAGATGAGATGTATTACGTTTATCTATTCAACTTGTGGTACTTGTTTCCAAGAATTCAACAGCCATTAGTTATCTAATGATATAATCTGTATCTTTCAAAATACATTCATCCTTTTCCAAATCATCTCTCTGTATATTCTTGGGATGTGAGGAAGTAGAAATGTTAGTATGACCCGATGATGATTGTATATTTGTAAAAGAAACCGGGAAAGGAATAATAATCTTAAATCCAGAAGTGAGTGAGCCTTTGCATACTCCATAATTAAAAATTGACTGTCATTTGAAGTGTTCAATCAGTGAAGTGCTATGTTTTCGAGGCGATCGGTTTATTAAGCAAATCGATGAAGTGAAAGATTTTAATTTTCTTATTTAAAAGATATATTTAATATTATCCAATATCACAAATTATTACTTCCCTATTCTATTTTACATAATATAAAACCATTGATATTGGATGCCAAGGAGTTTATATTAAATTAATGTCACTTTTTTCTGAGCGATATATATATTCAAAGTATATTTCATTTTCTTTTTTTTTAATTATTTCACCCCAAGCACGGCGGAAATTCCACTGGTACGCAGGAGGATACAGGGTGCGAAAGTGAGATAAAAGACTGATTATAGGAAGGATTGAGGAAAAGACAAAAGATGATCAGGATTCCAAAAGAAAGAAGATTGCGATTGATGTTGCATTATTTCTTTTTTTTTTATTAGTTATCTTGGAATCGAGTAAACGGAAGGGAATTCCACAGGAGGAAAGTGAGAGAATGAATCTATTCGAGTATAAATGGCAGTTGCATTTAGCTATTTCAACAGTAAACGGGTGGGATCTAGACACTAATCTGGTAGCTCGCTTAAATTTATACAGTCGGAGGACTGAGGGAAAAACCCGTCAGAGCAGTTGACATGAAAAGACAGAGATAAGCCAAGCCACGTCGGTGAAAAAGTGACTGATGTCGAGATGCAAAGTCGGGATCGATGGCAGACACATGTTTGGACTTTATCAAGAACCTCGTGATGAATTGCAGGAGCACCAAACCAGATATTAAAAACAGCATCTATGCACGGACGAAAGGTAGACTTGAAAATGTGTAAAGTTTCTGGCACGACAGAGTGACACAAATTTCATTGCAGCTAATGATTCGATGTACTCGCTCCACTTTAAGTCATTTGAAATCATGAAGCCATGAAGTCGCATTGTGTTGCTCTACAGTAGTCTAGCGTCATCCCTGCTGATTGAAGGCAGAAAGAATTCTCTGTGGTGGTTAAATGGGATCATTTTTGTATGTTTACTCATATTGTGGCCTATATAGGTATAATTATTTGCACTACAAACTGAATAGCTTTATTACATTTATTCATGCACATCAAAATATTAGTTTTAAGCAAGCGATTACGTTAACGTCTTATTGATACGTGTCATAAAGCAGTTCTTGGATTTACATCTTTCAATATTAAAGGCAACAGGCATTTTGTGTCGATTAATTTTACTGATCGACTTTACCAGATTATGAATAATCATTCTCAGAAAAGCAGGAAATTCCGTTAACAACAGTGCGAATTTCATTTCGGAAGAAATATATTCAAATCTTTAAGATCTTCTTCAGTTATCATCAAGATAGATAACAGCAAATGATGATTGTGACGTATGCCAAGAGTGTTATCACCTAGGAAAGGGTTTGACGTGTGTGGTTTATTCGTAATTTGAAAAAAATAAAATTCTCTATCTTTCTCTTTATACACACGCACACACACTCACGCACACATACACTAATATATATATATATATATATATATATATATATATATATATATATATATATATATAATTCGGGCGAGTGTCAATTCGTAAGCATTCAAAGAGATTGAAGTCACGCCACAATACAAGTCGACTAATATGTCTGTCAGTCTGGCTTTTCTTCTAAACATATCGATTGTTATAGGAGGAGGTCGCTGAAGGACACACTAAATGAAAGTTATTAGGAAACGTTTGAAATCTTTGTCCAGTCTATGAAATAGGATATCATTTTTTTCTTATTCATCCAACCTAACATGTCTCTTACCAAGTATGCTTCGCTGCTTATCGAGCTTTCCCGCTGAGTGGCACGTCGAATGAAGAATGTCTACTGCATATGACCGAAATCTGTATTGGAAACTGTGAAAAGACGCTGATAACTTAATTTTCCACATGACAGGGGAAGGTTTCTCTGATTCACATGCATATGTTTCACCCTTGCATCCAACTCACCTGTCATACGGTCTGGAGTCTGACATTGTTAGATTGAAGTCATGAACGAAGCAGAGGGACTGTCATCATCTGAAATAATTTATTTCACTAATACACAAATCCTTCAATTTATATATATATATATATATATATATATATATATATATATATATATATATATATATATATATATAAATATATATATATATATATATATATATATATAAATATATATATATACATATATATATATATATACATATATATATATATGCATACATACATATATATATATGTTTGTGCGTGTATGTATATATGTATATATATATATATATTTATATATTTGTGTGTGTGTATATATATATATATCTGTATATATATATATATATACATATATACATACATGTATGTATATATATATATATATGTTTGTGTGTGTGTGTGTATATATATATGTCTGTATACATATATATATATACATATATATGTTTGTATATATATATATATGTTTGTGTGTGTATATATATGTTTGTGTGTATATATATATATGTTTGTATATATATATATATTTGTTTGTGTGTGTATATATATATGCTTGTATATATATATATATATATATATATATATATATATATATATATATATATATATACATACATACATACATATATAAAATATATATAAATGTATATATACAATACATACATATATATATATATATGTTTGTATATATATATATATATATATATATATATATATATATATATATATATATATGTTTGTATATATATATATATATATAGGGTGTGATGGATAAATGTTCCTCTAAATTAGGCAAAAATGAAAATAACACTGACATCTCATTTTAACAGATATATTAAACAAAATTACACAAATATTAAGAGTAAATTTACTCAATAATATCGCCATAGTCTTCAGCCACGGCCTCCAGATAACTTTAGAATCTCCTGCAACTCTTCTGAACGATCTCCACTTTTAAGTTGATGAATGCTGCCATGATGCTTGACTTCAGTTCATCTTTTCTGTTAAAACGAGTTCTGTTGGTCTCTTGTTCAGCTGCACGCCAAACGCAATAATCTTATGGTTGCAGTCCCGAGGAGTTAGTGGGCAGATACAAGGAGTGATGTTGTCCCAGAAAGTGTCTGACAACAATGAATGGTTACTCCCTTTTGCGTGGCATGGTGCAAAATCCTGTTACCAGATATAGCGTCTTCCAGCAGTCACTCTCTTGATCCAGGGCAGCACTACCTCCTCAAGCCACATGATGTATGTCCCCGTGTTTTGACTGAGGCCCTCACAAAAATTCGATAGTCTTTTTCATATCAGGACAACCAGAGTGATTTTGGCGAGCTAGCTTATCTTCGTAATTAGCAATGGATTCATCGAAAATATTTGAATTCTCTGCTTTGTCCTCAGATTGATACCCAAATACCCTGAAAAGTTCGTATTGGAGCTACCGGCGCGAATACAAAGACGTACAGTATGCCGTTTCCAAATTTCTGGTGGAGTGAATTGCGCCACAGTATTACTTTTCTCACAGACGGCGACAAAATGCCCCACATAATGTGCAAATGACAAAAACAAAAGCTAGTGCTAGGGGAAAAAAGAAATAAAACGTGGCGACAAGTTACACATTGCAACATATATATATATATATATATATATATATATATATATATATATATATATATGCACATTTCATTGATCTTGGCCAAAATCTATAACTCTATGTTTAGCTGAATTATGGGCCTATTGTCATCTAACCCCCCCCCCCAACACACTTGCCCTTTTTCAACAGCGTCATCACACCTCTGTAGATCCGGTCGGGGACGGACCAGTGACGAAACCAGCTGTTAAACACGACAGTCGGGCCAAAGATGTGCGACAGCCTCAAGTACAATACATAGGGCAAAATATCCAGACCCGGCAACTCGCCTATGCCGACCTTCTTCAATGCCGCATAGATCTCGCCCTCAGTAATCTCTCCCTCGCAGCTACCCGCTTCAGTCGGCGAAAGCCGAGGAAAATCAGCCAAATCGCTACGAAACTCCTCATTGCGGAGAC
>OZ038495.1:61156197-61168697 GCA_964036315.1 Acanthosepion esculentum | reverse complement strand
TGTTTGTATGTGTGTGTGTCTCGTCAGAGTAAATGATCATTTTACTGTTACAGAATTTTTCATTTATAACAAAAATAATATTTTCGTTCGTCTTAGAAATAGGAATCTGGTATATTTTGAACACTACATATCTTTGGAAATGACATAGCTGTACTCACTAGCAAAATCCTTAATTACCATCAGCCACGCTGTCGATTTTTTTCTCAGTACCTGAATAAAAATCTAACATTCTCAGCGGAATGTTCGCCAATTTTTTTTCCTAATCCAGCAAATCTCACCCTCCCGCATTTAACTGGCTTCGTCTATGCATCTCACAAGATCTTTATACTGTGCTACTTTTAATTTCTACGTGTATTTCTTATATAATTGGATTTCAACTGAAGAGAGATTTATATATGATCATCTCATTGCAAATACACCCTGACATAATTGATATTATATATACATTCTTCGGATATGAATGTCTTGTATATTTCAGTAAGGTTTTCTATCTTTCTTTTTTTCTTTTTTATGTGCCTTGTCCTTTCAGGACGTAGGCGATCATGGCTCTCCATCTCCCCCTATCCCATGCAGCTCTTAACAACTTCCTTCCCTGTGCTACCTCCACCAGACCACGTTCTGTCAATACACTTGCTTAAGCCCGCTAGGTATGTCATGCGTTGTTTTTCCCTTGTCTCTCTTTCCCTCTATTCGACTCGTGAGTATCAGATTCTCCAGGCCCTCCTTCCTCATTATGCCCAAGAAACTTCAGCTGCCTCTTCCTAATGTTAAATATAAGCCCTCTCTTTGTTTGCATCATATCTAAGACATCATCGTTGCTCACACGCTCGGTCCATGTTATCCTTAGCAACCTTCTTTAGAACCAAATCTCCGTCACCTCCTGTCTCTTCTTCATCTTTGAGGAAATCGTCCAACATTCGCTGCCTTAACGAAAGACAGATGTCACGTAACCGCTGAGTATTCTTTCCTTTGTTGCCAAAGAAATCCTCCTGTCTCGCAGTACTCTGCCCAGCTTTTGGAATGCGTCCTTAGCCATCCCAATACGCCTACGGATCTGTGCCGCACTTACCGTCCTCTGTCAAGACGCTTCACAGATATTTAAACTTCAGGGTCTGATTGATTCTATTGTTCCCGACCAGCAAATCTCATTTCGGGCTCAACCTTTTACTGATGACCATACATTCTCTCTTCTACCTCTAGTCAATTTAATCTTATAAACGCGATAAATAGCTATAAAACTATGGCTATGCATTTGATTCTATAATGGCAATATGGATGTTTCCATTATTCTTTTAGCACTTTCCGTTTGCAAATCATTAAAAATCGAATCTTGGTTTCGTTGTGAATTATCAAGCAACCGCCACTTCTACTCGAACATTTTCTTTTCTCTCACTTCCTCGCTATGTAACTCCCTTCCGTTTACTTGATTCCTTGATAACTAAAGTCTTCAAAAATTGAAATGCAACGTCAATCACCATCTTCTACCTGCTTGAAACCCGTTCATCTTTTGTCCTTTCCCCAATTCTCCCTATACTCTGTCTTTTCTCACCGCCTGTAACCTTCTGCGTGCTCGTAGCATTCCCGCCTTGCTAGGGGTTAAAAAATATAGACATCTATTTAATGGAATATAGACAAGTTATATTTTTTATTTCGAGTTATTATCCATTCGTAATAATTGTGGGTGTAAATGAATACCGGAACAAGGTGTGAGACTGATATTAAGAAGAGAACAATTACTAAGAGCAACACATGACATGATGTTGCGCGGACCCCTTGTCCCGAGGTGGGAGGAAAATTAACAAATGAAGAAGATTACTGGTGGATTATTTGGCTCGAGTATCAACTCCATTCGCCATTGTCAATTATACAGCTGTCTCAGCTGGCGAGCAGGCCAGTGATAAATATTCATCTGCTTTGATTGAATAAACAGGTAGAGAATTAAATAGTGATAAATTAAGGAAACGAACAATTACATTAGATATGATGCAAATATTTCGGAGCCTAGGCCAGAATTTAGCGGAATGTATTGAAAGTATTCGTCCATTGCATTTCTGCTGGATATTCTGGCAATGTCTGTCAGCAACTGATCTTAAAATATCATTTTGTTCGCAGCAAAGAATTAATATAATAGGCGTTCTGATTCAGATGCTATTTAAAACTGGATCCATCTTCCGACAGAATAACCTTATTATGCTGGTCATTATTAATAGGAAGAATATATGCGGAAAATTAATTTACCAACACCTTCGTGTGGGATAAAATTACAGGGAAGCATGAACATGCAAATAACTCTCAAACTGGCAATATCACTTTGTTTATAATGATGGATAACTCTGAGTCTATCTATAACTTACGATTTATATAATATTTATTAAGTCTAATTCTATTTATCTATCTATCTATCTATCTATCTATCTATCTATCTATCTATCTATGTGTGCTGCACTTATCTATCAATTTCTTGGAATATGTTAGCATATTTTTATCTTCAAGGCCAATCGATCAATCAATCTATCTATCTATCTATCTATCTATCTATCTATCTATCTATATATATATATATATATATATATATATATATATATATCATAGTTTGTTCATTATCTATGTGTGCAGCAGTTATCTATCAAGTTTTCAGATTATTTTTGTATCGTCTTATCTTATGTTTTAACTTCAAGATCTGGCAGACTTTTTCTCATTATCTGTATATCTATCTATCTATCTATCTATCTATCTATCTATCTATCTATCTATCTATCTAACCTATGTAACGCAGTTTTCTTAAATGTTCTTCGTCTCTGTAATTCTTCCTGGCAGTCTCAATGCATATATATATATATATATATATATATATATATATATATATATATATGTATATATATATATATATATATATATATGTGTGTGTGTGTGTCTGTGTGTGTGTGAATATAAAGCTATTCAACTTTTATGGGGTAAAATTACCCAATATCCGGGAGACAGAATATGTAAATTTAAGCAGTGTGGATACAGATATCAACATCACATGACGTTTGTCTATTTTCTTAGAGTGGGTGCCTGTGCGTGTCCGTCTGTTATATTTTGTCACTATTTATTCATCGAAAAAGTTTGATTAGATATTACAGACAACGTCTGATTGTTTACTTTTTTGAAATCTTTTTGCAAATTTCATATATGATATATTTCGATCAAAATTATGCATTAACCCTCCCTGTCCTCTTATATATATAGGGACGACATTCCTATCATATTGAAACACCGGTTCTCTTAAAATCGCTGAAGTAAAGCGACGTCGATGTGACTAGAAGTGTGACCACTTGAGACTGCCAGGTGTAAGCTTAGATATGCAGTTGGTATAATCGATATCAGCTGGGAATAGGAACAGGTAGCGCCAAGTTTCTTTTGCAGGCGCGTATTTTATATTCAGTTGCGCGCATTACAGATGGCAAATGTATGAATCCATATCATTTTATTAAGCTATTGGTTAAATGGTAGAACAATTATCAGTAAATCATTATGATCTTCCCAACATTCTTACAATGTACAAATATGCAGCCTTGACCAAAATTATGGAGCACCAATGAAAAATTGAAATTATGATTCAAACTTATATATTTAAAGGTTAAGAATAGTGGAGTAAACATTAATAACAACAATCATTATTTGCTCTGTCCTCCTTTTGCCTTAATAACAGCTTTTATTCGTTTTAGCATATTATTGACTAAGTTGTTGCAGGTGGTAGCATCTATTTTCTGACACTCTTCATGAAGTTTGGCCTATAATTCTTTTTTTGATGAACATTTGTGCATTCTCACTCTTTTCCCTAAAGGGGACCACAAAGTTTCAATGGGATTTAGGTCTGGGGTAAGAGGGGGCCACTTCATCACTGTAATCTCTTTTTTCTCAAACCAACCTATTGAAACTTTTGACGTATGGCATGGAGCATTGTCTTGCTGGAAGATTACATCACTTGGAATGTTATTATTAAATATTTTAGTCAAAGAGGTTCGGTAAACCTGGTCCAGCATGTTAGTATAAATTGTGGAGTTCATTCTGCCCTCATATGTGTACAACATTCCAGTACCTGAAGCCCCAAAACAGCCCCAAACCACTACGCTTCCTCCTCCAAATTTTACAGTTGGAACCACACAATCAGGATGAAATTCCTCTCCTTCCCTACGGCGAACATAAACCGCTCCAGGAGTGCCAAAAATCTGATGAAAAAAAAAAGAATTTGTTGCAATTTTTGAATAAATGTTATGGATGTGTATTCACATAAAAATTTCAATTATTACATCCAAAGTTTAGGAAAGAGAAGCTGTTAACTTACCCCAAAGTTACTTTCGTCAGACCAAACAATTTTGACTCAATCATCAGGTGTCCAATTTTCATGTTTTTTTTGCAAATTCCAGTCGTTTGTTCTTGTTGGCCTGAGACAAGTATGGTTTCTTCCTGGCTTTGAATCCTTTTAATCCCACTTCTAATAACCTTCTTCTCACTGTTCGAGCTGATATGTTTTAGTTTGCACCCTCCCTAAGTTCAGCAGCAAGCTCTGAAGAACATTTCCTCCTATCTGCAAGGGATGCTCTTTTCAAAGATCTGTCTTTCCTGGCGGTTGTAGACTTTTGACGGCCTTGTCCTTTTCTGTTTTTGAAAGACTTTGTTTCCTTGTACCTTTTAATCGTTGTTTGAACCCCCTCCCTTGAACATTCCATCTTCCTGGCAATTTCTACCTGAGAATATCCTTTATCAGATAAAGCAACAATTTGTGCCATTTTAATCTCTGAAAGCTTATTCTTTGGAGGCATTTTCAATTAAATATATTATAGCACTGGTTGGAATCAAATATTACCCGAAAATTACGAAACAACCTTTAGTATGACAATAAATCATTTTGAATATTGGAATGAATTTAGTACGAAACTCAGTTAAAGCTCTTGAGAGAGGCTTTAAAGCAAAGAAATACTACAATCTACTGTTAAATATTTTGCATTTGGTCTCAATTGTTCACTGTACGATTCTTAACCTTTAAATACGTAGGTTTAAACTATTATCTCAATTTTTTTATAGGTGCTCCATAATTTTGGCCATGGCTGTATCCTAGATTTAAATGACAAACAAAATGCTGATAAATCTCAATAATAAATCAATATAATTAAACAAACCTATTAATCGACTTCTTTTTTCGAAAATCTTATATATATATATATATATATATATATATATATATATATATATATATATATATATATATATATATACACACAACATAGTTGGAGTAGATGTAAATGAATATGTTTGTCTATTTAATTTTCAGTTGTATTTCTCTCTCTCTCTCTCTCTCTCTCTCTCTCTCTATATATATATATATATATATATATATATATATATATATATATATATATATATATATGGAGAGCGATGTTATATATATACATATATATATATGTATATATATATATATATAGAGAGAGAGAGAGAGAGAAAGACAGAGAGAGAGAGAGAAGAAAAAGACGTACGTTAGACCGTTCGATTTCTGACCATGAGATCCCACCAGAGTCGATTTTTCAGAAAGCTATCATCTTGATGTTATCATTCTGAAGAAGGCGACCCCAGATTGCGGTACCTGGAAACTATACCTATATTTGTGTAGCATGGGTGTTTAACATTTTTTTCTTTGGATCTATTTCCAAAGGTTCTGTGAACTTCCTTTTTCTGGACGATCTTCATGGTTCTGGCATTGTTTTCGGCCTTTTTATATCGAATGTATCAAAAATCGTATCCATCACCTCTTCCTGAAGTGGACCGTTAGCATTATGTAACAGTCTCTTCCTTATTTGGTTTACGTGTCTTCTATGTGAGAATTTGTGTCCCTGTACTATGTAAATCATATTCCCGATACTTTTGTCAATTGTACCTTGCTCGCAGTAAGATTTATTATTTTTATCAACGCTTTAAAAAAATTTTCTCCTGGGTAGAATTTCTTTTTGGTACGTACGACTGTGTTATTTATTTCGTTTAACCTGGTAGCAATTTATCAAATGATGGTCAGATATTTCTAGCGAAAATCACTTCTGCGGGTGATAATGTCGATGGCGTAGCATTATTTGGCATAATTCTATATACCTGTATAAATTGTTGTAATGCTTTTTCCGTAGGCACATTATATGCTTTTCTTAACGCTCTTTTGAGTGTATCAACAAATCTCTCCGCTTGCCTATTTGATCTTGGGTGATATGGCGGGGATTTTATATGTTTGACTTGATAATTTTCGCAAAACTCTTGGAAGTCCGCTGATGTTAATTGCGTTCCATTATCTGTGACTAGGAAATCCACTACTCCAAACCGAGCGAACAGCTCGTGAAGGCAATTCATGGTAGTTTCCGAAGTAGGATTTCTGCAGCAAAACACCTCCTGCCATTTACTATAACTATCCACTATGATCAAATAGTAGAAACAATCAATTGGACCTCCATAATCTGAGTGTATTCTTGACCACGGACGATCTGTCTCTGGCCATGGCTTATGGATGATTGGCGGTGCTTTGTCTGCTAAGGAGCAACCCTTGCATTTTCCCACCGTCTGTGTAATATCCTGGTTCGTGTTTTTCCAATATACATAGCTTCGCATCAGCGATTTCTTTCTATTTTTTCCTAGATTGCCCCTGTGGAAATCCTTTAGGATTCGCTTTTGAAGTGTTTTGGGAATTACAACCCTTTCGTTGTAAAGTAGCACATTATCGCATAAAGAAAAGCTGTCCGATATCTGCTTATTTTTTCTGCTATTTTTGCTTTTGTTTCTTTTATGAATTCATCGTTTATTGCTTCATTTTTTATCTCTTGTAGTGTGACGGGGAGGTTTCGAACTGTACAACGTAGTAATATCCTAATATCTTCTTCATGTCTTAGGTCTGCGATTACAGAGTCTTCCAATGGCTCTGTTTTCGTTGGTATAAATCTCGGCAGACCATCCGCATGCCCGATTTTTTTCGTTGGTAGATACTCCAATCTGAAATTGTAGTTCAGAAGAATTGTACCCCATCTTAGTAACCTTTTGGCAGTGTAAACCGGTCGACCTTTTTTCGAACCAAATAGTGTTAGTATCGGTTTCTCTGACTTTTCTGTTTTGCATTTCTACTTGTACGTATTTTCCTATTCTCATCGGCTTGGTCAGTCCTCGTGATTCTTATTCTGCTTTTGCTTTCTCTTCTAGTCCAACAATGAGAAATTTTATGTCCTATTTTTTGCATCATAGACAAGTTTTAAAACGGTATGGACAGTCTTTATATCAATGCCAAGTCCCACAGCCATACCAATGACTGGGTGGTAATTTTTTCTGATATTGACTTTTAGAAGTAGAAAATTTTGTTTTACCTGTTTTGGTTTGTTTCTGAGGAGGAAAAGTTGGTTTTTCTTCGTACTTTACGTATGTGCGCGATGCCAGCTTCTTCTATATCTTTTGAGTTTTTCTTCACACTGATGCATCTCCGGCACTCTTCGGTCAGTTTTTGAAGTGTCAAATCTTGTTCACTCTTCAATTTTGTAAGGATTCTGCATCTAATTTCCATGTCTTTGGTTGAAACCATGCCTTGGACGTATATAAGCATTTGAAATTGTCCGCCCTGAGTTCCGATAATTTAAAGTCATCACAATATTTGTTTACAATGGAAGTGAAATGTATGTAATCCTCGCTGTCCTTTTTTGTTAGGTTCAGACATTTCCATCTTTTGTGGAATAGTGAGTTATTAGGGCTGAAAAGTTCTGTTAGCAGTTTTATGGCTTCGTTGAAAGTTAAGTCATTTGTTTTCCTCGGTAGGATATAATATACGAATTTGGTATATTCGCATGTGCCTAATTTTCTTAGTAATAGACGTACTTCTCTTGCGTCTGACCAATCTCTGCAGTCAAATTCATATAGATCTTCATACTTTCGGAAGTAAGTTGCAAAAGTTTTGTCTTCGTCGGGTGCATACGTGAAATCTTCGATAGTTCTCCAAATATCGTCTTGTGTGAGGACTGTTTCAGTCTCGGAATTTTGCCCTTTATTTGACATTGCACGTAGCAATAATTCTTGTAATTCAAGATGTTACTGTTCGTTTTTCTGTTGCTGTTCAAATTGGATTTTGATGAGTTCCACAATGGTTAATTTAAAATTAATAATAGTAATTTTGTGTAAATATTTTACTTTAGTGTAACCTGATATTCTGAAACCTGTGTACGCCAAAAAAATTTCCTTTGTTGCCACAATAAAATTGATGTACAAAAAGAACATTTTCATTTCCTTTTTTGTGTTCGCGTAGAGATTGTTTTTTTTAGAAATCTCCACGTAGAACTTGTTTTTCACAGTTTACCCGTCGACCCTGTTATATGCGACGGATAGCAAAAATGGTATGTTCTCCGCGTAGAGAGTTCGTTTTTTTTTTGTTTACCTTGTCGCCACTTGTTATGTGGGACGGATAGCAAAAAAAAGGTATGTTCTCCGCGTAGAGAGTTCGATTTTTCTTTGGTGTTTCCTCGTCGCCACTTGTTATGTGCGACGGATAGCAAAAAAGGTATGTCGTCCCCGTAGAGAGTTCGTTTTTGTTTGGGGGGTTTCCTCCTCGCCACATGTTATGGTCCAAGTTCCTTGTACCATGGTGATGTTCCAAGGTAGAACCAATGAAGAATGACTCGAACACAGATATGGAATAACACAGATATATTACAAACATAAATTTATACAAAGAAGTAGACTTATTAGTAATGACTATCAGATTTGGTTAGAGTGAACTATGTTCTCTCGACAAGTATCACTATTCCAATGTTCTTACAATAATCCTATAGTATTTATAATGTCCGGAATAGTCCATTATTATTATGGGCAAGTTCCCATAACAGTAAGTGAGTGTAATATGTTGTCTAAGTAGTTCACCACTAGCAGTAGTTTACCTACTTCACACCGCTGGCGAGTATTGTATTTTGTTAATGTTATAAAGATTAACATTTCATTTCCAACATTCGTTTTGGTTATCCCTCATTTAATAAGCATTTCTAGGTTACAAAGTTTAGAGTCAATCCCGTTTTCGAAAAAATGAATTCAGAAATATTATACATAAGAACGAACATACACTGAATCCATCAAAATCATTCAGGATGTGGAATTAATCAATACCAAACACTTCAAGTAGCTCTCTGTAAGGATCAGTTATAACAAATTTATTATAGGGGATAAGTAAATTGAACAGGGTTTATGTCTCCCAACTCCGGTAATTGCTACAAAGCATTAACAGACAAAATTCAAAACAACAATTTCTACAAGACATTAACAGATAAAATTCGTGTCGTGTTCTTAAATAGCCTCATGAGATCGAGACTTTTATGCCGATGTCGTGCATCGTGCCAAAACCTGTTCAGAAATAATTAAACTGTCTGCCGAATACATTTGTATGATATGAATGGTTAAGAATAGATTTGCGTAAGTTAACATAAAAAGAATTAAATAGCAAGAAAAATAACTCTGCCAAATATTAGAAACGACTTGATGAATTTCAGCAGCAGTAACAACTGAATGGATATCACATGTGACTCGAAGGGAAGATAGCGACATAATCAATTTGTTGACATTTCACATTTCTTCAAATAATAGGTTAGGAAAGTAAGCCCCATCAGTATTGGAAAGCGCACTGACAGCTACGGGACATGAGAAATCTATTCATCTGAACAATTTTTCTTCATAAAAAGACTTTGGACATTTTAACCGAATGACTGCTCAGTCAATGAATGCCATATATTTCCTTATTATGAAACGGGTAATATTAGCATTAACATGCAAATAATATAAATATTATTTTAGTCTAGGGAAACGGTTCAAATCTATCCGTGGCCGACCTCGTGCATGAATATCAAAAATATTACGTATATATCTGTTAACATTGACCCCGTGTAAAAATTATAATGCGTGAGTTTAATTCGCATGTGCGACAATTTAGGCAAATCGAAACAGCATCCAAAGTGAAGATTGACACGACTGAACAATAAATTACACGCGGAGATTGGCGATGGTGAGGAGCGTGCAACCACCTTTAAATTGTTTTTTCCGGTTCCAGCCTGACTCGAGGTTGTACAACCTATTAGGTGTTTCAGCTATGGGAAAGAAATTAACCCCCAAAATGGGGTCGAAACACTATTAAAGTACACAAAAATTCAGCAATATATTTTGCTACTACCAGCAATATATTTTCATAGCAATATATTTTTTAGAAAAAACTGAAAAAAAAAACCAACATACCAGCAATACATTTGTTGTGAAAGAAATTGCAAATCCTCCCAAGAAAATTAAATTTCGGTTTGATATGAGGTAAAACAACCAAACCAAACTAATCCGGATACTCCTAAATTTTACCGAATGAACTAGGACTTAGGAAATATTAAAAATCTTCCCCAACCCAACACATATATATATATATATATATATATATATATATATATATATATATATATATATATATATATATATATATATATATATATATATATATATGAAATGACGACGTAATATAAATTATTCATAAGATGTTGAAATTATTAGAAAAGAAAAAGTTTTTCACATTTCAATTCTGATTAAAACAATTTCACTTTTTTTTTCTTGTCTTAATACTTTTTCTTTCTTGAAAACACCTGAATTCAACTTTCTCACAGCGTCGCTGATTGGATAATTTTTATAAAAAAACAAAATTGGTTATAACTAAACACGCATAACGCAGGCAGTGACAGAAAGCAAGAAGAAAGAAGTAAACATCGATTGCAAGAAGATAGAACGTCAGCAAAAGGAATAGCCCAAAATGAAGGTTGTAGATAAAAAATGACAGCTCTCCAACAATTTAAATATTTGGGGATATTTCTTCATATTCCTTGCGAATCTTTCAGTTGTACGAAAACAGTGCCTATTAGTATTACTGTTCCTAAATATGTAAGAATAGTATGCATTTTGTACAATACTATGATTTTTTTGTATCAATAAGCGCAATTGGTTTTTTACTTCCTCTTGTAGTTCATAACTTTTAAATGATTTATTTTCAATCTTATCCTTTTTATGTTGACAATGAAATGATGCATTTTTATGTTGACATTTTCATCAATATTTTAGGGACATATATATCAGCCCTCTGAAAAAAACTAAATGAAAGAAAGAACAAAATATCACTCTAAGTCCGTGTTTGCTTCTAAGTTGTGTTAGTTTTTGAAAGAGCCCACCAAATCTTGGGGATATTTTTTTCATTTTGTCTAACACTATATTCAGAAAGAAATTAATACAATATGATGTTCCTAATTATATCAGATGTTTTGTATCAATTTTGATATGAGATATGACTTTGATAATAGAACCAGACATAGTTCAGATAGATTGATAGAGAGATTTATGCGTATGTTTGTATGAATAAGTGTGTATCAGTGTGATAGTGAGAAAATTAAAGGCGGTCGTTTCGATAGATGTGTAGATGTTTCTGATTTAATGTATATGACAGATTACTTTAGTCCACGTTCCCATTGATATTCTGTAGGGCTGGGAATCTCGTGCTGTGTTAATTGACCGAGGAGCTGACGGGAGAATCTACTTCGTTTGAAAAATTGTGCTCAAACTTCGGGCTTTTATCTTGGCTTCAACAATAATTACTGGCGCTGGGAGACAAAAACATACGCTGACGCACAATAAAATTGCAACAACAAAAATATGTTTTTTTTTCGCTCAAGATAATAAAGCTGGATTGTTGCATGTTAATATACATAACAAATGTCTTGAATGGTCTATAGAAATGGAGGTATCACAAATTACTACTTTTATATCGTAAACAACACTAAATACATTTCTCGAGAACATTCAACATAGATGGTTACACAAAACTGGTATGCCTGTATATAGTGTGTTATATGAATGGGAGAGAAGTTAACAAACGTAGATTTTCGAATATAATGAGGAGAGATGAGGAGGTCAAGTTTCAAGTCTTCAGGAAAGCAACTAACCCGGAGTCTGTTTCAGGGGGAAAATATTGTGGATGAAACTTGCGTTACACATTTCCACCAAAAATAAATTATAATCATTCTGTTCAGTGGAAGTACCATGTGGTAACCTAGGTGTAAAGGTCTGAAGGTGCTTTAACCAACAAATGGAGCTCATTTAAACAGCTGTCATGGAAAATAGCGATAGATTAGGGACAGGCTTGCAAAGTTCGTGTCTGAGAGAATGCACTTGAACAGGACAAATAAATATCCAAACAGATCGCGAAAATATTTTGAACTCATCCAAACCTAATCTAAATGATAAGTTCTAAAATAAATTATATTAGTGATTGGCAACTCTTCTCAGATTATGTCTGTCTGCTAAAGTGACTAGCCACTCCCTATGGCAGACATCTGCTCAGGGAAATTTTTGTCTAGTCGACAGCCACAGAGGCAACCTGTGGTTCATACCGGGCGTAACTACAAAATTGTCCAAATCGTATAACAGAAAAATTATCTAATTGT
>OZ038495.1:61071197-61153697 GCA_964036315.1 Acanthosepion esculentum | reverse complement strand
GCCGACATTTTAAACTTAATTCATTCATTTGATTTAATAGTCTGGTTTGATTCTTGTAGTATATATATATTCTTTCTTCACTTAATGCTTTTTTTTTACTTTCAATTTAATTGAAATGTAACTTTAAATAATTCACGTATTTTTATTAACACGACACTGCAACTTTGCACGATATAGCATTACTATTCAGGTTTAAATGTAGAATAGTTCCATATTTCATAGAAACATGTATCTTGTTATGTCATATTGATGTAAAAAAATTATCTCCGCAAGACGAAGTCTTTGATTCTATCATCAAATAAAGATAACCGCCGGTTGGATAGTTAAAAGGATTGTATTCTTCAAATTTCGGTCTTTCCTCTTTTCTTTTTATCTCATTTTTTCTTAGAAAAGTTTAAAGAATGCTTATCCTGTTTAAGACTTACTATGATTTATTACTGGTAAATGTAACAGTTTGTTTGAACGGCTACGTGTATTTATATTAGATGAATATTGATAAATCAGATAGATAGATAGATAGATAGATAGATGCATAAAACATTTTTACATTTTTAAGTAATTTCCATTTTAAGAGAAGATGAATTAAATATACAAATTGACATTTAAGTTTAATTAGCCTTTGTATTTCTTTAATTTCTTGTAACTTCGATAGAACGTATGGACTCTCATTGAATTCGATACGACATAAATTATGCAAATGTTTGTTTCAGTAGTGAAATGCATGATAAAACTTATTAACCAATGAAAATCTATCAACAAAATACGTAAAAAGCTAGAAATTATTTACAATATTACACCATATCTCATTTTCTGATAAAGCTTTTATAAAAGTGAAACATGTCAGATTAATAAACATTTCGTACTGTTTTTTTATCTTATCATAGATGCATACATATATATATATGTGTGTGTGTGTGTCTGTGTGTGTGTGTGTGTGTGCGTGTGTGTGTGTGTGTGCGTGCGTGTGTAAAATTAGGACATCAGCCGATTCCGTTACCTTGATGTCAACCTTTCGTTATATATATATATATATATATATATATATATATATATATATATATATATATATATATATATATATATATGACCGGCGTTGACAGAGAATTCATTACCGAATAACAATAATAGCGTGTTTTATGCTTGAACGCAAATTTCACACCCTGAATATAGCATTCAAGCATAAAGGTTATTGTCGCTATTAAAAGTATATTTCTATATCCACATTGCATAAGCAATGTCACAGATCTTAGGCACGTTTTCCTTATAAATACAGCATACTTTGAAGCTATATATTATTATATAAAGGTGTCTCCTCTCTTTTTTCGCTCTCCAGCAGCTCAGCTCTAAAAAACAACAGTCTACCCGCACAGATAATTTGGTTATGGTGATGAAGGCTTGTGAAGAACCATCCACAGTTTTTGGAAAAGTCGAATGCAGAGAGCTGCTGCACGGCGTACCACAGGGTCTCCAAACAACACTCGTCTGGTTTTGAATTCAGAGTTGTCGCTCGCGTAGTCCGGTTATTGTATAAGAATATATGACACACTCTATCCAGCTATAAACGCATAATTGTTTGGAGTAGAAATAGGTTCATAGATTTACAAGGATACTAGCACCTTAGTGAACGCAATAAACTCACTATCCACCGTGTCTGTTTCTCGCTCTCTCTCTACCTCTCTGTCCCTCTCTCTCTCTCTCTGTGATATATATATATATATATATATATATATATATATATATATATATATATATACAAAAATATTGGCTCCTGAAAAATTAATTTCGGTTGAGCTCTGTGGGTGTGAGGAGTGCATTTGTAAACAGTGACTATTAAAGCTAATATAACACGACTCTTCGGCAGAATTGAGTCACTGTCAGTCACTGTGTGTTTATCTAAATGTAAAAATAAACACCCTAAAATTCACCTTCATGCCTGCCGTGCACCGACGGCTTAGTGGTAGAAGTTCCGACTGACGCCAATTCAGTCGGGTTTCGATCCGAGCTAGAAGCAACCGGACGTCTAGACACAATGATGAGCTGTGAAACAGCGAAACAGTCTGTCTGTGGATGACAAATATATATATATATATATATATATAAGTAAAGTGTGCGAAGGGACTTTTGGACAGCGTTTGTGATCAAATGAGCCCCATGACGAATTAAACTCTCCCAGAAATGTTAAAACTTCATGTTGTACTGATTGACATTCATGCCGGTAGCTCCAGTACGAACATTTCAGTTTTTGGTCGTCAATCTGCGGACGGTTCAAAGGTTCAGAAAGAGTTGGATGATATATTATGCTGATTGGAGTGACCACTAATGATGGTGACGTTATACCTCTGTTCATCTTCCCACAGGAGGTAGTTTTTTCCTGCGTCTTTTCAATGCGCTAAATCACATCAGAACTGACAGATTTTTTTTTTTTTTTTTTTTTAAGCGTATCACCCCGAGCAAGGCCGGTGGCCACTATCACGCAAGGGGTTACAGAAGGGTTGGAGGAAGAGCAGATAGGAGTGGTAAAGGAAGGGTTGTGGAGAAAGAGAAGGACGGAGGGCCGATCGAGGTGGGGAGGTTACGGGAGATATAGAGCGAGAGCAGATAGGAATGGAAGATGTCAGGAAGTGGATAGATCAAGGCAACTGGAGATGACGATTGACGCTACACTTAAACCGTTGGAGATTGTATTTGTCAGGGAAATGGACCTTCCACTTAACATAGTCTGCCTTATAAACTGCAGGTTTTCACTGTGCCTGTTCAGCCAATACAAATATAGAGGGAGTTACGAGGGGTGTTGTGCTCGCAGAAATTGTCTGACACCTATTACTGGGTTTCTCCTTGTTTGGCACAGAGCAAACTACTGTTGCCGGACATAGAATCTTCTAGCAGCCATCCCTTGACCGATGGGAGCGTTGCCGCTCCAAGCCACGATGTAAGTCTCCGTGTTGAGTCCATGTAGGAAGAAGAATGGGGGCATATCATCGCCATTCAATACGGATCACTCCAAACCCCTTTTTAATCACCATTACACTTATGCAACTTTTTCGAATTCATTACACTGTCCTTAGACTGACAACCAAACATTCTGAAATGTTCGTATTGATTGATTCCCGCGCAAATGTCAAGCAGTACAGCATTCTTTTCTGGCTGAGTGAATTACGTCATGGTAATCTTTTTTCTCACAAACTCTGCACAAGTGACCATACTATACTCTACAGGCGACCAAATAAAAAACAACCAAAACGGATGCGCGAAATAAAAATATGGTGACAATTTACCCCCATACTATATATATATATATATATATATACATATATAGGTGTGGGTGTGTGCGTGTGCTTATGTGTGTGCGTGTTTGTTAGTGTGTGTGCGTGTGTGTATAAATCGTTCTGTATAAATATCCGATTGTTAGATTATTCGGCATTCTTTTCCTTCATAGTGTATCAGGAATCATTATATTGCATTCCGTCTCTCTGTGCATGTAAAACATCAAAACATTGATTATGCAACAGCATTTCTCCCAAGGAAGTTGGCCTGTCATCTCTCTGACGAAAGGGCAATTCGAAAACATATAACAACTACACGGCGCCTATTCTAATTTCTGTCATATTTTGAACAGCAATAAACGGTACTCGGCCGCTCTAACCTTAAGAACTGATTCTAAATTTTGGAATCCGCTTATATCAAAGGAAAAGATTTTCCCAATCAATAAACGATGTTTCAGTTTTGGCCGACATGAGTTAAAATAACTTTCAAATGTCAGGTCATTTTGCCAGCTGATGCTAAAACATATTTCGCAATCATAGGAGTTTGCTATTTTCTTAAACGTCTTTCTTGCAAACGACCAAAGATAGTCAAAAATTCTCACTACACATAATATATATCTATTATGAAATCAACAAATCATATTGATATTTTAATAGTTGATGTATATATGTATATGCATATAGTTTGTCGTGGAGCATTCCGTGAGATTTTACTATGGATAATATGTTCAAAATAAAATGTAAACATGGCGACTTTTTTTAGGAAAATGATGAAAAAATAAAATAAAACAAACTTATACCGAGAAAAATAATGCGCGTATGTCTAATGAAAATAGTAAATAATTCTAATTTAAATATTATTAGGTGTTAATGAAAGTATAAACTGTTATTAAACTTTTATTTAAATGATTAATCAGTATCTATTTGAAAAAATATTGTCTCAAATATTATATTAACTAGAAAAGGTGATATGATACAAAAGTCCTCCTGAATTTGCATTAATTAACTGGAGAAACCGAAAACATTTTCTATCAAAAAATCAAACATTCTACTTAAGCCTCGTTACAGAGAGGTCATTCACATAAAGCATCTCTAAATACACACACGCAATGATTATAAAATATCCGTCATGAGAGGATATGTCAATATCTGCATTGGATGAACTGCTATAGATATAGGCATTAACCACCTGTTATAGCTAAGGACAACAACAACCTTCTATAGATCTGGTCATCAACCACCTAATATAGATAAGGACATCAACCACATACTGCAGATATGTGCATCAACCACCTGTTATAGATAAGGATATCAATAACTTTCTATAGATATGGTCATCAACGTCCTACTATAGATACGGACATCAACTTCATACTCAAACAAAATCCAGATTGAATGATACTAACTTGATAATCAGGAATATATTGAGCTTTAAAATCAAAATATCGTGTATTTGATAACTACGACATTCGGAAGATTATTTAAACGATTAAATTATTACTGATATTATGAAATTAAAATTAGATATATGACATGATTATCACTGGAAAAATGTGTACAATTTGAAGTAATTCATGAATATATATGCGTGTTGTAAATATGTTATATACATCATATATATATATATATATATATATATATATATATATATATATATATATATATATATATATATATATAGCTACAGAGGATGCGTCTGATTAGGAAATTACCATATTGTTACATATTCATTGATTCCGAGTAATTTCTACATTAGCAGAGTGTCATTTTGACACAACAAATTTTTGTCTCAGACAAAGCAACACTCTGATTATGTAACAAAACTTGTCTAAATTATTCACTGAGACATGTCTTATTATATATATATATATATATATATATATATATATATATATATATATATATATATATATATGTGTGTGTGTGTGTGTGTGTGTGTGTGTGTGTGTGAGAGACACGGTGGAGTAATGGAGTGCGGCTTGGATTGGGTGGAATACATTACATTCACTTACGTGCTAATACACTTGGGAAAGGTGTGGATCCTCTCCTTCTACCTCCAGCTATGGGAAAATACCAGGGCATACTGGGTTATAAAGCCTTAGATGGCAACTGGTCTAGGAGAAGGACAACTCTGAATTCAAAATCTACAGAGGTTTTGTTGGGGACCTTGTGGCATGTAGTGCACCAAGTCTCTGTGTTCGGCCCTTCAAAAAGTGTGGATGATCCTGCACGTAACCTTCACCACTATAATCAAAACTCTTGTGCTGCTGTCGGGCTGTCGGATTCATCGAAACTGATCTGCTTGACCCTCATACGTCGAATATCGAAGGGAGAGTCGAATATATATATATATATATATATATATATATATATATATATATATATATATATATATATATATATATATACATACATACATACACACACACACACACACACACACACACACACACACACACACACACACACATATATATATATATATATATATCAGGAACGTGCCGTCAGTAGTAATTTAGGTGATGCAGCTTGCGATACTGATGAAATAAATCTTCAAAAAATAAAATATTTTGTACTTTTTATATAATAACAATAGTGACCTTTATATTTTTGCTGTGTTAAGTCCATTTATTGCCACAGAAGGAAAATGTAGCTTTTGATTTACCTTTTTAAGGACAGGGTGGACACAGCCAACCGAGGTGGCACGTTTATATGTCTTTGAGGGTAAAATTTCCGACTGACGCGAATTCAGCCGGTTTTCGATTCTAGCCAGAGGCAACCGGACGTCTAGCCACACTGATGAGCTGTGATACAGCGAAACAGTCTGTCTGTGGATGACAATATATATATATATATATATATATATATATATATATATATTGAGACATGTCTCAGTGAATAATTTAGACAAGTTTCGTCTACTTATTTTCATTAGGATCCTCTCATATTCACGGACAAGTTTCTTAGTATCCTTATAAAAAGAACAGAGAAAATGAACATGTTTATACATATTCAGTTATTCCGAATATGTTCGACATAAATACAGTGACATACTCAGGGTGTTATGTCTGAGACAAACATTTGTTGTGTCAAAATGCCACTCTACTAATGTAGAAATTACTCGGTATAAATGATTATGTAACAATATGGTAATTTCCTAATCAGACGCATCCTCTCTAGGTAAATCGCTTGGCACATCAAGCTATATGACGTATTCATGTAGGATACAAGTTCGATTCCTGTCGGAGATCACATATTTTCTATGAAATTTCTCTGAAATTCAGGCCGGTAAATGTAATTAATACTGAATTATAAACAGCATTTGCGTAAATATTTATATCTATAAAATATCGTATAAACAGAAAATATATTATTATATATTGTTATATTATATATACTTAATATATTAGCCGAAACATTTGTAATAAAATCTTTCAAGTCACTTTCTATAATTCCGCTAAATACGGAACATCATTAATTTAAAACCGTAAGTGCTTTTTTAAGTGGGCGATCTTCCGGTAACCAGTAAAATCCTATATGATACAGTAATAACAATGACGATATTTTGTGTAGTGTGGTTGTCGCCATATTCTCTACATCAGATGTTATCTTAGTCATGTCAGCGAAAAACATAATGAAAAGAAAAGTTACACAGAAAAATTAAGAAAAGCAGAGATGACAAAGATATATCAATGGGAAAACTCAAGTCATTTTTTGTTTCATTAATTCATGAAACGAACTTTGAATTCAGCAACTAAGTAAATGACATGTTCGTCATTTTCCACGCCTACTTCAAGTGAAGTGATCTGTAATTCTTTCTGCAGTAAACTGGAGAGAATACAGAGTCATGTACAGCAAACTAATCTTCTATAGGTTGTTTCAAAAGAAACTCCCTATTTTAAGCATGATGGACTCTCCCGTCTAACTATAATTTTACAAGACGAGAAGGTCCATCATACTAAAACAGGGAGTTCATTTTCAATCACCCTGTATATCATAAGATTTTGGATGCCATCCTAACTGGATGATAAATACGTGTGAAAAAACTAATCTGCCTTTTGCAAATAACAGCCATAAAAAGTGAAAAGATAACATGAAGAATATTCCATGATAATGATACTTATATTATACAGGAAAAAGGAAATAGGTAAGATGATCGAAACGTAGACAGTAAATAAAAAAGAAATAATTTATAGTAGCAATAACTGTGAAAATGTGACGTTATTCCTATTTGAATTTTTTCATGAATCAATTTTTAACTTAATGATATAACAATAAATAACCCATGGAATTTCCCCTTTTTCCTCGTGAAATATCTGAGTTTAAGAAAAGAAATATTAAATCTTAAATATGAATCCGGGGGTCATTTTAAGAAGTACGAGGGTATAAATGAACATTTTCAGAATTGAGAATGTTTTCTATTTCACTGAAGCAGACTTTAACAACATACCCCTACTTTCTTTCTTTTTTCAGCGTATTTTATATATATATATATATATATATATATATATATATATATATATATATATATACAGACACACACATATATATATATATATACATATATATATATACACACACACACACACACACACACACTCATATATATATATATATATATATATATATATATATATATATATACATATATATATATATATATATATATATGAAGAAATATATTCTTAAAGTGTGCTAGATTTATGGGATAAAGTGCTCAATAACAGAGATAGAGCGTGTGTAAATATAAAAGTGAACATAGAAGTCAACACTTAAAGGCAACAGTCTGTTTCATGCTAGATGCAATCGTCAGGCCTGATTGCATTTAGCATGAAACAGACTGTCGCCTCTAAGTGTTGACTTCTATGTTCACTTTATATATATATATATATATATATATATATATATATATATATATATATATATATATATATATATATTATTGTTATTATTATTCTGTAAAAGTGATGAGACAGGTATGACTCGTTGTTTATCTGAGTTAATAGCAAGTCGTACAGTAGAGGATAACTAGGGAATGAATAATTGATCGTCATCTGTTCTTAAAACACCATTCTTGCTCTCTATTCATCTTTCTCTATATCTGTACATCTGACTGTCCCACATTATATATCTAGCTATCTACGTACCCCTTTACCTATATCATTTAGCACGTGCCGCTTTTACTATTTTCGGAAATAACCTCTTGCTTGAATATTTTATTTAGTTCTTGCTAAGCAAGGTATTTTATTGTCATCGCTAATATATCTTCTCTTTTGGAATCTGCATGGGAACTGAAATGAGACGCAGCAGCTGAAGGATTTCAACAAGTTCCATAGCAACGTGTTGTAGTGATACTTGTCATATTTCTCCTCCCTCTTACGTGATGATTTCGCAGGTGACATGATACCTGTGTGTGATGGGTGTTGGGGTATCGGTGTGTGATTACGTGTATGCGTGCGTATTGTTAAAGCTTTCGAGAACGGCTGACATGTTAGATTTGCTAAAAACTTTGCATCTTTGTTCCTGTACGTGAATTTATTTGTTTACTTCTGTGTCTAAATGTCTGTCGTTTCTAGCCACATTCTCTCTATCTCTCTCCCTCACCCTCTATCTCTTGATATATATATATATATATATATATATATATATATATATATATATATATATATATATATATACAGAGATAGATAGATAGGCGAATAGATAGATATACTAGACATTAATTAAACAAAATAAAAGTTTAATATCAATATTCACCACTCCTAAATATGATTTATTTCATTTTCTTTTTTACATACGTATAGAAATCCTGCTTATTTTAATTACCAAATATAATTTTAAAATAAAAAAACTAAAAAAAAACTGTACTCCCAACATAAAATATAACTACGACAACATTGTGATAACCGGAAATAATACACTTCAAAATCGGGTAACGGTCATTTCCTACTCAGCAAGTGAAGGCTCAAAGATTACGCACACACACACACACATGCACATACGCACATACACAAACACATATATATATATATATATATATATATATATATATATATATATATATATATGTTTCTATGATAAATATGTAGATTTAAGATATGGTATATTTATAAAAAAAGCTCAGTATCAGGGATAAAGCTTATGTAAAATCGACTGCCGCTGGTCTCTGTTGATCTCAATGCCACCTACCATATATATATATATATTGTGGCCTGACGATTGCATCTAGCATGAAACAGATTGCCGCCTCTAAGTGATGACTTCTATGTTCACTTTTATATATATATATATATATATATATATATATATATATATATATATGAGTTACAAAAAGTTGGTAATGCTTATGGGTAGTCCCAAGGAGGATGAAATCCTGCGAGCTCAATGTAAATTCAGAGCTAATATTTTAAAGTGGTCTGTTTTTCTTTAATATATATATATATATATATATATATATATATATATATATATATATATATATCCTGCACTGTTGTTGGTCTTTTGTGCAATTCTCGTGCCGGTCTCAAAAATCATGCCCGTCATAGGCATGCGGATACTTAGTTCGTGGCCGTCGGAGCCTCATACTTCGAATTCGATGGGAGAGTCTATCATTTTAGAGGGAGGCCATAATTGAACTACAAGGTTGACTGTTTTTGCATCTATTACATCTAAGATCCATCAATACAATTCTTTGCTTGTTAAAGAAATAATATTAAAATTTACCTTTTTTTTATAGTTTCTACTTTTTTTTAAATTTAATTTCATATGCATTTATAGGTAGATGTTAAAAGTGCTTTTGTTTGAGCCCTGATTTTAATGAAAATGACAACACTAGAAGAGAAAGCGTGATTTATATTCTGGTTCAGAGTTACAGAATACGACACTCAGGCTTTGTAATATTACTGTAAAAATCATGAAGAATAAAGTACACGCAGTTTATGGAAAGATATTGTTGTATTGGAAGAAACATAAATTGAGCATCTTCAAGATGCACTCTGAGCAAAAAAAGAAAACAAAATGAAGCGCCTGTGTAAGTTTTACGGTGTGTTTAGATAGAATTTTATCCACCTGCACTAATGCAAAGCTCTTCATTAAAATGAATGGGGCACTTTGGCTGATTGGCATTTGCTTACATTTGTAAAAACAATACGCTAGATTTAGTTGTGTAACTCTACCGAGTGAAGATAGCTCTGGCTGACACCAAATCAGTTGTGTTTCAATCCTAGCTTGAGGCATTCGGATGTCTAGTCGCACTGAGGAGCTGTGATACAGCGAAACAGTACTGTCTGTGAATGACATATATATATATATATATATATATATATATATATATATATATATATATATATATATATATATATATTGTTGTGGATTCCGGGATGAATCCGATATCAATGAATAACAAACACCAGGAATGGATAAGGCAAATAAATGTATTAACGTAATAATACAAACTGGTAATGCGGGTTAGTATATCCAGGAATGCGGGTTAGTAGCAATAATATATATACAGTCTTGGTATTGAAGTATCGCGGTATGACACCTTACTGAGTCTAGGTGCTCGCTAACTGTGACGCTTGCCACTGTCTCTGTGTGTGACTTACTCTACTACTGAACTCTACTACTCTTCTGTCGTTCTGTATCGACTCCTTGACTCTCCGGGTATTCACTGGTAGTAGTATATGTATACCTTGGGTGAGTCCATTTGTGTGAAAAGGAGGAGACCCCTTAATATATATATATATATATATATATATATATATATATATATATATATATATATATATATATATAGGGTGCGGCTGGTGTTTGAGGACATACAGATTTAAGATTAATACTGCTTCCTACTAACTTCTAATGTTTTATTTTTCTGAAATCAAAAATTGCAAACCCTATGATAATAAATGAAACGAAAACCATGCTGTGATTGTGCCATTAAATGCTTATCACAGCGATTTGGATATTGCACGTTTCATTAGAGTTGCAAGATCGTTTGTCCACTAGATACAGAAAGAGTTAGAAGACGCTGACAATTCCCCACTGTCTGTATCAAAACGTCAAAGTCATTCTGCACGTTCTTATAAAATGAGAACGTCCGAATTTATTCAAGAACTCAAGCAGACAATTGATGAAAACCGAGCTGCATGTGTCTGAAAAAACAATCAAAAGGAGTATTCATGAAGACATTTGATACAAGTCCTACGTGATGAAGAGAGGTCAATTTATGTCTGAAAAAACAAAAGAAAACCGTTTACAATGATCCAAAAGGCTTTTAAACAAACTTAAAAATCCTTCAGTTGCTTGTGTTATTTGTTTTTTCTCAGATGAGAAAAATTTTGATCAAGATCAAAAACTTAACAGGAGAAATGACAGATGTCTTTGTTCAGATCCTTTTGAGGTCTACAAGTGTCATGGTATTGGGTGTTGTTAGCAATGAAGGACATGTTATGTAACCACATATTTTTTCACAAGGTCTTAGGGTAAATACTGCTGCTTACATTGAGGTTCTAGAAACAGTTGTCAAGCCCTGGATTGACAGCATATGCAACAGCAGGCCTTACATATTCCAGCAAGAATTGCCTCCATCACACAAGGCTCTACGAACACAAGAATGAATGGCTAACCATTTGTACGGCCACATCACACTCAACGTATGGCCTGCTAACTCTCCATATATCATTCCAATAGACTATTATGTGTGGAGAGTTGTTGAGAAGGAGCTTAATAAACAGCCTCATAAAAGCAAGGACTCTCTTAAAGCTGCAATATTTCGAGTAATATCTGACATAAATAAGGACCAATTAATGAGACCTTGCAGCCAATTTCGATCTCGTGTAGAGACAGTTATTGATGCTAGTATATGGTGTATTTATGGAAAAAAGTGCTCAATATCAATGATAGATCATATATGAAACAGACCGTCGCCGCTCTTGACCACAGCATATACCTCTTTGATTAATGCTGTTAATAAACAATGCACACTAATGGAAAACGAAAATTAATAACTTATAGGAAATGATGTAATTTGGACTTCAAAATTTAGACTCATTCATAATTTCTAATTTGCGAATATTTAATTAAAATATAAGTGCACATTTTCTATTTTTGGTACTTTTCCACACATATAATCACTATTATTTTATCCTGAAAATTCTATTTATAATCTTTCCGTAGTAAATGCATATATTTTTTTATATTTTGCTGTTCCGTAATAAATCTTAATTTTTTTATCCAATTAAATCATTAATTTTTTTAACAAAAAAAAAATTCATTTTGAGAACTTCAAAATAAAGATGAAAAAGATCAAAATATTAAAAATTTAATAGAGTTAACTATTCAAAAAATACTTGTAAAACAGTTATTCATTTTCCATTTCTAATTGTTTTGAATACGTCGGTATCAATAAAAAAATCAGTATTCAATTACTATCGTTAAACTGAAGAAAGTAGTAACGAAGCAGTTCTATTTCATGCATGCACTGATCAAATTTTTGTATAAAAGAGTTTCAAGTACAACGTCCACAATTTGTTGGATTTACCAAATATAAGATCTTTCAATACACTTCATGTTAAAGAGGTAGTATTAAAGTTTTAAAATATTTATTTTTTTAATTCACCTTCGTTTGCATTTTATGCAGATGTTAAAAGTGGTTATGGAATTCGTGTGGGCGTCTTTCTATTAAAAAAAATAAAATAAAACTATCAACATTTCATTCCCACTGTTAATTAAAGTGAACTTGATGGTGGAAGCGAAATATTTAACATACCGGACCTATCATACAACGAGATGTTTCCAGTACACATACACACACACACACACACACACACACACACACACACACACACACACACACACACACACACACACACTGGGTGTCTTTTATAGGGGCAGTTAACCAGTGTTTGAGACAGCAGTCAGCTTCATATTATTTAATGAGTTTTTTATACAAATATACAAAGGAAAATGAAATTGCAAATATCAGTATAGATGACCAGGGGAGGAAACTATAGAAGCTATCAATATATTGCCTATTTTATGCTGTCCAACAAAATTTGGAAGTCTCATTTGCTAAGAGATATCCTGATCTATTTACGTCTCCCTGATAAATGGTTTGGAAACTATTCGATATATTCGTTGCCGTTCATCCAAGGTGAATTCTTGTCGCCGTTTTTACAGGGTCAATAAAACTTATAGATTTTAATGATGTTAAAACCATTTGGTTATCTCACTCTTCTATGATTGATTCCATTTAGCTGCAGTGAATTCTATTGGTTATGTATTCTATTGTATAAAATGACTGATAGTCTATACTGATTTGCGCAATACTATAATATGATACCTCAGCTTCATCATCTTTCAGTAAAAGGTTTCGCCAATGGTAACTTTCCTGTGATAATACGCTATATTTTATGGAATTAAATATTCTTGTCATTTTGTTTTCCCTTTCGGAGTTGCAGATATAAGTAATTACTTAGAATTTTATGTCTATCATCTCCTTCCGTGCTAGTTCCTCTATGAGTCGACGAAGATAAATGAAATTTATAAGCAAAAGGAAATACTGTCGGTCTACTACTCTTGCTACATTATTAATGATAGTGTCTCCGAAATATATGTCACTGAGGTTAGAATGAAAGACAAATAAAACTGTGTGGGAGAAAAATGCCTCGGGCTGGGGAAAAAGCTTATAATATATGCGTATGTATATACACGTGTGTTCAAATTTATATATATATATATATATATACATATACATATATATATATATATATATATGTGTGTGTATGTGTGTGTGTGTGTGTGTGTGTGTGTGTGTGTGTGTGTGTGAAAATCCGTGGGTAATCCGAGTAGATCCTCTTAATATAAAATATTAAAACTGATCCACAAAAAAGGCTCAATATATTTATTATAGAGCATATAAGTGCATTACAAAAACAAAAAAAAACGATATTACGTCCTTCATTTGGCCATTTGTTTGCACTGACAAGTCCCATGGAATATCACCCGGTGGGGCGAAATGACCATCGGAATGGGATAATTTGGATTTAATTTTATATAAATATATAAAAATTATAATTGAACGTAATTATCTTTGGTAAAATATATATATATATATATATATATATATATATATATATATATATATATATATATATATATATATGTATGTATACAAAACAAAGAAAAAATAACAATCGCTGATTTAAAATCCAACAATACCAAACGGCTCTAATAAATATATAGATAAAATAAACAAACAAAAGGACAGACACTCTGTTTATTCTGATCATTCGTAGATAATAGTGTAAGTATTATTATACTATTATAAATTGCACGAATTCACATCTCCCTCAGCTCTTTTCGCTGAATTCTAATTCAGCTAAATCTCTTAGGCTACCATGTAACAAACATGTCCACTGCAATGTGGCTGGTGCGACACTGATATTGAAGTGTTGAACGAATTTGCACGAACCATAAAACAATAGGAATAACACGCTATGTTTTATGTATGATGAGAATAAGTTTATTTGCTCTGTGATATCTGAAATGGTTTTTTGACTTTATCGTTGATATAATGAATAGGATAAGGCGCCGTGAACATATGAGGCTTGTCATGTTTTTTTACAGTGTTGTCTTTGTCCTTAAGTGCGGTGTCATTTTGGCGGGCCCTTCTGGGTTAATGTTGGGCGCGTATTCTCAAAACCATCTACTTGTTCACATCTACGAGCAGCAGAAAGTGCACTGTGGATGCATATTGCAACGTCTTAACTAATATATTCAATGAACATAACCCAAAATGCAGAAATAATACAATATGTTTAAAGTAGATTTGAGACATATTTGAATCGGTCAGCATTTCTTACCAAACATTATCTATATTATGGAAAGCACTTTCAAAAGCTGGGCAGAGTATTGCGTGACAGGAGGATATCTTTGCTAACAAAGAAAATAATATTGAACTGTTACGTGGTATCAGTCCTTCTTTATGGCAGCGAATGTTGGACGATATCCTCAACGATAAAGAAGAGACTCGGGGCGACAGAGATGTGGTTCTACAGAAGGATACTAAGGATATCATGGTCCGAGCGTGTGAGCAACGATGAGATCTTAGAGAAATTACAAACAAGGAATAGGCTTATACTTAATATCTTAAAGAGGCAGCTGAAGATTTGGGGACACATAATGAGGAAGGAGGGCATGGAGAATCTGATACTCACGGGTCGAACAGAGGGAAAGAGACAAATGAAAACAACGCGTGACATACCTGGCGGACTTAAACAAGTGGATGACAGAACGTGGTCTGGGCGAGGAAGAAGATTTGAGAGCTTCGAGGGACAGAGGGTGGTGGAGAGCCATGATCGCCTACGTCCTGAAAGGACATGGCACTTAAAAAGAGAAGAAAGAATACAAAGCTGTTAAAAACACACTTAATTTGTAACTGCACCGTTGAATCTTGACCTGATTACTTTTTTTCATCTTCACATTAGCATCTAGAATTTAAATTTAAAAATCACCTTTTTTAATCTACGTTTACTCCTGAGAAAATATAATATAATATAATGAGAATATATTATCTAATATATTATTTAACGATTTAATATCTCAGTTTGCTAAAATATTACTTATTTACATTTTTGTTTGTTGCATTGTCGAGTGAATCAACTAAATTTATTAGAATGGCATCTAAAGAGGCACATGCTTTATGACATGTGTGAGAGCACGCAAAAGACACGTTCTATTACTTACGAAAATAAATACAATAAAATAACGTTCTCCTTGCATATTAACAAAATCCCTAGATCGTATTTGAACGATACTTTTAGAGACAATCAGCACTCAGCTCTCCCCTCAACAAATTGAAAAATATCAATATGAAAGAAAGTGGCGACTACAAGTATTACCAGTTTTATATACTCAAATACCAGTTGTGAAATGTTTAGATTTTACAAAATAAGAGAAGAAAACCTAAAAAATAAAAAAATAAGTTTCCCGCTAATGATAAAAATCGTTATCAAAATCTGTCGCTCTGGTAGAAGCCAATGGTATTTGACATTCATTAATAATTATTACAAACAAATATTCAGCTGTGTTCGGCTGCAGGTGAAGTTTTGGTAAGCCACTTTTTTAATTTCTTAGAATCCAGCCGATTTTAAAATTCTCCTAAAATGCTTAATTATTAAGTTATACAGACGGGTTTTGCTATTATATTAGGAATGATAAGATATTATCAACTAAAGAGAAGTGAATATTTTATTCTTCGTATTCTTACTAAGAGTGCTGTGCTGTTATGGGAAATATTTTTTTGCTGTAATTTACATTATTTGGTAAGAAGATTTTGACGAGTTTGATGAATATTTGAACTATATTTGTTTTCACACTGTTATTGTTTCTATGTCCGTTGGGTTTTTCTGTTCACTTGGGTGTATGTGTTCTGCAAAGCGCTATTTCCTACCTGTTTTTGCTCCAATGAATTCTTTTTTCGTTTGATGATTTATCGCATAATCTGAAAACAAATTCATGCTAGTTTGGTTACTTAAGGAATTGTCTAAGTGGTTTGCATTTTCGGAACGGTAGCATATACCATTTTGTTCTGTTATACATTGAAATATTTTCTACATCGAAAAAAATCTGATTTCCTTTTTATACTTATAAAAGTTGATATTAATTGGGCAATATTTATCTTTTTGTATTAATTTGCTTCATTTTTCTGAACAGCAACTTGTTAGCCATTATGAAATTTCATAATCAACATGCTGTGTATATAACGGGAAAGGGAACTGTGAGATTGAAAGGCGCGGAAAAAAATAAGGTGCACGTTTTATTTATGAGGGAAGTGTGGAGTGAGCATTTCTTTTTCATTCTCGAATTGATTTTCATGCAACGCAAATAAATAAGATATTAGATTCCATAGGAAGGTAAAGAGATGGCAAGAGAATCCGATGCCAGCAGCAAAGAGGGCAATATAAAAAGTGGTTTTAAGAGGAACAAATTAATTGGTTTGAGACTGAATGCTAGAAATAGTAATTGGATAAAATTGATACAAAAAATAGGAAAATGAGTATAGGTAAATAAATGAGTGGCAGAAATGTCTCTCCCTCTCTCTCTCTCTCTGTCTCTCTATCTATCTATCTATCTATCTATCTATCTATATATATATATATATATATATATATATATATATATATATATATATATATATATGAAGAAATATAGTCTTAGGATGTGTTATATTTATGGGGTAAAGTGCACAATATCAGATATAGAGCGTGTGTAAATATAAAATTGAACTTAGAAGTCAACACTTAGAGGCGACCGTCTGTTTCATGCTAGATGCAATCGTCAGGACACGAGTGCTGTTATTTTTCTCGGCTATTTATATATACAGTTCAGTGGTCTATTAACTACCTGACGATTGCATCTAGCATGAAACAGTGTCACGTCTAAGTTTTAACTTCTATGTTCACTTTTATATCTATAAATAAATAAATAAATATATATATATATATATATATATATATATACATATATATATATATATATAATGTAGTTGAACTTTTATTGATTCATTGAATAATATACCTGCAGTAATCTATTTTAACAGAAGTTCTTAAAAAAACAAATTAAATTTTCGTGTCGTGTATGTACACACACACACACAGACAGACATACACACACATACACACACACACACACACATACACACACACACACACACACATATATATATATATATATATATATATATATATATAGGCAATACTTGAAAACTGATAGAGTAAAAAAAAGGTTCGTCCTTTAGGACGTCATCGTGGTAAAGTGATTTTTACATTCCGGCTACCACATATGGTCCCAAAGTAGACGGGACGATAAGAATTATAAATTCATATTTAAAAGTTATTATATATTTTTAATATAAGTTTTGGGTATATAGTCTAGCCGATTTCATTTATGCTATCATTTTCTTCTTTACATGTTTTCTTCACTTAAGTTACTAAATACCCCACAATGTGATAATAGCATATCTATGAAGAAAGTTGAAACGCAGCAAGGCCCTGGATAAAAATTTACTGTGGATGATCTAATGATTGAAACGCTTTTAATACATGTGTGTCTTTGTAAATTGCTTTCGCTTTTAATTACAGTAGCAGACTCATTAAGAAGATTAACTAATACATTTAATGTGTTGGTTTGTATATGATCTCTTGTGATCATATAATCCTTTATTTAAATTCCTCTTTCAAGTTTTGGTTTATTATTTATTCGTGCATTTATTAATTACTTTTGTTGTGAGACCGATACTTCCCTACATCATGGACTCCTCCAGTACTGTATTATTATGTGAATCATGGAGAGTAGCACCAGGAATGCGCAGCCGCGTGTTCTGCTGTCGAACTCTCTGTTTGGCAGAGAGGAACTCGGACGAGGCTTTGCCGCAGGGCAAAGTTTCGTCCGGGGAAGTAGACAGTCCCTAAACTCGTGTATACGGGTTGTAAATGGGCATATTTTTGGCCGACCCTATGGGCTCGGTAAGCCCACGTTAAACCGGCCTTGTGCCACATACGTCCTTGTGGGGGGGTAAATATACCAGTAATCCGCAGCCGCGTGTTCTGCTGTCGAACTCTCTGTTTGGCAGACCAAAGTTTCGTCCGGGTTGTTGTTAAATATACCAGTAATGCGCAGCCGCGTACGATACCAATATCGGACACGACTTGATAGTAGGCTCTGCTTACACTATTCTTTGTAACTTTTCTGTTTAATATATCTTTCTTACCTCTAACCCGTGTTCCGTGTTTTCCTTCCGTGGCCCCTACTTCGGGTCCACATCAACTTTGTTATTTTAGAAATAATTGTAACAAATTTTATGTGAAGCTTAGATAAATTATTTTCAATGGCAGTTATGTTAGTTTGTGTGTAGAAAAATATACGTTAATTCGTTGTGTTTGTCGAAAAGTTACGTTTTTATATTTTGAAATATCTTACGAGATTTTCGTTTCCATTTCAATATGACATTCGTGTATTGGAGATGTGGCAACAATATTTTGCCTTTTGTCTGATCTGGCTCTTTTAAACATAGAGCACAAGAGAAGCTGTCAGGTTCTCTCTGGTGAGGCACAAGAAACCGACCTTTTCCAGTATGTTTAACGAGAGGTCGTATGTCAAAGTTCCACTTGGGGGATGAAGTTTGCTTGAATCCCAATAAATCCCAGCAAAAGACAATCCTTGACAGAACAACCATGATTGGCAAAACACAGTATCTGCTCTGTAGAAGATAAATACATGAAACATTCGATTAATGCGTTTTCGATTAATGCGCTAAAATTTCTATATAACAACATTCGATTAGTGTGGTAAAATATTCTTGAGTTTAGCCATCGTAATTGAAAATTGATATTTTATAGTTACCGATGAAGGAATAATCGAGGGATTCTTGTATTAGATCATTAAAAAAGTTTGTGTCCGAATAGAAAATTAAGAAAATGTGTTACATACTCACAAGAAAAGATTCATTTACTCAAGTAAATAGTCTTCCTTGCTTTTAACAACTCTTTTCTATCGTTCAACAAACTTTTTTTTTTGACATTTTCGTAGAAAATTATTGTTTTTTGTTGGAAGAAGTTTGTGAGGTACTTTCGACTGACTATACAATATCGGTTTTTGCTCATTTAAATTGTTCTGTAGAGACAGGGAAAACTGAAAATCCGAAGAATCTGAAGAATATGGTGAGGGATGGATGGTTTCCCATTTCAAATCTTTGCGCTTCAATAACGTATTTTTGAGCAGCATGTAGTGGTGCGTTTTCGAGGTGAAAAATGTTACCTTTTCGATTTGCCAAAATTGTTCTTTTTCCTTGAATCCAAGTTACTTTAAATGGGAAACGTTTTTGAGATATCGGTTTTAAAAAACTCTTAGTAATATCATCCATCGGTATGTTCGTTTAAGTCTCCATTGTAGTAAGAGGAACATCTTCATTGATACCCAAAGTACACCTGAAGCGTGTCCGATCGTCTATATTAAAATAAGCATGGTAAAATATGCCAAACCACTTTTTGCATTGATAGAACTTAACATGGCGAAAGTTCAAATTTTCATCCTTCATTTTTAAGATATTGCTTGGTGGACTCGCAAATGAATCATTAAGGATTTCAATCACACCAAAACCGGTACCAAATCAAACGCCAATACCATGTTGCAGTCATTTTATAATAACAATGAAAATCGGTTCTAAACGTTTGCAGTGACCTGATAGGTAGATAGATAGTTGAATATATACAACATAACAGAAACGCCCCATTGAAAGTCAGAAACGCGCCATTGAAAGTCAGAAACGCGTTGAAACACAAAAAATCTAACTAAAAATATTTCCTTTTCAAAGTTTGTTTTTTTTACATAAAGAGTTTAAATGTCACCCAAGATATTAATGCATTGTGTAGTTGTTGTTTATGCTAAATTAATCATTCGTTTTCACTCATCTGAAATCATTGACACTATGCTGAATTATTGAAATTAAATTTCGAATTACATATGGGGGCAAAATAAATAAAACATCACTTAAATTTATTTTTTTAATCTAATTACTGGGTGTCCATTTACATTAATTATGCATCTTTTCTGCTAAGAAATTAGTATACTTGCACAGAAAACAAATGTTTTACACACACACACACGTATATATATATATATATATATATATATATATATATATATATATATATATATATATATATATATGTATATATATATATATATAATTATATATATATATATATATATATATATATATATATATATGCAGAAATATAGTCTTAAAGTGTGCTATATTTATGGGGTAAAGTGCTCAATATCAGAGATAGAGCGTGTGTAAATATAAAAGTGGACATGGAAGTCAGCACTTACAGGCGACAGTCTGTTTCATGCTAGTGCAATCGTCAGGCGACTAGTGCTGTTATTTTTCTCGGCTATTTATATAAGGGTCAGTGGTGCATTATGGGTAGTCTATTTTGGCGGTTACTTTTACCGGAAGTGGCTTATTTGTTTATTTATTTATGTCAAATTATTTTGCTTGTTTTTTGTTTGTTTTTTTTATTTTTATTTTTATTTTTTATCTTATATATTTATTTATTTCTTCTTTTATTTTGATCGGTGTTTTTGGTTAACGTAGTAAAAATTTGTTTATATGGCTTATTGTTGGTAGTCTATAATGGCCGTCATTTACCGGAAGTTGATTGTTCGCTTATTTATTTGGGTCAAATAGTTTTGCTTGTTTTTATTTGTTTTCATTTTTTTTTCTTATATATTTGTTTATTTGTCATTGATTAAATCTGTTTGTTGGATTTTGAGGTGTGATGTTGTGTTTTTTTTTCTGACTATTATTTAGGTGGGAACAGTTTTTAATTTATCTATTTAGGTTGGTTATCTTTATTTGTTTTTTTTTTTGTTTTTTTGTTTTTTTTTTATTAAACGGCTACTTTATCGTAATTGGTTGTTAGTTTATTTATATATTTTGATGTATTTAGATCGATTTATTATACTTGTTGTTATTTATTTGTTACACTATATATTTTTGGCTTTCGGTTTTTAAGTAACGTAGTATATTATCTTTTATTAATGTTTTTTTATTATTATTTTTATTTGTATAACAGTTATAACTTTCGTCAGTTCTTTTGTTTTGATTTTGTTTCGCATATTCTAACAGGTGTGGTTTTGTGATTTGTTTGGAGTAATTTATTTTGCTTATTTTATTGTTGTTTGTTTATATATTTATTTATTTTTCTATTTTAAGTTACGTAGTAAAAATTTGTTTTCATGTCTACATTTTGAGATTAGCTCGGATCTTTTATTTAATAATTTATTTTGATCTGGGAAGGTAATGATAGCTATTTTTTCCTCCAAGCAAAGTTTGCAAGTTTTTGATAGCATGAAACAGACTGTCGCCTCTAAGTGCTGACTTCCATGTCCACTTATATATATATATATATATATATATATATATATATATATATATATATATATATATATATATATACGCATGTATATATGTATGTATATATATATATGTATATATGTAAGTATTTATATATATCTGTATGCATAGAAATATATATATATGTGTATGTATATATATATGTATTTATGTATATATATATATATGTGTGTGTGTGTGTGTGCGTGTGTGAAACGTGTGTGCATATAAATATAAATATATATATATATGTGTAATAAATTATATATATTATTATTTATATATTATATATGCGGTACTTATTAGAAAGTGCTCAATATCAGAGCTAGAGCTAACATATTTGGTTGCTCACACCAATACTACCAAATATATATATATATATATATATATATATATATATATATATATATATGAAGAAATATAGTCTTAGAGTGTGGTATATTTATGGGATAAAGTGCTCAATATCAGAGATAGAGCGTGTGTAAATTTAAAAGTGAACATAGACGTCAACACTTAGTGGCGAGAGTTGTTTCATGTTAGATGCAATCGTCAGGCCACGAGTGCTGTCATTTTTCTCAGCTATTTATATATACAGTTTAATGGTGCATTGTGGGTAGTCTATTTTTGGCGGTTATTTTACCGGAAGTGGTTTATTTAATTATTTATTTATTTGTATGAAATCATTTTGCTTGTTTTTATTTATTTTTATTATTATTTTTATTAATATATACGATAAAAAATAAAATATGTACAGATACATATATATATATATATATATATATATATATATATATATATATATATATATATATGATAGGAGCGTGGAACCATCTCTGATGTTCCTATACCTGCGGTGGTAGCACCTATTAGAATGATGACATCCCAAGCACTATAATAGTATAAAATTAGATTTTTATAGTAAAAGTATCAGCAATACATTATTATATAACAATAACAATGCCAACGCTACGTATTTATATCAGAATTACCAACAAAACATTTTTAATGCAAGATTACCAACAAAAACTTTAATAAGAATATGACACACAAAATATTATATCTGTAGTTGAAGCCGTAAAAGCTGTATTAAAGAATTTAGATTCCGGCATTAAATAACCCATACAGGTTGATATACTGCTAAGCAAAATCAAAATCAAAAGAACAAGCGTGAAAGTAATTGAAGAATCCGAAAAATTTTTACATGAAGGAAATAGAAAAAAAATGAAATTGTTGCGTCTGTGATAATCACTTGAAAATATTTGTAAACTGCACAGTCGATATGATCAGAATTGTGGATTGTCGTCAAGAACAGAAAAATCGGTGAAGAATCTCTTTGAGATTTAAAAACAAGGTGTTAAGTTAGAAAATAATCAGTGAAACAGAATCTGAAACTAAACTTTCTCCAAGTTTCTTATTTATTGTTTTTTTTACTATGATAGTTAAATTGCATGGAGAAAAAACATATCTGATTTCAGCTGATCAGTTTTTCCCATCTTAATCCGTTTATTACAAATCTCAGGTCGCAAAACGAAACGATGGAGTATTATCAAATAGTTCCTAAATATGAAACTGTAAAAGAGATTGTCCCTAACCCGAGATAACTACTTCCGAAGAATTTAATCTTGAAGCTAAATCAGCAGTAACAATATTAGTAAAGACATCGATAAATATCTGAAATTATGAATAGATCATTTATCAACTCATTTTTTACGTTGACTGAGTTTAACGTGTAAAAAAGTGTAACTAACTAAAGACACTACAAAATCCTGTTTAATATTTATTTATTTTTTTTAACATCCGCTACGTGTTTCTAATTGTATTTTCTTATCTCTTCAGATAATCAAATTCACTCCGTATTCGCATGACTTAGATTAGCTAAGTTTGAAATGAAGGAAAAAGTTTGAATTTGTTTTGATTTGATATACAGCATGATGCAATGAGAGGTATTTGTGTAGGAGTACTTGAGGGAATTCCTGTCAGATGTCCCTTGAATTAAAGAAATGCGCATGGCTTCGCGTTGACTGTAAGCCCTCGTTCAACGTCCGTAAAATCGGATACTAAACAGAAAACGCCATACTAACAAATCATCTATTTTCGTGTTCTTTTTCTACTATCGACATTGCTAGAAGTTAATTAAATATTATCAGTGGTTGCCATTTCCTGACTGATAGAATTTCCCTACTTTACTCTTTTTAATCATTTCACACAGAAAATTTCAAAGTTAAAGTTTTAAAAAATTATTGTCTCGTTTTCTATTAAAATAAAGCAGTAAAATGAAGAAAATTGAAATGCTGATATATCAGAGATATTTCTTTTCCGAGAATGTTTTTTGCGCTTGTACGTCACGGTTTCCGAGCCGAGATGGTTTTTGCCCTGTGGTGGGCGACTTCAACTGTTGGGTGGGCGATGAGCAACTGAACAGAATATGGTAGACGAGTGGAAATGTTGGTGGGTGATGTAGGATTTTAAATAATTTTTCGGGTAGCATATGTGGATATACCTTTTTAGTATATCGACATATACTACCCCCAACATTATTCAAATGAGATATACAAAGATAAAAAATGCGATGGATTATATGGGAATAATTGGTTAACATTCCATACGATATAAATGTCGCCGTAATATCTTGGTATTTTCTATGGTTTAGAGAAGGTTAATTAACGTTCAAATAGTTCTTCAGACGATATAACATTTTTTTCTGAATTGAATCATAATTGGGAAGACCAATAACAACAAAAATCGTCGAATTTCTATTAGTTGCTAGTCGTTTATAATATATGTAATTTTATAATTATGACAAAATATCGTTTAATATTTTGTCAAAATTTGTAACGCTTACCCTCATCATAAAACTAAACTTCAACATGAAACTAAATTATATATATTTCCATTTGTTTGTTCTTTAATACGGTAGTAGCAGCAGCAGCCACAGCATAAGTCAACGTTATTTGCAACCTCCCTTTGGTAATTTTACTAGATCATAATGCCAGTTTATGAACCAGTAAAAAACTTTTACCAAACACTCTTTGTAGGCTCTTAAATATTTGCTATACAGAAGTGCGGTGGAAATTTTTCCATGAGAAAATTGACGATGACAGCCAAAAAAAAAAAATGAAGACCCCTGCTGTAGGTGATTCCTGCTCGTCATTTAATGTAAAAATTGCAGTGATATGATTATTCTTTCTAAATTTAAAATAGTGATATTCCATTAATTTCTCCGCTGTTTTCACATAAAATTATCTTTCTCAGGAAAAGTTATTTCAGCAAGAAATTAACATCTACCTTTGGGAACATTACTGAGCATTTTTAGACTTTCACCATCCATTTACTTATAAGGTTGATCGTGAAAAACGATCAAGAGAGTTAAATTATTATGCAATCGGCGTATTTGCAGAGAATATACAGGCTACTCGTGGTTACAAAGAAAGATTCTATTGCTATAGTATCACAGCAGATGTAAAATAGAGTCTTTCTGTGTATATGAAACAGTGAAATTAATAGATGGGTCCCGACAAACAAGGAACAGCTTGAATCTAGACAGAGCTGCATCGACATAAGCATATGGTCAGCGTTTAGTGGGATAGACAATGATTAATTTACTATGAATTGCTTCAAAACAACAGCAACAAAAAACGGTCAAAACTAAGCTGTATATTGAACAAATGAAGAGGCACAATGCGGCAGTTTAGTTGCAAAGCCCTGACCGGCGATTACAATGCTCAGCACAAAGTCGCTAACATGACCAAACATACAATTCAAGAGCTTTGTTGGGAGTTTTACACTACACACAACATATTCTACTGTGTTAGCCCCTTCAGTCTATAATAGTTTCCAATCGCTTTCTAACAATCTGAGAGGCGTTTCCTTCAACAAAGAAGTAGAGTTTAAAACGTGGCTTCATGAGTCATCATCTATTGATTTGTATTGTCGTGGCATTGTATTGTTAGGGGATATTTGGCAGGAGGTCGTAAACTGGGAATACACTGTTTAATGATTCATCAGAAGTACTAATATATACTAAGCATTAAAATAAATCAACGTAATAACGTAATCATATTTCTGTCTACAGGCAGAGCAGTTTTGGTACCCAAAGACTAGAAATTACGTTCAACTTTAATTTTTTCGGATACATTCAGTATGTATAACTAAGAGACATATCTAGCAAGTTAGCTATTATACCTGATGTTAATCAAATCTTGAACAGAATCGATTTTACTTTTTAAAGCGTAATATGGGTAGCAAAATATGTCTTCTAGAAAATATAGGATATAGTTAAGAAAAAGGGTCTGAAAAACTGAACATGCTCACGCCTACTGAATATAGGGAAAAACAACAGATATTTACCTTCACGAGTGTAAGTAAATAGGTTTCAAATCTAGGACAAAGTCATATAATAATTGTACAAAAGCTATTGACGGCAAAAGAGAGCCTATATGACCACAGTTTCTGAATGGACATGGCACGTACATGTAGATGGTCTCAGACACACATTTCTGGATCTGAAGATCATTTATCATTTACCCGTCATTTTCTGGTATGCTTAGAGTTTAAGGGTCTTGAAAGAAAATGCAATATATTGAAAATTTTATCTGTCTATATTTATGCGATGAGGTATTGTAACTATTTGCACTATTTACATAATTCGGATTGTTGTTCCTATCTTTATTGCCATATTCACGACGTTCCGCCTGTTGTGCTATTCGTTGGAATTTCGAACCGAACCCTTTATTTTGTCCTCTGGCGTAGATTGTTCTAATTCCCCGTTCATGCCATTTTGGAATATCTCAGAGTCAGTTATTTCCTTTTACTAACCTAAATCTCCAAGTTTTTGTTCCCTCTGCTGTAGCCACGTATTGAACTCACAAATCTTTGGGGCAAGTCACATTTTTGATTACTTAAACAAACGCTTTTTATCCACTTAGCTAATTGGGGACATCAGTAACTGATTTTTCGTGACATATAAACCTAATATCTAAGTAAACCAGATCTCATATTACATGTATTTGTTATTGTTGTTTTTCACTAGCTCTCTGTATTCTTCATCATCATCCTCATCTTCATCATCATCACCTCCCCCTTGAATTTTGTAATCGTAGGTCGGATCCGAATACAGGGGGCAAACTAACTCTTTTCCACAACGGTCTATCAATAACAGTCATCAGCAATTCTGGTACAGTCGCACCTGTCCATTGTTTGACATTGTCCAACTAGTAGGCACCTCGACGTGGTGTAATGGTTAGAAATCTTGTCTTGCCAGATTATGTACGACTGAGTAGTGGGTTCGATCCTCACTGGTTTCCCCATACCTTCGGCCTTGTGCCACATCTAAGCCGGGCTTAGAAAATCACTACATTGTCCAGCTAGTTGTTGTGTTGGCGTCCTCGCCTACCTCCACCTTCAACGGTGCCTTGCATGATGGTCTTGCACAGGTTCTCGTGCCTTGTAATGTTGGTTACTCTGCATTGCTGGTTCCCATATTGTATTCATGCCTATGCTTGACCTGCTTAGAAGATTTTTGTGGCCGAGCATATGCGCTGAGACCTTAAGTTTTCTTATTTTCCAGCCATGTTCTCTATTATTTCAACTTCATTCCAAAGAGGACGGTAATATTCCTTTATCCTCCTTATATAGTTAACTATAACTGATTTTTCTATTTTCTATGTTACGGCTTTCCGGTGTCCCTGCAGTCTTATCTTAATTGTGCGATCTGTTCCTTCTATATATTCCTTGCCACGGCTGCACGAGGATGCGCACACAGGGTCCTTAATCATGTTCTCCTCTATGGGCGGCCATACCCTGAAAAAATGTCTGCGTTGTGTTGAACCACTCCTGAAGATTGGGATGATGTTATGGGGACCCCAGGTGTTTTGTATATTTTCCCATATTTTTCCAATAAAGAACTATACTGTATTTTAATGTACTAACTATTTTAATGTACTATTTTAAATAGTTATTTTAATGTACTAACTATACTTAAATATAATGTAATACGTAAGGTTTTGTCAGCATAGTAACAGTATAATCCAATGTTTAGCTGGTTAATAAGCATAGATGTATCTTAGAAATCGTCAGAAACAGGCGAGTATATTACTTCCATGTCGGATCGAGGTACTCCGAAAAATCCACTAAACAAAAGCGGCACGTGCTCAGTGGCAATAAAGAGTTATTTTTCATGAAAGAAAGTATTATGGCCTCATTTGCGAAACTAAATAATATTTCGGAAAACAAAGGAGTCTACACGAATCGAAGGAGATTAATTCTCGGAAACCGATTACGACATCACAAGATGTCCCGGCTACAAAGCTCACCAGCTGTTAATCTTCTGATTAATAATTGGATCTAAATCATTCCGACATGCAATTTGTATCATTTAAATCTTGCGGGTATCAAATCCTAAGAGGTCTTGCCCAGCAGACATCTCAATAGGTAAAAATTATTTTGCGGGCACATGGAATGATACCGAATTATTTGGCAGCTGTTTATAAAGACTTGGGCGATCAACACACACACACACACACACACACACACACACACACACACACACACACACACACACACACATATATATATATATATATATATATATATATAGGTTTATTCCTTGTCCGGGTGTACCGTTTCTGATAGCACTACCTATAAAGTCCATTTCTTTGTAAATCTATTTAACCATTCACTTTGAGTTTTCGCTGGGAATAACTGGGCAAGTGGCCTCCTCAAATCGCAAAGACGTGACCAATTGCCTGAAACTGTCACGTGTTTGAGTTCGATTTAGGGTATTAGCCGGCAAGTTTCGAAGAAGACAAGCACGAGAAGCAAAGGTCAGAAGCGATTAAAGGAAGGCGAACAGAACAGAGAATAAAATGTTAAGACGTTAGCTGTGCACTTCACGTGAGGTGATGGAGATAAACTTTTCGAAGAGTCGAAATACGTGCCAGCGACAAGAGATGGAAAGCAGGAACCGGAAGAAAGGCAACGAGACTGGGAGATATTAAAATTGAACGAACCTTTTGGGGAATAATTCATGCTGACTATCAAAAATAGATAATGTGACGAATGTAGGAAACGCAATATGCACTTCTGATGCATAATACGCAATCTACGTCTAATTTTACCTCGCTTCTTTATCTGAAATGATGTGAGTGTAGTACAATCGAATAAGAAATCAGAGAAACGAGTTCGAATTCATGTTTATTACATTCACTTATAAGCAAATACACTTAGAGAGAGGTATCATTCCATCTCTTCCCACCAACTAAGGGTTAAATAGCAGGACATGTATCTGGAAATAAAAGATTGTTGTTCTGAAGCATTTGTTAATATTGACACGCGAAATAAGAAAATTATTCTAACATACTGTTGAGTCTTGACTCATTGTTGAATCTCGACTAATGCATGGAATAATAATGCAACACAAAATGTACTTAGAACAAGAATGTATTATAACAAGAAAATGTACACAATATTTACATATAGTATTTCTGTATATTTCTGGGAAGACGTTCCTGGAGAATGTGTTGACTAAGTCGCAGTCGGGCAGAGTCTCTAGCTGGATCTCTGTATTCGCTCACTCGGTACCAACCATTATTTATATAGTCGGTAGTCACCTATGCAGATTAGGTGGATCCTACCACAACACATACTAAAATAGGTTTCGGCTTTAAACAATTCGCAGAATCATTTGATAAGATTTGCAAAAATATTAATCAAAACATTGTTTCAAAAACATTTTTTTTTACTGATATTTCATCCATTACAAGGTTGAAAGATCGACCCAATTGGTCTTTTAAATGATACAATTTACATGTCGAAAAGATTTACATCCAGTGATTAATCAGAGGAATAACAGCTGGTGAGTTTCGTAGCCGGGACACCTACTGATGTCGTAATTGTTTTCCAAGAATTATTCTCCTTCAACACGTGAAGACTGAACTGTTTTCCGAAATATTCCACTGTCAACAGGATTATTCCATACTCTGTAACTTACTGAGTGAAATTCAATGTATGAATAAGTCAACATTATTATAAAGAGCAGGATAAATATCGGTTGACCCTGAACTGAAGAGAGCAAATTGTGGTTATCTTGGAAGCATTCTCTAGTGAGTTTCTTCGAAAAAGTAACAGTTCTAGAGAAGAAGTTATCTGAGTGGATCTTGCTTGTTTTATCAAAGGAACGCGAAAGGAATGTGGATGGTTTGACACGTGAATACTGTATGGTGGGTTCTAGCTGTTAAGGTTCGCGATGGAGTAATTAAGGATTGTAACTCGTCCAAATATCTGTCAAAGTAATAACGATATAGTAGTGAAACGCTGGCAATGTTTTCTCCCTGGGATATGGGTCGCAGGATGGGGAATAATTCATTACCATTATGGTCACCTAAACGCTTTGGAATTCTGTTGATACAGAACAGTTAGGTTTGGGTAGCACCAGCCGATACATGGAGGCAATACTCCATTCTTAGTATGATACGGCTATTATAAAGATGGGGCCTGACAACAGGTCATAGGTACTTTCGGAAGCGCTAAAATGAACAAACAATTCTTATATAATATTTTGCAGTGGGTAGAATATACCCGGTAAACCTTTATGAAGTATTTAATGATAACCAGTCTATTTTCCATTGAGCTGTGAGAGTTTGGAAAGAATGGAAACCTGCTGACAGGAACCGGTTTATCTGAAAGTATTGTTCATGGTTTTATTTATTTAAAATGAAAATAGTGAATAGTATTTGATGCAAATTTTTTGCACTGAGTATGATAAACGAAATGAAACAAATCTGGCTCCGTGGATTTAATAGAGATGTCGATTCAACAATGTTACTTAGGCATCGAATAATCATTGGCCGATGTTCTTTTAGTATACGCGTAACTCCAATGTATCAGTTGATTTGTTGCTCGCAAAATAATTGTCCAAATGCATACCATTTTTACGATTGTGGTATTTGTTGAACAATCTAATTTCTCATGTTGATTAAATTACTTGATGCTTTGCGTTTCATTCGTTGTAATCTGGGATTAAATCTTTTCAGAATGTCTTCCATATTTCCTCAAAATTCCACCGATTTGTTTCCTGTCATTTGAAGCAAATTGCTTATAATGAACATTCCCCTTACAAATTTCATTTTCTCTGATTCATGCTCTGTCAACGGTATTATCATCTTATCTCTGTCGAACACAGTTTAACAAAACATGCATTCTAAACGCTGAGCAAATTATTAAGAAACAGGAAGAATTCAATAGAAACAAAGAGAAAATTACTGAACTGTTATGCAATATCAGTACTTCTCTACGTCAGTGAGTGTTGCACAATCCCCACACAGATGAAGCAAAAACAACATAAATGTGGTTCTTCAGAAGGATGCTGAGAATACCATTTTAACTGTTACAATATCGTTTGATCAAAGGTCTTTCATCCTCCATTTGTGAAGCTCTTTTGGCAGGGGTTGGAAAGAGGAGAGAAAGAAGGATCAGGGAAGGAACAGATGTTAATGGGCTGTCAAATTCTCGTGGCAAGGAAGCCAAAAGTTTTTTTATTGTCGTTAATGAACCTGTGGAGAACCGAAAATGGCGTACGTTTGCAGATGAAGTGTCTACAACCATAGACGGAAAAATATGAGTAACAACGAAGTTTTAGTATCTGTCTATATTTCTGAGATGAGGTATTATCTACGCTATTGACATTACTAAGACTATTGTCCTCAACATTGTCGCCATGTTTATGACAACGTTTCGGATGTTGTACGCTCCGACCTTCTTCAGGTGTTTGGAATGTCGAACTGATCCCTTTATTTCGCTCACTGAGGTAGACTGTTCTAGTTGCACGTGCCATGTCTAGTGGATGTCAGTTATCTCCTGTTAATTCTTCTCTGAAAAAATCTCCTGAGCGGACCAAGTATAGAAATGAATAAAATGTGGGAATTAGTAATAAGGAGTGCCAGAGAAAAGCGATAATAACAGCAAAAATTGCAATATGAACTCTTATAAAAAACATGCAATGATAACAGCAAAAATTGCAGTATGAGCACTGTTAAAAAACGGTTGCTGAAGACATTAGTTTTATAATACCCAGAAATTCATACACAAATGTCCTCGAGGACACATGGCACAGTGGATAAAATTGTTAGTTAGATCCAGTGACAGAACCCAAAGAGTGTTTGTTCAATACCTGGTTAAGGCAGTGGAGATGTTTAAGAGGGGAATTAACAGGAGATAACTGACATCCATGAGACATGACACGTGGAACTAGAACAGTCTACCCCAGTGAGCGCAATAAAGGGTACAGTTCGACATTCCAACCACCTATAGAAGGCTGGAGCGTACATCGGCCGAAACGTTGTGGTAAACATGGCGACAAAAATGAGGACAGTAGTCCGAAAAATCTTAATAGTGAACGAAGTTTTAGAGAAAATGGAATAAAAAAGGAAACGTAGATTCAGAAATAGACAATGTCAAAGGAACATTGAGGAAAGAGGTTTGTAAAGTTTAACACTCACGTGACATATTTAATGAAAAATTGATAGAGGAGAACTGGAAATAATTTAATCTAATCTGCTCGCATAAATGGTTGGCAGAATAAGAACTAAGAGAATTAACAAAAAGACAAAAATTACTGAGACAAGGGGAAAAAAGAAGAAGTTGTGGAGAGTCGTGATCGCTAAAATCCTGAAAGAACACACACCCAGAGTAAGAATAAATATTTAATTGTCTAACATTCGCAGTCCTAGAAAATGTTAAGCATTCTAGGGAAATATGTGTCTTTCTTTCTGGAAGTCGGGAAAATGTATTCAATAAAGAAATATGAACTATGAAAACGGATATATCCATTTTAGCGATCGTAAAAACCCTTCATTTTCTGCTAATCTGTCAGGTCACCCGACGTGCAACGGAACCGGGTTTTACAATAGATTGAAGTAACAATGTTTGTGTTCGGATATTTGTTTTCTGTTAAATTGTTTCTGTATTGCTGAGTGAACATCTAATATTTGCAATCCGTAATATAATCTTCTTTCTCGTTACTAGAAGTTTTCTTATGCATTTTGTTTGCTGCTGCGTATAAAACAGAGTTCTCTTTTTAACAAGTTAAAAATCGTTGTATTTAACCCAAGTGGAAGTCCTAAAATAGATTATGCATTGGGAATCACAGATTTCTTCAGTGTTCTCTGTTTCTCGAAGAAACACCGCTTTTAATTAATCTGTAAGCAACGGTGCTATTGAAATATCGTCCACTCAGATCTCAAACTTGCCAAATGAAATATTTTGGACGACTTGACTGTTTTATTAAAAGAAATTTGGGAGGAATGCTATTCTGCAGGACATGAAGAATAAGAATTCGTAGAAAATGTTTATAATAAGAGGACATTCTTCAAATGTACCAGGTTGAATCTTCGAAGAAAGAGTAAAAAGAAATGATATAATGGATGAAATACTGGGTCATTACAAAGGAAAAATAAAAGGGTTCGTACGTCGACTTTCGAAAGGATTTCTTAGAACTAATGTTTTTTATTGATGAAATCATATATATATATATATATATATATATATATATATATATATATATATATATATATATATATATATATAGTGACTATTAAAGCTAATATAGCATGACACTTCGGCAGAATTGAGTCACTGTCAGTCACTGTTTGTTTATCTAAATCTAAAAATAAACACGCTAAAATTCACTTTCATTCCTGCCATGCGACGACGGCTTAGTGGTAGAAGTTCCGACTGAAGCCAATTCAGTCGTGTTTCGATCCTAGCTAGAGACAACCGGACGTCTAGCCACAGTCTGTCTGTGGATGACAAATATATATATATATATGAGGGAGTGATATATAAAAATAGCTGTGATTAATTGCTTGGTTTTATTTTGTATGTGTTATCAACCCTGTGTGCAGAAACATATTTTGTTAAAAAACAATTTCTGCCGGGGATTATTGCTTTATCATTTTGTCGGGTGAAAAATTATTTTTCCTGATACAAAACCTATTATTTAACACGTAGTTAGGAGAAATTAACTAACTTTTAACAAGGATATATGCGCGTAAGTGAATGTAACGAAGTCGATTGCTATTCGAACTCCGCATTCTCAGTCAGAGACGCCATCCATTACACCACCTACACATTCAATTAGCGTGGATGAACAGAATAATTTGACACAGCATTCTACTGACTGACTATTTTACAGTTCATTATTTCTTAAATTAAAGAATATGTTCCGCAAATATCGCTTAACTTTGATGGTTCAAATTAGTTCGAGTAAGTCCACCTGCTCAAAAGGCGTAATCAGTAAAGCACATTTTAAATACACTGTCAGCTAATCTAATGCACTTAGTAAACACCTGCCAAAGTCAATGGGGAGATAATCATCAATTATTTATATATTTATACTGATTGATTCAAGTCTGTCACCTTAGATCTAAGTTAAAACGGAGAAGGATCTTAAAAGGCTTTTAAATATAAAGGATTGAATGTGTTGTTCTAAGTATGCGATTAGTGATCGAATTTATTAACAGCTGCAAAGGACAGGAAAATGAGGAGAGTTATAATCGCCAACGCCCTGAAGAGAGGTGGGTATAGAAAAAGAAGTGTAATACTAATTAACACAAATATCACTTATTATTATTATTATCGACTAAGAGAGCAGTATACCAATAAAGTGATGCTGACTGCATCTCTTAGATATATGTCAGCCATAGCGCTCAGCCTGATATGTCTATTCCAAACATTTAATTCACGAGTAAATGTGCCTGAGATGATGAGATGTTTTAATAAAAGCTGCGTACACCATTGCCGATGTAGCCCTAAGAAATACGTTCAGGTCGGCTGACAGAATCCGCTTAGACAGATTCCGAATTAAGTATATAAATATTGCTTCCAAGTTGCCTTGGCTGCCTCATAATTTAAACTTAAAGAAAGACAATAAAAACCCTCTCATTTTATTGCTATTGTTTTATCTACAAGCACAGCAAATTATTCCGGAGATGGAACCAATCTGCAAGCAGCTCACAGCGTGTACACTAATGTTAGATTCTATTATTTTTAAATTAAGGATGATATTATGCAAATACTTGTGGTGGCTCATTTTTATTATTATTTGTGAAACTTAGAAGTAGACGAAAACGTCACTAATTTTAAAATTTTGACTTTAGCCTCGATCATCTCCAGCTATTACAGTCGCTTAGTACTTAGTCGTTTCGTACTTATGTTGCCCAAATCGCCAACAACAATGTGGATGATTTTCACTCTTCCGATGATTATTATTATTATTATTATTATTATTATTATTATTATTATTATTATTATTATCTTTAAATCTTTCTTTTTGGACAGCATATGTTTTATAATCACATATCAGCAAAGGGTCTGATTTTGTTGTTTCCATTGAAATAACCAATAAGTAGATGCTATATACTATTAGAAAATATAGAGTTTGTATCATATATCAGGAAAGTATAGAACAGTCTATGTACATCTACGAAATATAGGGATTGGAACGAACATCAAGAATATATTTTGTTCGAAACTCAAATATATCAAGAGTGACCAAAACCGTTGTAATTTATTACACACACATATATGTATAGGTTAATAGATTACAAGTACGTGTATTTCTGTTTCATATGGTGGAACCCATAGGAAAAAGAATTCGGTGGTAATTGACATTTTATTATTATTTTCAAATTAAATTTTAATCTCTGTGTAATTGCGCGAATAATTACTCGCACATTTACTCAGAGAATCGATTGATTTTTCTATCAGTAAGGCAATAAATGCAATTATGCTATGTAAATCATGCTACATGACTATTCCATTGAAAGTAACGTTGTTTGAAACAGACGATATATCACCAAATATAGTACATATCATTATAGTTCTACATCTGGCTATAATACAAACCCTAAAAAGATTTCAATTTGAACAATTAATTATTGGAGGATACGACATGTTAGAAATGCTAGAAAAGATGAGATTATTATACCTAGTAAGTAATATTAGTTCATAACCCACTACCCAATACAAAATCACGACATTAGCTTATTTACATTTGTTACCAGTGGCCGTCTGACCTCCTTTTTGTTGTTCTTATCACAATGTTTCAGACGCTGTACCTTCCGGTCTTCTTCAGCTATATGATAATCAAAGTAACCAACAGGAAATTTTCAACTGCAAATCTCCTTTAATCTATTGGGTGGTGGGTAGAGTGTTCACGTTCCACTGGTCATCTCTACGGATATTTCGTCTAGATGATATTTAGTATGGCTCAATTATTATTCACCTGTTTTCACTAAGTCGAAGTATACCCTGCTAGGGACTGAAACAACAGTTATTCACGAACCAAAGCTTTAATCATTTAGGCTATAGTTTGGTGAGAAACGTTGGCTCATGAATTTGTGGACATGAATTGAAAAAAAAATAATAGTTATTAGGCAGGTCAAACTAATACAGTAAATGACTGGGGGGTAATCTATAATAATTGTAATAATAATACGTTTATATATGTGTGATTTATTATTATTATTATTATTATTATTATTAATATTATTATTATTATGTTACTGTAGAAGATTGGCGTGTGTTACAAGAAATGACGTACATGAGTTTAGGAGCGCAATGATATTTGGGGGAATCCTGGCAAGGATAAATGATGGCAGTTTTCTGGAGCTCTACAATCTTTATCTCTTCTAAATTTTCTAGTTGCTCGTTTAGTTTCGACCACAGATGTTGAAACAAAATGACTATTTTTTGGTGATTTTATAACATATTTATGATATAATTTTCGAGTAAGTAATTATATATATATATATATATATTTAAAATATCCACGTGTTTGTTTACCCCTAGTTTATATGTGTCTAATTTTAGAATTCAGTATTTTTCTTTTTTTCTTCTTCGTATGTGTGTTGTACTTAAATTACTGTGTTTGTGTGTTTGTTTTTAGACTCGGACGACACGTGGTGTGGAACGCGATTGTGTTTGATTCTTTAACACGTGGATATTTTAAATCTACATAAATATTTCAACAGTTAAAAATATTTTAAGAAATATTTCTTGAGTTATGGTCAAAAAACCTTTTAAACAACATTTAAGACACTATCATCAGTCTTCCGCCAAAAATTCAAACAAAGTCGCATTGCACATCACGTGACATGCACGCTTCACGACAAACGCTGTAAACAAACGCTGTAAACAAACACACAAACACAGTATCTCATTTGATTTCTGAGGAAAGACCTAGGTGGTCTGAAATATTAAATATATACAAAAAAAAAAGAAATAAATACTTTCATAAAAAAAGCACCCAATTTTGTTTCATTTATTTTATCCAGATATATATATATATAGACATACGTATATATATATACATACATATATATATATGTATATATATATGCCTTCATTTTCCTTTACTGCTTTGTTTCAGTTTGTTTAATATATTTGCCATTACTCTCTATAACTATCTTAAATGTAGCAAAGGTGATATCTTTATATTCATATGATCCGCCGATGAATTTGTGTCTTTAATTGCGGATTCTATCTCAACAGTTAAAAAATATTTGAAATAGCAAACGTATTTCTGATGACTCCAAAAAATATGTGAAAGGCATCAAAATAGGCGTTTTCCAAATTTTCCAATGTTTCGTATACTTCCGGATTCCAAATCAAATGTAATTGGCTAATATCGATGGAAACATTACGGCTTTATATGTAGTCGTGATTAACATGGCCTCTCATTTTCATTAATATGAGTATAATCGGCTGATGTATATCATGTTAGTCGAAGAGAAAGGTCTGTCATGGTTTGAATGCCCATATTCGGTATTCTTAGTTCCCAGTGAGGAAAAAAAAAGATCGCTAGTTACATTTAACGCCTCAAAGAAAAAACTAGTTACATTCCATCACCGCTGATCCAGACAAGGAACGGATCTCTCCTCGAGGAGGCACCGTGCCTTGAGACAATATATGGCCTCAAAACCGACCCCGACGTCAATTATATACTAAATATGCAGGTAAAATGATCGACTACCGGTACCGCTCCAGTAATTACCTGACTCCTCATCATATGCTCTACCTTTATAAGAGCCAGATCAGGCCTAAAATGGAGTACTGTTGCCATATTTGGTCGGGAGCTGCCTGGTCCTCACTTTCCCGTGTTGATTGAGTTCAAAAGTGTCTCCGAATTATTGTTTGAAAGGTATTATTTTCCACCCTCCAACTTCTCCCTTACAGACGGAATGCGGCGAGACTCACTGCTACTTTCATGGAAAGTGCTCGATCGAACTAGATTCCTTTGTTCCGTTATGTCTAACCTATCCGGCTAGGACCCGCTTTCTCACGTACATAGTAGCGAACTTCAGACAAACCCTTCCCGCGAAAACACCGCCTTGTGGTACAGACTCACCAGAGGAGGTTTTTTCCCGATCACTACAATCTTAATCTGTTCCAGTCTAGAGTTTTTTGGTTATGTTTTTTTTAAAGCTTTTCACCCCAGGCAAGGCTGAAAGCCACTAGCACGCAAAGGGTTACAGAGGATTTGGAGCGAGAGCAAATAGGAATGTTAGAGGAAAGGATGTGGAGAAGGATAGACGATAGATCAAGGCAACTGTAGATGTCGATTGACGTTACACTTGAATAGTTGGAGATCATAGTCATCAGGGAAAGAGGAATGAGGAAGGGAGTTCCATAGGCGTGAGGTGCGAGATATGAAGCTATTGGAGTAGAAGAGACGTCTACATTTAACAGTTCCAACAGTGAAAGGGTGGGAACGGGATGCCAACCTCGTAGGACGCTTGAATTCATGGAGCCTTGGAACCAGCGATAGCAGCTCATCGGAGCAATTACCATGGAAGTATTTATAAAAGAGACAGAGCGAGGCGACGGTGCGTCTGTGAGAGAGAGACTGCAGACGAGAAGCCAGATCAGGGCCAATTACATTGCATACCCGTCTCTGGATCTTATCAAGAACCTTGAGACAAACAGAAGGGGGTCCAGACCATATATGGCAGGAATACTCCATGCAAGGGCGGATGGTTGATTTGCAAATTTGGAGAATCGATCAAGGGGAGAAGAATTAAACGTTGTTCACACTCGTATCCATATAAACTACACCTTACCGTAAACCTCCACCTCGAGTGCGCTCTGTGCTGTGTACATGGTGAAACTTACTGGAAAAAAATTAAAATTCGGTGATACAACCTCGTACATCCTAAATCAATTGGAGCATTACATTTGCTTTTGTTTAATTCCTTTACTTGAGGAATGGTGTCATTAGTAGATATAAACTTACGTTTTTAAGTCTATGTTTATTCATATTATTAAGTGAAGTTTCAAGTCGTTTCTCCCGTTGTTTTCATGTATTTCTTCAGTGTAAAATTGTTTTATATTGCTCTCCTCTGCCTTAACTATTGTGCGTAACTAATATATATTTTCTTTAAACTAGCTTTTATTTTATCGTTAACGACATAGATTGATTAGGTTTTTATGTTCATTTGAAAATATTATATAGTAGTGGAAACTAAGCGAACCTAGTTAACAAAAATGATAGCTATTCTAAATCGGTTCGAACACTGCCAGAAGTACGCTGGTAAAATGTAAACTTGTTTTGACACTGTTCTTTTACTTAACTTGTTTTAGGTTTGACTCTGGGGAAACTATTAATTCAGCTAAGAAACAGAATTTATTATTGACTTTTAGCCCAGAGTTTAATCATATAGGTGACAGCAAATGTGCCATAATTAAACATATGATTGAAAGCTTCGTCCTACGATTTATACACTAAACGAAGGCCGCAATGAGGCTAACGTTATTTTGAACCTTCATTACTGTAGGATATGATTTTTATTCAAACAAACATTTTTCAGTGTCCCGACTCAAAGATAATATATATTTACTCAAATATTTGCACCGTCCTTTCTGGAATTTAAATATCACGGTTCAAATAATGAGAGTAACAACAGAAAAATAACTGACCATTATTAAACTCCCACAACCGTATCTGATGTCACAACTTTTGATACATTTTCACATTATATTGTTTCCTTCGCAAATACTCTTACGTCCCCTGATAGTGCTCTATCCAAAACTCTGTCCTCCTTCTAGACAATAATTATGACATACCTTCTTGTTTCAATTACATTATGACATTGCGCAGTGAAGCCCGTGATCGCTCTCAGTTTCGAATAATGCAAATGGTTTATTTTCATATTATTTTTCTTCAAACGCTCGCCAATGTGTATTTACTACATAACATCCAATATACAATATGTGCTATATTGTCGTGTCGGCGTTTGAGTTCTTGTTGTGTAAGCATGTCGTATTCACTTGAAACTACTTAACGTCTCCCTCGCTTTTCTACACATTTTGCCCAGAGCAGAATTCATTGTTTTGCCAATATGATAAATTTATATAGTTGGTTCTCAACATTAGCTATGCTGCAGTACATCACAAATATTAGGCTGACTTCTCCAAGACGAACAGCCCTAGAACCGAATTAGAGATGTCACAATTACTTACACGCGCGGAAATGTAATATCGTTGAAATGTCTTAAAAGATGCCGGAATATAAAGTGAAACAAAATATCACGAAACAGTGAAATTTCGTAAGAACAACGAAAGTAGTTCTGCTCTCCCATATGCAAGGGGACACTGGACATTTCCCGCAGAGATTAGGAAGAGACATGAGGCAACAGAGATGTGGTCCTGCAGAGGAATGATGAGATTACTATTGAGTAGAGGTGGAGTTTTAAAAACGTAAACAAGAAAGATGTTCTAGATACAAACAGGAAAAGGGGCATTTTGGGGGACACATAATGAGGAAAACAGGATAAGAGAAATTGACACTGACTGGACATATTGAATCAGATAGAAACAGCGAGTAACCTACCTAACAGGCATCTGTAAATGAATGATATTTTAGCCGAGTAAGGGGAGCATAATAAACATTGCTAATAATTGGATCCTGTGGAGAGCCATGATCACATATGTTTTTATACGACGTCATCCTCATTTATTCAGTTAGCGTATTCTACGCCGCTGTGGACACCACTCTCCTCCGTCTCACAATTATGTGTCATGGTGACATTTAAGGCACAGTAGTGCCAATGATTATCGGAACATTTGAACAGAGTTTGGTGAAGTTATCCCGTTTATTCACTCACCAGTTAAAGGAGCAGGACCTAAACGTGGTTTGAATTCAGAATTTTCCTAGACTTGCTGCGAATCGAGACTAAAGGGTCTAGTCAATTCTGCTGTTTTACCCATAGCTGAAGAGAAGAGATGGACTCATACACTTCAAAACATATTAGCATGTAAGTGTCTGCCATGTACTCGACTGGAAATTTAATTTCGGCTTAAAGATTACTCAATTCTAGATGCTATTCATTACTCAAACGTGAATCCACTTTTATATTACTCTGCATATAAAAAGATTTTCGCTTATACTGTGAAGTTTGTAATCATAGTCCTTCATTTTTTAAAATATCATAATTCTTATTTTTATCCCGAAGTCTACATACAATATGTTAATTTGCTCGGAACAGTTGTTCAAATTCAAATAATGTTATATAGCATATCTATTTGTATATATTTAAACATGCAGTTTTGAATTTCGCCCTATATGCCGGGGGATCATTTTATAACTAAATATTAATTTCGTCGGATTCGTATGTCGCGATATTCGTGAATGTGGAAAGAAAATATGTTATATTCACGATGTTTGATTTGTTTGTTTTGTTTTGTGGCATATTAACATCAATGGGTTATTTAATGCTGACAAGACTTTTTATTTCTGTTAATATTTTCTTTTTTTTTAAATATTTATTACTGATACTAATGTTTTTTTAAAGTATTTTTGGTATTAAAATCTATTTTTACATTTTCATAGTGTCAGCTTGTCAAGTCAACTATTTGCCCATAACTGGGACCCTAACAGGTGCTACCAGCCCGGGTCAGGGTGAAGCTGGGAACACCAACAATTAAGAGGTGGTTACACGCTCCTCAAAACCTCCTGATCAGAGGCCTTGTTGTCGGACGTAGTTTATTGTGTTATCCAGGACGCGGATGCAGTTTATCGTCATACTCAGGACGCTCTTCACGATGTAAAATAAACTAATACGTAAAAAAGTGTTTAAATCACTAACCAAATAATGTATTCATTTAAAATAAAATTATTTTCATAGATACTATGTCCATCTTAATCTACTTGCTGGCTCTCTGTCTCACCTTAATCAATACTCCTTGTATATTTAATGTCTACATCATCTTAGATGATATCGTCGTCTGGAGCGTCATTTTGCCTTTCTAGAAGAACGTTTACATTCACTGTTGATCAATTCTTTTGTGATGAATTATTGAATGACTTTTCTCTTGAAATGTCTTTGTTGATAATATGCATTCAACGCGTATGACCTAATTTAAGTGGAAATCTTGTTGCCCTTTTTTTGTGAGAACATATCGATATTTCTCTGAATGCTCTGTGAAATGTGTGTATTGATGTAATAGGAAAGAACAGTTAATGATCCAAAGATATGTAGTATTTATGTTTTTAGTTTTAAGAAGTAGAGCTTAAATTATAATTATTTAAAAAAAATATATGATGCCATCGCGAAACAGAAATAACTGTTTCGAAAATGAAACTCAAGCATAAACTTTAATTCCAATATTAAAATTAAAAATTTAGATCACAGTTTCATTCTCAATCGATGTTTAGAATAAATGAAGACATGATTTATTCATTTAAAGGTTGAGTTTCAGTTTCGAACCCTAGTAATCATAACAGCATTTACATCGTATGTCAACATGAGAAATTAGCGATTATGGCATTTCCGGATCCAAAAAAACCTTTTAAACGAGAAATCAGGAATTTTAATTTATTGCCTTCATATGAAATTTTTTATTAAGTCTACCTGAGGCTGGATAAAAAAATGTAACTAAAAAACCCACTGTTATATTTACAATACGTTTGCTTTTCATCACTTCCTACTCTCCCTTACATTTACGATGCATTTGTTATTTTCTTTTCTTCTTTTTCCCTTACCTTATAGCTTCACACTTCTTCTTCCTATTTTCCTTCTTCTTCCTTCTCCACACCCTCCTCCATTAAATTACACTTAAAGCCATGTGTTTAATCGTCGTGCGTCTGTTTATTTCTTTTTGAAAATGACAATCTAGATTTAATGTAAAATAACAATGGCGTTTTTTTTTTCAAATAAAAAGCGTTAGGTGGTCAGTTGATAAAAAAATTCGCCAAATGAGACCGTAACATCGAAACCAAGGTCGCGTATTCAACTGACCACCTGATTTTTAAAGTTAAAAGCTCTACATGTTATTTTTGCTTTTATTTTATTTCTTCACACGTGTATTGAACACTTTTTGATTCTACTGTTTCCTGGTCGGTTTCAACTCTGACAATTAACCTCATATATATATATATATATATATATATATATATATATATATATATATATATATGTGTGTGTATGTGTGTGTGTGTGTGTGTGTGTGTGTGTGTGTGTGTAATTGCACAATATGGTAAACAAACTGAATATATCACATTAATAATGAATTAATAAAAAACGAAGCAAAAGTCCTATATCATGCTTTTCGTCTTTCAAGGCAAATCTTCAGACTAAGCAATAATTTAAAGTTAAAACACGCAAGAAACAAGGTTTTATTTGAGAGATTGCCTTTATTTCACTCACAGATTTATGCATGACAATGTTCCCTGTTCATCTTATATAAAATCACCCAACGGTCAATATTTTCTATGTCATTTTTTGATACTACTCGGATGCGTCAGAGCATACTTAGAATCGAGTCTTTGTAGAAAAAGTCTGAGATTCCTTTTAGATCAGACTTCTTTTATCTTAGTGCTGCATTACTTGAAGATTATCTTTTAACAACTCTGTTTTTGACAATTTTCTATAAACTCTCAACTGGTTTCATATCTACGCTATTCCGACACTATTTAAATTTGTCAAGTTGATTTTCTGCCAAAAAATTCCGAACAACTTTTGAAAAGTGGCATTGAGTCCAAACATGAATAAATATTAATGTGAATACGCTGTTCAAATTTCACCTACTGTAAACCCATATACTTTGCAAAATCCATTATTTGTTATGGAGGCAGGAATTACAGTCTAACTGTTCCAGATTTGGCCATGACGCCACAAATTATCTGACCTGATGGGGGCTTCACAGTTTGAATTGTATACTTTTCATCAATCCTCTTATCAGGTTGTATTCGAATCTTTTATGCATGATAAACTGTTGCAGAGTAGATGGAACTTATAATAAAGTTTTCCGCAGACATTCCTCTCTTCAGGTTTCATGTTGCTTCACAAATGCCACAGCCTTGATTTCATAGCTACAGTTAGCCGTAACTTCCGAGCCAGTTTAAATAATTTAAGACCAAACTCAAATCTCCGAGTCTGGTTAAATTGTCATATAATTTACATCTGTACCATTTTGAAGCAGAACAGCATTTATGATTTTACAGGAATTGGGCTTCATCTCTTGGTCATCCCCAGCTTTGGATTGCTTTAGACACACTTCAGTCCTTGTCAGAAATTTTTTTAAATTGACGGGAGCAGTGCAAACTTCTGTTTTTTACAACCTAAATTCACACTAATTTCTTGTTCAGAATAGCCTTCATCGTTTAAAAGCACAACCCGGTCCATTTTTGTAGATTAAAACATGATGTTTTGCATATATTCTAAGTCTAATTCAATACACAAATACTATCAAAATGGCTGTCAATTTGGCAAAGACAAGTCGATTTTACGTTGAAGCATGTAGTTATAATGGATGATGCAATAGAATAAAATCCATTTTATCATTCAATCTGATATGATACAAAATAATGCAAAAAATAAACTGAAAATAGCCATTTTACAGATAGGTGGTCTTAGAATTTTGTTATTGACTTTTTTAGGAGAACGTATTACAGATAACGTCGGTTAAAATTCTGCCGTGTGTGATAGATACATTATCCTATAAATTACGCAAAAACGAAAATAACACCGTTTTATAACCTAGGGAAGGTTACTGAATGGAATAATGACACGAAAGTTGGTAATGAACGATAATAATTACGACACGAACAACACATATATGATTCGCCAGCGGCGCGTAGAAGTAGACAAATCCTAGAAGTGAGTCAAATGAATTCCACAATGAATCTCCAACTGCAGGACGATTAGTAAAAGTGATTACGAAGGTGTTTGGAGTAATTGCTAATGATGGAAACGTTATGCCTTTATTCATCTTCCCATAGGACCTCAGACTAAACACGGAGGACCGCATCAAGTTTAGATGTGGCACAAGGTCGAAATTAATGTTGGGGTACTCGAGCCTATAGGCTCGGCTAAACATTCCAGTTAGACCTCGTACAAGAGGAAGTCGAGTAGCTGTTTCCCGAGACGAGACTGGCCTTCGACATAGCCTCGTCTGGGGTCCTTTCTGCTCGTAGGCACAGAGTTTGACTAAGGAAGCTGGAGACGAATCCCCAACTGCAGAATATCTACCAAGATACGTATGTGGTCAGATGTGACACAGCTGGAGACGAATCTCTAACTACAGAAAAACATACAGTATTTATTGCTGCATTTATGTGAATGGGAACCCATTATCGTCCGTAGGGATGCTACAACACACTAACATCTCATTTTAACAGATATATTTACGAAAATTACACAAAAATATCTGATATTGCTAGAATAAATTTGTTCAATAAAATTGCCATTGGTTTCAACTGCGGCATCCAGACGACTTTGGAATCGCCTGCATCTCTTCTGGACAGTCTCCTTGTTTAATTTGGTGAATGCTGCCATAAACCTTGCCTTCAGTCGATCTTTGGTGTTATAAGAAGTTTTGTTGGTCTCTCGCTCAAATGCGCCCCATACATGCTAATCAAGGGGATTGAAGCCTGGGGAGTTATGTGGCCAGATGTAAAGTGTAAATTGTTTGACATACATGACTGGTTTGTGGTACTTGTGTGGCATGATACAGAGTCCTGTTGCTAGCAGTCACGCACTGGACACTGGAAAGCGCTAACTCCTCGGGAACTTGATGCAAGCCCCCGTGTTTAGTCTGAGGTCCTATGGGAAGATGAATAAAGACACAACGTCGTCATCATTAGTGATCACTCCAAACACCTTCGTAATCAACATTAGACTCATTAAACTCTTTTGGAATCCTCTGCACTGTCCTCAGATTGACATCCAAATACTCTGGAATATTCTTATTAGAGCTTCCGCTGCGAATACCAAGCAGTACTGCATGCCGCTTCCAAATTTCTGGCGGAGAAAATAGGGTCATAGTACCCATTTCTCACAGGTGGTGCGCAACTGACCCTACTATAAGGTCCATTAGACAAATTCAAAAACAAACAACCCGCATCCACGAAAATAAAAATATAAAATGGCGACAATTTTCTTACCTCAACCCGTATATTGAAATATCGCATAAGACACGGAGAGTTAACATCATTTTTGAGATTTTTGGCATCCGATGCATAATCAAAGAGACATCATTACTCTGTTGCCACAATCCCATTGTAATCGCAATAGTTTTATTAGGGAAGTTCGTAAATTTCGTACGAAGCTGAACGTAAACATACATTGTGATACTCGGCTATTAGTTTACTCTTTAAAACCTTTCACCGTAATAAATTACATCTACCTTTAATTAAAACTGCAGTCGTTAAGCGTAAATAATGACCAGACTTATTACTATAAACGATTAATGTATTAAATCTATTGTTTTGTACGTGATATCGTTTCATTTAAATTCTTAGATGAATTTTTATGGTGTTTTATTATATTTTACTCTGTAAGTTACTGTCTCAGGTTTTAGTTGTTTATTATTTTGTATTGTAGTAATTAAAACTGTTATTACTTTTAAAGTAGTTGTAACAATTTTATATTACATTTAGATTAACTCCTGAGCATGACGATAAATTATATCTAGCCACAGCGCCTCCAATTCTAAGGTTTTGGGTGTCGTTTGTTGTCTAAGGTCAATCCTGTTAGGTTACCAGCTATGTTAAAATAGTGAAACATCAAACTGAAATCAGAAAACTATGAAAGTTTTAAAATTTCCAGCAATAGATGTTAATATGAAGAAAATTCCAGCAATAGATAGTGATAATAAAATATTCTAGCAATACATTTTAACAAAGTAAGTCCAGCGATAGATTTTAATATTTAAAAATACTAAAGCTCCCAAGAAATTTAAATTTCGGCATTAAATGACACATAATGTGTTGACATGCCGTTAAACAGATTAAACAAAACATTTCGATATATTCTTTTCAATCTTAGCCATTAAAGATTTAGTAGAGTGTATTCTGTGTCTAGTTTTATCAAGTTTATTTCTTTTCTTTTTTAATTCTATGTATTGAATAATCCTTATTTCTCACATTACATATATTGGAATACTGGAGTATCTGAAATGTATATTAAATATATTTGTCTAGAAAATATAAATACTGAGGGCAATCAATTATAATTATTCTTAAATAGAAACACGTATATGATTTTATTTTATTGTTATGTCGTGAAAAGCATTTGAGAGATTTTATTATTAGATATTAGATAGTCACTTTGTTTTAGATCATTACCATCACGGATAACTGAATGAACGATTACAATGTGCCACAAAATCTTTGTCCTTGGGCAGCAACTATTATTTCCTATGTCGATACCCCTAGAAACTACGAAAAGTGTGGAATATCTTCTTCAATCATTGCTTTTATGGCCAGGATAATGATATATTTCAAATTGACATTGGGAAAAATGGTTCATTGGAACATTCCCGTCCGTGCAAATTAAGAACAAAATGACATATGACATATACAAAAGAGAACCTACAAAATATTATATGGGTGTATTTTTTCGTGATTTACACTGATACTGTTGATTACTTTTACGAATCACACCCCTTCCCCAGATATAATCTCTCATCAACTTTTCGTTATACGATCATAGGTAGCGGAGTTCAAACTTCAGTATATCATGGTGGAAGGGCTAGTCTTGCTCTTCTGAATACGCCCCATTGTTCTTGAATTTATCTAAACAAGCGTCAAGTATATAGAATTTGAGGGATATCCTGCACCCCATTTTACCGAAGATCTTCATCAGGGACTCGACAAGATCCAGGTAGATTTCTACTATGTGATTCCCCAGTAAGCCCCGAACCACTACGACATATCTGTTCCATGCTGCTTTCTCCGTCCTGGTGAGATTATTGGGTTATTCCTTGATCTTCTTTATTTGTGGTCCGATAAAGACAACAGCTTTGAATTCTGCAGTAGACAGATTGGGGAAGAAGTATTGAATGTACTTGAATGTACAGCAGATATAGAGCTGTGTCAAATACTTTTATGAAGCCTAATTTAAGTGAAGTCGAGGAAAAATACTTTCGGGGGTTCCAACACGCGCTTTCACATGATGTTGTTCCACATCACACTGAATTCGGTCCGCTGTGACCAGTCCCGCCTGTGGTAGTGTGCCGGCTGTCCTAACGGCAAAGATAACACGGAAACGTAGTAAACTCCAATTGAATACTCACCAGGATGGCCACCATTTTGAAATTTCAGATATCCTCCCAACCGTATTTTTCATATTTCAAGGCATCCAGGAAGATCTTGACACTGCTGTATTCCTCTTTCAGGTGAATCGAGTGAGCCATTGGTAGAGAATGATACATCTTTATGAAGCAGCACGGCTTTGACGATCTGGATGTGTTGTCAATAAATAGATGTCATTCGATGGCGTTGTAGGCGATACTAGTGACCTCGAACAGATCTATCACATTGTGTGAGAAGCAAAGCCCGTTTTTATGGGTGAAAAAAAAAGAAAATCACTGGTGACGCTTTCTCTGACCTAACACTTGAATTCTTTCAGCTGACAAAATTTACTGCTTGCTTCAGTCTTGACCTCAACATCTCGGAATTGGACTTTGTATTACCAAGATCTATGATCAGGTCGTTGAGTTCTTTTTAATTGGGGTAGTATGGAATTCTCTCCTCAGCTGCATGACTGTAATCTGGATCAATAACTTCATACATTCTAAATTACTGTTCACTTCTGGAGACGGCTGATTTCCCGTTGGCAGAGTGGATATGTAGAGGTCAGGGCGACGTGAAGCTGAGATGACAGAAGATATAGACATATGATAGCAAGCGCATTCTTGCCAGCTCGACGTTTTGAAGAGTTCACCACGCAGAAGAAGCAATTTTTTTCAGTGGTCAGTTGGTTGCCTCGAAATTTTTTGACTGCTAATTTCATAGCTGTATTTTCTATTTTGTCCAGTTCATAAAAGCAAATGTTGAAGGTAATGATAGTCATTTCCATTGCTTTCAAGACAAAAGCAGTTTGGAAATAAGACATAATGCTGATCACTAGGATCATTTTTTCTGATGTGTTTCAGACGGATATTCGAAGTAAATTGGTCGTAATCAAGATTCAGTTATCTTACTAATGATGTACGCTCTATGAATATTCTTTATACATAAATATCTTCATATTAACAACTTAACTCTCTTTAGGAATATTCCTCACCGATAAAACTACTCAGACGCCAGGGGCTATAGAGGATGAAAGGCAATCGCATAAAAGAAAACCGAGTAAACGTAACTGATGCTAAAGTACAATAAAAGTGACAGTGTTCAAAGAGAAAGAAAATGGCGATTGAGATTACATGCAGATGTTTGTATGTATAACGGCATACCAATTACTTATTGGTCATTTAATTTAAAAATATATTACTGGAATTTTTACTTTAAAAATATATTTTTATATTTTCTGAAAGTTTTGGTCCCAGTTTGGTGGTTTTACTATTTTCCCATAGCTGGGATCCTAACAGGTGCTACCACCCGGGGGCAGAGTGGACCTAGGAAAAACAAAAATTAATAGACGGTGCCACACTCCTTAAAATCTCCCGGATAGATGTCTTGCTTCCGGATGTAGTTGTAAAGGTTTTTAAACTAGGAATGTCAATAAGTTGGCTAATTTTCAATTAGGAATCGCCCTCAGTTTCTATTAAAAGTTCCCAAATTGTTACATTTACGTGTAAATGCACATACTTAATTCGGAAGTAACCACGAAAAGTTTATAAAATCTACCGTTTTGAAGTTGACGACACTAAAATTTCAGACTCATTCGACCCGCGGCTACAGCAAGGCAGCCTTTACTTGCGTTGTTTGCATACATTCGCTGCTAAACAGCCATCCGCTGAAGCTTCACTTATCTTGATTATTGTGCACGCAATGCGCAAAATTTCGCGAAATTTAAAAAGAGCATGCTTATTTACAAATAGAAAAAATGCTAGAAAACGAAATAATTATGACATTTTTTTTAAATTTCCAAATTATATTTTTAAATAAAAAGATTTAAAAAGAGCATGGTTATTTACAAAATACAAAAAAAATGTTGAAAACGAATTAATCATAACACATATTTTTAAGCATGATTATTTACAAAAAGAATTATTTGTGTCGCGGTTATATTTTGGCCGCCTCAGTCAGGAAATTGTGAAGGCGCCGAGTATGATCAGTGATTGCTTTCAAAACCAAGAAGCGACCAACATATTACTTTAAGTGCAGAACCCTTGCGCAGTAATTGAGACGAGTAAAATCAATAAAAAGGCCATTAACTAAATAAGCTAGCGCGCATGGCTTTTCAGCTGCATATATATGCAAACAACGCCAGTAATCTGCTGCCGTGCAAAAAAAATTACACCAAAACAATACACTCTTACTTACCATTCTTACTACAGCTACTATAATAACTTCAATACTCTATGAAGTCCTAAGCAGTTCGCATATGTACAATTTTCAAAGAGGAAAGCTTATCAGAATGATTGTCATGAAAGTATTTTGATCGAATAAGAAATTGAGTATTGTGCCTGAAGCTACGGATAAACTGTCCGAAGCACATATTTTGTTATTGTTTTGTTCAAGAACCTTCGATCATCATTACCATTATCAAGTACTAATGTGTTGTCTCTGTGGTAGCTAGTATTGCTTTGTCTACATTCTGGTCTTCTTTGGGAAGCTGAAAATGTGAAATAATTTAACGTGACATCATATGTAACGTTTATTGTGAAGGAGCACGCACGGAGGTGGACCGTCTGGTATGTCTTTCGGTCATTTCTTCTGGTTTCGAACAAGTCGTTTGATGTCAAGCGGAAACTTGTAAAAGATCATTACGAAAATTATATGTTATGTTCAGAATACTTACAACCAGCATTGGTGGCTTGCAAGAAGGTAGAATGCCTTTGAACTCTCAAGTGATTTTCACCACTTGACGCTAAATTCTACATCACACTGATAGCACGTGAAGTCACATCCAATTCAAACTTTCGACTGTGAACAAGACCAAATATATATTCGTTTTTTTTTGTTGTTTTTTTTTTACTTCCTCTTTTCATGGATAACAACTGAGACTGACCATCTCCATTGATTTTCGTTTATCGTACACTAAGAGTAAAGATTCCTTCATCAAATAACAAAGGATATTAATTTTAGTGTCTGATTAATTTCTGACAATATATGTTCTTTGTTTTCTAATCTGTATCGCGGTCTTTCTGTTGTGTTTTTAGAAAAAGTTGAGAAGAAATCTAGAATATAATGAAAACTCAAATAACGATAATAACATGGGGAATAATTAAAAGAAATGATTATTAATAGTACTTATGACGTTAAAGTTGTGTTATTAAATTTGATAGAAATCAGGAAAATATATAGGAAGAACAATTAATCTCAGAAAAAGAAAAAAAACACAGGCGTAATAGAAAAAATGGAAGCGGAAAATGAATGTGAATTCTGCGGGAAAGTAAAGAATTAAAGATAGAAAAATGAACTGTGAGAATAGACAAAAGGGAAGTAGATCACTGATGAAAGAAGTAAGCTAAAACGATAAAAGGCGACATCAGTGAGAACAGACAGAAGGAAACAGAAAGTGAAAGTAGATCCCTAAAGTAATTAAGAAATCAAAGATGATTTGCGAAAATGTTGAGCATGAAAACATAACTCATTTAAAGATATGCATACCTTAGAAATAGAACAGATGATTATATATCTATGTGTTGACGCCGAACTTCGATGTTTTAACGGAATTATTATAGAAACCAAATCTAGAGGTTGACATTAATTGAATAAATATGAATTTCACAAAACATTACATTTTATGGCATATAAAATCCTTTAAGCCTCACAGCTCTACATAAGCTTAAAGCATTGATTGTCAAAAATAAGTGGTTGCATTTATAATCGCATCACTTTATTCGGAAACGCAAAAGTATTTCTACTAATTTGTTTTTATATACATATATTAATATTCGTACAAAGGCGCACACATGCCAAACTAGCCAGAAGTATATTCATTCCAGGTTACTCATATATATATATATAAGTGAACATAAAAGTCAAAACTTAGAGGCGACAGTCTGTTTAATGTTAGATACAATCTTCAGGCCACGACTGCTGTTATTTTTCTCGGCTATTTATATATACGGGTCAGTGGTACATTGTGGGTAGTTTATTTTGGCGGTTATTCTACCGGAAGTCCTTATTTATTTATTTGGGTCAAATTATTTTGCTTGTTTTTATTTATTTATTTATTTTGTTTTTTATCTTATATACTTATTTATTTATTTTTATTTTGATCGGTGTTTTTATTAACGTAGTAAAAATTTGTTTATATATCTTATTTAATAGTTTTGTTTATGTTTGGGAAGATAATTAAAGCTATTTCTTCAATGTTGGGGTTGATTTTTGTAGTTTGTTCTAACTATTATTTGGGTGGGAACAGTTTTTAATTTGTTTGTTACTTCATGTATTTATTTGGATTGATTATCTTTATTTGTTTTTTCTAACGGCTAGATTATCGGTATCGGTTGTGAGTCTATATATTTGGATGTATTTAGATCAATTTATTTTAATTGTTATTTATTTGTTACACTGTATATTTTCTCTTTTTGGTTTTCGATTCTTAAGTAACGCAGTATATTATTTTTTATATTTAATCGTTTTTTATCATTATATAACAGTTATAGCTATTTTTTCGTCCGATTTTTTAATTTGATTTTTATAGTCTAACTAATATTTTGGCCATAATAATTTGCTAATTTATTTGATATTTACTTTATTTATTGGTTTTGTTTCTTATTTTTTATTCCATTTCGTCTATTCTAACAGGTGTGATTTGGTAATTTGTTTGGATTAATTTATTTTGCTTATTTCATTGTCATTTGGTTTGTTTATGTATTTATTTATTTTTTCCGTTTTCGTGATTCATATCTGTGAATAGATCCCCATTCTCTGGTTAAATCATTCAATGATTCATTCTGTGATTTTAAAATTAGCATTAGAATTTAATACTGAAAAAATTGTCGCTTCCTCATGCTTTTCTTCTTTTACGGACATACTTACATTCGTTTAAGATGTTCCTATCTTATATCAACAACAGATTAATGTGTTGTGTCTTCAGAGATAGTAATTCCTTTTCACGTCATCCGCCCTACTAGCGGTCTTACTATGAACTCCCCAAGTAGAATTCGACAGGTTCAACTTGTTGATGGATACCAGCAGCAAGGACATATCCAATTTTAAAGATCTTTAATAGAATACCATAGACAGATAAAGTTAAACGATTCAATGACCACTTCATTTATCCAAAGCTTGAATGGGGTACCGTATTCATACCTTTCTCCAGTTATTTAGTGCGGTATGAAGACAATCGGGCAGCGTTCAATTAATCTGTTTTTATTCCCAAAGCTATTAAACAATCGACACCGCCATTGTAGGACTTCAAGCATATATAATTTATTTGGTTACATAAGAAATATTATATCTTATTTAGAATAGCGAAGACGGAAAACGGACAAGAGAGAAAGGGTCAAAGTTTCTTCTTTACAAGCCGTTTGATCATTCCGATAGAATAGAAAACTCAACGCCACGTCCTCTTACAAGGAACTGTCAGGGACGTCTGTCTTCTCCACGTTGTTTCGGCTCACTAGTCATCTCTTCCTAAAGCGCTCGTGACTTTGTTTCGTCTACTGGTATAACCTTTATTCGGCCGGGCATCGTCACGTCATTTCAATCACGTTTTCCAGCCGACAGTGCGTTCAGTCATCATACAATATGTCTTCCTCAGCTACGCCATGCCACTGAAGATATTTCAAACAATATATATATATATATATATATATATATATATATATATATATATATATATATATATATATGTATGAAAATAATATACCGTATATTATTGGCGAGGATTTTGATGATAGAAAATTGAACATATAGTTCGGAAAATGAGACGAAAGATCTTAAGGGAAGAAATGCAAAAAGAGAAAAGTTGTGATCATAACCCACCACAATTGTGAATTTAAAAAAAATATAGTTTAAATGTGGAAGAGAAAAGTTAAAATTGATCAATCAAAACGAGATTAAGAATGATACAAAAAAGGAATAAATTTAAATAAACAAATTTGTAGATGGAGGAAAGAAAAAGCGAGATAATATATATAGATAATATATAAGAAAAAAATGAAAATTACACATGATGAAGGTAGAATGTCTGTAATCCGAGTTAACGTTTGTAGAGAAATCGTAGACAGCAAGGGAGACAAATCTCTTTCATATTTTTCTCCTCCTGTCGTTATATGTTCAAATGCCAGTAACGAGTTCCGATTTACAAGAAGGTATCATAAGAAATGGAGGTTAGAAAATTATGCTGTTGAGCAGATCAGTTTCATTTTTTTAAAGGAAAAATACATAAAAAATAGATTCATATGTCTAATATAAAAAATAAAAACCAATGAAGCAAACGATTATGTAGAAGAGGAACGAATTATCGGCGCGTATCTCCATAATATTCAACAGCCTTTGAGCGCCAGTTTCTCCTCTGGCATAGTCATGTTGAATTTTCGCATCTTAATACATGTCAGTTTATCAGACGATACAAACGGATTAACAGACCCGGAGGCAAAACTCTTTAAAAAAAAAATCAAGCATGACCTTTTTTACCGTTTTCTTATCTTTCTCTTCAGAATGAAAGCTTCTGTTTTTTCAATTTGCTAGAATTTTCATAAAGATTTTAAGCAACCTATTTCTTTCCATATGTCGTGTTTATGCAGGATTTGACAAGTGCAACACTAATATTAATTTGGAAAGCTTTCTCTCTGGTAAATGTCAAACAGTGTGTGATTCATTCCCAGGCATAAGAAAAAATATATATTCTTAAAATATCGAAGAATAAAACTGCTAATATATATTCTTATCCTAGACGGAAGATAGTTTAAGAATACCAGGTACTGTAAGATCGAATGTGGTGGAGACAAAATGCCTTATGGCGATATCCCATTGGCAAACAAGTTCTTGTAAAATCACCAAAAGTAAGTAACATCGAGTCCGGTCACTACCTAAATGGCTGACAGCTTAAGAATACCAAGTGATGTAAGATTGAACTTTCTGTTGATTAAATCGCGTTACGGCAATATCCTATTAGAATAACTGTTCTTGTACGATCACACAAAGTTAAGCAACGTCGGTTCTGGTCAGTACATAGATGGCTGACAGCTTGGGAATACCAAGTGCTGTAACATTGGATGTGGTGGTGATCTAATGGCTTTACGGCTATATCCCATTGGATTACCGGTTCTTGTAAGATCACACAAAGTTAAGCAACGTCGGTTCCGGTCAGTAACTAGATGACTGACAGCTTGAAAAAACCAAGCGCTGTAACATTGGATGTGGTGGTGATCTAATGGCTTTACGGCTATATCCCATTGGATTACCGGTTCTTGTAAGATCACACAAAGTTAAGCAACGTCGGTTCCGGTCAGTAACTAGATGACTGACAGCTTGAAAAAACCAAGCGCTGTAACATTGGATGTGGTGGTGATCTAATGGCTTTACGGCTATATCCCATTGGATTACCGGTTCTTGTAAGATCACACAAAGTTAAGCAACGTCGGTTCCGGTCAGTAACTAGATGACTGACAGCTTGAAAAAACCAAGCGCTGTAACATTGGATGTGGTGGTGATCTAATGGCTTTACGGCTATATCCCATTGGATTACCGGTTCTTGTAAGATCACACAAAGTTAAGCAACGTCGGTTCCGGTCAGTAACTAGATGACTGACAGCTTGAAAAAACCAAGCGCTGTAACATTGGATGTGGTGGTGATCTAATGGCTTTACGGCTATATCCCATTGGATTACCGGTTCTTGTAAGATCACACAAAGTTAAGCAACGTCGGTTCCGGTCAGTAACTAGATGACTGACAGCTTGAAAAAACCAAGCGCTGTAACATTGGATGTGGTGGTGATCTAATGGCTTTACGGCTATATCCCATTGGATTACCGGTTCTTGTAAGATCACACAAAGTTAAGCAACGTCGGTTCCGGTCAGTAACTAGATGACTGACAGCTTGAAAAAACCAAGCGCTGTAACATTGGATGTGGTGGTGATCTAATGGCTTTACGGCTATATCTCATTGGATTACCGGTTCTTGTAAGATCACACAAAGTTAAGCAACGTCGGTTCCGGTCAGTAACTAGATGACTGACAGCTTGAAAAAACCAAGCGCTGTAACATTGGATGTGGTGGTGATCTAATGGCTTTACGGCTATATCCCATTGGATTACCGGTTCTTGTAAGATCACACAGAGTTAAGAAACGTCGGTTCCGGTCAGTAACTAGATGGCTGACAGCTTAAAAACACCAAGCGCTGTAACATTGGATGTGGTGATAATCTAATGGCTTTACGGCTATATCCCATTGGATTACCGGTTCTTGTAAGATCACACAAAGTTAAGCAACGTCGGTTCCGGTCAGTAACTAGATGACTGACAGCTTGAAAAAACCAAGCGCTGTAACATTGGATGTGGTGGTGATCTAATGGCTTTACGGCTATATCCCATTGGATTACCGGTTCTTGTAAGATCACACAAAGTTAAGCAACGTCGGTTCCGGTCAGTATCTAGATGACTGACAGCTTGAAAAAACCAAGCGCTGTAACATTGGATGTGGTGGTGATCTAATGGCTTTACGGCTATATCCCATTGGATTACCGGTTCTTGTAAGATCACACAAAGTTAAGCAACGTCGGTTCCGGTCAGTAACTAGATGACTGACAGCTTGAAAAAACCAAGCGCTGTAACATTGGATGTGGTGGTGATCTAATGGCTTTACGGCTATATCCCATTGGATTACCGGTTCTTGTAAGATCACACAAAGTTAAGAAACGTCGGTTCCGGTCAGTAACTAGATGGCTGACAGCTTAAAAACACCAAGCGCTGTAACATTGGATGTGTTGATAATCTAATGGCTTTACGGCTATATCCCATTGGATTACCGGTTCTTGTAAGATCACACAAAGTTAAGCAACGTCGGTTCCGGTCAGTAACTAGATGACTGACAGCTTGAAAAAACCAAGCGCTGTAACATTGGATGTGGTGGTGATCTAATGGCTTTACGGCTATATCCCATTGGATTACCGGTTCTTGTAAGATCACACAAAGTTAAGCAACGTCGGTTCCGGTCAGTAACTAGATGACTGACAGCTTGAAAAAACCAAGCGCTGTAACATTGGATGTGGTGGTGATCTAATGGCTTTACGGCTATATCCCATTGGATTACCGGTTCTTGTAAGATCACACAAAGTTAAGCAACGTCGGTTCCGGTCAGTAACTAGATGACTGACAGCTTGAAAAAACCAAGCGCTGTAACATTGGATGTGGTGGTGATCTAATGGCTTTACGGCTATATCCCATTGGATTACCGGTTCTTGTAAGATCACACAAAGTTAAGCAACGTCGGTTCCGGTCAGTAACTAGATGACTGACAGCTTGAAAAAACCAAGCGCTGTAACATCGGATGTGGTGGTGATCTAATGGCTTTACGGCTATATCTCATTGGATTACCGGTTCTTGTAAGATCACACAAAGTTAAGCAACGTCGGTTCCGGTCAGTAACTAGATGACTGACAGCTTGAAAAAACCAAGCGCTGTAACATTGGATGTGGTGGTGATCTAATGGCTTTACGGCTATATCCCATTGGATTACCGGTTCTTGTAAGATCACACAGAGTTAAGAAACGTCGGTTCCGGTCAGTAACTAGATGGCTGACAGCTTAAAAACACCAAGCGCTGTAACATTGGATGTGGTGATAATCTAATAGCTTTACGGCTATATCCCATTGGATTACCGGTTCTTGTAAGATCACACAAAGTTAAGCAACGTCGGTTCCGGTCAGTACATAGATGGCTGACAGCTTGAGAACACCAGGTGCTGTAACATTGGATGTAGTGATGATATGATGGGCTTACTTTTATATCAGGTTGAAACACCAGTTCTCGTATGGTCACCAAAGTTAAGGAATGTCAAACTATGTCATTCTCTTGATGAGTGATTCCTTGGGAATACCAGGTGGTGTAATGTAGGATGAGCGGGTGCTGTGATGGGCTTCCAGACATATCACGCTACAACAGCCGATCTCATATGACCAATGATGTTAAGTAACGTCGAGCATCGTAAGTACCTAGATGCGTATAGGCCTGGTAATACCAGGTATTGTAAGCTTGGATGTACGTGTGATATAATAATCTTACGGTCATTCTAAGGTGATAGACTGGTTCTCGTGCGATAACTGAAGTAAAGCAACATCGAGCCTGATCAGTACCTATATGTCTGAAGGCATGAGAATACCAGGTGTTTAAACTTGGATGTGCAAGTGGCGTAATGGATAATGGCTCAGAATTGGATATCGGAGAACCGGGTTCTAATTTCAGTTAGGTTCCTTATATACACTTATGAAAAGATTCCCCTAGGAAAACTATAGATAGACTTCTTATGCCTCCATCTACAGGTTAATTAGCAGCTCACAAGGATAATGTATTCAAGATAGCATTTTGTTCATGGCAAGTTAACTTTCACCATACTGTACCGCAAATTTAAATCGACTTCGCCATACAATGTAAAGAAAGGATGATTCACTGGTTTCGACGCCGTCCAAAAATCATAGATTATGAGCCAGCCACATATCAAAAAGAAATAATCAATATCAAACTGACAATTCAGAATAACAACACAAAAAACATACGTTTCTGCAGGAAGAAAAATAAGAGTCAGAGCGAGGCCCCTGAAAACTCTCTCAGTCAATCTCCCTTATGTAACGAACTTATCGGAAAAGATACAGAAGGGATTCGTTCAATGAAAGTTAAGGACAATATTCAGAAACCGCTCGACCCTACTGAGAAATCTCTGCTGATCAGAGAGGAGAATATGACTAAAAATGGCCTTATTCAAGAGTCTTTCTATCCAGAAAACCTTCAGTGAATTTCGAAATCAAAATGTTATTTAATCTACGGGCGTAAATTGTTCTCGTTCTACTCATTAGCAAGTGTTTATTTTCAAATCCCCAGATGTTTATACCTACAACTGATGAAGGTCAGATTTTGCACTGACCGAAATTTTCTGATAATTTCACCATAGACGAGGACTCTAGTCCACCTGAATATATTGTAAATAATGATATCTCCTCCCAGAAAATTGTAGGCAATCTTTAAAAAACAAACATATAACTGGATTGTAATAAGAATATATTTGGCCAATACATCGAAGAATTTGAGTATTCTAAAAGGAACAACATAGATAAAAGTTTAGCTATCTGTATATATTTTGGTAAATATTGAATGTAGCTAGTAATATCAGAGAGGTGTCTGTAATCTAGATCAGAATAAGAAAATGGTTATTGCCGGCATATCTGAACTGGAGCTGCCCATGCTTCACTTGACACTGTTGACGGTGTTCAAAAGAGTCCACGTAGCATTGTGGGTGAGGAATTATTTGCTACACTACAACATCGCATGCAGAGACAAAACGTTTCTCGCCTACCGATGCTCAATCGCCATTTCCGTCCCAACTATCCTGATGTTTGCGACTAGGACCCAGCGAACGACGGACCCAAAGACGAATCATCCCCAACCTCTTCGTATAGTTTAAAGTATGTTCAATTCGGAGAGTTTCTTTCCAGGAACTGCACCTTTGTAGAACAGACTCAAGGCTGGATGTTTACTGGTCTAGAAATCTTCATTCTAGGATTAACAATTTACATTCCTGCATAGACATCTTGAAATTCACATCTTGACTACGCTTATGCGCATACAACACATCTGAGCAACTATACAATTTGAGTGGCTGTTGGACCTTATATAACGTGAACATTAGTATATAAAATCATTGTAGTATCTACGTAGTAGACATTATTGGAAATCGAATGGTGGCATGTATTTTTAAATCTCAAAGTTTTCATATATTTCCATGATACTCGGAACTATCTCATATCCCCTGTGACATTTAACACTCACATATAATGATTGTGATAATATAAAGTTGTTCTTTTACCTTAGGCCTGTAATGTGGCCGACGGTCATCAACCACAATGACCGAAGTCATGGAAATCGAATCCCAGGATAAATGGTCTTCAGTTCGTGGTTATATTAAGAAGGAAGAAACTAAGTATTTCTGTATCAGGAAAATATCTTATGTTCACTATAAAGTAGCGGCCAGTGGCCATGTTTTTTCCGCCGTTACTTGTTACACAGATAATGTCGACATTAGATGAGCCGGAGGAGATGGGTGAATATAAACGGAGATGTTGGAGAAAGAAAAATCATTTAATCATGCGCAAACCGAATGAAGCGATTCGAAACTTTGTGCGAAATCCAAAAACAAGATGTCAGATTTTGCACCTGTGACTAACATCTACTTTTCATACCTGGTGTGTGACCTTATATATTATTCTTTCTAAATGTATAAGCATAATTAGCTAATATTGAGCAATTTAACTCACAAATACAGCATATATTAAAAGAATATTTTTTATATATATTTTCGTCATATATTTGCATGTACAACACACATATACACATAATCATATATGCATATGTATATATATATATATATATATATATAAATTTATATAAATGTATATATATATGAGCCAGACAAACCTACCAAGGTTTCACTTAGGCAGATCGTCAGATCTCGCACGATAAGATAGATCTGATTAGACACTGCCGAAAAACTCTACTATTCCATAATAATGCACTATGGATAAAAAAAGAAGACGTAAATAGTTTTGACAACCCCATAGGTGCATATGACGGAGCAGAGGTGTTCGAGTTAGTAGTGTTCCTGCTGCTCTATAAACTTAATGATCACATAGATTTTAATAACCATGGGTTGTACCGCGACGACGGACTCATAATAGTAGATAAATGTAACCCCCAAAAATGCGATACCATCCGTAAAAAACTACACTGGTTTTTTAAAAGATATGGATTTAATCTCGAAATTGAAACTAATTTGAAAGTTACTAATTATTTAGACATTACGTTAAACTTACAAAATGGTTCTATATCCCCGTATAAGAAAGAAAATCAGGACCCGCAATATCTAAATATAAAATCCAATCACCCGGCACATATCATAAGACATATTCCTAAAAATATTAGCTATAGGCTTTCAACTAGTTCATCGGATAAACGCATTTTCGATGCTAATAAAATAGTTTACGAGGAAGCCCTACATTAGGTATGTCCAATATTTCGCTAAAAAGTGGTATACCTTGACGACAAAAGGTCCCCAAATTGATAAAACAAGTTTTAACGTTTAAATATTTATGTTGTTATTAAAGAGAAAAGACCAAAGTATTTTCTGAATATTTTTTCAGATTTTTTAATCCTTCCTATAAATGTTAAAAATTTTATTAAAAATCTTGTTTTTTTTCGAGTCAAAAAATTTCGTAAAATCGAACTTTTCGACATTTCTGTCGGAAAGATCATAGTTTGTTAGTTAAAAAAATCATGAAAAATCAATTACACCTTTTTCTTTTGTTATCTTAGGAAATTTAGAATGATTAAAGTATACTTAATGTAATTTGAAAGAAACATTACTTACATTTTTAGCAGAAAATTTTTTAAGAGAGATATTTCCCACCAGGGTAGTCTATTTTGACAGGCGTTGATTGATGTACGTCAATATATTCACAACTTACGGTACTGAAATTTATTGTACGGTACCGCCAAAGTGATATAATTCGTTCTAATTTTAAGTGAATCTGGTTAGTAGATTTTTTTTTTAAAAATTCACTTTCAAATTTTTTTTTTTTTTTTTTACCTTACGTTTGAGGAAGAATTCTGCACTGAAAATAACATTTAAATTATGAAAGAAAATCAAATTTTACAAGTAAAAATAAAACAGTAAAAAAAATACATTTTTTTAAATTGAGGTATATTATTTCAGTCATGAAATATTTTTCTGAGAATATAAAAATTACATGAAACACCATTAATTGAAACGGGTTAACTTAATGAAATGAGATTTTATTTCTTTTTTATTAAGGCAGATTTTTTTCTATTTATTAATAATTATATGGCAGTAATATGAGTTTTATTTTATTTATTAATAAAATTAACATGCTAATAGCAGCTATGTTGGTTTTGTTTTGACTCGACAAGTATTTTTTAGTTTGAGTAGTAGCGAGCTAACTCCAGAAAATTTAAACTCCAAAAATCGTTTTAATTGATAATTTGTCGTGTGGATAATAATTCCAAAGTAATGTACAATGAATTTATGCATTCGATTTCAAACTTGAAAATTTGGGTGGACTTCCAAGGGCGTTTTTTTTTGTAATTGTAAATAGTCGATATTTTCTTTTATCCCACTATTCGATTATATTTGAATAGAAAAAGAAAAAAATTGAAAATAATACGACGATATTCAGAAAACTTGACAAGCTTTGTTTTCTTGTTACAAAGCCATTTCTGAAGTAAAAAAAAAACTTGCTTCTATCAAAGGAAACTACTCATGTGACATTATTTCAACAATGTGCATCCGTACTTTCGTTGTAGACGATTTTAAATACAATTTTGGAATATTAAAAATTATTTTTAAAATAATTATGGTTGTCAGATTTTAATAAGCTTTCAAATTTATGATCTTTTAAAAGTAGAGAACATAATATATCATTTCCATAAGGTTGCAGAAAGAACTTAATGTATAAATATATAACAACCTTTTGTCATATTGTGTATTTAAAATTGAAAATAAAAAGAAAATTAATGTAAAAATTTATTGTTCATCAAAAAATTTTTTTTCTTTCAGATAATAATTACCTTCGTATATATTATTCAGAAAAGCCATTAAAAACTTTCTTAATTAAATATTGTCTTAGTTTTATTGGGTTTTGTATTTTTACAATTGAGGTAAAAGTTTGGACAATTTCGGACATTTTTTTAACAAAAAAATCGATGATTTAGATTTTTCAGAGATTTGTGCATTTAATTAAAAAAAAAATTGAGGTTGCAAATAAATTTTTTTTTGTGTTTTCATAAAATTAAGTTCGAGGGGGGTAACAGATATAAAAAAAAAATATTTATACCATGACTTTCAAAGAGACAAACATTTCTAAAATAAGTTCATTCATTTCTGAATAAGTTCTGAAGTTTTCATTAAAATCCAACAAGTAGTTAATTTTTCCAAGAATTTCGAAATTAATGTGTCTTTCAACTGATGAAAAAACAACTAAAAAAAAACGCTAAAAAGGTCAAAATTGGACATACCTACCCTACATAAGTGTGGACACAAAGAAAAATTGGAATATATTAACATAGACAATAACACTGGAACTCAGAATAAACGCAATAACAGGCATAGAAATATTCTGTGGTTTAACCCCCCATTTAACAAAGCCGTAAGAACGAGAATTGGTAAAATAGTTTTTAACGTACTAGAGCAAAATTTTCCCAAGAAAACTAAGTTGCATAAGATATTTAACAAAAATTATGTAAAACTTAGTTATTGTTGCATGCCTAATGTAGAGACTTTAATTAGTGGACTTAATAAGAAAAAAGACTAGGGACAATCCACGCATTAGTTTCCCCAGGTGCAATTGTAGGAATAAAGATACATGTCCACTACAGGGTAAATGTCAACAAGAATGCGTGGTCTATCAGGCGAAAATTAACAAGGATATAGACGACATAAACCCTAAAGTATATATAGGAGCTATTTAGGATACTTTTAAAAAAAGATATTATAATCACATGAGTAGTTTCAAAAATCAAAAAACTAAACATAGCACTATATTATCTAGCTATATATGGCAAATCAGACAAGGTAGCAAGGACCCCATCCTGAAATGGGAAATATTAAAAAGATGCACTAAGTATGAAGCGGGCCATAAGTTCTGTAAGCTATGCACCGAGGAAAAATAAGCTATAGCATTATATAATACACCTGATGATCTACTAAATTCCAAAACCGAGATTCTTAACAAATGTAGACACAGAAATGCTTGGTTACTGAAATAAGCCTCTCTCTCCCGATTGTAGCGTTATCATTATTGTTTGTGTTTTCTTAACTATCCCCTCTCCTTTTAGTTAGTTGAATAAATCTATACCCCCGCCCCGTTGTCACTTTTTCTTTTTCTCTTTCTTTTTCTTTCGTTTTTTTTTTCTCTTCCTTGGTCACGTGCTGTTGTCTTGCTTGTCGTCTATATATACACCGTTTTACTCTTGCCTCTTTAGCCAGCTGACCCTGACGATCTGCCTAAGTGAAACCTTGGTAGGTTTGTCTGGCTCATTAGGTTTGACTAGGTTTGCTCTACGTTTGTATTGAGCTCTTTAGTTAGTTGTTTACTCGTATCGGGGTTTTTTCTTTGGGTCTTGAACCTGTATCTGTGCGATTATTTTCGACAGACTTTCATGTTCCTGGCTCTTGCTTTTTTAAAACCTTTTTTTCCCTTCGAGATTGATTTGGCTATTGTTAAATCAAGAATTCGAAGGTTTTTCGACACGAGTATAGTCCCCTATATTTATATATATATATATATATGAGTGTCTGTGTATTTCAGGCTAAATGAAATCGTCAACACATACATTTCGTTCAGGATGAAAAAGACTCTAGTCTGTGGGCGTTGATATCAATGTCGATTGATCATATATATATATATATATATATATATATATATATAATTGTCCTATTTTGATAATTTTCCCTCTGAAAGTTCTCCACTGCCTTAACCGGCAAGGACACATGGCACAGTGTATAAAGGCGTTGGTTAGATCCAGTGACAGACCCAAAGAGTGTGAGTTCAATACCCGGTTAAGGCAGTGGATAACTTTCAGAGGGAAATTAGCAGGAGATAACTGATAACTGACATCCATCAAATATGGCACGTGGAACTAGAACAGTCTACCCCAGTGATCGAAATAAAGGTTTCAGTTTGAAATTCCAACCACCTGAAGAAGGCCGGAGCGTATAACAGCCGAAACGTTGTGACAAATATGGCGACAAAAATGAGGACAATAGTCCGACTAATGTAAATACTGAATTAGTTTAGTGTTGCTTTTTTATATTAAACATTTTGTAGTATATACATTTTTGCTGTTACACAACTTGCTCAATATTTCTGTTATACCCGGTATATATATATATATATATATATATATATATATATATATATATATATATATATATATATATATATGTAGCATTAGATCGTTTACACTACTACATGCCTATCCAGGCGCTTTACATTACAGTCCGACCACAGCTATATTAGAACACATTTGAACACATACACATATTTATCAGACTCCATCTGAAACATACTAGTAGAAAAATATAAACATAATACTTCCATCCACACTTAAAAAATGATAAAATAATAGAAGCCTTAATAATGAAAAATGCCAATACTCAATTATATTAACTACGAACACGGTTACTATTTGCTGTGTTCGAAAAATAAAAGAACTCTATAACTCGAGAACATACAGACGAACTATACACCCAATTAAAAGCAAAAATAAAATCATCCTTGATAATGGCTAAAAGTATAGCCGAAAACACTTGCAATTACAAGACATTTGGACAGTTTCTACACGTTATGTTCAGAAACGAAAACACTTCTTTAGACACATGAAATATTAAAAAAAATAAAATTTTTAATCGCAGTACCTTGTTTGTCGTCTTTAATGAAACATGTATAAATGAAGGGCTCCTCTCTAAATACACAATGCACACACACGCACACACACACGAAACACACACACAACACACACACAACACACACACACACACACACACACACACACACACACACATATATATATATATATATATATATATATATATATATATATATATATATATATATGTAAAGCGTATCATGGTACAAAAGGGCGAAAAGAATAGAGGTTTAGTCGAGGAAGATTTTGTTGCCAATTCTTTATGTAAATAATGTTGTACAGTCTACTTTTGTGACAGTATTCGATGGCCTTTCGTTAATTGACTGGATCAACAACCGCTGGTGCCAAATCTCAGCTTCGAGGTGGTACAAGAATACATATCTTTATATATATTTATGCAGAGACGCTCCGTGCGAAAGTAAATTATACCCTTACATGTGCTTCCTTTTGTTTTTCAATATTTTTATTTTCACCCTGACAAATGTTTTAGACCTTCTACCGAGCGCACCATCACTTAAACGCTAGATAAATAAACAGAAAAGTACATCCCAAAATAAACTTAATATTCACCGAGTGATGTATTCATGTTCCCCCTCATACAGCGGGCTCTTGTAAGAAAGAGTTCAATATTCCTCAAAATAAAAACTATTTGTCGATATCAATGAATATGCTGCCCATAATAATGCAGCACAACATGTATCAAAACATAAAGATGATCCGTACATATTTATTTCAGTTAAAATGACTGCGTTAATATTACACGTGTTGCAAAATGTAGCTAAAAGACCAACCAGAATTTAGCATAGAAAGTCAAAATTATAATAACGTTAGATAAGCAGTTAAAAAGTATTCCATGTGTCGCGTTTTGTTCTTTAAGACTAATCAGACTAAATTGGTTACGTGGGTGAGACTGCACATGCGCACGAAAGAAGGTAGATGACATTTTTTTCATTGTTCATTTTTAGCGGTATATAATACAGCCAATTTGATTTGAATACATTCTTCTTTTTATTTCAATTATTTTTGCTATTAGATCTGCCAGATTCTGATAGTAGAATATCTTCTAGGAATGGGGAACTGCTGTAAGAATAAAGACGCAAATTTACTGAGATGTCCTTGCGGTCAAAGCAATGTCTAAGTTAATTACTTTCTCATTTGATCAGAGTATCATTTTTTTATGTTAAGATTGTGGTTAGCCACGTTATGAATTAAAACCGCTTTATCCGCGTGGGACAAATTTGAAACACAAACGTCTGAAGCATTTCACTTACAGTGTGTTACTTTTTTGGCTGACGCATCCCCACAACTGGAACAATCGTCTGGCGGCTAGAAGTTATTATCACCGAAATAAGAATGGTTTCCAACCAAGGCAGTAGAATGAATTCTATCTTAATATTTAACACATAGCTAGTGAAGAAAAAACGGGATACATACCATTCCCAAAGTTATTAGCAGTTAAGTGAATGTAGCGAACTTGATATTCAAAATCAACTTTCAGAACCACTATGCCTGCAGCACTTGCGCATCTCCCAACTGGAATATTCATGGCGGTGCGTTCTTTTTTTCAACTTTTAAAATAAGCGTACACCTTATTAAATTAATTCCGCTGTAAATTTTGCATATAGTTTATTTCTTGTTTTAATTGTTTCTTTTATCGCATCTATCACCAGTGGAATTTTCGTCCAGTTTCTTCTTGTCGACTGCGCAATATAGCAGGGTCAGTTGGGAATCGTCTGTGAGAACAAGATCAACATGGCGCAATTCACTCAGCCTGAAATTTGGAAACGGCATGATGTACTGTTTGTCTTTCGCGCCGGAACCTACAATACGAACATTTCAGACAGTTGGTTGTCAATCTGATGACAGTGAAGACGATTCGGAAAGAGTTGGATGTGCCTATTGGTGAGTAAAATGATGTTTGGCGTGATCGCTAATGATGGCGACGTTATTTTTCCATTCGCCTTCCCAAAAGGCCCTAGACTCATTAAGGGGTCCTACATCAAGTGCAATACAAAGGTGGTATTGCCCTGGGTCAAGAAGGCTACTGGTATCTGCACTATGACCCGCAAACAGGAGGACCTAGTCATATCTGTACGGCAAATCTGCGACGACATCACCCATTACAACTAACCACGTAACTCCCTTGACTGCAACCCCATTGATTATTATGTATGGGGTACATTTGAGCGAGAACCCCCAAAAAGCTGCTTGTAACTCCAAAGATGAACTTAAGGGAAGCACTATGGCAGCATTCACCAACAAGGAAACAGTCCAGAAGAGATGCAGGAGATTCCGAAGACGTCGTTGAGGCCGATGGTGATTTTGTTGGATAAATTTGTTCTTTAGTATTTCAAGATATTTTTGTGTAATTGTGGTAAATACATATGTTAAAATGAGCGATAAGAGTTGGTTCTGTTTTTTTGTAATTTCGACGACAATTTATTCATCGCACCCTGGATATTCTGCAAAAGATTTAAAGGCAACGTTAGATTGCCTTTTACTGATGTAGTCGCATTACTCGGGGTGCAGTGATTAAAAAATAAGTTTCATAAAAGCGGAATTAATTCACTATGAAGCAAAAGAGAATTATTTTAACAATAATAATACTATGTAAAATTAGAACCAGCCTGTAAAGTAAACTTGATGGAAATACATAAATTGGTCAGGCAAAAGCACAGATCAATATACGTAGACACGAACAAGTTAAATACGTACTAAATAACCTTAAATACTTCGATAGCTATGGCCGTGCGATATATGAGACAAAGTTATACAGATAGCAAGATATGTCAATTAGTTACAAACCAAATGATTTAAGTAACTAGATATGAACAAAGTTTGATATTAAAAGTATTACAACGCACCAGGAGACAGTTTTGAACAAAACTTTAAAAGTTAGATCAAAAACGATCTGCTTAGATCCCATCAAATCCGCCTTAGTTAATATAACAAGAGGAAAGAAAAAAATCTTTAAGCATTACAGCTAGATTGCCTTCTTTGCATTTGCCAGTTTTATTGAATGTTCCTTACGGATTTTCAAAGATACAGGGTACCGCATCAAAGCCATGGCATATGTTTCTTATTCCGCGTATTTTTCCTTTTTACGACAAGACGTTATAGAGAAATCCAGGGATAATATCGCGCTGTGTAAACTTCCTCTATCTTCCTGATTTTTCTGATCCATAAGGTGAGACTGTGATCAGATTTGCAAGTTAGAAATCACATACATCTTAGTTTGATGGATTAATCGGATGTCAGAACCAGATACTGTAATGCAAAAACGTATGTTGCAAAATCAGGAATTCACGCTGTTTTCAAATTCTCTGTACGAACAAAGAAGTTGGTGTTTGCGTATTTAGCTGCGTAAATACAAGTAAAAGCTTTAATCAATCTGCAGTACATGATATTAAGAGTGTGTATGTATATACATATATATATATATATATATATATATATATATTTATATATATATATATGTATATATATATATATATATATTCTTAATGTATAGCTATGTATCTATTTATATATATATATATATGTATATATATATATATATATATATATATATACATACATTGATACATATATATATAAATGTATACAAAACAATATATATATATATATACACATTATACATACATACATTGATACATATATATATAAATGTATACAAAACTATATATATATATATATAAATATATACAAAACTATATATATATATATATATATATATATGCATATATATATAAATATATACAAAACTATATATATATATATATGCATATATATATATAAATATATACAAAACAAAAATCGCCTGACGATTGCACTAGCATGAAACAGACTGTCGCCTCTAAGTGCTGACTTCCATGTCCACTTTTATATTTATACACGCTCTATCTCTGATATTGAGCACTTTACCCCATAAATATAGCACACTTTAAGACTATATTTCTGTATATACAAAACTATATATATATATACATATATATAAATATATACAAAATTATATATATATATAAATACATATATATATATAAATATATACAAAACTATATATATATATAAATACATATATATATATAAATTTATACAAAACTATATATATATATATACATATATATATAAATATATACAAAACTACATATATATATATATATATATATACATATATATATATAAATACATACAAACCTATATATATACATATATACAAAACTATATATATATATACATATATATATAAATATATACAAAACTATATGTATATACATATATACAAAACTATATATATATATATATATATATATATATAACTATATATATATATATATACAAAACTATATATATATATATATATATATATATGAACAAATAATTTCTAAGGAATTAATGGAAATTGAAAGGGGACGCTATTGTTGAAAGGTACGCAAGGCCAGGCTTGAACACCGATAGAAGGTACAGTTCATTTATTATGACTCTCGAGAGGAGTGCTCACACTCGCGCATCCATTAATCATAACATTCAATATATATATATATATATATATATATATATATATATATATATATATATATATATATATATATATATATATATATATATATATATATATATATATATATATATATATATATATAATTGCAACATTTTATTGAAAGTGAAATAACATTGCTGATGAGACGTCAGATTTTTTTATTATTTTAGCTATTGTTAGGGAGTGGTTTATCTTAAGCATCTTAAGCGGTCGGAATATTAGTGATAAGTGATTTTATATCTAATTATTTATACCTGTAATATTTTTACCTAAATGCACCAAAGAACCTAGAGAGAAATAAGGAAATCCGTTTTACTCCCTCTGACAACGGAGGTGGCATTGTAATCTTAAACAGTATTGAAAAAATAAATTATTTCCTCACCGATACAGACACATACGCAAACATAAAGGAACGAAATATAAATACTCAAACACAAAAATTCAACAAAGCAATCCGGAAATTGATTAAAATGAAAATAATTCGTGGCATATACTCATAGAATATCACCATAAAACAACAAAATTATCCCTACCAATAACTAAAATAATGGAAATCCTCGTATTTATCTAAATATAAGTACGCTTACATTCACCTTCATCCCTGCCCTGTGCCAACGGTTTATGGGTAGAATATCCGACTGACGCTAATTTCGTCTAGCCACACTGATGAGCTGTGATACTGAAAAACAGTCTGTCTGTGGATGACCATATATATATATATATATATATATATATATATATATATATATATATATATATATATATATATATATATATATATGGGTGTGCGTGTGTATGTGTGTGTATGTGTGTGTGTGTATCTCGATTTCTTGCTATATTTCTCTCTTTTTGAAAGACTCTAATGTTTACATGCATGCTCTGCCTGGAAAACGCTGTCTTGAATCTCCAGAATTTTCTGACATGTGTCTCCCTCTCTCTCTCTCTCTACTAAACTCAGTCAGCTATCTCTTATTTCTCTAACGTGCTGTTCTCTTTCCGCTTATAACTGTTGGGTGCTAGATAGTATTTCTGATAATATAGGCCATCTCCCTACACCTCTTTATATGTATGTTTGTGTTGTTTTCGGTGACTTTAATGCCCGCCATGCCAGATGGCTTAAACACTTTGCCACTGACCTTTCTGCCATCCAAATACAGAACTTCCAAATCACTAAATCTCTCAGGCAAGTGGTGGACTTTTGCTCGCGTTTCCCCAGTAACTCTGAGGTACAAGCTTCTCTTCTAGATCTTTTTTCCCACTATCACTGACTCCTGTCCTACTATCCAGCTCTGCCCTCTTGGCAACTCGGATCATGCAGTAGTTCTGTAAGCATCTTTCCGCGTCTCTATCTGCCAAGAACTTCCTACCAACAGAATATCTTTCTGTTATCAACATGTGTATTGGGGCTCGTTTCATGTCTTCCTTTGTGATGTCTCTTGGAATGAGGTTTTTAATCATCTTATTCGAAATTGCGCATCTGATGTCTCATCAAGCGTAAAAGCCGGATTCAATGCTTTCATTCCAGCAATTAAATATCAAATTAAATCGTGTTCATCTAGGTTCGCACCTGCATGCTTGATCGCTATAACCTACAGTAATCATTTCGTCCGGCTCTAGCAGAGCGACACGACTGATTGGAACATACGTCTCTTTGTTTCTGCCTGTAATAAGTGTAAGCGCGTCCTCACAGAAGTGAAGTTACTGTTTACTGATCGAATAAAACAATGTATAGCCTCTCGCAAGTTCGATTCTAGATATTTTTGGCGACTCTGCAAGAGGGTGCTGAACAATAGCAAATCACCAATCCGTCCTCTATTCAAACCACTCAAAGTCCTCACCTCTAGAGCCGATAAGTTTGAATGCTTTGCTTGGAGATTCTCTTCCAATTCACCTCTCGACTTTGGAGTATGCACGCCTCATTTCCCACTAGAACAGAACATTTACTGAGTGATATGCACATAAATCATACCATGGTTTTAGACATCATTTCTATATTAGACTCTCATAAAGCAAGCGGACGTGATGATTTCCCGAGCGAGCTCCAGTTCTCTCCAATCTCTACAAATATTGCCTCGCTGCTTCCTGCCAGTTGGAAGTCCTCCTCTGTAGTTCCTTTTAAAAACAACTCTGCAGAAACTTCTGACCCCCTCTAACTATCGTCCTATTAGTATCCAACCTCTAGTCGGTAAAGTATTTGAGGGTTTAATCAATGCTGAATTAGTTAAGCTTCTTACCTAACATGACCTAGTCTCTGACAAACAGTATTACTTCATTTTTGCCAGGTCTACCGCTGATATGCTAACTGCCATCATTGAATATGTATATCAAGCTCTTGATAATAACGGCGAATATCTCGAAGACGTTTGACAGGGTTTAGAAAGGTTGTCTTCTAAGTAAGGTCCAGGGCTACGGTATTACAGGACGATTATTTGATTTAATCCAATGTTTCCTATCAAATCGTGCAATGAAGGTCGTTTTGAACGGACTTGCTTCTAGATCATTTCGCACGAATGTGAGTGTCCGCTAAGGATCGAACTTGGGTCCTAGACTGTTTCTGATCTTCATCAATAATCTACCTGATGTCATCAGTTCCCAAGTAGTTATTTATGCAGATGGCACTACCATTTACCACCGTCTCAATAGCAAATCTGTCAGAGCTGAAAAACTTAACCTGCTAGCTGTTCTTGACATCTAGTCAGTAGTTAACTGAGGCAGGAGATGGCTTGTAAATTTTAAAGCCTCCAAAACGAAACTACTCTCATTTAAACACTAGGTAGAACATTTCCTGCTTGCCATCAGCATAGCTGATGTTAGACTCCTGCAGTTTGCCACACTACGCTTTCTTGGCCTAAATTTTTAACTGACTTGAAGTGGAACGACTATATCGAATCAATGGCTGCTTCTAGTGCAAAGAAGTTTGGGTCAATGCGTCGTGCCAGAAAGTATTTTCTCGTCAAACCCCATCTTGCACATTTACAAATTCATCATTCGTCCGTTCATTGAATATTTTGCTATATTTGGTCTGCTGTTCCTGATATTTATCTCGGGGTTCTTGACAAAGTCCAAAAAATGATCTGCTATGTAATAGAGCCTGATTTTGCATCTCGATTTAGTCACTTTTTCACAGACGTGACGTCTCTTCCCTCTGTCTTTTTATAAAGATTCTCACTGTCCCTGGTTCTCCGACTAAATGAATTTAAGCGTGCTATTAGATTGCCATCGAGGTTTCACCCTTTTACGGTAGAAATAGTTAAATGTAACCGCAATTTCTACTCCAACATTTTCTTTTCTCGCACTTCCCGCATTTGGAACCTCTTTTCGTTTACTTGCTTCCCTGATAATAAGAATCTTCAACAGTTTAAATGCGGCGTAAATCGCTATCTTCTATTATCTTGAATACAGTTAAACATTGATCCGTTCGTCAATCCCCACATCTATATCCAATCTTTCCTCTCACTTTCAATCTATGTAAGCCCTGAGTACTAGTGGCATACCGGCTTTGCTTGGGGTGAAATTATTAAAAAATATATATACAATACATATACATATACATATATATATATATATATATATATATATATATATAGAGAGAGAGAGAGAGAGAGAGAGAGAGATGGGTGTGGTGCCGGGAGCTTCGCACATGCGCCTATACATCGTATGTTAATGTATGAATCATTCCTTTAAACATGATTCTTTTCATTTGCACGGACAAAGAAATTCCGTTAAATTATTTAAGCCTTCCCGCTGTTTCGAACAAATCGTTTTGTGTAGGATGGAAACTTCTAAATGAACGCACGAATTCTAAAAACCATGGAGGGAGCACCTGAGTAACGTGAAAATTGAAACAAGAATTAAGAATATACATGGCAAGTGGAACTAGAACAGTTTATCTCAGTGTGCGTAATAAAAGGTTCAGTTCAACATTCCAACCACCTCAAGAAAGCCGGAGCGTACAACGGCCGAAACGTTGTAATAAATATGGCGACAAAGATTAGGACAATAATCCGGATAATGTAAATAGTGTAAATATACTTATATTTTACAATGAAGTTCATCCTGTACAATGCTCTAGAACCGTTCGAGTTACATGGATAAACTTTAAGACGTACAGTTTATTGGTATATATGCAGAATATAACGATTAATCATACTTATCCCCGATCACTGCAATCATAAGCTTTACACAGCTTATGATTGCAGTGATCGGGGATCCATCCTTTTAGGTGTCAGTTCCACAAAGCAAAATTTATTGGGAAGAAGCTACACGAGTAAAACTTAGATTATACTAAAGGAATAAAAGGAAATTGGCAGTTTTTCTCTACAATGACTTGTCTTTGCCGTTAATGTTCGAAGTGGTAGGACTGAGGAATGTAGTCCCTTTGACCACTTTTTATAGAAAAATCAATAGAACAGTGAGAGCTTTGCGAAGATTTGACTGTGTGAAAAGGTTTGCAGTGTTGAAAATAATTCATCAACCATATAAAGCCGCAGAGACGCTTTTGGATTGTGTCCAGACTGGAAAGTGAAAACTAGGCAGTTCTTGACCATAGATGGTCAGCAGTACACCATTTACGACATAATATGAGCCTTGGAAATGTAGAGGGTAGCAGAAGCACCCAGGTAGTTACATGAGCGGTACAGGGAACAGAATCTGAAAGACACACTTGAAAATCTTAGGGAAAGACGGTTTAGATAATGTAACATGTAAGGACATAGTGAAAGCTAGAGGAACAGAATAAAATATCTGGTAACAACCCTAAGGACCTTGTGTAAATGGGTGGCAGAACAAGGACTTTGGGAGATGGTAACAGGGGAAAAAAACTAGGAAGAATAGGAAGTTGTGGAGATTCATGTTCGCAAACGACCTTAAAGATACAGGTCACATAAAAGAAGAAAGCAACGAAGAAGTAACGATATAAACTTTCTTATTTTGCAATTTAAGTTTTATTAATTGTGACTCTTAATGTTTCATTTTTTATTGCAATTTAACATAAATATATTTAAACTGTCAGTTTAAAGAAGTAAGCAATGAGTTCTGAAAAGAAATCATAATGTATAAATTGCTGCTGTGTTTTCTAGCCTCGGAGAAGTCTGCATAATCAAACCAGCTTCTCTTTCCATTACTGATAAGAAAAATTAAACGGTTGGCAGATGTCCAAACCTGACATCATATATTTAGCATTCACTATTTCGCGATCAGTCTCGGTGGTTTATTTGTAATTATTTAACTCTAGTTTTATTCGTAAGAATTATATTATCTTTATTTACAGCAACATACCAAAAATGTACATGGCATATTCAAAGTAATCAGCATTGGTATTTAGGACCATTTGCCAGCGTGCTCTCAGCAGCGAAATGCCCTGGCAGCAAAAAACAGGCGACTTTGACGTAAAGCAATCTGGAAAAGCCTGATGAAAGTATGTCTCATTTGCGAAGGATGTGTAGAGCAGAGACAAAAAAGCTGATCAGACTTGATGGGATGGAGTCAAATGCATGACGTTTCTCGAATAAATGATGGCACAAGTGTAAAGAATTTCCCCTTCCAGCAGCACAACGACAATAATGATCGAACCTGAAGTGTTTTATATCAAAGTTCAGTCAGAACTTCAGTAATGGTAACAAAATTCACACTCTGACTTCTATCTTCAAATCTATTCAAGACCCATCCAGAGAAACGGAGAATAATTTTAAGAAAGTGGGAACAGTTAAGTGAAAAACTGGATGAGTAGGTTACAACAGGAAGAGTGGTAATCATTTCAAATTAGAGCTAAAGAGATCAATAGGAAAGATTCACCTCAATACATAACAGTTTGGGCACGTGGGAGAAGAGTTTCAGCTATGACAGTCCAAAGAGCAGTGAAAAAAAACTTGAAAATGAAATCGTACATGAAACCTGTGAGACATCTGGTTGCTCCAGGACAGAAACTTAGAAGTTTAGAGAGGGTGAATATCATCTTTAATAAGTTAGGAAATTATCCTGAACTAATATATATATATATATATATATATATATATATATATATATATATATATATATATATATATTAACTCAATTTCAGTCCTTCATGAGCTTGTAAGGTTCAGCTATGTTTAATTAATGATGATCATATCATTTTCGTTTATGATCGATTCATCAGTATACTTCTGGTAAGGTTGGAGATTCATTATGCTCAAACTAGAGTCCGACTTTGTTATAAAAACATCTGAAAATTCCAGTATGATATCTTTAATCATTTCGCAGATACAACGTTTCAAATCTTAATGTAACAATTGGACAATTTTGCTGTTACACGGTTTGAACTATTTTGCTGTTACAGACGTCGTATATTTATTAATGAAACTAAATAATTTTTGGTTTCTGGACATAAGGTGTGCAAAACCCGTCCAAACCTTATATTATATATATATATATATATATATATATATATATATATATCAAGTATGTGGTGCAGTTCTATTTACATTACATGAATCATTCATACAAAAAATAGATATTGAAGTTAATGATATAAATCGCGAGAATATATCTTTGCAAACAAATTTAATGAATGACATTAACCCCGAACCTGTAGATGAATGTTATGATCCCTGTTTATAAATTCCAGTTCCATAAGGTCTTTTTTTATTTTTTTTGCAAGCTTTCATCTGTGCATACAGATATCATCAGGTATGAAAATATATTTGTTTTTGACATCCAGGTAATAAGAGGACAACGAAAGAATAGGTGTTATCCTAAAGATGTTTTAAGAAATGTGTTATTGTTAATTGTAAGAAATTTTGGAGAGTGCGGTCGCAACGCTGAGATTGAATTTTTAAATTTTAAGATTTTAAGTGCGTTTTTGTATGCACAAATGAAAGCTTGTAAAAAAATAAAAAAATACCTCATGCAACTGGAATGTCTGAACAGGGACCATAACATTCATCTACAGGTTCGGGATTGATGTCCTTTATTAAATTTCTTTACCAAGTTTCAAAAACAGAAACCAAAATCTTCAAATTCAATAATATAATTAAATCAACAGCATTAGTTCTGCTTCATCTTCAAGCGAATTTTGGAATCCAAAAATATCCAAAATTCGCTTGAAGATGAAACTCTTTTTGGTTTTGAAACATGGTAATTCCTGTGTAACGATGAAACCATATTTTTAAATCAGTTACTTTATAATATTTATGTTCTGTAAATTTAAATTGAGCACTCTTTTGTAAAAATAAAAAAATTACTAAGAACACCGGATTATATATCTTAGTTCTTTCTTTTTTTTACTGTAATATATATTGTAGTAATTCGTCGAGCTTAGAATCCTCAACAGAATGCAGAAAGCATTGGACGGCCGCTTCGTCCTATCTGGGACTCATCAGCAGTGGGCATCCACAATCGAGAATCGAACACGGATCGCTTCGATACAACGTGAACGTCAAACCAACTGTACCACGGGACTCGGTGATGAAGAAAACATAAACTAAACTCGATATAGGGCCGCTACTCACTCAGTTCCGTTCACCGATACCGATCGAAGTATACAGAGTTATCCAGAGTCCCCGAATATATATTTCTTATTACAAATTAGTTTAATTAACATTAATTTAAATCACGTTGTTGACGATTATTACGAATTTATTATATATGCACACGAAATCAAATACAAACGAACGTGCCAGATCGGCCCAACAAAATTTGGAAATTGTCCAGGACGTCACCTAGCGGAACAGAGTTTTATCTTCTGACACACGGCAATACATAGTAATATGAAACAAACTGACCCAGGCTAATCAAGCTTTGGTTGAATATATGACCGTGTCCTGGTCAAAAGTAATATCACTAAACATAAATCAACTTGCCAAACCTGGAAATCCAGTGTTCGGCCTAATCTACGATTTTATAAAAATATTTGGGTTCTATTTCGGTAGTATCTATCACTATTAAATCATTTCCATGCTAGAGGTAGTTTCACCCATCACTGCAGGTTACCACAAAGCCAAAACATTAAAATGAAAACCCGAATTGTTTTCTGAAAGATATCATCAGACAAGTTTTTTTATATGGATGTGTGGAATGTCAGCACAACGGTTCAGTCATATCAAGACTGCCCTCAGTATAGAATCGTTTTTTGCAGAGCACGTGTTAAAAATCGTTTGAGCAAGTGAAACATGTGGGTTTTGTCGAAGTCGATGTTTTTTTAACATTATTGACTGGCGCTACATAATCACTTTCAAAGAACTGTACCTAATAACAGTAACCACATCGTTTGAGGAATATCAACCGCAACATATGAAATGTGACCCGACGAGAAAATAATGACAATAATCTTCAAGGGATAGACGTTGTACACTTCTTCAAATAAATAGTTAGAAAGGAACCTCCAAATCAATCCAGCAAATAACGATAATTGGTACTAGAATTGAAAAACCGATTTTCCTTAAAAATAGTTTTAAGAGAAATATTTTTAAAATGTTACAAAAATCAACCTGACAAGATTTAATGAATGAAGAATGTTTCCTTATAAGGAAACGTCTAATATTAACATTGCAATCTGTGTTGCCACTGGCTTTATTTCTCGAGAAGAATTAACATTTGAAGCTTTGTTAACGTATAAAATTAAACATGTATTCGCGACGGAGGAATTACAGCAACTCACGAGTTACAATGACGTTTTGAAAATTATCCTGATTGCCTGTAGATTCGGCATCTCTCAGCATGGAAGAAACGACTGATAGATACGGAGGAATATGATCTTTTAGGCCTTGTCATTCCCCTCGTCAATCTGCAGAGGGTAGAAGTAAAATGTATCTTGCCCGAGGATGGTTCCTCTGCCGGCTGTCAAAATCTCTCCTCCAGTTAATATCATGAGGCAGCTCCCTATTGTATATACGTCAGTACTCACTCACGAAATGATAGGGTCTGTAACGGAAAAGGAAGCTTTCTAATCTTCGTTCAGGAAGACGAGCCATGAAAATAAATGCATACGTAAGAATGTTAACACACACACAACACACACACACACACACACACACACATATATATATATATATATATATATATACATATATATATATATATATATATATATATATATATATATATATATATATATATATATATATATATATATATATATACAGTGAGGTCAGGTGGTAATAGAAATTGCTAGATGTATAAAATTCTTTGTGCTGAGTTTGCGATCATAGCTCCTCAATTTCTTGACCGTAATATTTATGTTTTTTATCACTTCCAAAAGTTGCGCCGTCTTTTATTTATTCAAGCTAGCTAGGTACGCTAGGCATTGGTTTCCTCTGCTCTTCTTGCTATCAATATTCCTTCTGAGTATGAAATACTCCAAGCCCTCTTTCCTCATGGTATTAATATGCATCTTTATGGTATTAATATCCATTCTCTCTAAAACTTCGACTTTACTCACATGTTCAATCCATGGCCTTCTCAAAATTCTTCTATGGGACAACAATACTTTTGCCTCAAACACTGTACAGCTTTCTCTCAAATCTATGAGGACTGGGATTACATAAGAGTTATATAGTCATTTCTTAGTATCTAATGTGTTCTTTCTGTTTTGTAATAATTTTGCTTAGGTATTTGAAGGCACATTCGCTATCCCAATACACCTTTGGATTTTAGCATCTCCCTTTCTGCCTTCTGTTAAAACACTTCACAATTATGGCTTTGGTATGTCCAATTTTAAAATTTCATGGTGGGCAGGATCCTTGTGCTAGCAACTATCCATTCTAATTTCTTTAAATTGATGTTCATCTTTTCTTATGACTTTTATTGTAGTTCCTTATCTGCTACCAACATTATCATCTCCATATATCTTAAGTTGCTCAGATCGGGGCCAATGATAATGAATTGTGGTAGGACGTAATTCTCTCAGAATCCTTTCACTGTTTAGGCCGAATAAGTCCGGTAAGAAGACATATGCTTTATACTACTTTCTGTTGTGATATATTTACTGAAATTATTGTCTATTCGCATGCAGGAGGATTGCTGCCTGCATAATTTGTGGATTATTCTAATCGCCTTCTTAAATATATCAAGTTTAACTAGCTATTTTAACAGTTTTTTGTAGTTAAATTTATCCAATGATTTTTCATCATCTAATGTTCATAGTTACACATCCATCTACAATTTTATTGTTCTTTCTGATATAATTATAAGCTTAAATATTACATTCCTTTCCAGTGATTTACCGAACGCGAACCGATCTTTTCCCATTTCATGTCGTATTCTGCCGCCTGCTCTATTCCTGATAATTCAAAAGGAAAATTTTGTTATATGGCACATTGAGATTATTGCTCGCTGAAGCTCACGTTCGCTTGCACCTGTCTTCTTATATGTAATTTCGTCTTCTACTACATATAACCACTGTTTTATCTTTAATTTATTATGTTTGTAGTCTTGCCAATGCCGAAATCATCACCGGCTACCATCATCCCGATTACAATTCTGTCCGGTTCAACTGCATTGTGTCTGTTCAATTTTTTCAGTGCTAATTCCACTTCAGATTTGAATAATACTGGCCCTTCGATATTTCTGTGCATTGTTGGTTGATCTCTTTCGTCCTGGAAGTGTTCCCCGAGTTATTCCTTTTTTATCTGAAGCACTTTTCTTTTCCTGATGTCAGTTACCCGACTTTGGACCATATGCTTCCTGTCGATGACCATGTCGTTTTCCCCTTTTAGTTCTCTTATGTTCTATGTATATCAGCCATGAAAGTGATAATCATTCTTTCTATTTCTGCAAATGATTCGTTGAGCCATTCCTGTTTAGACTACTTCAGTTTTTTTAAGAGATCTATATTCTGGGTCATCTTTGTAAATAATTTCGTGAGTCATGCATTCTTTTTTTATTTTTTTGACTTTTCCAATTTACGAATAATCCTTCTCAGAGTAGGAGGAAATCCGTCAGAAATAGTCCAAGTTAATTACACATAAAATAAAAACTTTCAACATAGTCATTGGAAAATACATCCCAAATTTCTAATACACATATATATATATATCCAATATCGTGTAAGAATATAGTTTCCCACTTGGGAAATATTTCTCTTTATATAAAAAAAAAGAAACACAAAACGGTTTACATGGGATATACCACAGTTACACTTTAGAGCAGACTCACCTGTCGCATAGAGCAATATAGTCTCACCAGACAACACATAAATGCGAAACGTAAAGATCATATGAGTATCATTAGAGAGCTACTCATTAACAATACCAAAAGGTTAGAAAAGCCAAACAGTAAAAACAAACTTATCATACTTATATAAATCAATAAACATCCAATTAAAACAACGATATAGGTCTATATCTCTGAAATGAGGTATTATGATTACTTGCTTTATTTACATTACTCAGGCAGTTATCTTCATCTTCATTACCATATGCATAACATTTCAGCAGTTGTAAGCTCCGGCTTTCTCCAAGGACACATGGTCCAGGAGATAAAGACGTTGGCCAGATACAGTGACTAGACCGAAAGAGTTGTGATTTCAGTACCAGGCCACGGCAGTGGTGAACCAAACATGGAGAGTTGAGTTAAAGTGAAATAATTGAGAAATCTGGAAGAGGCATGGAACTTGTAATTTGAACAATCTACCCCGGTGGAGGAAATAAAGGGTCCTGACAGTACAACTGCTGAACATAGTTAATATGACAATGAAGATGAGGATAACAGTTCGA
>OZ038495.1:61006197-61063697 GCA_964036315.1 Acanthosepion esculentum | reverse complement strand
CCTTCCAGATATTACGTTACGGCAAGGAAAGATAATTTTAAGCAAACACTTCAATTTGGATTTAATTAACTGTCGTAACCATGGAAGTGTTACTAAATGAGAAATAACCAAAACGGAGGTAAGAAATGACAGTAATCTTTATATCCTCACCAAAATACAATACTCACCAGCGCCGTGAAGTAGGTAAACGACTGCTAGTGGTGGACTACTTAGAATGCATATAAACCACACAATAGTTTCTAACGTATTTATCAGGATTGGCACATACCCATTAGTGTTCATAGGTACGGTATATAACATTAACATACATTATTTCTTAAACTTTCACGTTAAGCCATTTTTTCTGCGTGTCCCCCTTTTTGTCTTAGAGGAAAACAAACCACATTGTTAACGCACATAATTGTTTCTATATAACTCTCTTATATATATTGCCAACAAACTACACTTACCACATAAAGGGTAACGTTTAATGTGAATAACAATTTTTAAAAGTATATTTAATAAACATTTCGTCTGTATTAAATTTATTTTTTTAATTCGTTATATAAACAAAGATTCTGATGTGAATTTTTCTAATTCATCGTGATTTTATAGAACTAATTTATTTTGTTAAAATTCAGTCGTATGTAAGAAGAATATGATTGTTTATATCGAAATAAATGTTAAAACAAAGAATATATTGGCGTGTATATATATGATTTTTCTCGGAATGGAACATAGATATACTTTTTAAATGTTACAGTTTTTATAGAATGTTATAATTTGAGTTCTGGAAACATTAGTTATGACTAATTTATACAATGTACGTTGTAATCATTTTTGCCGCTTTCGACAAATTAGTCGCGTAGAGCTGAAAGAAATTAAGGGGATTATAAGAAATAATTCAAAATAATCTGTTAAATTGGATTTCTTCAACTTTCTATTAAAAGAAGTTGAAAAATAGTAGATTTAACAATTAATTAGTATTATTATTTTATAATTATTGCAAACATGAGAAAATGTTTCAAGTGTCTCTCTCATAGTCAAAACTATATAGCAATGTCTCGAAAAAAAATCAAGCGTACTTAACCTAATGACAAAAAAGCAAATTTAGAAAAATATCTCGCTAAAAATGTTGTTTATACAAAAACTTTAGAGCGATGAAATAAATTATATGTCAGCATTTTTGTGATCGTAATCACCGCAAGCAAAACAAGAAAGGCACTGAGACATAATGGATTACTGAGTGTGAATGAGAAAACAGGAGCATTATTGAGGAGCATTAACAATACAAAAGAAACTAGCAAGGCAATAGATAACCCTTGACATTTCATTTAAGTTTTTGAACATCAAACATGATTGTAAATCAGGAAGAGTGTTCCACAGGATAATAAGACTCTGAATAGAAATGACGGTTGCATCGTGATAATTCAACTGCAAATTGATGAGAACTTTTTTGCCAATTTTATATTGCGCTTAAATGCAAAAAGTCTAGGTTCCATAGCAAAGTTCTCATTAGAACAATTACCATAAATGTATTTATAGAAAATTTTGCGATGTCAACGGAAACTCGTTGTAACTTTTGTGATGTCAAGGAATACTCGTTGTCACTTTCGTAATGCTCGTTGTAGTAGAGACTTTGTAATTGCAGATTACAAAACGCCGTTGAACAATACTGGTGTCAGACGCCTTCGAATATCACTCGCACTGATAGTACATGTCTGGTAATACTCGCTCCAATAGTAATAGTATAGTATAGATAATAGCTGTTCGTATAGTAATATAGGATAGACTAGAAATAGCGATGCAAATAGTAAATAGTTTAGATTTTAGAGTAAACCACCACTTATTCCCAACCACAGCCTCCGACAATTCCTGTTGTAGAATTAGTAGAATCTGGTCTCGGAAATCTTACTCGCCAAATAATGAAGAGTTCAATTTCCAGTAGCCAGTCATCCAAACCTTAGGCATATCTAAGTTTACCCGGACCCGGAAAAGCCTATGATCCGAGTAAACTATAAAATGGAAACTTGGACATTCTAAGAGGTCTACTTCGACTCTCTTAACTAGAACTCGGTCGATGTAGCTTGCGCTCATCACCGAAGCCGAGCTGACCCCCCCCCCCTAATCCAAGTCCATACTACCTCCCGGGGGTGACCATTTCGATACTTATCGACGAGATCAAACCCGTCGATAAAGTCCCGAAACGGCTTAACATCCGGGTTGTTAGTACCCGATGTTTGCCCTATACGATCTGTATCGGGATCATGGACGGCATTCCAATCACCCGCTAGACCTACCGAACCGTCATAAAAAAACGGCGCGTTCTGCCGAAGCAAATCAGACCGCTGCGCATTTTCATTGGGCGCATAAACCCCAATGAGACGAAGAGTCTTATCCTTTATGGTAACATACAGCACGCAAATCCTGTCCGCCGGATCTGCAGGGACAAGAGCACACGCCGCATCCAGAGACTTGCTCAACAGCCAGGAAATAATCCCCGAGCGTCGATCAAAACATGCTGAATAGAGGACGAAACTCTTAGATAGAATGTCCTCACGGTCTCGAGTTAAAAAATGGGTCTCCTGCACGCATCAAACATCCACCCCGAGGCGCTGAAGATCGCGATTGAGTCTCGCCCTTCGAGACTCCGACCTCAGGCCCCGGACAGTTATACTTGCCTACCAGAGAGCCATAGTGAAAACCAATTAGGGTTGCTCACCTGGATTAACATGGCCGGGGATAGGACACCGATGGCCTCTCCCATGGAGCCAGTACCCATCTCATTTTTGATTGTGCCATCGGGAGACAGACCACCAATGTCCAGGGGGAAATTTAGCTTAAGAGCTCTATACAGGGAGGGGTGGACGAAATGCTGGAGCCTCCTTGAACACAGTTGATTCAATATCAAGCTGAGAGCTGATGATATCTGAAGTTTCTTAATGAAAATTAATAATAAAATATAACAAAGTATATAGTCATGGTGGACCCCTGCATTAATCCGAAACGATCATGAAGTGCAGTGGTTTATTCATTTCGCGATTTAATAAGTTCAAAAGTTCGCATTTAGCGGGTATTAAAAAATATATACTACACTGATACTGGCGACAAAGACAGATAATCAGATTTCATTTTTCTAATAACCAACATATATTGTGAAAAGCTCGCTTAATACTCCTCGTAAATAGTTTAGCGTTGATATATTCTTTTTCTTCTTCTTTTTATTCCCCTCACGAAACAGGAGATCATGGCTCTCCACAAATTCTTGACCCTTCAAACTTTTAATAAATTTTGTCTTTCTGTTATTTCTCTTAAGCCCTGTTCCTATATTTATTTTTCAAGTATGTTATGCGTTGCTTCCCTCTCCCTCTTGTCCTCTTAATCGGTCCCGTGAGTATCATATAGTCTAAGCCCTCTTTCATCAGTATGTGTCCCAGAAACTTCCAAAACTCTTTCTGGTGTTAATAGCAGTTTCATTTTGTTCCAACTTTCTTAAAAATTTCGCCGTTGCTCATAAGTTCAGTCCACAGTATCCTCAGCATCCTCCCGTAGAATCACATTTCTGTTACTTCAAGTCTCAACTTCATCTTTGAGGAGATCGTCCAGAATACAGAACGACATATATCAAGTAGCAGTTCGAATCTCTTTACCTTGTTTCTAGCGAAATCCTTCTATTTCTTAGAACTCTGCTTAGCTTTTGGAATGCTTCCTTGTCTAACTTAGATTTCAGTGTTACACTTTCTGCAATATGTTAAAACACTTCACAGATATATAAATTCCTGCACTCGCTTGGTTTTGGTATCTCCGATTTGCAATTCGCACTTTGGGCACATTTTTTAGCTAACAACCATGCATTCTCTTTTCTTACAGTTGATGTTTAATCCTTTTCGTGAACTGCCTTTTGTAGGCATTATAAGGACTTGTTTTCTGTGTCTTCTATCAACACTGTATCATCTGCATGCCGTGTGTTGTTAAGGTCTTAGCCACCAATAATGAATCCTGGTTTGACTTTTAGCTTTCCCAGAATCGAATTTATAGTTTGAATAAATCCGGTGAGAAGACCCATCCTTGTCTTACACCCCTTTCCATTTTTCATATTTGTTGAACACATTTTCTATCCATATGCTGGCAGCGTGCTGTCGGTATAGGTACGTGATTATTCTAATATCGTTCCCAAATATTTTAATGTTGCTGACGTCATCCCCAGATTTTTGTGGCGTACTTTATCGAAAAAATCATAGTATAATTTCAGTGCAGTAGCAGTATTCTTTGCGTTACACATTGAAAATTACAACCATTTTTTTTAAATGATCGAGAGAAATTTTGCTTCTTCACATCCGATCTTCGCTGACAATTGTTTATCGTACTAAAATGTAAGTTTCGATAGTTTAAAACCTTTGCTATATTCTTTATAATTTCGCTGATTTTTTTTTACAATAATAATATTATTATTATTAATAATAATAATAATAATAGGAAGAAGAAGAAGAATGTTAACAATAATATAAACAATGCAAATAGTACTTAAAGTCTTAAATATTGATTAAAAAAGCAATAATGAAACTATTAATAAGAATGATTTTATATTAAACAAACCAACTCTTGCAGATCCACAACATAATTTTTCATTTCCAAAGATATATTGTATCCGACAAATAGTTAGTAAGCTTCATCTCTGCACAGGGTGTTCATCTTCAGGAGAAGGGGGTGGAGCGGTTAACTATTATCTGTAACTTTCCCTTTCCATACTATTTGCATTATTCGGACTATTGTTCTCATCTTTGTCGCCATCTTTATTACAACGTTTCGGCCGTTGTACGCTCCGGACTTTTTCAGGTGGTTGGAATGTCGAACTGAACCCTTTACTTCACTCACTGGGTTATATTGTTCTAGTTCAACGTGCCATGTCTAATGGATGTCAGTTATCAGTTATCTCATGCTTAATTCCCCTCTCCAAGATCTCAACCAGGTATTGAACTCACACTTTTTGGGTCCTGTCACTGAACACCTTTATCCACTGTGCCATGTATCCTTGATTTCACAAAAGTGGTTTGATAATTAATGATGACCCCCACCATAAAAAAAATCATCAACTGAATAAAACCATTATTTAAACGATTATTATTATTATTATTATTATTATTATTATTATTATTATTATTATTATTATTATTATGAAATTAAACTACAAATTATTTTTTTTATTTTTAAGGAATTAATAAATGTTTTGAATTAGACATTACTAGGAAGTGTTGTGGCGTAATTGATAGCATCTCGGAGAAGCAAGTTCCAATTCTGCTGGAGTTCATTACGCTCACTGAGTGGAATAATTAAAAGATATCTCTGTCTATTGGTAAATATCAGGACAGATTAGCAACCAGTTTAAGAGAAGAAAAAATATGCATTCAAACAATTGATCTGCGTTACGCATGTCTTCCCCATTAAACAATGTAACAGCAATAAATATGGTGCCCTTACAAGACAAAGGGGTTTAAATTTTATATTTCTATACGTGTTTGATTAAAAACCTTGTTTGTTAAACAGTGAAATTTATGCCAAAGAAGAATTATGGCCAAACCCATAATGATGCGTCATTGTAGTTCTATTTAATTCAATTACTTGCAATTAATTATGATACTAGATACTAATTTTAGCGGTCAAAACCACGGATAATCAGGATTATTTTCCCAGCCTCGCGTGAGTTGGTCTAACTTCTCCATCGATTTTAAGAAAGCTTCAAATGCTACTTCTTTACGAGACCAGAATACAGGGCCAAGGGTAATGTTAATATTATCCGTTTCCTTATAAGTAAACATTCAGTATCCATTGACTGAGCAGCCAGTGTGGAATGTTTTGATATCGTGCGTAAGGGCGGCACAAGACGATATTTAAGCGTGTTTTCCCTTAAATAAGTACGAACCTAAATTGACCCAGTAGAATACTATGAATATTAATGATGGCCTCTCATGTATTGTTAATCTCATTTTGCTGCTATACACGATTTTCTAGGGAATAAATCGTAAACTTCCCGTTATGATTAATCATTTTATTTGCTCAAAGCAAATCTCTCTCAATTAAGTCTCACCATCAGGGATCGTTGGTTTCTAAATGATTTGACATCAGACGCAAATATATTAAGTATTTATAAGTGGCAGTCATGTCTTGTTATTGGTTGCGGTATATTAGCAGTTAAATGGTTTTTACAAACACCTGAGAATCGATTTCTTGGAAGATAATTCTGATGAAATACTGCATTCATATTTTCTTTTTAGAAATTGGAAAAGAAAATATTTACCTGATTCCTATCTTCTGGCCACAAAATTATTTCTCAGGAAAAATATTGATAAGAATATTGATATAATTTTATTTTAGAACCAAAATCAATACAAAACGCTCGATAAAAGTACAAAACTAAGTGAGAAAAATGTTTGAACGTTTATATGAAGTAGTTCTTATAAAAATGTATTTTAAACGTAACGTTAGGATTAATATAAATCTTTACAATCACCGTCCCGAGTCACGTAGACAGTTAAGATGTAGGGGAGGTGCATGTTCTTCAGACATAGTAGCAGTGATATCTCTGGGGCTAGATAACCGGAAGGAGCCTTAACACTGTCCAGAATGTTTTGACATCAGGGTTTTCATTTTCTTAGACTACTTGCTAACCAGTGTTATAGAACACAAACTGTCCTGATATTTATACATGGCTAGGAGAAGGGAGACGCGCTCGATACATAACTTACCGAACGTTATTTGCGCGTTAGAGAATGTAATGAACAAGTATGGAAATCGAACACAGATTTCATATTCTGAATGGCTACACATTTAGCCACCGCTCGTCCAATCATTAACAAGGTTTATTAAAAACACGAGGTGCACATAGAATAACATCTTTTCTTTTAAAATATGAGCTTGATTCAAAAATGTTCAGCAATGTTATGATATAGTCCTATATTCACATAAATAATATTATAATTCAGGCTTTGATTTATACTTACTGGATTTCTATGACAGTATATCAACTTTGGCGATTTCAATTTCCCTTGGATTCTGCATTGGGGGGATTTTCAATATTGTAAAAACTTATTTAAGGACATTATTCGAGATCTGAGGTAACTGTTTAGATTTTGTTGATAAATCTCTCCAAAAGGGGGAAGTATAATCTTGAATTGACCCTGTATGAATCCATCAAAAAAATACCCAAAATAATATATATATATATTTTTTATTATTATTATTTACATTAATAATTATCATTTTTGTATATTTCCATCGGCTCCGGCAAGCCTTCCCTGTGTAAACAACGTGAGTGTTTGTTGGGGCTCGCTGTCATTTGCCTCTAGCTCCTTTTGCTCATATCATTTCCCTCCTCCTCCACATTTCCTTTTCATTGTCCATTTTCTGTGTTTTTTAATTTAAATTAAATCTCCCGTTGTAAGCCTTATGAGCGGGAGCGAAAGCGGTTGCTTCGCCCGTTTTTAATATGTCTAGTAATATCAAGCTTCATACGTTTATTGCTATGATAAAATTTTGTACCTTCAAAAATAACATTATTCATATATATATATATATATATATATATATATATATATATATATATATATATATATATATATGTGTGTGTGTGTGTGTGTGTGTGTGTGTGAGAGTGTGTATGTGTGTATAAAATAGGGGTAGAATATCTAACTGACGCCATTCATGACTAATATATATATATAATATATATATATATATATATATATATATATATATGTACATATATATATATATATATACATATATATATATATATATATATATATATATATATATATATATATATATATATATATATATATTGTTTTTAAAATGACAGAGTGCATTCTTATAATGCAACGTTTTTTGTCCAGCACTTTTTCAGAAAGATCCGTTGGACCAACAATAATGAAAACGGTGAAACTGAAAAAGGTGACCCGTGGGTGGGGGATAAAGAAGCGCAACTAAAATAAAGTTATAGCTCAAGGAACAAATCTGTGTAAACAAAAAAGCTTCCTTTTAAAAAAAACATATAAAAATCCTGTAGCATAATATATATATATATATATATATATATATATATATATATATATATATATATATATATATATATATATATATATGCACATGATCGTGTGTGCACGTGTGTCATGTTTGTGTATGTATATTGGCTTTTTACAAATATATTTGCTCATATATATTTTCATGGCCTTGCTTCCTGTATAAAGTTAGGGAAGTTTCCAAATGCGTTGCAGGCCCTCTCGTTGATTGCGTCAAGACACACTCCAATACAAAAGGGAGCTGTCTTATGATATTGGTTGGAGTATTGATCTTGACAGTCGGCATCGGATCCAGCCTTGCGCAATATACATTTTACTTCTTTCTCTGCAGATTGGCGAAGGGAATGTTAAGGCCTAAAAGATTATGTCCCTCCACATCAGCAAATCTTTTCCTTCCACATTGATAATTGTCAAAACCACGGGTAATCAGGATAATCTTCCAAGTATCGTTGTACAGTATGAGTTGTTGTAACTTCTCCATCGGCAAGAGTCGCGTTTCGAGAATATATATCGCATTTGCGATATTTTAAGAAAGCTTCAAATGCTACTTCTTTACGAGACCAGAATTCAGTTGGGTTTCGATCCTAGCTAGAGGCAAATGGACGTCTAGCCACACTGATGTGCTGTGATACAGTGAAAAAGTCTGTCTGTGGATGACAATATATAGGTTCCTGAAAAATTTATTTCGGTTGATCTCTCTGGGGAGGAAGTGTGTGTTTGTAAACAGTGACTATTACGGCTAATAATGCAAGACTCTTCGGTAAATCGAATCGAGTTCTCTCTGTCACTGTGTGTTTATCTAAAAATAAATACGCTTAAATTTTCCTTCATCCCTGCTGTGCGTCAACGGCTTAGTGGTAGAATCCCCGACTGACACTAATTCAGTTGGGTATCGATCCTAGCTAGAGGCAAACGGACGTCTAGCCACATTGATGAGCTGTGATACAGCGAAACAGTCTGTGTGTGGTTGACAATATATATATATATGTATATATGTATGAATATGTATATGTATATGTATGTATATGTGTATATATATATATATATATATGTAGGTATATGTGTGTGTATATATATATATATGTAGGTATATGTGTGTATATATATATATATATGTAGGTATATGTATATATATATATATATATATATATATATATATATATATATATATGTTCTGATTTCGACAAAAATACATACGCAATTATTTCGTAGATTTATCAAATTGTATTAACACTGTTTACTGTAGTAAAATATTTTCGCGACAGATGGCATTACATTGCCGACACTTACACAAGAAATTCAAAGTCCTGTATAGTAATTCCACAGTGCAATTTCGCCAACGTTGACCAAACAGTATTTGACCGTACAAATAAATGTTTGGAAGTTAAATACCACCACTCCGATCATATCTTGTGATATTAGAGTCTACAGGTAACTCGTATTAATCTCTTAATGTTCAAATAAATTTAGTATTAAATTATCTGTACACGTGCGATTACATTTTTGTCGAACTCATATATATGTGTGTGTGTGTGTGGGGGGGTATTATTATTGCTCCTTCAAACTTTATCTTTAACGGATACCCTTATTTGAGTTAAATTACGCTTTTTGTTTTTTAAACGGTTTATTTCATCAAGTGACCTGAATATTCGAGAAAAGTCTGCGTTCTGTCGGTTTCGAACCTGGAAAACTTATCAATTGGAATTACTAAGACATCAGAATCTACACTCTATACATTATTCAGACTATTGTTCTCCTCTTTGTTGCCATATTTATTACAACGTTTCAGCCGTTGTAGACTCCGGACTTCATCAGGTGGAAGGGCACGTGTCACATTGGATAAAGGTATTGGTTAGATCCAGTGACAGGACACAAAGAGTGTGAGTTCAATACCTGGTTAAGGCGATGGAGAACTTGGAGAGGAGAATAAACAGGAGATAACTGACATCTATTAGACATGGCACGTTGAAATATAAAAGCGAGCGAAGTAAAGGGTTCATTTCGACATTCCAACGACCTGGTGAATGACGGAGCGTACAACGGTCAAATCGTTGTGATAAATATGGCAGCAGAGATTAGGACAATAGTCCGAAAAATGTAAATAGTGTACATAATACCTCATCTCAGAAATATAGACAGATACATCAAAATCTGTTTTACAGAATCTTGCCTGTGCCGAGAACTTTTCAACACACACCATCCATATAGATTTCTCGGTTTAATATAGATTAGTTTAACTTTCAGAGAATGCCGGACGTTTTCTGGCTTCTTGCCAGATAAAATGGCATTAACACCTTACCAGATTTAAATTAACACGCAGGTGCGTGATTGAGAATATTTATTTGGTTCTTACTCTTCTAAGTTCTGCATTCAATTTTGATATTGTTTATTGCAGTCTTTTGTCTCTCTTTTGCCAAAAACAAGAACTTTTCAAGGGAAAGGCACAGGAAAATGACGCACATAAATAGAATCATAAAGAAACAGTTGAAATTGCTATGAACCATAATGAGAAAAGATGGCCTGGGAAATTTGACACTCCCAGCACATATTGCAGGCAAGATTGGATGGAAGCGAACAGCGAGTAATCTGCCTAATGAACTTGGATATATAAAGAGATGGTGAAAAAACAATTATTTATAAGCGCAACAAAGGATAAGAACAGTACAAAACTTGAAATTGGACGACTATGTTCGGCCGATTCGGCGTGTTGGGAGAGACTGTTTTAACCAGACAATTCTGAAGTTTCCTCTGCACTCAGAAACAGGTATCTGGAATTGAGAAGAGGAGGAAAACTCAACTATCCCCACTAATGAGACGCGCTATATCAGTGTTCATGTCATTAGAAATAAAATTGGAATGCCTCAAGCAAGTTGCGTTTGTTTCTTTGCTTTCCATAATTATTTCATCAGTATTTCTTTAATCTATTGACTGAGGAAAATATTTGAAAATGGATTTGGCTGAAGAGTTAATTTTGTCAAATAGTATCTGTAAGACTTTTATATAATATAATACTAGTGCAACATGTATACTAAAATAATGTTAATGATGTCACCACGTTTTTTTGTAGTTTGCCATGATTCTTAAATAGAAAAATAATTATTGCAGATGGATTTTTATCAAAAACATATTATTTTTTTACTGATAGACTTTTAATTGTCACCCGACATTGGGTTTTGTTTGCTAGTGTCTTATCTGTATTATTATTTCTGTCCCAGAAGTTTTTTATACTGAATTTCAGACAAAGAATGATGTTTGATTTTTCTTTTCAGTTTAAGCGATGTGAGTCACGAAGAGGTTTCATAATTCTCAACATACCTGACGACTTAAAAGAGCCTGATCACAGCTATCTGCATAGACGGTTTTACTAATGCGGTGTCTTGAAGGAAAGAAGAAAACATTGCAAAAGCTGTCTTTGTGTGTAGCTAATTCATTTCTACATATTGTGTATGCTTACTGTCTGATTTATATAGGCATTCCTTTTTCAAAGTCACATTTGGTAGAGAGATATATAATTTTTTAAAATTTTCTTTTAATGACAAAAAATATTTATTGAACAAAGTAACTAATAATAACAAAACAAAAGTCATTGAAACAAAGCAAGTTCAGTCGACCATTGATGACAATTCCAGAACAACGTAACTATAAACATTTTTAGGCGTTACATTTTTCATATGTGTATGTGTATATATATATATATATATATATATATATATATATATATATATATATATATATTTAAAGACATTTATATAATAGGTTTAACGTTCTTTTTATAGATACAAAAACTGTTATAAAACAGAGCATTTACTTAAATACTTGTATCTATAAGAAGAACGTTAAACATATTATATAAATGTCTTTACATATATATATATATATATATATATATATATATATATATATATATATATATATATATATATATATATATACACATCTGAAAAATGTAACTCCTAAAGGAGTAGTACACACCAAGAAAAGTATTCTAGACAGACTGTCGCCTTTGCGAATTGACCTCGATAACCCCTTTTATATTTACATGCGCTCTATCACTGATATTGAACACTTTAACCTATAAATAGAGCATAACTTAAAACTATATATATATATATATATATATATATATATATATATATATATATATATATATATATATATATATATATATATATATATATATATATATATATATATATATATATATATATATATATATATATGATAGAGACTCGGTATGAGAAATCGGAGACACGAGCTCGAATTCCATCCGAGCCTTTTTTATTCACTTACACTCATTTCTCTTTGGAAAGTAGACAATACATCTGTCTACTACACTCATCTAAGTGTTAAATAGTGTTTTTTACTGATGTATTTTGCAAACGGTCTATGAACATGAAAACTAATATGACATCCCCTCAGTGATATTTCGATCCTCCTTGGCCCTTAAATTTCTAGAATAGTGGTGGTGAATCGATGCAACGTTTTTCCAGCCATACATGCCTATTTCTCGTTGATATCCCATGGATTTGAATTCATTTTCTTCCATTATATAAACTGGTATTTACTCTTACCTTGTATTTCCTTGTATTGATAAAATAAAATATAATATGAAAATAAAATATATAGACAAAAATAAAAAAATTCAAAATATATATTCATAAATAAAATATATATAAATAAAAATAAAAATAATTTAAATTAAAATAAGGCATATGCGATTTTCTTTAAAAATCTTATCTCTTACTTTCTCTCTTTTCCTAAACTTCTCTTGCTATACTTCACTCAACTAACGATAAGGCCATCCTCAAATGAAAAAGGAAGTAGAAAAAAATGAACCCGACCGAAAACGCCGGACGTTTGCGGGTTCAGAGCCTAATCATTTTTAATTGAAAACTAACAAAAATCAAGGAGGCTCCACGTACAACATTCATTATAGAAATTGAATGTAAGTATTAACACGGAGAGATTTGTGATGTTAGCCGAAACCGAAGAACTGTAGCATGTCGATTAAACTACATCACGTGCGGACTTGGAATAAGAATAACGCATAAAATCGATAGCATTAAGTAAATAATGATATAATCAAAATAATATCGTTCCACAGTATTTCAAACAAAAGGTAATGAAAGAATACTCAATGGTGAGTCATAATAACTACTGCAATTGAGAAAGCTCTTTCCTTGAAAAATTATTTGATTAGAAAGATTTTATGAATTTTAACTTAAAGTAGCATTAGCTGTTTGGTCAATGAATATTGGATGTGTCTTTATTAGGAGACAACTAATATTGCACATACCATTACACTTTTCTAGACTTTACATAAACACAAGACAAATAATTTATCATCCTCTTAAATGTGGACCTCCTGATCCCTTATGAGGCTCATCGCATCACATTACTATTAATAGCTATCAGATTACACCAGTGAATATTCGTTAATGAAGTCTCATAGATTTGTTGAGCAATGTAACAGGAGAAAAACAGGACAAAAATCGAAAACAGAAATACGAATTCTGCAGATACATTTGCCTAAGGTTTAAACATCTATGTTGTCCCTTGATAAATAACCACTTGATGTTATCAAACGATTCGTTTTTTTTTTTCAATAAAGATATCACTAAATGCATTGTTCCAAACATGCATATCTACAGATCCAAGTGAATATTATTAACAAGAAGCTGAGTATTTATTTTAAATGTTATGAAATTAACATACTTTCTTGCTATTATTTCCTTTCATTGAGCAAGTGTCAAAAAAAAAACGTAGATGATGTTTTAAAATGTTCTTTACACAACTCCGCTAATAAGGCTAAATTAAAAGTATTACCTTTCCTGACAAGAATACTTTCCGAAAGCAATAGGTTTTGGACAGGTTCCAGAAAATATTTTAAAATTTACTTCACGCAATATAATTAGCTACCAGACTCGCCGGAGACAAAAAAAAAATGAAACATCTTTCACACAAATAAAATGGCATCATATTTTTTTTCAAATTAAATTATGAAGAGGACTTGAATATAACTTGGTCTCTTCTGTAATTGGTTTTAGGTCCATGTACAAAAACGGTGAGTGCTTGTAACTGAGGCATTATGGACGTCTCTTTAAGGCACTAGTAAGAATATTTGTTTCTCGAAGAACACTTGGTTGCTGCTCGGAGTTATATTTCTCTGTGTTTTCTGGGATGCCACCTAAGGCAGTATGCATTGCGTTCACCTGATATAATGATAGTATAGTGAATTCATTAAGTGTCACAAAAAAGATATGAAAACAGTTTGTGAAATTGCTTGGTTGTGTGATAAACTGCTGTTTATTGTAGATCCACCTGACAATAGAACACACATTCGGTCCTGCTATAGTTAGGCTTTGAGGATGAAGAAAAAAAAAGTATATGGCAGGCAGATATGTAAGTACTCACCCCGAACGTAGTTTTACTCTCTTTCTCTCTCGTTGACATCATACACAAAAATCTATGGTCCACGTTCGGATTAGAACTCTCAGTAATATCCGACGGTAGTCGACGAATTCCAGAGTGCAGTGTTATACATGCGAGAAGGGGTCTCGTGTTCTGCACAAAAACAAAATTAAACTTTTTCTGCTATGCGTATTAAATTATTATTCTATTTAATTACAATATTATTGCATCTTAAAAATAGAACATAATTAGTGTATGAAAATATTAACTGATGGCAAAACCGATATGGCTAATTGTATAATGTCTGTCGAGGTATTTTACAAAGCATTAATTATTGTTATCATTTCTTAATCATTTATTTAAAGTGCATTAACATGTGTATTTTAAGGCGTAGTCATCAGCCCCTATGACAAGGAAGAACTTTGGGGAGTCAGATGTTTGAATGGATCATATGCTGCGCTATTATGATATCCTTAGTAGGCCTAGCAAAGAAGTAATTACAATATCGGAGCCGCTAATGAAGAAAGAAACAGCAAAGCTTAAAGAGAAGCAACAGCCCAAACATGACGTGGAGCAGCATAGCTAATCAGCAGACAGGTTAGGTTCAAGGCTCAAAAATCACTACAGAGAATTGTCCTATGGGAAAATAGCCAAATGAATTTATGCGGAGAATTTGGTGACATAGAAATTGAGAGTTAAATTCTTGGGCTGGGATGTGCGAGCAATAACAGCGCAGTACTAAATTATCAAGTAGACAGTATTCGTAGACATAGGAGAACGAAAACAGTCTAGACGAAATAAAGGGCTCAGTTCAGAATGTCCTTTAGACCGAAGACAGGACGAAGAAGGCAGGAGAACAAAACCTCGCCCAGGCCGCATTTCTCATCCGATTTCGATACGGTTGTCAACACAAGTTTGCAAATGGCTGCCGTAAGGACATGACGGAGCCCGATTTTTGAGTTCGGACTCAGGTTCCGAAAAAATCGATAATCGAAAAAATCGATAATCGAAAATATCTGCTTACAGAAGGAATGATCGCATTTCAACCAAATTTGACACCCTCGTAGAGTCTACCATTAGAAGTGTTGTCCAGAGGTTTCATGACCACGGACCCCCTAAACAGCGAAAACCGACCGGGTTTATGAGGAGGCCATTGGGAGTCACCATGTCAAGTCTCAACTCTGAGCGCCCCCAAATTAGAGTGCAAATCGACAATCAGCCAATCCTTAAAAATGTTTTTCCGGTTTGGTATTTCCTAAATGCAGATTAATTTATGGTCACGCTATGCGCAGGAAGAAACAGGTCAGTGCGTGCAGTGGACTGGAAGAAAATATTTGTCCTCAAATTTTGGGTGCAGGGCCATTGAAATTCGACTTTTTTATCCCTGCTACCAGGTCTGACTTTGAGCCACAAATGACATATTCGACACTTTTGCTTTAATCGTCGCATCTTACCAAAATAAGCACTTCCTTTATTCGCGTCTTTACTGAAAAAAAAACACCGCATACGTGCTGAGTGAAAATAGTTCCGCCCTCAGCAGTCCATTTTCCAATTCTTTAAAACTTTCCCCTAGCCGAAGCCGCATCCCAGACTTGACGAGGAGTTTTGCACTAAAACAGCAGGGCTTCCTCCCAATCCATTTCAAAGCTAATGGCGGCAAACGGTTAGCTGCTTTTCGCTATCACACAAACCAAACGAGCGAACGCTTCATTGCAGCTCCTTGCATTATCATCGGCGGCATCACGTGCGTTAGAGCCAAGCTGCATATGCAGCAGGCAGCTTGACCCCGTTTACGGCCAAACCTTGCGCTTGCCAAATCATGCGCGCGTGCGTGAATACGCGCTAGCATCTTCCATTTTGCGTGAGCTCATTCATTGGTCTAATTCATGGACATTGTCCAGGTTACACCAATCAATGACAAGTCAAGCTCCCTTTAAATACCTTCAGCGCGGCTGCATCCGCACTCACATTTTGATTTGATCGCCATTAACGCATCTGTCCTTGGATTAATTGACATCTTCCTACTGCCGCAAGTTACCTATTCGCTTAAACGTTTGCATTACCCATTTTATCTCCGCGTGCTGCCTCTACTGCGCAGCCCAGTCTATCTTAGCGTTCCATACCTATTTCTACCTTTTCGGACTTCAGTTTTGCTATTAGACAGTTAACTGCTGTCGCAAGTTATTTATTTACTCAATCGTTTGCCCAACCTATTTTACCTCCACGTTACAGTTTTCACTGTAAGTTGAAGAGTACTGCCTTTACTACGCGGCCCAGTACACCTAAGTAATCCACTGCCTATTTGCTTAAACGTTTGCATTACCCATTTTATCTCCGCGTGCTGCCTTTACTGCGCAGCGCAGTCCCTCTTAGCGTTCCATACCTATTTCTACCTTTTCGTAGTTCAGCTTTGCTCATAGACAGTTAACTGCTGTCGCAAGTTACTTCTCTTCTACTTTACTACGCGGCCCAGTACACCTCAGTGTTTCACTATTTTTTAACCAACGCTTCAACGTTTTGGTTGCGTAACCTCTTCCTACAGCGACGTTTTCGTGCTGCCAGAAAGCACGGCTGATAGCTAAGAGAAGATTTTTCCATTCCGCTCCACTGCATTTTTAGTTTTCGCATACAAGGAGGTTGCACCGCTTCAGCTTCGGCATCAACTTCTATTCGCATTCTTACACAGCATTTCTACAACCCTTCAAATGGCTCCTACACGACGAACATCCGCACGTCAGCAATTGAAGACCCCTAACACCGTTAACGTTACACATGCAGAACAGGCGACTGCGGAGGAGCACATAATAACTCCGGTTACAGATGATCATATAGCGTCTACTTCAACCTCTGCTTTGAACTCTTCTGCGTGCCGTGGCGATGGCCCTCCCGGCAGCTCTGCAATGGCTGCAAAAACACCCAGGCGAGGCAACCTTAGCAGGCGCTCTAAAAAGACCTCACCGGCTAAGGTGAAACGGGATCAGGATTCCATTGAGTGTGCCTCCTTGGGGGAGAAGCGGCTGGCGTCAATTTCAACCTCTGCTTTGCACTCTTCTGAGTGCCGTGGCGATGACCGGCGCGGCAGCTTTGCTAAGCGTGCCAAAATACCATGGCGAGGCAACCTTAGCAGGTGTTCTAAAAGAGCATCTGCGGCAAAGAGAAAGTGGGAGGAGGAAACCGAGGTAGAGGCCTCTTTGAGGCTTTCCAGTCAATCTCAACGGAGGCAGTAGGTTTTGTCACATGAATCGCTTGGTAAGCGTAACTACCGTTTCTACTGCAAATCAGTTTACACATATTCGTTGAAAAGTAAGAGGAAAATACCTAAACGTACGATTTTTTAATCAAGCACGGGCAACGTCGAGCCATGCTGCTAGTGTTATATACAACAGGTATTAAAAAATTGTTAGCAAATTTATAGCTATAAAGACAATCTGAAGTCAATATCTACTGCGTATATATGATGAAAGAAGGGGAAAGCAATTGCACTTAATTAACAATCAGCGTAGAGTAATCGATCTAAGCTGGTTAATCATTTTTGGTATGGGGGTCTGAGAAAATGTCCGGCAAAAATAACACAAGAGTGATTAGCACATCATAAAATCAGCCAATCAACTTACTTAACAAATTTTGACAAATAAGAATAGGTTCTAATGCCACATTAAAATAAGTATCGTAAAAGATTCGGCATTCCGAAGAGCCACACGGGAAATGTCTTTTCAAAGAGCCATTATTTCCTATAAAAAAAGAAATCGATCTTATTATGTAATTACATCTGATGTAATGACAGACTTTCTTAGTTGCATAGCTAATCATCCGCAGGACATTTTTCTTTTCATTTTTGTCCACAAAGTCACATTGTTTTCACCCTTTTTTTTTACTCCATAGTCACATTCAGAAATTTAAAACTAGAGATCTACTTTTACTTACACCATTTTTATCTCCTGAACTGAACAGTTATAATTCTGCAATTCCTGGAGCCAATTCATGGATCTCCAAAATTTAAACTAATTTAGAAACAAAGAAAAGCGTACTGAACTTTTTGGTAGTATATGTCTTTCTTTATGGTAGGGAATGATGGACAATCTCCTCACAGATGACCAATAGATACTTAGCATCAAGAATAGTTGAATTCTGTGGGGCTCATAATTGAGTAAATAGTCTAGGAAAATCTTATGTTAACGGGACATATATTTTTCATGGTTATGTATCTTGAGTAAATGGATGGAACCACATTTCTACTGCTTGCACTTTCTTCTTCATCTGCGTGGAGATTGTCCAGCATTCACTGCCATAGAAAAGAGCATACACACCTGATTACATTGTAAACATTTTCTTACTGACGGTTAATAATTCTATAATCTAAAGGTGTATGTAGACAAACAGTTATAATCCGATCAATTAATTCAGAAATGGACATTTTTATAAAATAAGACGTTTTACACTTGATCAAAATTATAAGACCAGGGGGTATAAATTGTTAGATCTAGGGTAATTCCAATGTTTTTAGTTCAGCTAGAGATTAGCAATCACTCCGTAAAGGTGTCACCATGCTTAAAGCAAGCAAACTTACCGAAGTTGAGCGTGCTTGAATTATAGATTTCCATAATCAAGTTTCGTCACAGCGGACGATCGCAGCGATGGTAAATCGCAGTAAAACTGTGATTTGCAACTCTCTAAATGACAGTGCGAATTATGAAAACGCAAATTCTACTGGTAGGCCCCCAAAATTCTCTGGCATTGAGTAGTAGAATAAGACGGGTTGTTGTGAAAGCCAGCGGACTATCTTCTAGTCAAATTAAGGCAGCCACAGATGCTGATTGCAGTCCAGTAACCATCAGACGACACTTACGACACAAAGGCATGGTAAATAAAAAGCGCAAACAAATTCATCGGCTGCTTCCACATCACAAATTGAACCGTTTAAGGTTTGGTCGTGAATACCAAATGGGACATTGAGAAGTGGAATAAAGTCCTGTTTTCTGATGAGAAACATTCAATCTAGATGGTCCTCATGGCTTCCAACGATATTGGCATGACAAAAACATGCCTCCTGAAATTTTCTCCACACGTCATAGTGGTGGAGGGTACCTATAGGTATGGGCTGCCTTTTCTTACAGAGCGACGATCGAGTTCCAGGTGGTGCAGGGTTGTCAGACAGCGGCTGGTTATGTTAGCATGCTACAAAAAGCATAGTTGGTGACGGAGGGCCATCGTTTGTGTGGGGATGGATGGTTATTCCAACAGGATAATGCTGCAATCCACTCTGCATACCGGACATTGACCTTTCTTGTAGAAAGGTCAATGTCCGGTATGCAGAGTGGGTCCATCTATTGAGGCATCCTGCATGCTCACCGGACTTGAACCCAATTGAAAATGTTTGGGGATGGATAGCAAGAGATGTTTATCGAAATGGCAAACAATATTCAACAAAAAATGAACTCCGTGAAGCTATCTTCGGAAGCTGGAGTAATATTCATCGCAGCTTAATGAGAACACTAATTTCTAGCATGTCCCCACCAAAAAATTTCTGATGTCAACAAAACCAGTGGAGGTAGAACTCATTTTTAAATTTGGTTGTTGAATGTTTTCGCACATTTTTCGTACAAGTTCGTAGAATCTTTGTCTCTGGTCTTATAATTTTGATCAAGTGTAAAACGCCTCATTTTATAAAAATTTCAAATTCTCAATAAAATATTCAGATTATAACTTTTTGACTACATAAGCTTTTAGATTATAAAATTAGTAACCTTAAGTAAGAAATGTTTTAAATCTTTCCATGAAAAACAGTATTTTTGAAAAAATTGATCAAGTGGTTTTAAATTTTTGATCAGGAGTGTATACTACATGAGATTTCACTACTCTTTTCTTACTTCCTAAATTCGTGTAAATTTTCAAGATCCGTACTTTTTTCTTTGTTTCTAGCGAATATTTTTCTGTTTGTTAATACTTGGCTCAGATTTTGGAAGTACCTTTCGCCATCCCAATGCGTCTACAGATTTCGGTTTCATACTTTCCGCCCACTGTTAAAAATGTTTTGCAAATATTTATTTTTTGTGTGCTTTTTGTATGATTTTGCTATGCCAGATTTATAATTTGTATTCTGGCAAATCATTTTGCTAATAACTATGCATTCCCTGTTCATGCAGTTAATATTTATTCCTTTATTATTCGCTTTCTTTCTCTACCTTCTCTATGCTTTGTGTAATTTTGTTTCCGTATTTCTTTTAAATGTATTCGACTGTGGAAAGAACCTTGACGGATTCATTTTTAGTTGAAGTGCTTCCATATCATTCTTCAGTCAACCCTTTAAGCAACCATCTTCTTTTTGAAACAATGTACATAATGCGACAAATGCGCATCATACCAGCCGGATTAATTATAATTAAATTGCAACGTTGCGTTGAGCCATAATTACGGGAGAATTTACTGATCGAAATTATTTTTGACATTAAATATATTCAATTAAAATTGACATGATAATCAATTAAGATGGCTTGACAATGCAAATACAGTTGAAAGGAATTATTTGAATAGGAAAGAATTTTTCCCTTCCTCATTGAATACCAGAAGAAAGTTAAAACCCTAATATTCTTTCTTGACTAACTTTGTTAATATTGAGCTTGCTTGTTCTTCTATTTGACATTACATTTCAGAACGTGGGCTATCAACAGACTCCTCTGATTTCTAACACGCAACAGCGGTTATACATGTTGGCATCGCTTCCAGCGCACCTATATCCCTGTCGGTTGGGGCTTCCGAATACGCCGCCCGTACCTTTGAAAAGGGTTAATCCCCCCACCAAATACGGCCTCCTGAATAAGACGATACATCCAGGGTAAGACAATAAACAACGTCCAACAGCAAGGCCTCTGATTAGGTTTGAGGAGCATGGAATCACCTCTTAATTGCTGGTGTTCTCAGGTTCACCTGACCCGGGGTGGTAGCACCTGTTAGTGTCCCAGCTATGGCAAAATAGTTGACCTTCAAACAGGGATCAGAACGCCGTGGAATTGCGAAATTAGGTATTAATACCAGCAATACTTTTTGAGGGAAGAATTATTAACACAAATAAATTTTCTAGAAAATTTTTACCAGCAATACTTTTTTGAAAAGCTATTACCATCACTATTTGATGGAAAAATTATTATCGGAGATACAATTTTGAAGGAAAATTTATTATTATCAATACATTTTTGTCGGAAATATTATCACTAGCAATGCTTTTGTGAAGAATGAATTATTGTCAGCAATACATTTTTAAAGGAAATGTATTACAAATAAAATATTACAAGCAATACATTTTTGAACAATATTATCTGAAATAGATTTTTTTTTAAATATATTACCTGCAATAGATTTTGAAGAAAAATATTACCAGAAATAGATCTTTGAAGGGAAAAACATTACCAGCAATACTTACTATAAAAGTGTAAAAATAGGTTTTAATAACAAAAATATTTGTAAAAATTATTACCATTTATACAGTTTGGGAAAGAATTATTACCAGCAATACAATTTTGCAAAATAATATTACCAGCAATAGCAATTGTCGGCATTAAATACCCATTGATGTTGATATTCCGTAAAACAAACCAAATCAAACTAAACCTACTCGCTTCCCACCATCCATTCAAAAAAATCTCGTCAGCTAAATAAATTTTAAGATCTCTGTGTCTGATTCCGTAAATACGTCTGATATCTAAGAAAAACTGCCGCTTTTTTAGTACTTTGATTGACTTCTGGAATGCATATTTCGTTGTTCCTATTAGGGTTAGGTTTCTGATGTCGCATTTTCGATCCTCTATCAAAACACATCCTAGGTATTTAAACTCCTTTAATTGCTGGCATCACCAATTTGCAGTTCTCATCGTAGAATTTTTCCCTTGTTGACATCCAGGTATTCTGTCTTCTTACAGTTTGTCGTTAGTCCTTTATTGTAAACTTTCTTTACTACTTTGCATAGGATGTACTGCAATTTTAATCTTTTGAGTCTGCCACCAACACACAGTCATCAGCGTCTTTATGTTGTTTAGATTGCACCCCGAGATAATTAATCCTGGCCGGGTCTCCAGCTCCCTTAAGATAGCCTGGCTGTATAGGTTTAATACACCCGTTGAGAAGACACATCCTTGTCATTTCGCGCTTTCCTCTTTTTATGTTCCTGATAAATTCATTTTCTGTCCGTATATAGGCGGTTTGCTGTATAATTCTGAATAATTCTAACATACTATCTATATAGATCCAGTTGTTCGGACAGTTCAAATATATAATTGGGACCATATCGTAACTTATCAAATGAACTTACGTAATCTTTAAAACATATTTAAATCTTTATACATTTGTATGGCTCTCTATAATAACATTCTAGCCATAAATGCTTTTGTTCAAGTGTCTTTGAAAAAATTGCACTCCTCTTGTCTTATTCCATGTTTTATTCTGCTACGGACTCCATTCCTCATAATCCGGATTATTAGCATGGTTATGTGGCGCATTACGTTGATTTGCTGATTGAGATCGCTTTCATTTACACTTGGTTTCTTTAGAAGACGAATCTTCTACTATGTCGCCACTCTCGTGTTACATTTATTGTTTCTGCAATCTTGCTGATGCCGACAACATCTAATGCTGAGAGAAATTCAATTACGACCGTATTTGGTACTGCTACTTTCTTTCTGTTCATTTAGTCCCTTGCCGTTCCATATGTTGGAGAATTGAAATTCGTTGCCTATCATCGTAAAATAGTTCTCGTATTAGATCCAGTTTTTGGTCTTTTATCTTTTACTATTATAAATGTCCCACCTAAAATGTCATACAACCTGTTGGTGAGCGCATCGTCTTGATTATTTTAGTTTTGTTCATACTGCCACATCTATTTTACTCATTCTATATATTTCCGCACACTTTTGAGCTATTGTCCTTCGGTCTACCTACATTTGTTTATAATTCCTGTGTTTAGCGTTCATTTGTTTATCTGTAGAATTCCTTAACATTTTTGTCGTCGTTTTTCGTCATCAACAGAATTCTCTTGTCTCGTTTTCCTCGGTATGATCTCTTTCGCCTACCTCACTAGTCCTTTCCTCAAACAGTTCTACTTTAAATTTATTATCTCCTTTAAGTCGTATTGTTTTATATAGTGTACATATAAAGCTCCTTGCAACGTGAGCAATTCAGGAGTCGTTCTTATTGCAGTTTGAGATGTTGTAATGGTGGCCTTCATTAATTTACATTATATGGATGTGACTCGAAGGTGGTGTTTCCTGCACTGGCACATCGATGTATTTTACAGAGTAAAACTGTTCCTCTGTAACTTTCTTGATAGTTATGTAACCAAATTGTTCCTTGTATCTTCAGTAGGGATTCTCCTTATCGATAATCGATAAGCGTTTTGGTCTTATTATATACTGTGTACGAATGGAGCCTTCTTACACAGCTTTCGCTTTACATCTCTCGTTAGATGTTGTCAAATATTTCCTTTTTTTTTTCTTGTTTTCTTTTTATTGATTGATTGACTCATTTTCTACAGCTTCTAAAACTTTGCCTCCAACAGTGAAATTTGGTGGTGGCAGAATTATGGTTTAGGGATGTTCTTTTCAGCAAAAAGTAATGACAACATATCAGTAATAGTTAGTAGAATGAATGTCGTATCATATCAAGATATTTCGGCAGTAAATTTACTGATTTCGGTTGAAAATCTTGAACTTCCTCCTGATTGGATCTTCCGACAATATGATACTAAGCACACTGCAAAATTGACGAAGAAATGGCTTGCTGAAAATAATGTAAATATCCTGAAATGGCTAAGTCAGTCCCCAGATTTAAACCCAATCGAGAATCTGTGATGTTATTTGAATATTCATATCCGAATCGAGAGCTCCAACTTATATCCCGGATCCGAAGACCATATGCGAAGAAGAATAGAACAAAATATCAACTAAAATTTGCAAACCATTAATTGAGAATTTCAAGAAGAGGTTGTTTTCTGTAAAAGGGAATAATAGCTCCTCTACAAAGTATTAAATTACGATTACATATTCATTTTTGTATTGTACGAATACTTTTTTCACTCATTAAAATGGATAAATGGGATTTATTTCTTCTTGCACAAATATCAATTACAGTATGTTATGTTTTATTTTTGTAGGCTACAAATAACTACTGATGAAATTGCTAGACAATTCTAGAATATCGCATGTACATAATCTAGAATCTTAAAAAAATTTAAATGTTTTAAAATTTGAAATTTGCATTGTACAAATACTTTTTTCACCCATTACAATAGATAAATGTGATTTATTTCTATGAATTTATTTTTTCTGTTTTCAATACATATTTATTTACTCTGCATCCGTGCAGAGTTAATTATATGAAAAGCATCTTTTATTCATTAATTGGAAATACAATATATTAAACATTTGTATATGTACGAACTGGCAGCATGGCCCGGCGTTGCCCGTGCTTGATTCAAAAATCGTACGACTCATACAGCAACCGCTATCACTTGACTTAAAATATTTTTGCCCTTCCTTGCCTTTAAAGGAGTGCCCTTTGCCGTGCTGATATTGCTACATGCCTTACTTCTTGCCTATCTCACACTGCGAATTTTTTCTAAGCTCTATACTAAATATTAAATCTGTTACAAAAAAGAACTAAACAAAATGAACACAAAAAGATCAGCTTTAAAAAAGGACTTGTAACTGGAAAAACCGTATGAAAAAAGAATGTTAACAACAAACACTTTTTCACACGCAACCCAGTTCTGCGGTATCAGAATAAACGTTGAGTTTAAGCAAGCGAATGAGCCAATTGGAGTAAAGTGCCATGCAGATTTAAATTTTTCCAACTTGCGACGAATGCAGCTATCGATTTTTTTGAATGCTAGCATGCTAGTTAACATCCGTGTCAGTCAGCTGTTGGCTCTCACACTGGCCAATAGAATCTTCCTGCCTATTCGTGGCAGTAAGCTATAGGCTCTCTCTCTGGCCAGTAGACATTGGTCGCAAACTACATGAAAACTGCCGTTTGGTCGCAAACTACATGAAAACTGCCGTAGAAGCATGAAAAAATCGATTATTTCCACTATCGATGGGAGTTGGGAAATACAAAGCCGGTCTTAGACTTTGCGCTACCTTGGAGCATGAGCATGTAAGTTCTGGTGCAAATCCGTCGAAAATTACGGCCATGCATTCGTTACACACACTCACACATCCTGCCTTTTATAGATAGAGATATTTGTTTCCCCCTACTTTATATAAACTGTTGTTGCCTCTGTCTCTCTCTCTGTTTGTTATCGAACTTCTCTTAGGGTTTTCAGATAGACACCCCCCATATCTATATATATTCTGAAACTAAATTACCCAGAGTACTTCGATAAGTATATTTTATTTTGATCAAATTGTCGTCTTGGTGAGTACACCCCAACTGAATTCTTTCCCTTTGATGTAATTTAAATTTGAACAATGTAATGACTGCTATGTTACTTGGGTAAGTATATTTCATTTCGATCAAACCTTTCCCCTTTGATTTAAGTTAAATTTAAACTTGTGCAAGCGAAGGATTCCTATCCAATATACGGTAGGAGAAATCCATAAGATGGAGACAATATCGTCAAGATCGTAGAGTAATATTGAAATTTTCATTTTTTTTCGACACAAATTTTGACAATCAATTAAAATCAATCATAATTTTTCTTACAAAATCTATGTGACACGAAGAAAAGATAGGTGTAATTCCGCTAGTGTGTGTCAACGCATATATATATATATATATATATATATATATATATATATATATATATATATATATATATATATTGAACGATAAAAATTATTAAAAAAATAATTAAAATCTTCAGACATACTGGGTTGTAGATTAATATTCTTATGCTTTTATTATTATTATTTCATTTAGATTCCTCGACTAGTTTCGGCCAACATGGCCATCATCGGGAGAGAAAAAATGTTTGTGCTTACTGTAGCAGTAATATATATATAGGCAGCCTGACAATAGATTGCGTCCAACATGAAACAGCCTGTCGCCTCTGAGTGTTGACTTCAATGTTCACATGTGTGTTCACATGTGTGTGTCTGTGTATGTGTGTGTTTGTGCGCTTGTATATATATATATATGTATATATATATATATATACATATATATATATGTGTGTGTGTATATATATATATATATATATATATATATATATATATATATATATATATATATATATATATATATATATATGTATATATTCCCCAGCTGCACGTATACAGACTTTCCGGATAGAATGTAAGAGAATGCAATGAACTCAAACTCGCCTTTCTAGTTCCGCTATCTGAGCCAATAACCATTACTCCACATTCTCTGCGTGTGTGTGCGCGTGCTAAAAATTAATTTATTTGAATGTCATTGACAAATTCCCTTTGAACATTAACAATATAGATTATCCTATCTGAGATTTGTAAATCTCTGTCGAATTTTCAATGAAAATATTGATAAATATTTTTTTGTGCAAAAAAAGTTTATAAACGGTGATATTGAGGCTCACATCGAAAATAATATACGTTATGAATAAATAATAAAGTATATACCTGCAGAGAAATGACATTCAATAGACAGAAGGCATTTGTTATTATGACAAGACATACAGTAGCCATATCCACTGACAGTTGCTGAATTTAGAATGCCAACTCATGAAAAATGGCACAGCATTAACTGAATAGTTATTTTAACTTTAAATCTACTTTCGATTGTTAATTCCATAACTACATATATATATATATATATATATATATATATATATATATATATATATATATATATATATATATTGGCTCCTGAAAAATTAATTTCGGTTGAGCTCTTTGGTTTGAGGTGTCGGTATGTAAACAGTGACTATTTAAGCTAATATTGCACGACTCTTCGGCAAAACTGAGTCACTGTCAGTCACTGTGTGTTTATCTAAATCTAAAAATAAACATGCTAAAATTCACCTTCAAGCCTGCTGTGCGCCGACGGCTTACTTGTAGAAGTTCCGACTGACGCAAATTCAGTCGGGTTTCGATCCTAGCTGGAGGCAACCGGATATCTAGCCACACTGAGGAGCTGCGAAACAGTCTGTCTGTGGATGACAAATATATATATATATATATATATATATATATTATCAATTTAAAAGTTATATTAATGGATCCGTATTTCTGCAGACGTTCGGTTTATTTATAAACAGTATGCTTCTTCATTATCATCAACCAGACTGAATATTCGAGAAATATTTTTATAAAGATTTCTCGAAGGATCAGGCCGGCAGACGAAAATAAATTGATACGGGGCGTTTATTAATAATACAAAATGTCCGCTTTAATAAGTTTTCAAGTGATGCAAATATCGGATTAAAAAATAAATCCAGAATTTCTGTAGAAATTAAATATACTTAAATATGAGTATGTATTTAAAAATAACGTTTAAACAAAGAAATTTAAAATGTATGTCGGATTTAAATCCATTTCGTTATATATATATATATATATATATATATATATATATATATATATATATATATATTCATAAATATAGAAAAAACAACTGATAAGTTGCAAAGTGAAAAAAAATTGAATTTTTTTGTGATAGTATTTATTTATATATATATATTTGATATTTCAGATCGGCCCCGATCATTCATGGCAAATGACTGTTTTACATTACTGTAAACAAACTTCTGAAAACAGTCATTTCTCATGAAAGATCGTGGCCGATCTGAAATATCAAATATATATATATATATAAATATAAATATAAAGAAAGTATACGTGGCTTCTCATTATTATATATTTATATATATATATATATATATATATATATATATATATATATATATATATATATATATATATATATATATATATATATATATATATATATATATATATATATATATAAAAATAAATAAATAAAATTAAGTAATTCATTGAGACTGAAAGAAACCTCAACAAAATGCAGAAAGCACTGGACGGCCGTTTCGTCCAATATTTGAGATTCATCAGCAGTGCGCATCCACTACCGAGTATTGAAAACCTCACAGTTGAGTTATCAAGCAAACGTCATACCAACTGTTCCAACGGGCATCGGTGACGAAGATGTAGCAAATCAGACTCAATGTAGAGTCTTCCTGTGCTTTCTGCATTCTGTTGAGGTTTCTTTCAGACTCAATGAATTATTTAATTATAATTATCAAATCCTCCTAATAATTTATATCATATATAGTATGCTAAGGAAACTTATATATATATATATATATATACTTGAGTTATTTCGAACGATACTTCATTAACAAGCAGTTCCGACCAAGTGATGCACTCATTTAGCAGCAACGAACAATAACTGATATCATAAGGACAACATATCGCAATAATCATCAGATAGACCTGATTCTGGCCAATCAATGGACAACTGATTATGACCAGCGGGTACTCTGTCAAAATACTGTGTCTATAATGCCATCTCTATCAATCAATTTGAGAACAATAATTCGAAAAAGTAGAATCTAAATTAAGGTAAATGGTACCCACCCACCTGTTAACCAAAGGTCAACAAATATCTGGCTACAAGTCTCCAAAAACCCCGTCACTTATATCCTTTGGGATGTATTGGATAAATGTGTTGGTTATATAACTGTTAGTATCATAGAGTGATCGTGAGTGCATTCCCTTCCTCTTATAGTGAAACCCAGATTCAAACAGATGAACAATAATTGATTTCACGGGGACAAAATATTACAATAATCTACAGACGTCCCATACCAGACAATTATTGGACGCATGATGATGTCCATAGGGTCCTTGGTGGAAATTTTTTTAACTATAATAACATCTATACCAACTTAGGTAAATTCGAAATAATACAAGTAATTGCCAATATACATCTCATGAAATACTAAAAAGGTTTCTTCAGTTCACAAGACAAACGTCTGTCTATTTCATTTTTTTTATTATATTTGTCAATTTCCAAAATTTTTGTGTATCGGGATGGAAATTATGAGTAAACCGTCCAAGTATTATTTTGTGTGTGTGTGCGCGCGCGCGCATGTGTTTGTGTGTGTACAATCAGATCGATTTTATGGATCACCAATATCTACATACATGAACACACACACATATATACACACACACACACACACACACACACATATATATATATATATATATATATATATATATATATATATATATATATATATATATTGTTTTAAGTTATACTATATTTATGAGTGAAAGTGCTGAATATCAGTGATAGAGCGTATGAATCTATAAAAGTGGACAGTGAGGTCAACACCCAGCGGCGACGGTCTGTTACATGCTTCACCGCTATCTTCAGGCCATTGTTGTTTCGTTTTGGTTCGACTATTTATATATGCTGACCAATGGCGCATTATGAGTAGGTCTATTATCATTCTATCTCTTAGTGGGTAGGCAGTAACGATTATGATTCAAATTATTTTAGGGGATATTGAGAAGAAAAATTTGTGGAACTGAATGCACATTTGAGGTTATTTTATAGTGTTGATTGTTAAGATGTTATTCATTACTCATAATTGATTACTTTAGTATTTGTTGTTGATTGGTATTAGTAAGATTACTTGTGTTTATGTGTGCAGTCGTAATCAGTTACTTTGTGTATTATTACCGCCTATCAATAACCGTTAGAATAATGCAATAGTATGCCTAATTCTCTATTATCCAACATATATTAAACAGTCGAGACAAAACGCAACACTTTTTTTATTTGCCATATTCCCTTCAGGGATTAGCCGATCATGGCCGCCTACATCTTCCTGTCCCTTTTAGACCTTAATAAGTTTTGTGTTTTTGATATTTCTCTCAAACCCTCTTCTAGTATCCATTTGTTCAAACTCATCGAGTATGTTTCGCGTTGCTTTCCTCTTCCGCCTTTTCCCGCAATCTGTCCCGTGAGTATCAGATTTTCTAACCCCTCCTTTCTCATTACGAACATCAGACATTTCAACAGCTCCTTTCCGATGTTAAATGTAAATTCCATTTTTGATTCCATTTTCTCTAAAACCTCTTCGGTCCATGGTATCCGCTGCATCTTTTTGTAGAGCAACATTTCTGTTGCTTCAAGTCACTTCTTCATCTTTGAGGAGATTGTCCAGCATTCGCTGTCATAGAGATCCACAAATATCACGGTACAGATTAGTACTCTTTTCTTTGTTTCTAACGAAGATTTCTTATCTATTAATACTCTGCTTAGCTTTTGGAATGCAACTGAGGCTATCCCAATACATCATGGTATCTCAGTGGCGCACGTTCCGTCATCTGATAGAACGTTTCTTATTTAAATTTATTTACTTGTTTGATTTTAGTATACTCGATTTGTAATGTGAATTTTGGGCTCATCTGTTTGCTGATAACCACGCATACTGTTTCCTTGTAGTTTATATTTAGCCCTTTCTTCTCGATTTCATTCTCTATCTTCTGTAGGATCAACTGTAGTTTCCTTTCCGTGTTCTGCTATCAGCACTGTGTCATAGCTTATGTTGTTAATATTGTGACCGTCAATAATAAATCTTGGCTGTCCTTTTACCTCTCCTGAATTGCCTCGGTGTAAAGGTTGAATATGTCCCGTGAGAAGACACATCCTTGTCTTACACCCTTTTTTATTTTTGCAACTCTTCCGAACCAATTTTCTATCAATATGCAGGTGGTTTACTGCCGGTGTAGATATTTGGTTATTCTAATGTCCTTATCGAATATGTCAAGGTTGCTGAGATGTTCTAACAGACCTTCGTGGCGTACTTTATCGAACACCATTGATAATCTATAAAACACAGGTACACGCCATTTTGGATTTGTATGGCGTCCCTTGTTCCAATGTCTTTGATGAACACACACTTTTCTTGTCACATCTCCGGTCTGATACTGCTGCTCACTATATTCATCAGAATTCGGATGATGATTACAGTTAAGTGGCTTATTAACCTGATTGTCCGGTGGAGTTCGCATTCACTTGATTTCACAGGATTACTATGAAAATAGATTTCCGTATGTCTTCCGATATGTCATCACTGTTGTAGAGTTCATTTATTATTTCGGAGATCTTCACTATGATTAAATCATATACAGCTGCTAGCATCTCTATTACAATTCCTCCTGGCTCTACCTCTTTGATCCTTTTCAATTTGTTCAGTGTAGCTTCCTCTTTGTTTGTTTTTTTTATTTTTTTAAATATTTCAAACTTGTCGGTATTCCTTTGTATTTCCCGTCATTCTTTCGCCGTGGAAGAGTTCTTCGATACATTCAATCCATTTCTGCCTCTAATATCAGCGTTCCATCCTTGGATTCTGTTATGGTCCAGGTTAGGACCAAGGAAGATCAGCACGAACACAAGAGTAGAAATAACGAAGATATATTACACGGAATAATAATACAAAATATGGAAGGTGTTAGTATGACTGTCTGTCTGGTTTGGAGTGAACTACTATCGGCTCGACTCGGTTCGTCTCTCTCTCTATCTTGAGAGGCGTAGTAATAGTGTTAGGAAGAGTTCATTCTGTAGTTATAGGTAAGGACCCATAACACATTCTATGCAGCATGCTCATATGCATATCTTCTGTCTGGTTAGTTATTTTATTTTTTTAAGATATCTATAATACCTATAATAAAATTATTTCTGTTTCTTTATAGTTGTAGTTAAGACATCATTCTTTAATTTGCCTGCATTTGTTCCTAATTCTTTTGTGTAGTTTTCAATATAAATTCTCTTCCGTGTCTTGCCGTTGTGTACTCTCTGCTTTCCGTCATGTCGAACATTTCTTTTTACGTCCATTCGTATTCTTCTTCGTCAAATTTCCTTTGAAATAATTTTATTTCCTGAAGTCACTAAATCTTCTGTTAGTGTGTGAGAAAAAGGATTAAATTCGGTGTCACTTATAACGGACACAATTTCAACTCTTTCTCAATGAATCATCATATTCTTTGTTAGATTCCATGAAAACTTCCATTAAATGCAGCGAGACATCAATTAATAAACACACAATCAGTACGGTAGGATACAATCTTTTCCCTGTGAGCAGGTTTTCGTAGCGCCGCCCACGCGACGCCAGCGTATCCGACTCCAAGAAAGAATACTCTGACTTTAGAATTTCAGTTTTTCTGTTTCTGACCAGTCCAGTATATATCGTCTCTTCATTAACTTAAATCTAATATAAATATTTCTCTATTAACCATGTCCTGAAGAAGGTCTATTTGACCGAAACGTCTGACGTCGACAGAATAACAAAATCAAAAACAAAATAAAAACAGTAAACTCACATATTCGGATTTTGCTTTGTCTTTTCCACAGTTTCATCATACCGTCGGATCTAGATCCACACATTTGCTTACATACATACATATACAAATACATACATATATATATATATATATATATATATATATATATATATATATATATATATATATATTTAAAGACATTTTTATGATATGTTTAACGTTCTTTTTATAGATACATATCATAAAAATGTCTATAAATAAAATGTCGGACCATGTCCAATTCAAATATATATATATATATATATATATATATATATATATATATATATATATATATATATATAACTAAGTATAGGATTGGTGTATACTGAATAAATTCCAAAAACCAGCAATTACTATTCTTAAAAGAGTGCTCAATACAGAGTAGCGAAAATATAATTATCTATTTAAAAATAAAATGTCAAGTGACCTGATAAGACACCAGAGGTGTTGAAACAAAATGGCTATTTTTGTAGTGGTTTTATAACATATTTATGTTATAATTTTTAAATAAATATTTATATATATATATATATATATATATATATATATATATATATATATATATATATATATATATATATGTGTGTGTGTGTGTGTGTGTGTGTGTGCGTGTGTGTGTGTGTGTGTGTACAAGGTTAATGATCAGAGACGAATCGGACCAGGAAACAGAAGTATTAAAAAGTGCCCAATAGGCGTGTGAGAAAAATAAAATAAAAATAACATGTAAATCTTTTTACTTTAAAAGTCAGGAAATCAGTTGAATCCGCTACATTTCTTTCGATCTTACGGTACCCTCAGGCGATTTTTACCAAATGATCTTTTAACGCATTATTTTTTAAGGAACTACTGAACGCGATACTATTTTTTTTTTAAAGAAAAATAAATAAAGAAACAAACGCACGACGTTGAGTGTAATATAAATTGACGATGAGGATGTGGAAAAGAAGAAGAAAAGAAGACGAAAAGGAAGAAAAGTAAGAGTATTATAAAAGTATTAGGTGGTGGGAGTTAATTGAAAGGTACATTTTTCCAGCTTCATATGTGCTTAATATGAATTTCTTAATATGTATTCATTAGCGTTTAAAATAAAGCGTTAAGAGGTCATAAAGAAAGAAAATCGGCCAATGTTACTGTAAGTTAGCGCATTCAACTGATCTTCTGATTTTTATCACATACACACACATATATATATATATAAATATAATTATAATATAAATATAATATATAAATATAATTATATATATATATAATTTGGAATTCCTTTCATGAGCAAACTGTGGGTATATTCTGTTAGAAGCTTACGTTATATGTATATATTAACAAATACTTTTTAATACGAGATTATTTCTTATTTATGTAAAACATGTATTAAAGTTTACAGGTGTTTGAGTGGATAGTTTTTATAAAGTGTAATTAATATCTACCGCCAAAGATATCGAAGGTTTAATAAATAATATGTACTGAAATTTTCTTCTGTTTTTAATCTAGGAATCATCTCTTCGTATTTCTTTATGTTTACCTTAAGTCGGCTAACTAAATCTGTCGTTGTTGTAATAACTTTTTGTAATGTAATAGTATCGTACTCGTTGCCTTAATCAGGTGATTTTGTTAAAATAGTTCGAAAAAAAAATAATCGAAAACAATTAATCGAAGATCATTTTTTGGAATTGCAAATTGTTTGAATGAAAATTAATCGAAAGGACAATTATGCTAAATCATAATCATTCGAAGTGAAAATGTATTTAGTTCAATAAAATTCTAATAATTAAATGTGTAAATACACAAATTATTCGGAATAAAAATATCGTTCATAAAACAATTTTGTTAGAAAAATCCTTATAAGCTTAAGTGACATCATACTGCTCGGAAACGGTCAACTATTAAATAGTACTTGTTAAAAAATGACATTATTTGATTTAAGCTTTTCATTTTGGTCGCGGTATTTCTTGGTGCTATTCATATTTTGGCAACCTGCTCTTAGTTTTCTAATATCAGTGTTTTGCAAGTCCTACTCTCTTTTAAGAGCTTCCATATTGTGGAATGATGGTATGGCACTTGCTGCAAAAGTAAGCCTTTGCCATCCTTCAATGGCATTATTACTTCTAGTTAAATCCGCATTCACACTCAAAACAAAACAACATACCTATTTGAAACATAGGTATTTCGAATGATTCATTTAGTATAATTCTCCTTTCTATAAATTTTTCATCCAAACATATTTACAATATGAATACATATTTTTCGAATAATTTGTTTCATAGAATTGTTTCGCACTATTATTTTCGAACAATATTCTCGATATATAACAGGTTTTACAGATTAAAAGGAACAGCTCTCCAATTCTTGTTGGGAGCCATAAGTACTTTATTATTATTTCCGATACACATTAATTATACTTTAGATAAGAAGGCAATTCTACTGAAACATTAAATATAAGGATTACATGTATGTACGACGTTGTGTCAAAAAGTACTGAGTTTGTTTTATTATATTATAAATAACGAACCCAATGAAACATATCTTTTGTGGTCATACATCACAGCTTCACATCGCTACTTTTCAGTATCCTCACAACATTTACCATGGCATTGTAACACCTAGAAATGAGGCCATGTATGCCAGCGTCGTAACGCACAGCAGACTACTGACGTAGCCTGTTCCTTACAGCAGTTTTCACTTCTTCATCATCACCTGACTTAATACGCACACACTTTCATCTCTTAGGTGCAACGAAAGATGCGCTGAAAGCAAACGTTATGCTGGTGATGAAGAAGTGGCAACTGTTGTAAAGAATGGGGTACATCAACAGCCAGCTGAGTTTTACAAATGCCCACATTCATGGGTGAAACCCTGCCATGGAAATAGATTATGATCAGAAGTAGATGTAAACGTGAGGTGCATAGCATTATCTTGATATACGATACATTTGCTTGTTTCTTATTTCTTATCTAAGGTTTATACAAAATACTTTTATAAATGTTGAAGGCGTGTTCCTCTCACCGAAAGAAGATCAAATGTCCATATAAAGTATATGAAAGATGGATAGTTATGGGACGGAGGGTTCCATTGCTTTCACGTTTCCTCCACCGCAATCTTTTCGATTTTTTATCAATGGGGCTGCCTAAAATATTTGGTACATGCAGCAGATATTAATAATGCAGAGACGATTCCTCAATGTGTCCTGGAGGCCTACGAAACCATTCGACATCGCTTGGTAGAATTTGAAAGTATACGCCAGTCAATGATCCAATGCGTGTTTACAGGACAGCGGGAGACATTTTGAAAATTTGTTATCGGTTGCTGTTTGAGGTACAACAACGGCCTTTGGAACATTTATTTATAAGGATATTTTATGCTGTTTTGGTGTCGGAACCCGTCCCCCAAATTATTTGGAATTGTATCTTTGATTTCTACATTTAACTGCAACTACCCCAAACTTATATATATATATATATATATATATATATATATATATATATATATATATATATATATATATATATATATATATATATACACTAGCACGCAGGTCTTACAGTGAGTGAAAAGACTGGGTATAGGGAAATTGAAGAAAAGTTAAAAGATGAACGAGAAGCTATAAAAATATTTGTAGAGAAGACAGAGTGAAGGCTCATCATGTCGGTGATAAAGTGACTGAATTCGAAATGCCAAGTCAGGAACTATTACATTGCAAATTCTTTCTTGAATCCTGTTAAGAACCTCGTTATGTGTAGCAGGAACACCAGACCAGATATGGCAAAAGTATTCAACGCACGGACTCTGACGAGAGAAAACTTCTGGTAGGAAACATAGATTCAAATTTCCTTGCAGTTGATGCAGCTACTGATTCGATGTAGTCGTTCCACGTCAAGTCTTTTGACAACGTGAAGCTAAGAAGGCTCAGTGTGTTGCTCCTCATGAGTCAACCATCAGACATGCTGATGGCTGATAAAAAGTATTTCCATTGTGGTTAAATGGGAGCAGTTTCGTTTTGGTGGAATTCAAATTTACAAGTCATTTCCTTTCTGAGTTAACCACTAACAGGTGTTCCTTTTCGAGAGCAGCGGCTAGGTTAACCTTGTCAACTCTGATGGTTTTGCTATTGAGACAGGAGTAAATTGTAATGTCATCAGTATCGATGCCTCCTTGGGAACTGCTGACATCAAGAAATCATTGAAGAAGATAAGAAGTAGCGTAGCACCCAAAACAGACCCTTGGGGGACACATGCAGTCGTGTGAAAGAGTCTGCAAGCGAGCCCATTTAAAACAACCTTCATTTCACGATTTGATAGTAACAAATTGGATTTAATTAAGCACACGTCCATTAATACCGTAGCTCCACGTCAGTCATGTATTGGAACATAAATGATCGCCTAAGCGTTTTTCACGCATGACATGCAACTGACTGACTGATGTATTAGGCGGGAACAACCACTAGAAAACTGCCAAACCGGTAACCTCAGTATGAAGAGACGTTGCCTCCATGCTCACATCCCCAGAAAGGAAAAGGAAACCCCTTCCTAAATGGGAAACAAGATATGAGCCTTTACTCCCGTTCGAGCGAAGGGGGATGAGTATGGTGTGGAGGATAAGAAAACCTATCTCCGCCTACTAAAAAAAACAAAGAAAAAAAAAACAAAGAAAAAATCAAAACAAACAAATAATCCAAAAAAGGACGAAAAAACAAAAAATTGCAAAACATCTGTCCTGGTACTGATTATCCGTTAATTTATTTCCGGGAGTGAATATTCAAATAACATATGGGGTTTCAATCAGCGGACATAGAAATGTTGACCAGGCGATGTTTAACTGATATTCTAAGAGGGACAGGAAGTCATAGAAATGGGGTAACAAGATTGGTTAATCACTCACTGCTAAGTGCAAGACAGCTGGTCAGTGTGGTACTGTAGAAGTGAGCTTGACACTTATGGACAGAGTAGGCTGACATTTCGGCAACTTTGAAGTGAATTTATTTAGACTCGTTGCTGAAAGTGTCCGACTATCTCTCACTTTGGCCAGTACGTGATAGTTGGGAGGTGAAGGGCTGTTTAATCAAACAACTTTACTTTCGTCCTCTATCAAAGGAAGTCGAGTAATTCCCAGACACCATGAACAACGAGTCAAACAAATGGCACTTGATTGGAAATATATATATATATATATATATATATATATATATATATATATATATATATATATATGTATGTGTGTGTGTGTGTGTGTGTGCTTGTGTGAATGCAAAATTGAATATAGATATTTAAAGTGCAAGTTTGAATTTTGAAGTTATAAATTTTAACTTGGTATAAGTGTAAGTTTATATATATATATACATATATATATATATATACATATATATATACATATATATATGTATGTATGTATATATATATATATATATATATATATATATATATATATATATATATATATATATATATATATACAAGAAGAAAAACTATACTTAACCGACTTGTTTCGTTCCTCTGACGGATTTATCAAGGCAACTATGACATAAAACTTGATAACATCCATCAGGGGACGAAAAGCCACTGTAAAGAATATACTCTTGTCTTTCACAGTCCATTTTTTTTAGTCTTTGCATTTTGTTTTAAATCCTTTATTAATGGTTTGTGATTCTACTTAAATGATTAGTCTTTGTTGGGATGCATCGGGTCCAGGAAATGGATACAAATGCTCAAGAAGCAGTGTCACTCTATCCGTGACGTATTTCGGTGTACTAACTGATGCAAGAAATCCTATCACGGATACACCATTAGGAAAACTTGACCATCCTAAAAAGATGCCTTGTACTGCAGCTTTGATTTCATGTCCTGATATAATGCGCGCCACGGAAACCTACACTCAGCACATTGTCACATTTTGCCAGTTACCCAGATTTAAATTAGCGACATCAAGTACCCTGATTAGATGATTTGTCCGATATATAATTGTTAATAATGGCAACCAGGTGAATCTCTTAAGACTGGAAATTAAACAGCATTGAATTAATAGGCAGACTATTCATCTAACACCTCCTTCATTGAACGTCGTTATGGTTTGGAAAAGTAAAACCTCTTTCTTTGAACAGACAGAAATAGCCAGACGATATTTTGTACGGATATTAATTATCCTTGTATGCGCGCGATCGTGTATTGTGTGTTTATAGAAGAATGCACAGAAAGGGTCTTGAGCTGATCCGTACGGCTCTCCAGCCTAATTACATTAACTAAGTATCTGTATACTGATTTTTTTAAGTGATACCCAATGCTTGAAAAGGGTCTTTTTAAGTGATACCCACTGCTTGAAAAGGGTCTATTTAAGTGATACCCACTGCTTGAAAAGGGTCTTGAGCTGAAAAGGGTCTTGAGCTGATCCGTACGGCCCTCCAGCCTAATTACATTAACTAAGTATCTGAATACTGATTTTTTTAAGTGATACCCACTGCGTGAAACTTCAAAAAAAAATTCATATGCATACATGACACTGTAGATTGACGGATGTCGAATGTCCGCAAGATTTCAGCAATGAAATGTCTCACCTTCATAGCACGTTCAAACACCGATAATAAAAGAAAGTTTGCCATGAACAGATTAACTGGAATTATCACTAATTTATCAGTTGTAAGAGAGTAACTAATAGAGGTTGCATCAAGTCACTTGGCCACACAAACCATTGATGTAAATAGTGCTAATCCACGGCTTTTTGTACGTTTGTGTACATAATATATATATATATATATATATATATATATATATATATATATATATATATATATATATATATATATATGCAGAAATATAGTCTTAAAGTGTGCTATATTTATGGGGTAAAGTGCTCAATATCAGAGATAGAGCGTGTGTAAATATAAAAGTGGACATGGAAGTCAGCACTTAGAGGCGACAGTCTGTTTCATGCTAGTGCAATCGTCAGGCGACTCCAGCCTGACGATTGCACTAGCATGAAACAGACTGTCGCCTCTAAGTGCTGACTTCCATGTCCACTTTTATATTTATATATATATATATATATATATATATACATATATATATATATATATATATATATATATATATATATATATATATATATATATAAAGTATGTGGTGCAGTTCAATTTACATTACATGAATCATTGATACAAAAAACAGATATTGAAGTTAATGATATAAATGGCGCGAATACATCTTCGCAAACAAATTTAATAAATGTCATTAACCCCGAAACTGTAGATGAATGTTATGATCCCTGTTTACAAATTACAGTTTCATGAAGTCTTTTTTTTTACAAGCTTTCATCTGTGCATACAGACATCATCAGGTATGAAAATATATTTGTTTTTTACATCCAGGTAATAACAGGATAACGAAAACATAGATGTAATCCGAAATATGTTTTTAGAAATGTGTTATTGTTATTGTTCGGGGTTAATGTCATTTATTAAATTTGTTTGCGAGGATGTATTCTCGCCATTTATATCATTAACTTCAATATCTGTTTTTTTTTTTGTATGAATGATTCATGTAATATATATATATATATATATATATATATATATATATATATATATATATATATATATATATATGTATATATATATATATATATTTATATTTATATATATATACATATATATATATATAATATCATCATCTACATGCAAAAATTGGCTAAAAATAATGGATGTCTTATTAATAGATACAAAATAAATACAAAAAAAACAAAACTTAATAATATTAACATTGAGAATGGACACAATATCTTGACCATGTTTAGAAAAATAAAATCATTTTATAAAACATACATACAACAAACTATACACATTCGGACAGTTCTTTTATAATTTATCATCGGAAAAGAAAAGAAAAATAGATCGCATGAGAAATTGTATAACAAACTAAAGAAAATAAACTTGTCTGTCGTTTTCAATGAAATATGCATGAAAGAATGATTGCTGCCTAAATACACACACATATGCACACACACACACACACATATATATATATATGTATATGTGTGTGTGTGTGTGTGTGTATGTATGTATATATTGTTGTTGTATTTGTTTACTATGTGATACTAATTTGGACTCGATTAGGTAAAACCCATTCTAACTTTAGCCAAATTAAATCTTTACAATAACATCCATTTTCTTAAATCGGTTTTTCTCGTGTTTTATGTAGTCACATATATCTCACGTTTATCTATTTCATCGCCGCTGAATTCAGACCTTAGGAAACAGGTGTAGGTCATATCAGCTCACCGGCGAGCAATGTGACACTTCTTTCAATGGGCACTGAGCGAACTTATCTCGATTTTTGCATGCCCCAATCAGGATATGATGATTCCACAGCATTGAGACATTTTATTCCATTGATACCTGGAATATAAAAGCATTTTGTTACATTCTATCTTCATTGACTCTTTGTCTTTTTATTGGGTGAAAAATATTTAAAATTATATTTATATATATAAGTTATTACTTACAAACATTTAAGTTACCACAAGAAAAATGCATATGGGTTTTGATGCCCAATCCAGACATCTCATCAGGTAGTGAGGAAAGATATATATATATATGTACAGAGTGAGAGAGAGAGGCAGACAGACAGAATGAATGCAACTTTTTAAATTTAAACACTTATCAGAAAACTGGGGGCTAATGCAAGAATTACTTGCACCCGACCATAATGTTTTTCTTTTCATGAATATCTTGGAAAAATACTAATATAATCATATTATGTTTATCAGTTTATGTGTCTTTGTCTTGGCCTACCTTTTATTGTCCGTTAAGAGTCTCAAGGGTGACATTAGATATGAATAATGATCTACATGAGCCAAAAGTGCTTGATCAGTTATTTTATGATATTTTCTTTCCATTTATTAGAGTATTTTCTATTCTGTTGTTCAAAGCCCCCGATCATCTCATTATAGATTCTTGCTGTATGAGAGTTTGTCATGGCGATTGTGAAAAGAAGTAAGAATTGTATATTATGGGAATATGTAATAAAGTTAACATCTGATCTTAGCCATGATGAGTTTTAGATCGTAGTGATAGGGGAGGCATCCTCTCGGGAGTCTAGCACATTAAGTCACACTTTTAGGGAAGGGTCTGCTTGAGTGGAACTTACTCCTCACCAATAGAATACGAAATTAATGTCGGTGAATCAACTCTGTGTACGTGGCATGGCCGGTCTCATCTGCTGATATATGAAATGTTGTATCTAAGAAATGTAACTAGTATGCATATTTGCAATGAAAATAACGAAGGAGTAGGTAGATCTTAGCAATGTTCCGTTAGTGGGAAAAGTGTTGCAGATTTGAAACTAATTCATCAGCCACAATATAGAGAAAATGCTTGCAAATTCATACGAGAGTTGTGAGAAGAGCCTGGGCAGCCGCAGTGAATATATGGCATCAATACTCCATATTATCGTTTTTTAATTTATTTTTTCCGTAATCAAATATTACTAACTAGTATCATAAAAAAATGACAGACTTTTCTAGGTTTTAATAGTGAAATAGAATGAAACAAATGTTGTGAAACAATATACAGAGATCCAGTAAGGGGGGAGATAAAGAATACACAACTAAAAGTCAATGAAATGTTAATTTAAATTAACCCATTCCCTTTATATTTTTAGACGTTCTTCGATGATTCATTGGTTACTCCTGTTGTTGTATACGTCGTTTTTGCTCAATATATTTTATTTTCAATATCTTATGTGTTTAATATAACAGTGAAATGGAAATAGATAATGGAAGAAAAATATTAGCAACATAATGACAAAGATGGCGACGATAAAACCCATTTCAAGACCAAGTTGAAGCAAAACGTTCATTTAATACACAATGATATCTGAGTACATCTCATGAAATGCTTCTAAGAACGGTAAGAGTAAATGAAATTATTAATTTAATGGTTAATATTGCTCGTGAAATGATTTTGTCTAAATGCAGATAAATATTTTACTGGTGTCGATTAATAAAACGAGTAGAGAAAGTAATCACGTATAAATGTACAAATTAAGTTTATTTAGCACCATTCCTACTACATTACGGGGAGGAAATATATAAGTAAATACACATTGATAATTATTATATGGTTTCATTATAACAATGTTTCTACCAGTAATTTCAGAAATTATTGCGGTAGATATCTTTGAATAGATAAATGAAAATATATACGGACTTCTAGTTCTTATAAGAACAAAAATCAGATTTGTTTTAAAGATTACACACGATTTTTCATGCATTTCTTTCTAGTAGTTGTGCATTCAGTGTTAGTTTCGGGCTCGAAAATTCAATTCATGTTTTGTTATAACGGCTGAGATTCTATAATAAGAAAACCAAAAAATTAATATCGCAACCACAGAGAAAATAGACTTTTAGTCCTTCTTTGATTTTTTTCTCCTGGCTTCTGTTGTTGATTTGAAATATGCGTTAAAGTGGGATAATTTATTTCTTTAAAATCCTAAAAGAAATCACTGTGCCATTAAACAAAAAAGCTGTACTTGAAATATATAAGCCACAAGCATCAAACAAGTATCGTATTTCTGATGATAGGGAGAGATGAACATAATCCAATCTCATTAAGCGTCTTACTTCACAAGACTGAAGTTAACAATCCAGGGTAGGCTGACCTTATCAAAAGGGAGATAACTATAGTGGACCTATCAAATACTTCCGCGGTTGATTATAGACGATGGCGAAATAACGGGCTTTGCAAGACAAGTGATTTTGCATTACGTTAATGGAGAGGAGGAGGAAACCTATGATTTGGATGAGAAAGGAAAAGCGAAAGCAGAAGACATCCTAAAAAGAACAAAACAGGCCGTAATAAATCACGCTTAATCACAAAGTACAGTCGAACATTGAGGTTAAATTAGACTCTAAGCTACAGAGCGTTGTCAGTTATCCAAGTGGTGATGAGAAGAAAAGAGAGTGCGCTTTGTGTTTTGAGCGTTTTCAAGATAAGAATAATGCTGCTTAATATAATAGAAATTCTCTCTTTTTGAAAAAGGTAAGATTTTCTAAAAGAAGAATATATTGTAAAAAATATAATAACGTTTGATTTCCATAAGAATGGCAGTGAAGATTTTAGCAAATGGTCAGATTTGAAGAGCTAAAACGAACGCAACGTGGCTGATTCATCTGTGATTACTGCAAGTTCTATAATCGGAATCATCACTATTTTGGAAGGGTGAAATGATCGCGAGAGAAACTAGAATGTTATTTGCTGAAATAGGAAATACGTATAAATACGTAATTCTTTACGGTGAATGAAAGCGTAACAATATTAAAAAAATGCCACAGGAATCTCGAGTTGATGTGTTTAGCATAGGGGAAGAGTATTAGTGTAAATGTCATGTTCTTTGGAATCCCACACAAACGGGGAATATCTATTTTAGAAAAAGGTAACCGCTTTCGCCAAATTAATGCATTACACAACGACATTTGCAAAACAAGATGTATGTATGGCACCAAATGTACGTCATAAGTTTTGTGAAATGTGCTTACGGGATAATGGCGGATATTGTGACTTTCGAACAAAAATATTTCATATTATTATTATTATTATTATTATTATTATTATTATTATTATTATTATTATTATTATTATAAGAAAAAGAAGAAGAAGAAGAAGAAGAAGAAGAAGAAGAAGAAAAAAAAGAAGACATCACTGTAATTTCTATGCTAACAGATACTGTTCTTACACTTCTTGCTCATGTAACTTTCTTCCGACATTTTGCTTTCCAGTCAACATTGATATTTAAAAAAGTCTACATGCAACGCCAATCGTTATTTTTTGTCTTCTTAATTCATGTTCTTATATTGTTCTATCTCTTTAATAATGTCTTTTACTGTTTTCACAAATTCGTTCAGACTTAGTAACTAATTGTATCTTAGTGGTTCCATTACCTTACTTGGGGTGAAATGATTTAAGAAAAAGAAAAGAAGACTATGTGGGATACGACCATCTTGATTGACAAGCATTTGGAGAGCAGTCGCTCTGGTATCATGCATATGCACAAAACAGGTATAAATGCATTCTTATCGACGTTTCATTACCTTAGATAAGTAAAGTAAAGGTCAGGATACAGAGGTATAATAAACCTGGTAAGGTATTTCTGAGAAATGTACCAGATAGCAGCTCAATGTGGTCTTTTCGTAGTTGGGCGCATTTGTGGTTATTTCCAGGTATCTTTCTGCCGCAGGGGGCAATTAGTAATACCTGACCTCATTAGAACAGCTCATATGCTGAGGACAATATTGTAACTGATATGACCTTTGTGTTTTTATTTTCACTAAAACATCGTCGTTGCTCAGGTGTTGAGTCTATTATATTCTCAGCATCTTTCTTTAGAACATCATCAGATGAGATATGACAATCATCAACCAACTTAAAAATCTAAGAGTTGGTGAGGATATCAAAACTACTACTATTAAAAAGAAGAAAATATAGACATCATTTTCAACATTCATAGGAGACCATAAAATCACTATTTCTTTTAAATGAACCAGATAAATTGGCATATATATATATATGTATATAAGCTAATATAGCAGTTCCAGTAATAAACGATCAGGTGACTTGTCGTAGACGTGGCAGTGTCATCGGTTTAAAATATATCTGTTACAGAATATTAAAAATTCAGTTAATATAAGGGACTTCAAATTGAACAGAGAAAGAGTCACCTTAAAACTAGTTATCCCTATGTTATTTGGCGTCCTGGAAATGCTAGATATAACGAAACGTCTGTACTGATAAGGATATTATCAAAATTGCTGTCAAACGCTGCCTACAAAGGGCATTAAATAATACAGCATGGAACTACCCATTTATTCAGAACTATATTAGCAATGTAAGAATATAACAACGTACGTGTTAAACAGCACTTAACATCAGAACTTTTCAATATACATGTATATACTACTATTAATTAATCTCGATGTAAGAGACTATACTAAATAATAATAATAATGTCAATAATAATAATAATAATAATAATAATAATCAGGATTGAGTTGAGTAGTATTACACTGGACAATGTGAAATTACTTTGGAAAAGATGTTAATAAACACTGGTGTGATCATTAGCCAACACCGCTTACAGAAATAGAAGACATAAGAATTCTATGGGATTACACCATCTTTTCAGACGGGAATATTCGCGTAGATGGTCTGCACATAATTGTCAAATTCCGAAAATCCAAAAAAGTGCCTACTAATTGATATGGCTTGGCCAGTGAAATGTAAAATAGCAACCAATGAATTTGAAAAACTATCGAAGTATAAAGACCTAAAAGACGAAATAGATAACGTGGAAATTGAAAACAAGAATAATACCAATCATATTAGTGAGCTTGGAAAGATAAAAATGGAACACAACAATAGTTTGAAAAAAAAAACACTCTGGAAATCTCAACTGAAGAGAAATAAAACAACACAGACACTCGGAAGAACTTTGTTCATGTAACGTAAGTGATGGTATGGGAGTTAGAAAAATAAATCATGAAATGTAGCTATAACAACACACAATTACCTGCTTAGATCTCGCCGCAGGTTAGGTAGGTAGTGTGACCGTAGCAAAAATCGAATCATAATGATAATGATAATATACTTAAAAATTACATTTATCACGACTGTGATAGGGGCATTGGATATGATAAATAAGGCTGCCGAAAATCATATACGTAAAATTCCTGGACACGTCAGATTACAGAGATGCAAAAGATTACTTTGTGAGGAACTGTACATATCATCTGCCATACCTTTTCCATCTAAACGAAATGTTCCAAATATGCATAGAAACTCTCCTAAAGGGTGGTATTTGTACAATTTAATTATTATTATTATTATTGTTGTTGTTGTTGATGTTGTTATTTTTCTATTACCGCTTCCCTTTGATTATCGAAGTTACGTATATTTTTATTGTACATTTTCTTTTCGTCTGGTTTACAACGAGTATATACGTTCTTCTGACCTGGTATCGAAGATCTAATTCCTATAAAGAAAAGAATAATGAATCGGTATATATCATCGGTACTCCTATCTGACAGAGAGTGCTGGACCATCTCATCACAGACTAAGAAGAGACCTGAGTCAACAGAAATGTTGTTCTACAGAAGGATGTTGATAATATTATAGACAAAGCAACGAAGATATATTAGAGAAAATGAAAATATAAAGGACAATTTTACTTATTATCAAAAGGAGATGCATATTTATTTGTTTTTGGTTGTTACTTATCAACATTTTAAATCTTATTTATTATAAGTGAACCACTTCCAACAAAATGCATTAAATAATATTGTTTTTACTACAGAGGTATTTTTATGGTAACAAAAAGGACATTTCTGCTGCCAAACTTAGCTGAAATATCTAGAGCACAAAACAAGGAAAGAATGTTTGTAAATTTGATCGTAAAACGGGACAAAGAAAACCAGCATACACCCTACATAACGAGCTTATGCAAATGTTTGGAAGAACAAGTATTAGGAGATATAATGACCAACTTTCCTAAGGTCTATATAGGATAGAATATTGCGGAGAGTTATGGTTGCCCATGTCGTGAAGGAACAATGTACATAGGAGAGGAACAGACATGCGAAACTAGCTCAGACCCAATCATTTTTCAACGTGGATGATACAGGATTCATATTCTTCTATCAAGGTATTTAAGCGTATATTTATTCCATGCGATATGTTAAGAGAAGACGCCCCAGCTCCCAAGTTAAAATGTCGACATCGAAGCCATATCACTCCGCGAAAATACTGACCTCACTAATTGTACTCAGGAGGATTGTCAATGTATTATCTCCAATATGTTAGGTTCCACTTGTAATAGTAGGTCTCCCGCATACCGCATACCTCATGGAGTAATGAACACCACCTTCCAACAAGGATCTGTGTTTATAAGGAGGTGTTTCCGTAAAGGTGTGTGTTTTATACATGTGACAAATCCTGGTTTCCTTGATCCGTGTGAGCACGTTATTCATCATTGCACAGCTTCTCGACCATTTTATCCCCTCATCAAATCTATGTTCCCAAGCAAAACAGGGTTAATCCCGGAGGACAATGCAACGGGTCAACGGGCCTAGGTTGATTTTAATTTGATTGAGGAGAATTATGGTGATTCTTGACAAATGGTCTGGCTACTACGTTTACCCCACATGAGTCTCATCGAGAAGGCTATGAACACATTTAGTAAAGATGGCATGGGTCAATTTATCTCTGGATGTCTTCCAACCGCTTATAGAATTGATCTTACGTCTAATTGCTTTGCTAGGCCTGCGCAGATGGGATCCTACGCAAAATTAAATATGTCCTCAATGATTTTCACACATAAATATATATATATATATATATATATATATATATATATATATATATGTCGCATGGAATAATAATATATAATATATTTGTCCATTTCATAATGTGTATATATATATATATATATATATATATATATATATATATATATATATATATATATATATATATATATATATATATATATACAGGGTATTGATTAGAAATTAATTATAGTAGATTTACTGTCTTAAGCTTTTGGGAAGTATTAAATGGCTAAGTGTAAGACATGTTGTATATATATATATATATATATATATATATATATATATATATATATGCGTGTGTGTGTGTGTGTAATTTGGCAGCAACTTTTCTTTTAAACATGGTCTGTTGAATGTCAAAGACAACATAGCCCTGCATATTCTTTTTTGAATTTTATCATATTTTCTAATGAGACATTTTACTTGAAAATTATATTGAAATAAATAGAAGCAGTATTTAGGAGGTTAATATTATTTTTGGCAAAATCAATTTGTCTTTTAACAAGATATTCTTTGTAATCCCTGGTGATAAGAAAGGTGGCTGCCAAATTACACATATTTTAAACTGCATGATCCCTCAGCTTTATATGATACCAACACCAGGGATTACAAAGAATATCTTGTTAAACGACAAATCGATTTTGCCAAAAATAATATTAACCTCCTAAATACTGCTTCTATTTCTTTTAATATAATTTTCAAATAAAAAGTCTCATTAGTAAATATGAGAAAATTCAAAAGAGAATATGCAGGACTATGTTGTCTTTGACATTCAACACAACATATATATATATATATATATATATATATATATATATATATATATATATATATATATATATACATATACATATATATATATATACATATATGTATATATACATATATATATATATATATATATATATATATATATATATATATATATATATATATGTATGTATGTATGTATGTATAACATGAGTTTGAGAGAAACGTAAATTAAATTTACCATATTTCTAAGAGAAGTGCACTCAACGGTGTTCAGGTATAAATATACCATGGGCATAGGAACCAACACCGCATGGCAACTTGCACGTTAAATTACTTTCAAGTCAAACTTTACCTTTGAAACTCAAAATGTTTATACAATTTAAATGGAAATAAATGGAATGCACAACATTACTATTAGAGCGTTAAATTATCTGAGAAAATAGTCGGCACTAATGAAAGAATAAGCAGAAAAATGCTTCCTCATGTCCTCCTTATTTATAAGCTTCCAGGTATATATATATATATATATATATATATATATATATATATATATATATATATATATATGAAGAAATATAGTCTTAAAGTGTGCTATATTTATGGGATAAAGTACTCAATATCAGAGATAGTGCGTGTGTAAATATAAAAGTGAACATAGAAGTCAGCACTTAGAGGCGACAGTCTGTTTCATGCTGTTGCAATCGTCAGGCAATTGACGATTGCACTAGCATGAAACAGACTGTCGCCTCTAAGTTTTTGACTTCTATGCTCACTTTTATATATATATATATATATATATATATATATATATATATGCATGTATAGGTCTTACAGGAACATGATCTCAAGGTCGATAAATCCGTATGAATACCATTAACCGTGTTTAATTCGTACCACACATTGTAGACACGTATTTATTCGCTCTTTCTCACACATACACATACACACGCGTGTGTGTATAAACTAACATACATATATAGAGCTAAAATACTGAATCCTAGTGATATAAAATATTAAAACTGATCCACAAAAAATGCTCAATCTATCTAATATTACAGGGAAAATCATTAGTTCACAATAAAATCCAAAATTACTTCATATGTGGAAAAGGCGTTTTTCAACCGACTAGACTCGTCAGTCTCATTCAATCCCCGTATATCCTGAATTCATGTCGGAATTGGAAATTTAACTGTGACAGCTACAAAAATGTCGAAAAACTAATACAGAATATATCCATTTCAATGTTACAGTCAGGCGAAAGGCACGAGTCAGCGGTCAGGAGATGGTGGAAGGTATTAATCTTAAAGAGAAGAGATTACATAAAAGTAAACCCAGATATTAACCTTACGACATCAAATTGGATTTATATGAATAATGAATGTTAATTTGAAACTAAGAGAGGAATAATTATTAAAAAAATAACTTAGATTATATAGATAAAGTTATGTTTAAAAATACAAAATCATACTTAAATTGTACTCTTCCAAAGAAAAACCATATTTAAAAATAATATATATTTTAATAAATTAAACATAAGTCATATTGAAATAATTTATAATAAAAATAATTAAAATTATATTATAAATAATTATATTTAATATAAAATAAATAGGTTATATTAAAGAATAAAAATAATTATATTTAATATAAAATAAATAGGTTATATTAAAGAATAAAAAATATATAGAAATATAAATATAAGATGAAATAAATTATATATTTCGAAATAAATAATAAATAAATAAATAACTTTAGAGATAAGTTTAATCAAAAAAAAGTTTTATTTAAAAATATAAAGTTATACTGAAAAATACAAAGTTAAAACTAAAAAGTTAAATTTATGAACAACCCTAAATATATAGATAAAATCTAAAGAGGTGTAAGTGATAAAAAGCAAGAATGGATTAAATCCGACAAATATTTTAATATATTTTCTGTCTATACCATATTTTTAAAATATTTAATCCATTGCATATAATATGTTGTGATTGTTTACGTCAGGCAGAAATGAATTATCGAGAAAGGTCGTCGAATATGTGTGTTTACAAGCAGTAATTTCAACTTTGCTAAACCAGAAGTCCTCTGTGGATGAATGGTTAAATGCACGTTAGCCCAAAACAATCCGTTTTTCAATGTTTGTTTAAATTGATCAATTAAAAGCTTAAAGTAATGCTCTCTTGTTTGTTTTCTAATAAAATGTAAATGTTTCGCAAATATATTTTGATTAATGATACAGTATTTTATATTTTTAAACCCTTTTGTTTGTGGCCTTAGGATGTTGACCAGGGTTGTGTGTATGTGTATATACATACATATATATATATATATATATATATATATATATATATATATATATATATATATATATATATATATATATATATATATATATTATGCTTTATTTTACATAATGAAAATAAAGCATAAATATTATATTTTCCCTTATAGAAAATAAAGCATAATATTTTTTTTTTAAATCCACGTTACAACCAAAAACATTTGCGGTTTTTCTTTTCTTTTTAATATATATATATATATATATATATATATATATATATATATATATATATATATATATATATATATATATGGTAGTTAAAAGTAGGTAAATAGAATGCAACTCAAATCATCGGTGTATATATGAAAAATCATACGAGGAATCGCTTCTGGAAGAATTGAGAAATTCTAGTGTTTTCTGTTAGGTATCTATAATTTAATGACATGCAACATTGAAATATAAGCATTCACTTACGTGCTGATATTTTAATTAAAAATCATAATCTTTTTAACAACAAACCACCACCTACGTAGATCAGTGAGTTCAAGTCATCACATAGGAAGACGTTGGCGTCGTTGAATTTCACACCTTCTTTCCCTCGTCTGTGACTCGTCAACCAGCTGGCGCCAAAAGGTAATCGGTAATTATCGGTCCTTGAATAAGTCCATTAACAGGACATAATTGGTATTGATTTCTTGATAATTACATCCGTTATTGTAATAATAACAATGAAGATGATTGTAAGAAGCAGAAGAATTTACTAATGGCCAGCTAAGCCAAAGTTACGTAGTTTACAATCTGCTTGTGAAAGGAATTTAATCTGCTTCGACACGCACTGAATATAAAGTCCCGTGAGAAAATTGTTATTAAACTGCAGGTAGTTCTAAGACGAAATATAATTCACTCTAAATTTCTGAGGATTTATTATTATTTACATTACCTTCATTCGTACAATTGTCCTCATCTTTATTCTTGTTAGAACGTTTCAACCGTTGTACACTCCGGCCTTCGTCAGTTATCTAATCGAAATGGACGAACACTGTAGAGTTAGACTTCTTAAAGTGTCAGCGCATATACTAGGCTATCAAGATCTACTCAGTGGGCATCGCATAGAAATAAATACGATAGGGTAGCATTTCATAAAGAAAGCACTAGATACAGCTGTAAGAAAAGAGAAAAACATTTGTGAATGCAAACATTTATGCAAAACAGCAGCGGTAGCATTAATCTGCAGAGAACTTTAGGCTCCCATATCGAACGAGAAACTCCAGCAAACACGTAAATGCGTAGTAAAGTAGAATTGGCAGAAGCATTGGAGATACTAAAATAGGTCAGCTGCTATATAACTTGGTTCTCTGTGTGGTTCGAGACTATTTTTCTCTCTAGGAATTATCCTACATATCTATAAGTCTACCATTAGCTCATGCTTAGAATACTGCTGAATACTGGACCGGTGTCATTGCTATTTATCTAGAGCTCATTGAAAAAAAATCCAATGAATAATCAGCAATATTATTGGCGCTGTACTGACGTCTCGTCTTCAGTCCCTTTCTCACCGCTTTAATGTTGCCTCCGCGCGCTTTTTTCATGAATACTTTCATTGTATTTGTTTGTATGAGCTCTTCGATATGGTACCTCGACCTTTTTAATTCATACGCAGTACTAGACTAGCGACGAGGTCTAATCGATTTACAGTTGAGTTGACTAGACTGAACCGTACTTTCTATGCTAATAGATTCTTTTCTTTCACTTCTCCATTGTGGAACTCTCTTCCGACTCTGTGCTTTTCAGCCGACTATAATCTTTAAACATTTAAATACAATGCCAAAAGCTATCTACTCTCCTCCGGATTGCTTTTCTTTTGTTCTCGCTCCTTAGAAATGTTTCTGTTTTCTAATTCTTTCACATACAGTAGCCTCTTGTGCTTTAGTGTTTTACATTACTACCTTGCCTGGGGTGAACTCGATTCAAAAATGATAAGTAATATCAAATATGAGAGATTTAATCTTCATGTTACCCCACCCTTTCTAACACGGAACAAACCTGTGTCACATCTGCAGATACGTTACATTTTGACTGGAGTAAAATCTTTGTTCCAATCAGCTATCTTTCTCAGAAAAAGCTAATGCTTATCTCCAAATTGGTTATAAAGTTATGGTAATTCTCGCGAGGCATGGTGGAGTAGTGGATAGCTACTCGGATTGAGGAATCTGAGAGCCGAGTTCGAAATCTATTACATTCACTTACGTGCTAATACCCTTGGAAACGGTGTGATTCCTCTTCTTCTTCCCCAGCTATGGGTAAATAACAGGACAAACCGGGTTCTATAGCCTTAGATGTCAACTGGTCTACCGCAGAAAGAAATGGCAACCTACTGCGGGAAAAAATTGTCTCGTCAGTCATGTATCGAAAGATACATGCTCGCCTAAGCGTGTATCACGCATGGCACATAAGTGACTGAATTTTGCGAAGCACTGGAGTTTTAAAAATATTCAACACTATTCAAAGAACATCAGAAACCTTTTTGTCACTTAACAATACATATAGAAGTTTATTAAATTTATTTTAGGCACATTTCTAAATAAAAATCACTAATTTAGATTATGAGTGCACGTTTCAATATCTGAAATGTATAACAAACTTTTTGATAAGTTATAAGGCAAAATATTTGCATGTTAAAAGCTAACTTGTGTAACCGGCACAACAATATCATTACGGTTGGATATAATCTCCTGAAATACTTCTAGTACATGAAATTCTTTGAACATCACTCATTTTATATGCATGTCTGTTTGCACATGCCTAACTTCTCTAAAAAGATGTTACGTAAAGAAAAGAAATGATCGTGAATTCAATCAAATAATAATAATAATAATAATAATAATAATAATAATAATAATACTCAGCACAGCATGGATAGATTACCGTAAACCCTTTGATAGTGTACCATATTCTTGGATCCTTAAGACTTTGGAACTGTACAAAGTCTCCTTTGTGAAAGTAGATTTCCTTAAACGCTACATGGGAATGTGGAAAACCACATTATACGTAAATCACACCAGAGGCACTGCCACTCACAACCACCTGAATATCCGACGAGGAATCCTTCAAAGAGACTCCCTTTCACCCATTCTGTTTTGTATGTCCTTAATCTCCCTTACACATGAACTAAACATTAATAGCTATGGACAAAATGTAAACAAACAATTTTCAGTAACCTGCTCTACATAGATGATTTCAAACTCTTTGCTAAAGAGGACAATGAGCTGAAGGGTCACCCCAATACTGTAAAATGTTTCGGTGACGACATATGCATGGATTTAGGATTAGATAAATGTGCAAATGCAAAATTCAAGTAAGGGATAAATGCAGAAACACACCCAACATACCTAGATTTAGACAGAATGTATTCGGAACTGGAAAAAGAATATTACAGGCATCTAAGAATTGGAGATGTAATACATCATACCAAATGTAGGAGAAATTAAGAAAAGAATACTCAAGTCGTGTGCGTCTGGTAAGGAATACTGAGCTGAATTTTTAAACAAATTGACTGTTCCCGTGGTGCAATACAGTTTCAACATGCTTAACTGGACCATAGCTGACATTAAGTGAATGGACGCCAAAACAAGAATTCTTCTCACTTGCCACCGCATGCATCATCCCAAGTTCAACTGTTGTTGGTCCTGTCTACTTCGGCCCCACCCTGCTCCGCCCACGCCGTGTTTCTTGATCACAGAGATGTTGCGGATCAATCAATCGTCGGTATGGTAGCGCTTATTCAAACCACGACGAGCTGCGCTATGATGAAAAAAGAAATAGAAATGCCTTTTTTGCAGACGTTATAACAGCGAAAAAAAAATCTTCGCGACAGTTTTTGATTTGGTTTATTTAGTTCCTATGTTTCCCACGAAAATCCCTTTAATGACACAATTGCCTATCGGTGCGAATGTCATGGAACAGATCTCAACGTGTGGAATTTTCTCGGCAGTTGGTCACGTGGATTTCAGTAGCTCTTTCGCCGTAGTCTTGCGTGGTCTTCCGTCTGCAACTCTAACTCTAACTCTAACTACCTGAGTCTCTCGACCGCACCGCTTATATTGATTTTGATTCAAAATCGGATTGGGGTCTAACGGTTTTTGTTAATTTGCAATGATTACAAAAATAATTAATCTTTTAATTTTAATTATCGGGAGGAGTAAAAACGAACATGTTTTGGCTTCGGGTATTAAAATAGGCTGAAATAAATACCCAGTTCAGTACAGCAGTTTTGCATATGAGTCTCCAACCTTAAACAGTTAGCCATGTTCACAAGTGACTAAATCACTATAAATGACTGTTCCTGGGCTAGTGTAGGAGTGTTATAGTGAGTCGTTTCTTTCAGCTTAAAGGATTAGTTAGCAAAGGTGTCTTGAGGGTGATATCTAGATACGTGTGAAGATTCTAACTCGAAGATCGTCTGAGTGGAATGGGTTACTCGACCTGAAAGTAATTCTAACGACACACATGCCGCAAGGTTAAACGCCAATTTATCAAAATCTGTGAAATTATCACGCAATTTTATTCATAGGGCATAGGTCTGATATACAGTTTTGAAAATGGAAATTATCATTTCCAAGCCGTCCGTCTTTATAATGAGTTCCAAAAATGTTCAATGTCTCTTTCTGAAGTATAGAAAATGATGGGATTCTGGAAACTAATATACTTTCGATACAAATACATATATATATATATATATATATATATAGAGAGAGAGAGAGAGAGAGAGAGAGAGTGAGAGAGAGAGAGAGGGGGGGCATATTTATAAGGCCAGCTGAATTTTATCTTTAAACTTTAGCAATTGAATATTTTTGCAATATTTTGTATATTATTATATAGTATTAATAATCCGAAAGATTCAAATAATTTTTAGGAGTAGAAAATTATTTATAGTAAAATTGTTCCAAAATTAAAAACAACGATTGGTGCATAATTATGAGGACTTTTAAAAAAAAAGAGCGCTGCAAATTAAAATAGTTTATATCAACAATCGCTGAAAGTTTTAAAATTATTATTAATAATTTACCAGCATTTGTGCGTAAAAAATGCTATAAACTCTTTGTGTACAAAATTGTGTGAACTTGATAAAGGTGCAAACAATCGCACTCAAAAATGAAAATTTCACGAGTAGAGAATTTGCTGTTAGGATTAAGAGTTCAAAAACGGTTATTAACAAATTTTTATCAAACACGGAAGAATATGCAGCCAGGAATAGATCCGGAAGAAGCAAGAAATTAAGTGATGAGGATATTAGAGCGATCACAATAGAAGCAAGCAATGGCCTCACATCGTGTTCTAAGATCCAGGCAACTCTGGAATTGGGTGTTTCATGCTGGACAGTTTGGAGAGAATTTAACAGATCGTCTTAATTCAGTTATGGCAAGCTTATGAACACTCCATGCTTGCCCGAGCACCATATATCCGAGCGCTTCAATTGGGTCAAAGCTCATATGACTTGGACAAGCAATGGAAAGGTGTGGCATTTTCCGGTGAAAAAAATAATTTGAATGGCCCGAATGGATTATCTTATTATTGGCATGACCTTAAAAGGAGGAAGGAGTGTTATGATTTGGGCGGCATTCAGATTCAAAGGCAAAACTCTCGTTGTTTTTATCTGGCACGAGACTTGATGCTTTGGGTTATCAGAATTGGCTGTCTACTGCTCTGTTGCCTCATGGAAAAAACTGATGGTCGAAATTGTGTGTTTCAGCAATACAACTATACTGTTCACAAAGCCAAATCCACTATGGAATGGTCGTAAGCTAACGGAATCAATGTTATGGGTTGTCCCACCAGATCACACTATATTAATCCTATCGAGAATATTTGTGGGATATTGGTTAGACGAATATACAAGAATGGGCATCAATTTAATAACAAGGTAGAACACAAAAGTGAAATTCTAAAAACCGGAGATTCATTTAATCAAAACGACATTCAGATGTTAATCTATTCTATAAAAAATAGAGTGTTTGAAGTAGTAACAAATCACGGAAAATAAACTAAATATTAATTTCTATAAATTTTTAGTGTTTTTCACTTTTGTAATAACATTTCTTAATGGCGCATAATTATGTATCAATCGTATTTACAATAACTGATATTCTACCCATACTAATTATTGAAACATTCAGAACTTTAATACTATATAATAATATAAACAAAATTAAAAAATAGCTCAATTGCTAAAGTTTAAAGATAAAATTCAGCTGGCCTTATAATTATGCACCGAACTCTATATATAATTATTGACACAAATTGAGACGTATGAATGCGGTTTGAAATGGTATC
>OZ038495.1:60953697-61001197 GCA_964036315.1 Acanthosepion esculentum | reverse complement strand
GAGATAGAGGATATGTAAATATAAATATAAAACTGAACTTTGAAATCAACACTCAGATGCGACAGTCTGTTTCATGCTAGACGCAATCGTCTGGCCTTGAGCATTGGATTCTTTCTCGACTATATATATATATATATATATATATATATATATATATATATATATATATATATATATATATATTTATATATATATATATATATATATATATATGTATGGGCCATTAGTGCATTGTGGGTTATCCAATATGTAGATCCTTTTGGCTGGTGTGGCTTGTTTATTTATTCATTCGTGTTAATTCATTTTTTTATTTTAATTATTTATCTGTTCGTTTCGCTTTTCGATGTTGTATTAACGTAGTAAAAAAATTGCGGCTATTTGCTTAGGTCGCTTATTTAATACTTTGTTTTGGTCTGGGAAGATAATTAAAGCTAATTATTCGTCCACTTTTTGGATTGATTGCCGTAGACTATTCTGTTATTTTGGCGGTCTGACGATTGTGTCTAGCATGAAACAGGCTGTCGCATCTGAGTGTTGACTTCAATGTTCACTTTTCTGTATCTATCTATCTATCTATCTATCTATCTATCTATCTATCTATCTGCCGTAGAATTGTTTTTAGTCTAATAACAGTTAAATCACCTCAAATGTTAAAAAAAATTGTAAAAACTAAGTTGACTTTTCGAACGTATCTCGATGAGATTCTATCAGGAAAATAGATCTGGCGTGACAGTGATAATGACTATGTACTGTTGAAATGGCCACCAAGTCACGCTTACGATTTTTTCTATGGAGCAATGTGAAAGGACAGGTCCATATCTCCTCTCTTTCTAGAAGCCTAAAGGAACACATAGAATCACTACAGCGCTGGAGAATGTTACGCAAGACATGCTAAGACGTTTTTGGAAAATGCTGGAGTACCGACTTGAGGTGTATTTTGTGACATGTTGCGTGCATATTGAACTCGGTTATAAAACCTACATCCTTTTGAATATCTTGCTCGAATATTTAATTTCGTTTACCTCGGAGATGTAGTTACTCAGGAATTCACATTTTAAATGGTGTCAATTTTTTGTTGTTGGGGGGACCCTGTCTGCTGCTGTTCTAATGCTAACCTCTTCGTAACGAATAGAATATTCTGTCAGCTGATAATGCTTATAGCACGTATGTAATGCGTTAAAAATACCCTTTCTCCGTAGCGTGCCGCTATAGCCTCGAGGATTGATCCCGGCTTGAATCGATCGCGTGTCTAGCCACACGGATGTGCTGTGATACAGCGGAACAATCTGTCTGTTGATGACTATATGCGCACATGTTCGTCGGTTAAATACTTTGGGAGAAAGGGTATTTCATGGCTGCTACTAAGCTCTTCTTAATGAATAGAGCATTCTGGCAGCTGAAAATGCTCAGATAACGTATATAATGCGTTAAATATTCCAATTCTCCGTAGCGTAGGGCTAAGAGACTCCGACTGATCTCAAATCAAGTCAGTTTCGATCCTAGCTTGAAGCAATCGTGTGTCTAGTCCCAGTAAATAGCTGCGAAATTGTCTGGTTGTAGATCACTACACATATATATATATATATATATATATATATATATATATATATATATATATATATATTGTTGTGGGGCAGACCATTTTGCACGAGATGGATTCGTCCAAAGTATAATTATACTGACAGAGAGAATGCCTGCAAGTGGAGATACGTTGAATCAGGGTCAGAGATACGGGGACAGTACACAGGTGTTCACAGAGAGTTATACGAGAGTCCAGCGAAACAGATAATTACGGCTTCACTTACAGAGACTTGTACCTATACTTTCTACGAAGCCGCATTCCTGGACTACTAATCTTCATTTCAAGTCTGTATTCTTACGTTTAATACACTTATTTTTCTATCCCAATTACTGGCGTTGTTTATTTATTTGTGCAGTATTCCATTCCCGGAATCCACAACAATATATATATATATATATATATATATATATATATATATATATATATATATATATCATCGTGTGTAACAATATAATTATCCATCCCACTTTCTTCCCAAAATATTGAGAGGAAAAAGATCATTCAAGCCTTCAGTAATGGTGCCAACATTTATACTCTAGCATCTATCAAGAATTATCAAGAAAATGGTGAATAAATTTTAAAAAGAGAGAACAGTAGACAGGATCCAGAGGTCACAATAGGACGAGGGATCATCATTTGAACTTAGAGCCAATGAGATCAATTAGAAAATATCTAAATCAATTCATAAGACGTTTGGCACGAGAGAGAGGAGTTTCCGCTATGAGAGTCCAAAGAGCAGTAAAAAAAAGGCTTAGAGACTAAATCGTACGTGAACGTGTGAGGCCCCATGTTACTCCAGGATAGGAAGGTTAGTAAGAAGGGAGATAATCTTGAATAAGTTGAAAAATGAGCCTGGAATAATAAATGTCTATTAGAAATTTATTTGAATCTTTTATGAGCTTTCGATAATTACTTATGATTAATTAATGATGAACATGTCATTTTCGTTTATCATCGACTTCATCACGATACCTCTATTAAGCTTAGAGATAATTATACATTATTACTGCTCAAATTAGAGTCCAGTAGTGTTATAAAAACGTCGGAGAATTCCAGTAAGATAACTTTAATCCTTTCTAAGATACAATGGTACAGAGCTTAATCTAACCATTGGTCAATTTATTTGTTACACGATTTTGACAATTTTGCTGTAACACCAGATATATATATATATATATATATATATATATATATATATATATATATATATATGAACAATGAGGTCAACATGGAGGCGTAAACACAGTTCAAACTCGAAATGTATAATTAAAATCAAATGATAGATAGCTTTTTTAAGAAGTCAAGGATCGTTTTATTACTGTATTCATATTATGAAAACCTTCCACTTCTAAAACGATTAAAATTCAATATTTTTATGATTCTACCAAATGTCGTTTGTAGTGAAAGGTCTAGAGAATTCTTGTCGACTAAATTCTCCAGTTTTTTGTCGACAAGCTAATAGTCGATGGAAGAAACATTTACAGACGTAATAAATGTTTATGAATCTAAATCTGCTTCTTTTTTTTTTTACAGATATTCGTGTTTTAGTTTTTTTATTTCCAAAGTTTAATTATTTTTAGTTACTTAAACGTATTTAACATGGGGACAACTAAAATATGTCAAGATGAGTAATAATATTTTATCGCGTAAATTGTTCAAGTATTCCGACATCTGAACACTTGGGTAGATTGTCATTATTTTCATACCGAAACTCTCTAAATCCATTTAATATCGACTGAGCCAAATGTTACAAAAAAAAACAATAAAGAAAATGTTCCTTCTACTTTTTTTTCTGCTGTCAAACAGCAATGTATCTTCCCACATTTGTACCAATTAAATGTGAAATTCTCACTCACCTGCTGGCGTTGAAAGTATCGCCTCACCTCTATCGTTTCTTTCATTTGAAAATATATCATTCTTGTTGATTCTGGCGCGGTTCTCGTTACATATTGATGTTCCCTAAGGCAATTCATTCAAAGTCAACCAACATCTCACTTGACAAGTAGGAATAATTTAGTTATTTTTGTATCGTACTTCTTGTTTTTGAATTCCTTCATTTTTCATTATAATGATTCACACACACACACACACACACACACACACACATATATATATATTGTGTATTTAGGCAGCAATCCTTCGTTCATACATGCTTCATTAAATATGACACACAATGTGATTTGATTAAGTTTTCATGTACAATGTCTCATATGATCGCATAAGTTCTTTCTTTTCAGCAGATAAATTATTTAAAAAATGCCCAAATATTTTATTTTTCACTATGGCTTTTAATCATTTTCACGAAAGAATTTTATCTATTTTTAATTGTAAATAGATTGTTGTCTGTATGCAGTTAATATTATAGAATGTTTTATTTTCAAAATAAAGTCAACATTGTGTTGATATTTGATATTATTTTCTATGTTTAGATATACATAAACACACGCAAATACACACACGTATATATATATATATATATATATATGTGTGTGTGTGTGTGTGTGTGTGTGTGTGTGTGTGTGTGTGTGTGTGTTGATAATAAATTCACCGTGTAAAAAGTTTAATATCATGGATATCATCTCAAACACCTGGTCTCATGTAATATCCATTCACACACACACACATTCGCGAGCGCGCACACACACACATATGCATATACAGGGTTTGTGTATACATATATATATAATGTATGTATATATATATATATGTATACTGGTATATATATATATGTATATATATATATATATATATATATATATATATATATATATATATATATATATATATATAGATAGATAGATAGATAGATAGAAACTTGTGGAAAAAATTAAAATGAAAAATATGAATGCATATGTAGTCACTGCACAAGTTGAGCAGAAAAAATATCTAGCCTTGTCAATGAAATCGTTTGCTCAAAGATTCTGTGCCATAATGTCGCCGTGTTCGGCCCTGAGTGTTGAAAGAAATCTGAAAATAAATGAGCAGAAGTAAAAGGAGGACAATACGATATATCAATAGAATAAAACAATTAACTCCACGAAATTTAAATGAAGGGTACATTTCGAAATTCCATGATGTTTACCCGGATCAACTGACACCTGAAGAAGACAGGACCGTTCAACAGTCGAAATGTTATAATAATAAGAAAGAATGAGAATATTAGCCCGAATTTAAACAAAGTATTGGGAAAAGTATGAATCCTCTTCTTCTCCCCCAATGTTATGGATAACTAGCAGGATAGACCGTGTTCTATAGCCTTGGATGGCAACTGGTCTAACGCAAAAAGAATCGGCAACCTACTGCGAGGGAAAAAGTCTGCCTCAATGCAATGCAGAGGCAATTGGAAATGACTAATCTTTTAGTTAATATCACCTTCTGGGATGTGCAGTTAACATTATTTCCGTCACTTATGTATCTAGGCGTGTATCGCTGACTAAAATAAAGTTAACGGCTCATCCTAGAAGGTGATATATTGATATTAAGTAGAATATTGGTCATTTACAATTGCCTCTGCATTGCATTATTATAGGGACTCATTGATACAACGAGAAAAATACCTATTTCGTTTCTACATATATGGTCATTGAGAAACGCCAATCCTTGATTGATTGATTGCAGAGTCTTCTAAATCCATAAAAACATAACTGAAATCAGCTCATGTTAACACCAAGAAACAGGCATTTACAATAGCGGAAAGAAAGACGTTGGGAAATTGAAAATCTCTTTATCCTGTAACCGTTATCAACATACTCTACTAAATATTAATTGACCGACTTGGAATTTGGGCGTCGTTTGCTTCTATCGTGAGCACATCCAAGGATGTTCTCGTTAAGGATTTATGCGTTTTTATTTAAGTAGTAAGCCGATGCTGTTCGACAGGACTACCGTCATTTTCATCTCATGCGAAAACAACGGAGACAAGTAGTTCGTTGAGAAATAGAAATATGAATAAATATTGTTTGAGAACAGTGTCAGGCATTCATGACATACCTAAAGTTGGGGTTGTTTTTTGCTTTCACTGGAAAATCTGAAACAGATAAGCAAAGTATTAAGAAACTAACAACCTTCGTTAGAAACAAAGAAAAGAGTACTGAACTATTATGTAATATCGGTCCTCTTATATCGCAGTGAATGCTGATCAATCTCCTCACAGATGAAGATGAGACTTGAGGCAACAGATATGTGGTTATACAGAAGGCTACTGAGATTAATAAGGACCGAATATGGGAGCAACGACGAAGGTTTAAAGAACATGTAAATAAAAAGGAAACTTATTATTAACACCAGGAAGAGACAGGTGAAATTTCTCTTAGACATTATGAGGAAAGAAGGCTTGCAAAACGTGATACTCACAAGATAGATCGAAGAAAAGAGAAACAGTGGAAAACAACGCGTAATATAACTGGCGAGCTTAAGTGTATGAATGCTGGGGCAGCTTTTAGGAAATATGTTGAAAATGCAAAATTCATTGAGAGCTACAAAGAACAGGAAGGTGTGGAGAGCCATAATCGCAAATACCCTGAATATAAGGCATATAGAAGAATAAAAGTGTTCCAGATATTTCGTAGGTCAGCACAGAAAAATTTATAATCCGGCTCTTAAGTCTTTCTTTGAGAGGGAATATCGTAAACATTGTTTTATGACCTCCTTCGTTTTGTCGCATAGAAAGCGCATTTTATTCAAAAGTGGCTGTATTTGATGAAGCTCATCAATCCTGAAAGGTAGTGAATCTAAATGGAGAGAAGAGAAACGGTAATTTCAAATGCCGCCTGCTTGCGGTTATATCTATTCCTAGGTTAGTTTCAGGGAGCAGACCAAAAGGATAAGATTTTGAGACGCAGTTTCAAAAACAGTTCATTTATTTCTACCATCATTATCGCGTTTCCTGAACAGATTTCAAACAGTATGGGCTGCTACCCTTCCCTTGGGCAATTTCAGTATTTGTAGAGAGGAGAGATGTATTATATGGGCAAATCTCGATCGCAAAAAAATCCTCCATAGGCGTGTGCTCTGGGGAGGAAACTTCCACGCGATGCCAAAGCAGAATCAAATATCCCAAGAGGCACAACAATAAGCTCTTGAGACTGATCGATAGAACATAACTGTTTTTTAAATTCTTTCTCATCAACCAATTGTATTTAATATATTCTTGGGATTGTAAAGCATTGTATATGTAATGGGTCCTTACCTACAGAATGAACTCTTCCTAACACTATGTATACTACACCTCTCAAGAGAGAGGGACGAATCGAATCGAGCCGATAGTAGTTCATTCCAAACCAGACTGACAGTCATACTAACACCTTCCATATCTTGTATTATTATTCTGTGTAATATATCTTCGGTATTTCTACTCTTGTGTACATGATGTTCTTGGTCCTAACCTGGACCATAACAGTATCTATGTTGTTTTGTGTTTTTTTAATTTTATATTCGGATAATTTCACCCTAAGCATGATAATAAAGCCATTATAATAGCTTAATGAGGGGTAAAGAAAATGAAAAAAGAAGCATCATTAAGAAGAGCGAACTAAAAGTACAAGAATTAAGAAAACAAAAAATAACGATTCATATTGCATTTAAAGTTGATTTTAAAGGAGCTACACAGAAGTGTGTTTCACAAGCCGGAAGCAGACGAGAAGAAACTGTTATAGCATAGATCTCACGTTTGCAACTAGCCTATAACACTGTAAGATGATGAGAACTTCACGCCAATCTAGTTGTACCTTTAAAATCATGAATTCTAGCTACCAAAGAGGAAAGTCTGTCAGAACGATAAAAATTGTTATGGAAACAGCACAGGGAAGCGATATTACAATAGTGGGAAATTGACTGAAGCAAAGATGCCATATATGTTACAAATAACATTACGGATATACACGGTAGTATAAATATGATATATCTAGTAAACAGCATTCATTTAATATCAATTAGGCATAATCTTTAAATGAACTTTTGAGTTTGTGTTATTATTTTAAATCATGCTGTTCGTCTATTACTATTCATTTATAGTAAAAATTCTCTGCTTTGATGGGCATACCGGATCTCAACATATATTATCTATTTAATGAAAATAATATTTAAAGCCTATTAATCTCTTTGAAATAATAAGGCAGTAGTAAAAATACAGACATACACACACACATATAAATCTATAAATGTGTTTACTACTGCCTTATTATTTCAAAGAGATTAATAGGCTTTATAAAATTATTTTCATATATATATATATATATATATATATATATATATATATATATATATATATATATAATTAAGTAATATCTTAATTATAATTACTTAATTATATTTGTCTCATATCCTCCTAATTTCTATCACTTATACATATATATATATATATATATATATATGGAATACATAAATTAAGGAAAAACCACGCCACCACACAAATTATATATATATATATATATATATATATATATGTGTGTGTATGTGTTTGTCTGTGTGTGTGTGTATATATATATATATATATATATATATATATATATATATATATATATATATATGAACTCACGTATACTGATATTCAGTTTTGTTTCATTGCAAAGAATAGAATCTGAAAACTGTGCTCCAATTCCCTCCTCTCTACTTTTCTCTGTCACTGTTCAACCTATGTGGAATACACCAGGCTACAATGGAGCCTCTAGACTTGGTACATAGCCAATATAGATCAAGAATCAAATTGAATTCAAATTTCTTCAGAAGTCAAGGAGAAACTATGCCACGGTCTTTCCAAAAGTACCATGATAATTCACAGATAATAAAGAAAAGAACCTTTGAAGAAACGTTATCGACAACGTCGTAAGGGACATGCCATTAACAATAAATAAGCATTTATAATTTAAACGCATGTCCATCGTGAAACATATAAATTCTAACTCCTGTGCAGATCGTAGGAACTGTATAAAATGCCTCACCAATAGTCAGGCTTCAAAGCGGCAAATATACATTTCACTGTATTTTCCATATGAGCAATGTGTTTATTTTTACAATTGCTTGTTAGTCCGGGGTATGACACTAGACTACATCAGGTAGTACAGCTTCAGATCTAGAGATTGAAGTCTTTGAGGAATCTGCAAACACCTCTTATTTGTTTTTGTTTCCACGTCCACTCTGACCCTGAGGAGTCTCACCTGATAGGGTCCCAACTTTGGGCAAATATTGAAACCCAAACACAAACAAAACACTATGGAAGTTTAAAAATACGTTCCTATCGCAAAATACCAGCAATATATTTTTTTATTTACAAATAATGATAAATAGTACATTTTATCTATAGTTGAAGGGATACGAGTGTGCTCAAAATATATTTAGCTGAAACCATAAACTTGTTTCGAAATATTTAAATTTCGGCCTTAAATAACCCATAGAGCTTGATATGCTGCCAAAATCAACCAACAAATAATTGTTTGTATTCACAGGTTTTCCGTTTCTACGGCTGCATATATTCTATTCAATTTGACTTAATGCTGCATTTGTTTTACTCAGGCGTGTGCTGAAATATTTAAACGACTCCTTAAATATTCTCACGGGAATGAGTTACGCTCAGTCATCACTTAAAGATCGGTATAAATTACCATAATTCTTCTAATGATTTTTTTTTATCGCCAGCATTGTGATTCGTCATCATTAAAAAAAAAAGACTGTATAAGAAACCACAGAGGTAATCAAATTAGTAGACAGGAATATTTTGATGATGAGTCAAAAATCATGAAAGCGCATGGAAGATGTTTGTTACGAAACCTGGAGCGTTCAACAAAATGAATTTATGTTGGTTAAACACCAGCTTCCACAATTCAGTCGTACATTCCAGTGGTCGAATCTTAAATGAAATTGTGTGTTACTATACGAGGGTCATTCAATAAATAAGGTCAATTTTTCGCTATAATGACTTCTAATACAGATAGAAGCTTACTTTTTCTTTTTTGTTTCAACGTAGTATCCCAGCACTGTCACACACTTTTCCCATCTGTGCACAAGCTTCTGTATTCCCTCAGCGTAAAAAACTTTGGATTGATGTCTCAGCCAGTCGCTCACAACACTTTTGATTTCATCGTCACCTTTTAACTTCGTGCCTCTCGTGAACGCTTTCAAGGGACCAAACAGGTGACAGTCTGAAGGGGCAAGGTCTGGGCTGTAAGGGGGATGAGGGAGCGGTTCTCAGCCCAGCTCGTTTATGGTCTGCACCGTTTGGGCTTCTGTGTGAGGCCTTGCGTTGTCATGATGCAAGATGACTCGTTCTGACTGATGATCCCAATAGATAAGCTCAAAGTCCTTGCAAAATCATCCACTGTCACCCTTCTGTCAGACTGAATGAGGTCATTGACTGATTCGATCACCTCAGGAGACCTCACTTCTGTAGCCCCCCCCCCCCGCCAGGCCTGTCTTCATCCTCAACACTGCTCCGTCCTTCATTAAACAATTTAGCCTACTTGTAGAGATTTTTTGGCTGAAACATATGGCACCATACAGAGTTGACATTCTCCTATGAATTTCAACCTGTTTGCACCCTTCATCAACCACAAACTTGATAACTGACCGCTGTTCAATCCTGGACCATGCTTCTTGGTCGGCCATCTTTGTTAATGGCCAAAACTGTCAAAGTTATTTTTTTTAATCTGCAAAATAAATTAAATCCATGGGAAAAAGATGTAAAACAAAAAAAATAAAAAAAGAGTAAGCTTCTATCTGTATTAGAAGTCCTTATACCGAAAGATTCACCTTATTTATTGAATGACCCTCGTATTATGAAACGTGAGCGCATGAATATCCATATCAAATGCTTAAACAATTGTTAACTTTGAAATTATGTTAAATTTTCTATGTATTTACAAGACTTGTGAAAATAACAAGTTACGATAAATTTCCATTATTGTTTTTCTCTCTTCACAGTTTTGGACCACATAGTTGACTCTTTGCAATTTTCTCAGCTGAAAACTACTTATTCCTCTTTCACGTCATTATGGAAATTAAATGTCCTCCATTGCTTTTTTTATTCTAACAGAAAAGACAATTTCTGTATAAAACATACCATTATGTTATCCTGCCAGCGTAAACCGAGTATTTAGAAATGTATGACTGACACGTTGTTCTAGGTGCCAGAACGTTCTAAGAAATCTGTTTGGTAAATAAATAAAAAGATTAAAGCAGAACATTGTAGTCTCAGTATTATCTTGCTTTCCAGAGAGCGATTCTTTATAAACGGATTCGAAAAACTTCTAAATATTTTATTTGAGAAAAAAAAACTAAAGAAAAATGGCGGTGTAACTTTGGCATATTTTGGAAGGGTATTCGAGTAATCCGGAATATATTCTGGCATCAAACGATCTGCATACGAATAGAAAATGAATTCAATAAATATACAAAAATAGAAAGAGGTTTAAGACAAGTGTATGTCTTCTCCCCGGATATATTCAGTCTAATTCCACCAGGATTAATTATCCGTGGCCAGAATCTTAACAACATAAGATATGCAGGTGACGAAGTGTTGATGGTAGACAGAATAGAAACTACAAATATTTACACAGAAGATAGTGAAGGAAAAATCCAATATACAAATTAAAAAGTGGAGATACCACAATCAAACAAATACAGCAATCTAACAATCTGGGAAGTGGTTTATCAGGCGTCGGAATGAGCGACACTGAAATGCGAAGACATATTCGGATAACGAGAGATGTATTTTAAAGCTAAGAAAACAGAACATAGAAGACAGAAGTCTTATGTAATATCTGTCCTGCTTTATGTCAAACGATTGCTGGACAATTGCCTCGCAGATGAAGAAGAGTATTGAGGGAACAGAAATGTAATTTTACAGTACATGTACGTAATAGATGAGCAAAAAAGAGGAACTTAGATAGGAAATGATAGCAAAAAGGATACTTCGATTTAACATCAGGAAGAGACAATTGAAAGTTATTGAGGGCATAATGAGGAAATAAGGTTTGGATAATTCTATAGGGACAGGGTAAGTTGATGGTAATAGTGAAAAGAACGTCTAGCCTACCTAGCGAGCTTGAGGAAATAGATTATCGAACAGGGTTTAGTAGAGAACAAAAAAAAATAAAAATTATTAAGAGATACAAAGAGGATGGAATTGTGGGATACCGAAGATCAGCAAATTCCTGAAGTGACACAGTACATAGAACATAAATTAAATTAAACAATTGAACCCTCTTGAAAATTGTTAAGTCTTTTGATTTTGTTTGGTTTGTTTTACGGTATATCAACCTCAATGGGTTATTTAATGCCGACAAGATTATATTGCTAGTAATATATCTTTTTTAAATGTTTTGTTGATAACATTTTTTCGAAAATGTATCGCTGGTAAAAAAATTTTCAGCAATGTACTCTTAGTAATATTTTTTCAAAAATGTACTGCTATAATAATGTATTGCTGGTAATAGTTTTTCTTCAGAACTGTATTGCTGGTAATATTTTTTTTTAGTGTTAATTATTTGTTCATAGCTTGCACACTGACATGTGCTACCACCCCGGCGCGTTGCTGGGGTGGTAGCACAGGTGGTTCCATGATCCTCAAAACTTTCTGAAAAGCCCCTTAATATGGGATGAAGTTTATCGTCTTACTCAGGACGCAGCTGTAGTTTATCGTCATACCCAGTACGGATAGCATCATAGGAGGCTGAAGAAAATATATGTATATGATATAACAGCAATGTTCTGGGATTAATATAAAAAATCACGGCTAACATAAACATTGGAAAAAAAATTATGAATTTGAAAATGTTTTAAATATTAAATTTAAAAATAATTTTAAACCGTTTTATAAATACAAAAAAATATATCTGCAGGTCTTTAAAAATTGATTTCTAAAAAAACATAATATTATAATCTACTTGATGAAATTATGTATGTTCAGAAAAAAAAAACATTGGTGAGCTTTCCACTATAAATTATTTGTTACCCAAGATTTCTGTTTAATAATGCGTTGGCGAAAATATAATTATTTACCGTCAATCAATGCCACCTACAGACATAATTAACACTTCGTGAGATTTAATGACTTAACCCTGTAGCTATTTACACAATAGAATTGAGTAATATGAATAGAATTTCCATTTGCAGGTGAGACGGATAATTGAGCCGCTGTTAATATCATTCTTCGTATATTTTAAATCGCCCATTAAAGTGTTGGAAGCGCATACGAAGAGATGTTCTTAATTCCTTGGTATTTTCGCCTGCCGCCTTAGTTTGTTTATCTGTGTTTTCATTTACTTTATGGCATTGTCAACTTTCCGGTTTCTTTATTTTATACAATATATTATTGATTTTCTTTTTCTAAACTATATTTCTTTGATTAACGTATACTTATCATGTAGATTTCATATATTTTGTAGATGTGAGTATCAGATTGGTTATCAAGCGATTCATCTTTCTATAAAATGTCGCTGCGATGATTTTATTATATTCTTATTTCACATTTTACAAAATATGTGAAGTTAATATTTCTAATTGTGATTTTATTTTCTTCTTATTTCATATTTTACAAAATATGGGAAGTTAATATTTGTTCTAATTGTGATTTTATTTTATTCTTAGTTCATATTTTACAAAATATGGGAAGTTAATATTTGTTCTAATTGGGATTTTATTTTATTATTATTTCATATTTTACAAAATATGGGAAGTTAATATTTGTTGTAATTGTCACACAACAATTGTGTTTCCAGAGAACGTTGCTATTTAATCCCAAACTCTAGGTAAAAGGCGACGCATTCACGTCAATCCAATTGATATAAGTGTGAATTTATGTCATTATTCGATATTATCAATTGCTTTCATCCAGAAAACATGCTGAGAACAAATCGCCTGCATGAAACGGATTTATTTATGGTGGTCATAATCTAAACAACAAGATAAACGAATGCAAACGAAACACACAACAGATGCAGCGGCTTGTGTACATTATAGGAAAGGAGGAATCTGGAAGAAAGGACTATACACTGCAAGAAGACAGAACATATGATTGTCAGAAAGCGGAATAGAAGACAGAGTATATGTATTGAGGGGGTCTCTCCTTTTTACACAAATGGACACACGCGAGGTATAGAGATAGAGTGTGCAAGTAGACTCAGTAAAGAGTCATACCCCGATACTTCAATACCAAGACTATATATATATATATATATATATATATTATTGCTACTAACCCGCATTCCTGGATCTACTAACCCGTATTATCAGTTTGTAGTATTACGTTAATACATTTATTTTCCTTATCCATTCCTGGCGTTTGTTATTCATTGATATCGTATTTCATCCTGGAATCCACAACAAATTGTCGACGAGGATTTCAAACTTACACGAGAAGGAAATCGAAACAAAATTCTCCCTCGTTGTCCACAACAAATTGGCGACGAGGATATCGAACTCTCACAGGAAGAAGAAAAGAAAAACAAAATTCTCTCCTCGTTATCCACAACAAATTGACGACGATGTATTCGAACTCACACAAAAAACAAAATAAAAAGTCTCCTTTGCCGTTTTTTGCCAGTGTCCACAACAACATGTTTGCAAAATGCTTACGAGGACTAAAATAGGGAAAAGCGAGTTTTTCGTAAGACCTTTATAATCGAAGATTTTTAAAATATTTTAGTAGAACTTTTAAAATACCAAAATGAACAGCAATTACAACTCCAGAAAGAATGGAAGAAAAATGGCAAAAACAATTACTACAAACGCAGGAACTAATATTAAAGGTAGCGGGTAACAAACAAAAAATATCGAAAAAGAGGTGACTTTTTCCCAAGACGCAGTGTGGAATACGATAGAAACTTTCAAATACTCTCTAAATTGGGGGGATTATTTTAGACGCCACGAAAACACCTTTAACATCGGTTGTCAAAACTGGACAGAAGCAAAGAAACTAACTCTGTTGCTCAGAACACTAGGAACAGAGGAATACACAAAATTTGTGAATTACATTTTGCCAAAAAAGACGAACGAATTAACGTTTGACGAAGCAGTTACATGTCTTACAGAGGTGTTCAGTCCAAAAACGTCACTCTTTCACAAGAGGTGGAAATGTCTTAACCTGGTAAAGGGCGAAAATGAAGACTATTCCACGTTTGCCGCAATCCTGAATAAATATTGCGACGACATCAAGTTGGTAGAATTAACACCGGACAATTTCAAGTGTCTCATCTTTGTTCAAGGGTTCATCTCAGCAAAAGATAGTGAAATGCGCAAAAGAATGCTTTGAAAACTAAAATATGAAGCTGGACTAACACTACAAAAATTATCAGAAGATTGCCAAAAATGCCTGAGTATAAAGAAAGACTCGAAGAACATTGAGGAATCAGGAGTATCACATATACTTAAGTTAAACAAAAGTTTACGTTCTTCACCCTCCCCGAAAAGAAAACAAACATTCTATAATAAGGGGAAAAGTACAAAATATAGGGCAAATTATGACAAAAATCGAAGCAAATATAAGCCCTCCCACCATCTGCATGTTATCGATGTGGAGGACTACACTGGAATAAGGATTGCCGTTTTAAATATAACAACTGTCTTGTGTGTGGAAAAATGGGTCACAAGGCATCTCAATTTAGGAACAGAAAAGTTATTAGTAGGATAATAGATAACTAGACTCGGGTTCCGATCTAAAGATAATTAACCTAGACATGGAAAAAGCTTAACAGACCAAACATGTTACATAAACAAAAAATTGCTAAGTCGGTGACAGGAAAGCGTATAAAATTCGAAGGAGAAATACTCTTAAATGTTAAATTTCCCGGAAAAACAAGAAAACTAAAGATATACATAATGAAAGATACAGAAAATCTAGTGGGTGCAGACTGTATGCAAAAGTTCGACGTAGAGGATTCACCTATCAGCTCGTTTTGTAAGGGTGCAGCTAGAATTGCTACCACAGATGAAAACAGTAAAGAGTTATACAAGGCAGTAAAGGGACGACCTGTGACCTTGCGAGAGATAAGAAAAGAAGCGAAAAACGATGAATTTATTCAGAGAACGAAGGAAAAAATAAATAAAAACCGGTATGCACCTACAGTACTCAAGAGATCATTCAAACAAGAATGGGTTTATTTCAGTAACAATAGGCTTATGAAAAACCAAATACAATAATTAACAGACTAGGAAACGTGAGGTAAACAAAAGGCGAAAAATTTACCCACAGAAAACATATAGTCCAAATATAAAAATGACGGGTTGAAGAGCCAAGCTCCTCACCCGCAGAAAATGACGAGTCGGTGGAGGCGATCTTTGAAGTGTTTGAGATTCAAAGGCCACAAGACACAGAAATTGGAAGGACTAACAGGAAGAGAAAATTTAATGTATCTCTAATTGAGGACCATAAGAAAAAGGAAAAGATATTTACTCACCACAAAAGGGATTTAAGGATTGGGGTATTAAGGTGTCTCCCCTTTTTACACAAATGGACTAACCCGAGGTATACATATACTACTATCAGTGAATACACGGACAGTCTGTAATAGATGAGGGAGGCAGTAAGGAGTCATACCGCGATACTTCAATGCCAAGAGTGTGTATATATATATATATATATATATATATATATATATATATATATATATATATGTATTTATATTATTGCTACTAACCCGCATACCTGGATCTACTAACCCGTATTGCCAGTTTGTATTATTACGTTAATACATTTATTTTCCTTATTCATTCCTGGCGTTTGTTATTCATTGATATCGGGTTTCCTCCCGGAATCCACAACACTATTATTGTCAGAAAGTGGAATAGAATACAGAAAATATGGTTGTCAGAAACTCGAATATAAGAAAGGATATATGATTGTCAGAAAGTGGAATAGAAGACAGAACATATGATTGTCAGAAAGCAGAATAGAAGACAGAATATATGATTGTCAGAAAGTGGAATATAAGACAGAATATATGATTGTCAGAAAGTGGAATATAAGACAGAATATATGATTGTCAGAATGTGGAATAGAAGAGAGAATATATGATTGTCAGAAATCGGAATAGAAGACAGAATATATGATTGTCAGAAAGCGGAGTTAGTGAGAGGAAAATCTGGTTCTCAGGCTCCATGAATTCAAGCGTCGTACGAGGCTGGCATCCCGTTACCACCCTTTCACTGTTGAAACTGTTAAATGTAGACGTCGTTTCTACTCCAATAGCTTAATATCTCGCACCTCACGCCTGTGGATCTCTCTCCCTTATTCCTGTTTCACTGACAACTATAATCTCCAACTATTCAAATGTAACGTCAATCGACGTCTCCAGTTGCATTGATCTATCCACTATCCTTCTCCACATCCTTTCCTCTATCACTCCTATCTGATCTTGCTCTAAATACTCTGTAACCCCTTACGTGCTAGTGGCTTCCAGCCTTGACTGGGGTGAAAAGCTTTAGAAAAAAAAAAATATATATTTGCCACGGTTTCAAGGGAATATATATATAGTAGAAAAATGAATCTATGGGGAGAAAAGGCAGCCAACGTCAAGTAGCACGGTATTAAAAAGGAACGGAAATAAGATGTTATCTGAGTTGGAACAAAAAACGAAACATCAAATAATAATTTTTTTCTGAATTTCTGGGAATAGTAGTTATGATTATTTACACTGTTTACATGCGGTTTTTATTTTTATGTAAAAAGTGTAAATAATGATAACTTCTCCTGCCAGAAATTCAAACAGAAATTATCGAACACGATGTTGACTAACAATGAAGGAGGTTCGGAAAGCCTCCATCAAAAATGAACACGGATGTAAAAGTGCATGTCATTGCTATACAGGTGTAGAGACTTAAAGCTAACTCCACCATAAAAAGAAATTGTAAGGAAAATAGTCAGCATGTACATAAGGTAAATAATGAAATAATAACTGTATAAAAATGGGATAAGAATAGGTGAGTGGAGAGAAATTATACTTAACAAGCAATTATGTAAAATAGGATTTACCAACTCGATATAAAACGAATAGAATTTGTAGCAAGCTCTGCTCCCCTAAATCGTAGAGGAACATATCTGTTTAGGTACTTTAATAATAATAATAATAATAATAATAATAATAATAATAATAATAATAATAATAATAATAATAATGAGAAGGAAAAGAACAAGAAGAAGAAGAATATGACAATTATATATAATTGTAGGGAAGATTATCTGTCATTTGTTCAGACGCACTCACCAGAGACAAGTGACGGCCGGTGATTGATGTGAGTTCATAATGTGTCGAGATACAGTTGCTATTTATCACGCCTGGAGACAAAATGTGTCGGCCCACGACAGTTGATATTTAGGTCAACGAGAAGATGGTCCCTCCCACCAAGGTAACACAGTAGGACAAACATAGTCGCGCCAGAAACCCAGCGCAGGCCATCGACCCGCCGTTTTTTCCGTGAGAACATATTACTAGTAATAAAGTCTCTCTTATTTGCCGCTTTAACACTGCATGTTTTATATATATATATCTTACAGTTCTTCCGTATGTGAAAATGTAGGAAGTATATCTATAACTGTATAAAAAATCTATTTGAGAATAATGCATATTTCTAATTCCTTTCTTTCAGATATTCTTTTTCGTCTCTGTATTAAGGTATTACTATATCACGGATATACTAATGTCAATGATGGGTAAAGGGAAACTCGAAATAATCTTCCTTCCATAGCATCGCCATTATATTAATGACAACTCAGCAAAAGAATTTGAGAAATTGGCTAAATGTGAGAGCATGGAAATAGAAACTGCCTGACTGTGGCTTTTATAAACAAACTGTATCACTAATAGTAGAATCACTAGGAAGAGATTAAAGATAATTGTTGCCCTTATTAAGAATGGCCCAGGATACACTTCTGGATTTGAAATGCAAGTTGGTACACATGAATACCCTTCTATGCACAGAAAAATGATTTCGATTTAATATGTTCAATAAACATCTAAGAAAGAAGCACCATTACTTCGTTGTATACAACATTAGTGAGGCACTCGATAATAGATTAATATCGAGAGCTTAGGTATCTTAAAAGACTTTGACAAGGTGTGGCGTAGAAGTTTGGAACAAAGCTACGGAATCTCTGGAATATTCTTTCCAGTTCTAAAATCCTTTATACATCAATGAATGTCGTTACCAATGACCAGGCTTCTGAAGCCAATGCGATCAATGGAGCCGCCTCCACGGTTCTCTCTTCGATCCTACGTGTTTCTGATTTATATTAACGATTTGCCAAATAGAATTCTCAGATTATGTAAATATCTATGCAGTTGGTATCATAGTTTATAGGTACACCTCAAATATCCAGATGTTCAGAGTCTAGAATTTTACGCCTCTTCTAATCAAGCACTAACAGATGGCTACATGGGTGACTGTATTGTGAATTTCCATAGCCACAAAAGAAAGCTAGCAACTGACACTGAATTCTTACCTGTCTTCCTGCTTTTTGGAGGCCTACTGCGTTTCAAGTGTCCACTATAACTTAAGTGTAACTATATATATATACACGATGCATCGCTAAATATGCTGGAGGAATATTAGGCTCCTTGTAACGATGCAGAATGTACCTGTCTTCTCCAGCCAATCTTACAAAGACTAAAATGGCATATGTAGGCTGGAAATAAACAGTGCTTTATTTCCCAACATGACAGAATTCAAATGGGTCTATGCGACGTTTTATGTACTGTAATATTTCCATCCTCCAATCTCTTACACATAGACGAAATGTCGATGTCTTCTTGCTATAGTCACGCTATTTGCACGAAAAATGAACGAGCGACATTAATCTGTTCCACCGGTAAAGACACACCATCCCATATCCTTTGGGTCGAGTCATGCTCATTTCATTCGTATTCCGGTGATAAAAAGGAAGTTCCATCCCAACACCCGACACGGAATTCTTACCAGTCACTATGAACCGTTGAACTCTCAAAGAGGCTTCTTGCTTTGGAGGCCTACTGGGTTTCAAGTGTACTCTGTACCTCAAGTGGAACTATATATACACGATTCATCACTAAATATTCTGGAAGAATACTCGGGTTTGTTTTAGGGAATAGACCCCCGAGAATATTTTCACCCACTCACTATATTCATAACCTCTTGAAATACAGAGTTAAAAGTTATCTATTCTACTAATCATCAGACTCAGAATGTCTTATTCATCTGACTCACATTCAAAAAAGATACTCCGTGGGTTTTAGCCCTTGTACTACATGAACGTTATTATAAAAAAAAGTTCTAATAAATAGAAAAGGAATGAAAAACGAAAGTGGTGAAAGCTCATCTGTCACCGCTCTTATATGTATTTAAAAGGATATTCAAGTTACACAAAGAAAACAACACACACAAATCTACATATAATTTAATGACAACAATATATTTTTGCCAGATATCAATGACAGCATAAGAATGTTAACATCGGGTGCAATGAATTATTGCATTACTTGCCCGTTGAGTTTTTTATTTCGAAAATACAAGTCTCTCTGCATATGCTTTAGATATGTACTCTGACGTTTCAAAATTCTTCGGTTAACAGTATACAAAGTTAACGGTTGGTTTTAGCTAGTTTTGTAACCGTGTAAGTTGAATGGCTCTTCGGGGATAAAATTATGTAAAAAGGGTTGGGACTCATTTAAATGGCTTGCTAAGAGATTGTCTCAAACAACAAATGGTGATACTGTATGTAATAATGATAATATTAATAATTATAATAAAAATAACTTTTATTATTATAAAAGTCTTTGAACGTTGCTTGTGTTTTTGCCAGAAGTCATATATAGAGAATGGGTGAAAGAAAGATGCAAATCTATTATCGTGTAGGATCTGGAGAGAGAAGGTAATAGTGTGTGTTTGTTTCAGATGGTGAACTAACTTAACATCCGGATTGCGGATATAAATGTTTACATTTATGCCTTCTTTTCCCCTCTCTCTTTCCACCTTTTTCTCTCTCTTTGTAACTCTCTCTTTCTACTTCTCTGATTTCGTGCGTGCTTTCTTTAAACAAACAATATTTTAAATGTTTAATTTTTTTTCGCCATATTGAAAAAAATATTTTCAAATGAATTTTATTTTAAAATTTTTTGGTATATTAAAATATATTTTTGTGTTAATGTGATTTAAAAATATTTTATGTGAATAAGATTTAAAAATACGAGTTGTTTATACAGTAACTATTTTTATTTAAACTTTCTTCAAACAGACAATATTTTAATGTTGAAATCAACTTCAATGTTTTATAACCTGAACTGTCACTCCCCCAATGGGTCACGGATAGTATAATAATAATAATAATAATAATAATAATAATAATAATAATAATAATAATAATAATAATAATGTGGCACATGGGAACATCAACAATTCCTGTTGTAGTTGGAGCCCTTGGATTGGTTGGAAAAGATTCCAGTAGGCTGATTGTTGAAGGGATCCCTGGAAGTCCATGCCTCAAAGAGATACAAAAAATTGTTCTGACAAGTACAGCCCACACTTTACGAAGGGCTTTATCTATGTAATTATTTTTTTATTTTATTTTATTTTTTTTTTGCAGTGGAAAGTGTCATGATGCCATTTCTAACCTTAGGTCCCTGGGCGGGACCAGGAAAGAAATGTGTAAACGCCAGATATCAAAGGAAATAATAATAATAATAATAATAATAATAATAATAATAATAATAATAATAATAATAATAATAATAATAATAATAATAATAAAAGTCAATTGTAGTGGAAATCTTAAAAATATGGCACATGAAGGCATCAATAATTTCAATTTTTTTCCGGCCCTGGGATTGATTTGAAAAGGTACTTATATACTCTGTGAAGGGATCCCTAGAAGCCCATGTCTTAATGAATTTAATGAACAAACACAGATTACTCTTACTAAGGTCTTTATCTATGTAAAGCGTAGTTTTCTATTTATATTTTATATTCTTTTTATAAATGTCCATTTGAAAATGTCATGATGCCATTTCTGACCTTATGCTTCTCGTTTAAAACCGTAATGTAATGACTATACATCAGAAACCAAATGAAATCATAATAATAATAACAACAACAAGAATACCAATACCGTTTAAAGGCGGACGATTCGTTCAGTTGTTGATAATTTCAAAATATATATTGTTATTAATAATGATTACAGTAATTGTAAACAAATAAGAAGCAATTCGATCAGAAACATTCGGTCATCAAGTGTTCGTTATTGATTTTTTCATTTTTTTTGTCTTGTTTTCTAAAACGTCAAAATTATCATGTCATCTAAAACTGATGATGTCTTGCACGGAGATGAGATCAACTTCCATTACGTTAATGGACTGCTTTGTATAAAACCCGACAATTAAAGACTTGAATAGTTTTAAATGTAGAAAACCTTAATATACAAATAAGAAAATAAATATTTCATAAAAAATAAACAAAGAAAAATGTCATTGATTTAAAACTGAAATGGCGATTAGATTCATCATTTCTCTTGCCAAACGTAGTGAATGATATTTTTTTAAAAAAGGAAACACAGTTTGAAATTTTCAAAACATTAAATCGTATCGTTTTTCATCTCTGTTTCGGGTAAAATATTCCGTTTTTATTCATACCATTCTTTAATTTGTCCCGTTTCATTTTACTTGTTGCATTTCTAGAAGAAAAGAAATATAAGATTCCTATGGGGAAAGTTAATAAAATGCTGAATATATTTTGATTTTTGTACATTCAATATTGTAATTCTGCTTATTCTAAATGTATTTTGTTGGAATGTGTTTGCATCTTCGTGTAAACAAATGTCCTACATTATGGTTAATCTATCTGTCATCATGATTTATATATTTACACGGGACTTCCATTTACTCGTCAGAGGATTTTCCGATAATTCCCACCACTTTTCTGTTTAGAATTCATTTTTATTTTGCTTTAATTCATTATAATATCATCTCGCCTTTATAGAATATAAAATGAAAGAAGATAAAATATTTTTTTCATATTGTTCACAATGGTCTGCATAAATTGGCTTTGATATCCATGAAGGGTAATCTGAAATAGATTTTAATACCTGGTCATTTGATTAGAAACTCAGATGTAATTCATTGATCACTCGTAAAATCTCCATATACGAATCCATAGATTCTTATGTTGTTCCAAAAATATACTGTCATCAAAATCTATTAATAAACAACAGAAAGATTGACGTTTAATACCTTATTTACGAATAAGCAATATTTTGCAATTAATTATCGTTAATAATGCATTCCATTATATTTTCTTTACTATTTCTGTTTACAAAACTATTTCAATTATATAAATGAGTGCCAGAATGCATTATAACTGCACGAAATTCTTATATATTTTGAAGTAACGTCAGACAACTCAATCTCAAATTATATATTTCTTCTTGGGTGGTAAATCTATACGATCGACCGGATTCGATTAAATCATTTAAAAGATATAAGTGCATTTTATAGCAACTGATCATGTAAGAGAATATTAAGATCATGTAGTGATTTACCAAGCGTAGCTTAGATGTGGCACAAGGCCGAAAGTATGGGACACCCAGTAAGGATTGAACTCACTACTCAGTCGTAATCGTTCTAGCGAGACAAGCTTGCTAACCATTACACCGCCTCGAGGTGCCCATATTAAGATCATGTAAGAGAATATTTGATTCGATTTTGCGTAAGTTTTCGTTTGTGTACTTTTCAGCCCACTATAGTTACTAGTAAGATGATTTTTCCTAGTTACCTGGGGGTGAAGCAAATCTTCGGTCGAATTACATGATCCGTATTCAGTAGGATTTCAAATACGTACATCTAGTTGAAATTTCGATACTAACGGCACAGTTATCAGCAAGGTGTTAGCTGTGTATTGAATACGTCATAATCAAGAAGGGGTTAGTGCAGTAAAGAAAGGTGGAAACTATGACACTGATATCCGAAGTTGCATAGAAATAGCTCAAGATGTCTTCCAGAAATCAATTAAGGTATTAAAATATCAGAGAATATTGTTAGAAACAAGGACATACTTCTGGGATGTAATATCTAATATCCTATATGGCAGTTTATGCAGGACATTTTTTTTACAGATCAGGACGAGACTTGAAGCGAACGACATGCCAATTTAAGGTGGAAAGCTAAGAATACCATCGACAGAACGTGCGGAAAATGACATTTTAAGGAAAGTAGGAATAACAAGGAAACACATACTTATTACAAGTGGCAGATGATATTTATGGCATATATAATATATAGGGGACGTGGATTAACTACAGAATATACTTACAGAATATATACACGACAAGAGAAACAATAGAGAACAGCGTGAAAGGTAATAATTCTGTCGGAATATATGCCACAAAAAGATGGAAAATGGATTTTAATGGATTGAAAGATACTTAGCGTAAAAATATATATTTTTCGCGATTAATCATCGCTTGAATCTGGAATGGATATAACGCACTTTCAGCGAGTCATACCGATGGGTCTTGGTGAAGACCACAATTCTTCGAACTTTGTGCACTGGCGCTACACAATCACAAAGAAAATAAACCGTACCAAATACCAGAAACTACATGTTTTGAGGAATTTCAACAGCAGAAATAGATAAAATGAATATAATATATAATTCACTTCTCATTATAAAATAATGTGAAAATCAAGATGTTGACATTCCACACTACTTCAAATAAAAGGTTAGGAAGGAACCCCCCCAATCATACTGAAATTAGCGATAACAGTAACTGAACATGACAAACCTATTTCCAAAATCAAATATTTACTTATAAGGAAACGCCTAATATTACCATTACCATCACATAAATGAAAGATCATCATTACACTACCTAACAGTGTTTCAAAGATAATTTAAATACTTTTACAATAAGTATCATAAGACAGTATTTATTACCCATTTGTATGTAGCATCATTAAAAAATAGTTTTCTATTTATATCTGAAAGGTAAGATCAGAGTAATGTAGATTTTAGGAAAAATTGATATTGAAATTGTAGCAATTTCAGTCTCGTCGAGATAAACTCCATCCCTTTCTTTATATTAGTATTGTTCTTTATGTGATGTCTTCTTACTTCCGACAATGTAGCTATATAAGCACCACTTCCGAGACTTATGTTTACCCATATTTACGTGGATCAATATGGACGTCTCCTTGTAGTGGTATATCCATTCTAATTTCTTCTCTGGTTCGACTGGTTGGAAATGATATCTACTCAACGACTCCTTTCAAATTCTAAGGAGGTACTTGCATGATTTTAAGTTTAGAGTTGCAGTATTTTCAGGCTGCTATTCGCTAGGATCTAAATTCTTTTAAATAATTTAATGAATAACTCTCTAAAATATTCTGCAGGATGTCAACATTTTCTGACGAGTCTGAACGAATTTTATAATACAGATTTCGCTCTTACCGTTGGGTGTCAACATTTCATTATATTCATTGCTACTTTTGAATGCTGTAGTCCAAAATATTGAGAATAAAGTAAGTCTTCAACAAACTGTTAAACAAATCTAAGTAACAATTTTGTTTTTATTCTTAGGAATAAAGAATATACAATTTATTTGAACTATTCTTCACATCTTGGTTATAGTAGATCTTTTTTCAGGCACAACATTTCTCTTAATACTCTCTGTCCATCTTCAGATTGGAACAGTAGTTCTATTGAATCGAAATACTCAGACTATAATGACAATTACCTATCTCTCTTCTCTCTCTTTCTAGGAATGTCACGTAATTTACATTACTAGTTATTCCTTAGTGGTCACCGATAAAATTACTGACCAGATGAAACGTTGCTTAACTTCAGTGATCGGACAAAAAAACGGTGTTGAAATATGCCATGGCCTAAACATACTCATTTCTAAGAAGCAAATATAGAATTCTCTAAAAATCGGTAGAAAACTACCATAATAACCCAAAATGTCGAAAGCATCTTAAATTGTATTTAAAGGCTCAAGAATAAGAGCCGTTGCCTTTACGACAGCGCTGTATTCGATACGCCTGTTGATTAATCAAGTACTGGCCGTTTCTGGCTTGAGCTAGTCAAATAATGTGCGCATAATCATCAAGAAACGACATTATCTTGACTTTATTATTATATACACAATAATCTATATACCAGTTTAATATAAGGGCGAATAAATACCGCCAGATCTTCATCTTTTATGTCCCAGCATTCTTCCCGACGTTGGCAATCATGGCTCATTATCTATTATCTTTGTATTATTTGTGGCTCTTGGCATTGATTGTTATTTTACTATCCTTCCTACTCCATCTCATTTATTTATGGTGATGAGGATTCCCTAAGCGTAGCTAAGGTGTGGCACAAGGCAGAAAGCATGGAGCACACAGTGAGGATCTAATTCACTATTCAGTCGTAATTAATCTAGTGAGACACGATTTCTAAACATTAAACGTCGAACATCCAAGATGATTTTCTAAGCGTAGCATAGATGTAGCATCCAGTGACGACAGAACTTTTTCAGATGTAATTGATCTAGGAAAACAGGTTTTCTGTCCGTTTTCTGACCGTTACACCATGTCAATGATCCCAGATGATTTTTATGCTTAGATGTGACACAAGGCCAAATGTATGGATCAGTATCGAACCCATTATTTAGTCGTAATTGATCTAGCGAGACAAGCTTGCTAACCATTACACTACGTCAAAGAGGCCGCATTTACTGTTATTTAGTTTACTTTCAGTTTACATTTCTGCCTTTAACTTTCAATATGCCTCGTGAGGGTCAAATTCTCTAAACCTTCTTTTCACAGTATGTGTACAAATACTTAGGGATGTCTATTTCTGATTCTGAATTTAAGTGTACATTTTGTTTAGCTTAACTCCACAAAGCCCATGGTATTCTTAACATTCTTCTGTAGAACCATATATACGCTGCCACCTCTCCTCTTTAACTGTGAGGAAATGTTCACCATTGAGGCCATATATGAGAATTGATATTGCATAGCACTTAAGTACATTATTTTCTTTTTTTATTTCTAACGAAATTTGCCAGATTCGTAATGTATTGCTTAGCTTTTGACTAATACATTTCCCTATTTCAGTGCACGATCATTTTCTTCTAATAATTGCAGATATTTAATTTCTGACAATCATATATTCTCTCTTCTATTCCGCTTTCTGACAATCATATATTCTGTCTTATATTCCACTTTCAGACAATCATATATACCGTATTTTATTCCGCTTTCTGGCAATCATATATTCTCACTTCTATTCCGCTTCCTGACAATAATATATTCTGTTTATTCGGCTTTCTGAGAATCATATATTCTGTCTTCTATTCCGCTTTCTGACAATCATATATTCTGTCTTCTATTCCGCTTTCTGACAATCATATATTCTGTCTTCTATTCCGCTTTCTGACAATCATATATTCTGTCTATTCCGCTTCCTGACAATTATATATTCGGTCTTCTATTCTGCTTTCTGACAATCATATATTCTGTCTTCTCTTTCGCTTTCTGACAATCATATATTCTGTCTTCTATTCCGCTTTTTGACAATCATATATTCTGTCTTCTCTTCCAGTTTCTGACAATCATATATTCTGTCTTCTCCTACGCTTTCAGACAATCATATATTCTATTTTCTATTCTGCTTTCTGACAATGATATATTCTGTCTTCTTGCAGTTTATAGTCCTTTGTTCCAGCTACCTCCTTTACTATAAAGTACACGAGTCTCTGCAACTTTTGCGTGTTTTGGTGTCATTCGTTTATCTTATATTGTCAAGATTATGACCACCAATAATAAATCCGTCTTATGGGAGCGGTAATTTTTTAAAGTCTATATTCTGGATGAAAACACTTGCTTGGATAATATCTAACAATTACCTAAATCATCGTAGATATATTTACTGACAATCACACAGCAAAACAAAGGATTAATTTACTAGCCAAGAAATAAAGGTTTATGAGACTCTCAGGCACAAACCCTTAGAGTCATTTTTCGTGATTTACTTAAAAAGTCCTACATGTTATCTCATCATTCATGACCGAACCTATGGCCAAAATATGAAACAAAAATTAAAATTATGATTTATTCATTAGCCCGCGATTTCTCAAAACGACTAGCATATATCTTACTAAATGCAAGTTTATTGTATGTTTTTTTTTCATGATCAAATGCAACCACTACAATGGTGAAAGATACTGAATGGCATGAAAGAGGAGTGTATTGGAAGGGAAGATTAAGAGGACAGATAACGATTGGTCCTTTACTTGGTGAGATTGATTTTAGTATTCAGGACGCATACATGAGGATGTTTGTTCCGCAAAGTAGCAGCTCTTGGAAAAAGGATCTGTGAGTGGAACTGCCTCCTTACATTTTGAATAGGTAGTGATGAGAGAGATTCCACACGATGGAAATAGCATGGTGTATAGTAGTTGTAAAAAAAAACTGAACTGAATACTATAGAATTTCATAAAGAATGGAGCTTGTTTGAAAATTTGCAATTGAATTTTATTTCAATATTTTTCATCCAATAGAATGCGCCACTCAAAGTAGATGGCTGCTAAATTGTTTTTTTAACGTAGACATAGAGGAAGCAAAAGGTAGATATTAGGAGGATATGTTCGATATATAGGCGAGAATAATGGAAACCACGTTAAATAATCTCTGGAGAATAACACTAAAGTGAATTCTACACGTAAATTTTAGCACCGTTGTACTGAAGCTTGCACGATAAAGATAGAAGACCTGAATATTCCAGAAATATTAGTAATAATTATTTCCTGAATCGGGGAAAAATATATGTATAATATCACTGTTCAGACGACGCTTGTCCATCGACGCGATCCCTAACCGAGAGGTCAAAGTCCATCAAATTTAATGACAGTTTCCCCTCGAGGAACGCAGATTCCAATCGTGCTGGAGAGTGCATATTTGTCTCATATGATTTCTCGCACATTCCTGAAGACAAAGACAAATACTGTTTAATCAATACAAATATAATGACGTTTACGTAATAAAATTCTGTCAGATTAATAAATAAATACAAAAAATACTTTCCTTTCTTCATAAGAAAACATATATAAATACGTCTGACTAATTTTTCCCACACATAACATTTTAACATATGAATAAAAAAAGGGCCGAGCGGAAATGCAAGAAACTTGAGGGTGCTACACTATTTACATTATTCGGACTATTTTCCTCATATTTTGTCCCCCATATTTATTACAACGTTTTGGCCGTTGTATGCTCCGGCCTTCTTCAGGTGGTTGGAATGTCGAACTGAACCGTTTATTCCGCTTGCATGTGTACACTGTTCTAGTTCCAAGTGCCATGTTTAATGGATGTCAGTTATCAGTTATCTCCTGTTAATTCCCCTCTCCAAGTTCTCATTGTGCCAGTGAAAAAAGGCGTTGGTTAGATCCAGTGACAGGACCCAAAGTGTGTGAGTTCAATACACGGTTAAGGCAGCGGAGATTCCGGAGAGGGGGATTAACAAGAGATAACTGATAACTGACATCCATTAATCATGGCACGTGGAACTAGAACAGTCTACCCCAGTGAGTGAAATAAAGGGTTCAGTTCGACATTCCGACCAACTGAAGAAGACCGGAGCGTACAACGGCCAAAACGTTGTAATAAATATGGCGACAGAGATGAGAACAATAGACCGAATAACGTAAATAGTGTACATAATACCTCATCTCAGAAATACAGACGGATAGTGAGAGTGCTACTTATAGTCTATCCGAAGAGCAAACGGCCAAGTCCTTTTTTTTTTCTATGAACTCCCACGTGGTCTCAACAGTTCTCTCTACCACTGACTGCTTAAGATGAAGTCTAACAACTTCACGGTCTATCATCGGCAACTGGCTTCAGCAGAGATGTCATGCCTATGCCAATTCTGATAAAGCAACTCAAGTTTTGTCAATCCACCCAATTGGCATCATTTACCGGCCATAAGATGACCCTCGTGACTTCAGTCTAACTAAAGGGAGATCCTTTCCCGTCGTATCGCTATAAAATGCATCCGATAGCCATCATGAATATTTCGGCTTCATAGTGCAGTATTATATAAATTTAAACCTGCGAAAGCAAGGCAAGTTTATTGTGCATTGTAGATAGATATGTGTGTGAGTTTATTAATTTAAATAAATCAATATATTTTGAAATATTTTATTCATTTAAAACATCAAAAATATATCTTTTTTTAAGAGGTCGGGCTTTTTAAATGTGATCTGATATCATTCAAGGTATCGTTTTCGGAATTCGAGATTTTTTTATAGACTGGAATGAGATTACGATAAAAATTGAATGAGTTATTTAAATTCCTGTTTTATGGCTCTGTTATCTGGGGATTTTATTTTCCTGGCTTATGTTTGGAAATTATTTATGAATATTTATTTCTTAACCCGAGGCGAAAATGTTGTCGGTATGTATGTTTTCCAAAGATAATTTAATATTCATAGAAATATCTGTCATTTGAAATGTCGTTGATTTTACACTCATGTCATTTGTAAGATATATTGAGAAAAATAACCTAAGAATCCTTTAGGATTTGATGGGGAAAAGTTCAAAATCCGATATCTCGGTTCCTCCGTAAAAATTTACGCAGTCTTATTGTTTCCGATGTTAATTTAATTTTTTATTTGTGCTCATTTTCGTTGTTTCAATTTTAAATGCTCTTTGTGTTCGCCATGTTACTCCTCTATATGAATTATTAGCCTTTGTTTAACATTCACAATCATATATACATACATACATACATATATATATATATATATATATATATATATATATATATATATATATATGCACATTTCATTACAAACGACTGACAAGGTGGTTTTATTTAGTTTTTTATATAATTCCTCGTGCGATCTAATAAGGTTTTTCTTTTCATAGGATAAATTATATAAAAACAAACAAACCAACACTTAATAATATTAACTTTGAACATGGACATAATATCTTGACCGTGTTTTGAAAAAAAAAATGAATCACTTTATAAAACATACATATAACAAACTATTTTTATTTCTAATTCTAACAGTTGAAATATAATCCTTGAAAATGGCTAAATGTATAGCCGAAAGCGCTCGGATAAAAAGAACATTCGGACAGTTTTTATATAATTTATCCTCTGAAAAGAAAAACTTTATTAGATCGCACGAGAAATTAAAAACTAAAAAAAACTAAATAAAAGCACCTTGTCAGTCGTTTTTAATGAAATGTGCATGAAAAAAGGATTGCTGCCTAAATACACAAATATATATATATATATATATATATATATATATATATATATATATATATATATATATATATATATATATATATGATAGAAATTAAGGAGGATTTGAGATAGCCATAATTAAGTAATAAGCAGTTCGCATCCACTACCGAGAATTCAAACCAGGATAGTTACGGTATGAGGTAAACGCCATACAAACTGAAACCAACAATGATGAGTCCCAAATATTGGAGGAATAGACTGTCCAGCGCTTTATGCATTCTGTTGAGGTTTCTTCTAGACTCGATGAATTACTTAATCATTACATATATATATATATATATATATATATATATATATATATATATATATATATATATATATATATATATTCTTGCTTTTAATTATCATATCTAAGAGCGATTAAAACTGATGTTCACATTTCCGTGTTCTTTGTACCTGTTTATCTTTCCAACTACAAGAACTCCTAGAGAAGGTAGTGAAGGAAAGAGACAAGAAGGGACTAAAATCACTTGAAAGAATATCGAATGCATGCTAACACTCGTGATCAAAAATTTAAGACCACTTGAAAATGTTTTATAAGAGACTGTTTGTTATGGGTACATTATAAAGTTTTACTTCCTTAAGGTTACTAATTCTATAATCTAAAATGTTATGTAGACAAAAAGTTATAATCCGATCAATTAATTCAGAAATGGGCATTTTTATAAAATAAGGCGTTTTAGACTTGATCGAAATTATAAGACCAGGTGGTATAAATTGAAAGATCTAGGGTAATTTCAATGTTTTTAGTTCAGTTAGAGATTAGCAATCACTGCCTAAAGGTGTCACCATACCTAAAGCAAACAAACTTACCGAAGTTGAGCTTGCTAGAATTCTAGATTTCCATAATCAAGGTTTGTCAGAGCGGGCGATCGCAGCTAAGGTAAATCACAGTAAACTGTGATTTGCAACTCTCTAAAGTACAGTGCGAATTATGGAAACGCAAAGCCTACTGGTAGGCCCACCTCAAAATTCTCCGGCATTGAGTAGGAGAATAAGACGGGTTGTTGCGAAAGCTAGCGGACATTATTCCCGTCAAATTAAGGCAGCCACAAATGCTGACTGCAGTCCAGTAACCATCCGAAGACATTTACGACAAAAAGGCATGGTAAATAAAAAGCGCAAACAAATTCATTGGCTGCTTTCACATCACAAAATCAACCGTTTACGGTTGGGTCGTGAATACCAAATGAGACATTGAGAAGTGGAAGAAAGTCCTGTTTTCTGATGAGATTACATTCAATATAGATGGTCATGATGGCTTCCAACAATATTGGCATAACAAAAACATGCCTCCTGAAATTTTCTCCACAATTCATAGTTATGGAAGGTCCCTAATGGTATGGGGTGCCTTTTCTTACAGAGGGACGATCGAGCTGCAGGTTGGTGCAGGGTCGTCAAACAGCGGCTGGTTATGTTAGCATGCTAAAAAAAGCATCGTTGGTGACGGAGGCCCATAGTTTTGGTGGGGATGGATGGTTATTCCAAAAGGATAATGCCGCAATCCACGCTGCATGCCGTACCTTGACCTTTCTACAAGAAAATGGGGTCCATCGCTTGAGACATCCTGCATGCTCACCGAACTTGAACCCAATTGAAAATGTTTGGGGATGGATGTCAAGAGATGTTTAGCGAAATGGCAAACAATATTCAACAAAAAATGTACTTCGTGAAGCTATCTTCAGAAGCTGGAGCAGTATTCCTCGCAACTTAATGGCAACACTAATTTCTCGCTTATTAAATAAAAATTCTGAAGTCATCAAAACCAGTGGAGCTAGAACTCATTATTAAATTTGGTTGTTAAATGTTTTTGCACACTTTTCGTACAATTTCGTAGAATTTTTTTCTCTGGTCTTATAATTTTGATGAAGTGTAAAACGCCTCATTTTATAACAATTTCAAATTCTAAATAAAATGTTCGGATTATAACTTTTTGACTACATAACCGTTTAGATTATAAAATTAGTAACCTTAAGTAAGAAATGTTTAAAATGTTTCCATGAAAAACAGTATTTTTAAAAAGTTGTTCAAAGGTCTTAAATTCTCGTATATTAGGAGATGGACAGCCCGACAAGCATATTACAAATTGGATATACCAAGATCAAACGAGTACAACAATTTAAATATCGTGGAAGTGTTTTAACAGAGGACATAATGTTCGACACCGACATCCGAAGGCGCATTGGGATAGCGAAAGATGCCTTCCCAAATCAAAACAAAATATTAATAAAGAAGAAGATTTTGTCAGAAACAAAGGAATGAATACTGAAATATTATATAATATCAATCCTCCTATATGGCAATGAATTCTGGACACAGAGGAAGTTCAGATATGATTTTTACAGAAGATGCAAAGAATAACATGAACCGAACATTAAAAAAACGACGAATGTATAGAAAACAAAAGGGTCACCTATAGTCAATATTGGGAAGAGGTCGTTGAAATTTCTTTCTCACATAATGCTGTAAGAGGGACAGAAAATAAGCAGTACATAACCTACCTTGGGTGCCTATGTTTATGGAAGCCGAAATATGGTTTAAGACAGATTATAAAGATACAATATTTATTAAGAGCTACAAAGGACAGGAAATTGCGACGAGCAACATTAGCCAACGCCGGGAACGGACGACATTAAAGAGCTTTATTTTCTCATGTTTCTTCCTATTACACAGAAAAATGACACTCGTTTGTTATTTTATATAAGAATAATATTCACACTTTTAAGCGTTGTGTATTTTCATGACGTGGCCGATCATTGGTTTCCATAATTTCCTACCAAAGCAGCTCTAAGCAACCATTGGTTCTTCACCATCACTCTCACTCTTCTCCGTCATCATCTCACAGAAACTCTTTAAGTAGGTAACTTTTTTTTTCTCTCTGACATCTGTCAAATTCTCAAAGTACTCTTTCAGATTTATTTCCTGAATTCGTCTCACTGTTTTATGTTTTAATCATTCTTTGAAATAGAACCCTCATAATTAATACTTTTCTTTGAATTTTGTTCCTAATTTATAATGACTATTCATATATCTTGATATATTCCGATATTTTTCTTCTATCCGTTTTCTCTTAGGCTTTTCTCAAACTAACTCTAAATTTCTATCTCGCTTTCGCGAATCTTGTTTACACATCAATCATACTTCTATTCTCTCTCTTACTCTCTCTAGAGGTTTCTTCTAGACTCGATGAATTACTTAATCATTATATATATATATATATATATATATATATATATATATATATATATATATATATATATATATATATATATATATATATAATTCTTGCTTTCATATTGCTTTTTCTATTTTAAAACTCATGTGGAACTATTTATTTACATCCCCCGTTGTTCAATTTTAAATAATATAATTAAAATTTGTCTTTTAGTCGAGTTCCACCTGCCCCTCCTCATTTGCTTCATATAGTGTTGTTGTATTCAGTTATAATTAATAATGCCAACGAATAACTTTGAAAAAGTGTTGGCCGAAAGGTTACCTTCTAGGTATGACATCTGTTCTGTTCAAAGCTATACACACACACACACACACACACACACACACACACATATATATATATATATATATATATATATATATATATATATATATATATCTATATATGTATATGATAAAATATTTCCATAGACATTACGTTCATATTTAGTTCTGTCTTTTACTACAAATATATTGATGGGATAAAACGTTCTATCTAATGTTCTTCATAAAATAGTTTCTCCACGGCAATAAATATCTTACAATGATTTACTTTCGCCATGAATTATCGTCCTCGAGGCTTGAATCTTAGTGATTTGCAACAGTAGAACACTTTCCAATTCAATGCGTGCTTCTAACACCTAACGGCCTCTCCAAAGCTTCATAAATATAGATAGGATTTGTTCAAGCCAAATAAAATCTTCGCTTAACAGAAATGAATTCTTCTAATAATGTCCTTGTGTCTCATTTTTTTAAAACTATATATTACTAAATATACGTTTCCATAACTTAATTTTCATAACTGTTACTTTGAAAGAATAGACGAAAATAAAGATCCAGTTCCGGTTTAGATTTTGCGCTCACTTTTGATCAAATACTCAAATATTTCTCTTCTTCCCTGGCGTAGGTATGGGTTAAGTATGTCTATATATTAGGCTCTCGGGGATTGGGGGACAACCAGTCTAAATGAAGAAAATATTTGAATTTCAAACCGTTGCGAAATCAACCGGAGAACATTTACTATCTTCTCCATGAATTCAAAATTAAATTGAGGGTCAGGATCTCTTGCGTCCGGAAGGAACAGGGCGCGTAGGGCAGAGGTTAACGGCGAGGTAAGTATGATAAGAATGCTGCGTTTAAAGATTTTAACCGAGTTCGTTACGCACAATGACTAGACAATGATATAAACGCATCTGTTTAGTTCTGTTGCTGTCGGTTAAAAACACGGTAAACTAGGCGTTGTAGTCTTGGAGAAGGATACCACTTAACAAGCGAAATATATACCATAGTCATTGAGAAGATTTTGTATTTTATAGGCTGATCGTAATATGACTGAAACTAATTTTTTTAAAATCTACTAAAATACTGGTGCTAAATATGCATTGTTATTAGTGTCACCTTGAAACATATCCTAAAATTGTCAATAAGAATCACTTTCGTAACAAATCAACGATAACAAAATCTGAAAATAGTAGCAAACCTTGGCAGAAACAGTGAGGAAAAGTTTTATACCATAACTATATTTTTCAATAATAAATTTAAATATTTTCTGTTTGTATTTGTAATTAACCAATAAACTATATATTTTCCAATAGCTGCGCGCTGCAGGCAAACAACTGGATAAAACCCCATCTTTTTCCACTTTGAATCTTTCTGTTCTTCTTTCATTCATGTATACCTTGAAAATTCCCCATCTCTTCGTCTTGTACCTTTAAACTCGCTGAACCGGAACATTAATTAAAAGATGTTGTGGAAAAATATTAATATTATCTACATTTAATTATGACTAAAATTTTGTTTAGTGGACAGCCTGTCTCAATGAAGAACCACTTGCTAACGGGTACGATGGTCTTGCTTTCAATGAGTAGTTTAATTAGCATATAGTTATTTTGTTCTTATTTAAGCGGTTTTTAACATAGATTAATTTTCTCGTTCATATTAAGTCGTAAGGAAAGAGCTCCGAGATATTTCCGAAGATGCAAAGTTGGATACCGCAGTTCAGTTTGCTGAAATTACTTTATGAAAGGGAAAGCAGTGATTCTTGCTTCAACCCCTGATGATTCTGTCACAATATAACTAGAAAGCCCTTAACATATAATTTTAATCATTTTTAAGCGAGACAATTTGCCATGAAAGATATCTCGACAGAGTGTTGAAGCAAATGCTCTCTGATTTCCATTCTGCAAATATCTAGCATTTAGATTAATGGCCACAGAACAATTATTGATAAACATACCGGTCATTTTAAAGTCAAATTCTCTGAGTATATTTTAACAACATATTGGCAAAGCTCCAACACACCTTACTATTCAAATATGATGACACCTCCACCGCCAAAAGAACATTTTATTTGATATTCTCTTGTAAACCTCAGATATACGAGGAGGTGCTGCAAAGTCCTAATTCGGATCCACTTTCCAAGTCAGTACTTCAATTACCAAATAATTTATTTATGTAAGTAAGTGGAATGGTGACGTTTTAAGAATGTCTCTCTGAATTTTAACATTTAAGTAGAATATTTATTTTCTCATGTTCTTGTAAATATGTTAAAGTTTATTTTAATTCCATTTTTTATTTTCGGAATCAGGACATTTTCATATTTACTAAAGAATTTCTCAGGTACACTTGTGAATATTACACGTCATGAACTAATAATTCAATGAATTATCAATTTACTTTTACTGCGACTTTAATTTTAGATTTATATCTATATATAATTTCTATTATCATACATATTTATTTATTTAGTTTCTTCATCTGGTCTGTTACGAATTGAAGACACACGGCAAAACAGTATGATTTCTTACATTTAACATTAGACCAGTTTATAACGAAATCTAAAAGTATCAGCAACGCCCTAGATCTGGAAATTGGTGGCTTTGAGGAGCGTGGACTCACCTCTTAATTGCTGTTGTCTCCAGGTCCACCCTGTGCCGAGGTATTAGCACCTGTTCCAATCCCCATCTATGGGTAAATAGCAAACTCTTAAACAATAAAAAAAACATTATGAAAGTATAACAGCTTCATGTCTTGCACATCTCGGCTGTGGAACTCCCTTCCTTATTCAGGTTTCCCTGACAAATATAATCTCCAACTATTTAAGTGTAACGTCAATCGACATCACTTGCCTTGATCTATCCACTTCCCTTCTCCACATCCTTTCACATTTCATTCCTATCTGCTCTCGCTCCAAATATTCTGTAACCCCCTTGCCTTGATGGATGCACTATCTTTCTCCACATCCTCTCCTTTACCACTCCTATCTGCTCTTCCTCCAAACCTTCTGTAACCCCTTGCGTGCTAGTGGCTTCCAGCCTTGCTTGGGGTGATAAGCTTAAAAAAATAGAAAAATAAAAACGCATTGTTATACTAAAAATACAGGAATGTGTGTGTGTGTGTATATATATATATATATATATATATATATATATATATATATATATATATATCAACAATAACTATTTGCAAAAAAAAAACAATACATAATCATATTCAAATTATCATCAATGTTATTTTTTAAGCAAAATGACTAGATATACATTTTATAGTAGAATTACGAACAACAGATTTTATAGAAAAATGTCCACCAACACATTTTATATGGAGTTGAAGGCATACAATTGCGTTCAAAATATATTTAGAAGACATATAATTGTGTTCATATATTTAGATTTCACATAGACATTTATATGTCACTAAACAAAATCCACCAACCAATTATATTTCAATACCTACTGAGAAAAACCTACAGCAAATACTCTGAGCTGATCGCAATTACATTTAAATCATAAAACCCACCCTGCATTATTTATATTCTTTTGCATTCAGAGCGTCTTGAGTAAGACGATAAACTACATCCGGCAGCAAGATCTCTGATCAGATGGTTTTGAGGAGCGTTGGACTGCCTCTTAATTGCTGCTGTTCCCACGTCCACCCAGACCCGGCGTGTTACTACCGGTTACGGTCACAGCTATAGGACCCAAATTGGGGTGAAAGCGCTAGGAAAGTGTAATGATAGGTTTTAATAACAGCTATACATTTTTCTAAATATTACCAGCAATACTTTGTTGAAAAAATATATTACCAGCAATGAAAATCTTTTTGGCATTAAAAAACAATTGAGGTTGATATACCGTTAAACAAAACAACCAAACCAAAACAAACTAGGAATTCAGAATCTGTCTATATTTCTGAGATGAGGTCTTATGTACACTAATCACATTACTCGTACTATTGTCCTCATCTTTGTCACCATATGTATTACAAAGTTTCGGCCGATGAGGTCACATGTCACAATGAATAAAGGCGTTAGTTAGATCCAGTCAGAGGACCCGAAGAGTGTGAGTTCAATACCCGGTTAAGGCAGTGGAGAACTTGCAGAGGGGAATTAACAGAAGATAATTGACAAGTGACATCCATTAAAAACATGGCACGTGGAACTAGAACAGTCTACCCCAGTGAGTGAAATAAACGGTTCAGTTCGACATTCCAACCACCTGAAGAAGGTCGGAGCGTACAAAAGCCGAAACCTTGTAATAAATATGGCGACAAATATGAGGTCAATAGTCCGAATATTGTAAATAGTGTAGGAATTCAGAGTTGCCCTTTTTCTTTTGCTGAATATTCTAGTATGTTTGTTAAATCCATCTGATTTTGTTTAGCGGCATATCAATGTCTATGAATACCGAAATCTAAATATTTTGTAGGTAATTTTATACTTTCAACTACCAATATTTTATGCATAATTTTGTACATAATATTATACTTTCAAAGTGCACATATCTCTTTTTACATATATAGGTTTGCAGATCATAAAATTTATTGCTGATCATTTTAAATGTATTTCTGGTAATTTCCCTACAAAAATGTACTGCTGGTAATATTATTATACAAATTTATTTTTATTGTTGTATTATAATCTCTATATATAAAACAGAAGATATTTGTGTTTTTGTCTGTATGTTCATTATACATTTTCACATTTTTCAACTGATCGCACTCAGACTTAACACACTGTTAGTTTATGCTTTAACAGTCGTCGGGACCAACTTTATTTTTTCCGAATTCTCCGTATATAACAAAAAAACCGCGAGGAAGCTTTTTAGAAAACAATTTTGTTGTTCATAACTCCCTGAGATTTCAAGCGATTTTCTCCAAATTTGAAACTTTTATTACTTATGACACGACAATTGTTTTGATTGTATTTTAAAGGTCATTCACGTTTATCGTGACAAATCCGAGAATAACTGCGTAAAATCCGTTTTTTTGCCATTAACTTCCGCAGTTTCCAACCAATTCGCTCCATATTTACTTATGCTTCAGGGAATGTTTCAAACTAATTTTGTATCAAGTTAATTCGCTGTAAATTTGCGATTTATTTGATTAAACTGATTAACCTTCTGCTATTTGATTAAACTTTACTTCACACCAAATTTGGCAACAATATTACCCATGCTTAAAGGATTGCTTTAAACTAATTTTTTCGTCAAGTATATTCGCTTTAACTTTGCTATTTATTTGATTAAACTGATTAAACTTCTGTTATTTAATTAAACTGATTATACTTTACTTTGTCCATGGTGTGATAACACGGGGTGAACTGCGAGGATGCCCTTTGACGTGTGGGCGTAAACTCTATTAATACACCCCTCCACATTCAACGTCTTATTTGATGTAAACTACTGCTTTAACGACGTCTTTAGTGTTTACACACCTCCTCTCCCTCTTATTACTGCCCACGATCATAATGCCCCCTTTTCACCACCCTATTCCTTAATACATTTTGCGCAGTCAGATAATAGGAGAACTGCAAACATAACCTTTGACATGTGCGTGTAAACATTGATATGCCCCCCAACTTTTAGCCCCTTAATTCGTTTGAACGACTGTCTATACCACGTCCTTATTTTTTACATACTTAACCTCTCTATGCTCATGGCCTGATAATAAGGGGTGAACTGTGAGTATGACCTTTGACCTGTTCGCATGAACACTACTTATTATTCAAACAGTTCTTTGACAGTATTTCATTGGTCAGACCTTTCTATATCCCCAAGTACCATCATGCTACACTTGGAAAAACAACACCAAGAAAGGTAGTTTACTGTTGATGGACATCCGGGCATTATGTTTGGCCATTGTCTTGGAAGAGTATACACAGTTCACCCCAGCCAATAGGAACGCTTCTTTTAGATTCGACTTCTATTATGTGACGTAACAGGTCCAAACTCTGTCGACGACTTAAAAAGGTTAATGGGTATGTTTCCAGCACGTACCGCAAGGCCTGCTTCAAACATGGACTAGTAGAAGATGGCGCTCAGTGGGATGCTAATCTCGCGGATGCTGCTGCAATGCAAACAGCAAAAAACTCCAACTATTCGCTGTTATTGCACACTTTTGTGTTCAGTGATCCTGTGTCCTTATGAGAGAAATACAAAGAGGACAATTCTGAAGACTTCGAACACCATCGGCAACTAGTGCATTGTAGCTTTGACGCAGGATTCAGTGACCAATTTTTAAACAGAACACTTATTGATATCGAAGATAGGATTGATTCTATGGGCGGCAATTCATTGCAAAATTAAAGTCTGTCCCAAATTCGCCGAACAATCTCAAATACTCTTCCAACAGGCATAATTCAAGAACCTTCATACAAAGTCCACGCTCTTGAAAGGCACGAGGACCGTCATTTGGCTTAAAATACCATTTTGACGCCGTTTTCCTTCAGAAAGGTGGTTTGTTCTTCTTGCAAGGACAGGAAAAACACTCGTCACGAATCTCCTCTTCGTACGGCAAAAGGAGGAGATCGCCTTGTCTGTGGCATCCTCTGGAATTGCTTCAACCCTTCTGCCCGGTGGTAGGACAGCGAACACCGCCTTTAATCTGCTATTTAATTTGACGTCGTCTGATTCAGCGACTTTCAACATCAGAAGGGCTCGGATAAAACTGACACCCTGAAACGGTGTGAGCTCATTATGTGGGATGAGTGCACGATGACCCAAAAAGAAGCTCCCTAGGCCCTAGATATGAGTTTGCAAAACAACATCCGAAGAGATGATTACTTATCCTTCTCTCAGGTGATTTCAGGCACAATCTCCCCGTTGTTCCCAAATGTTCAAGGGCGGACGCCATGCATTAAGTCATCACCTCTGTGGCTACAGGTCAACATTTTGCCTCTTAAAACTAACATGAGTGCTGGACTGTTCGGGGACCAAAGGCCAGCGCTATGTTCAAAGGACCTTCTAGCGGTCGGTGACAGCAACATGCCATCTAAAGAAGCTGGAGAGATCTCATTTTGACAAATATGATGTGTTTTAAATACTGCTCACGACCTCAAAGCTGCTGTCTTTCCAGATCTAGCTTACAATTTTGGAAACCCTAGTTGGTTTTGCGAGGGTAAAATATTGACTCCTAAAAAGACCGGTGTTTCTGAAATCAATGAAGAACTGCTGAAATTCCTACCAGGAAGCCTTCAAACATACAAGTCAACTGACACCATTGCCGATTCACAAGACGTGGTTCACTATCCAGTAGAGGTTCTAAACTCTGGACTACCGCCTCATGACTTTCGCCTCAACATCGGAGCCCCAGTTACTGAGGAACCTGGAACCGCCAATGATCTGCAATGGAATCCGCCTTGTGGTTAAAAAACTACTGAAACATGTTACTGAGGCAACTATTCTCAAAGGATGTGGCACGGGAAAGGATGTATTGATACTCAGGATACAACTCATTCAATCAGTTTCAGAAATCACATTTGCTCTACGCAGACTTCAATTTCATCTGAGACTTTGCTTCGCGATGTCAATCAACAAGTCTCAAGGAAAAACGCTCTTCACATCAGGTCCATATTTAGGTGAGAAATGATTCTCACATGGACAGCTATATGTTGGTTCAACAAATATATTCGCTTTCACTTCAAACAGAAAAACTAAACATGTCTACAGAGAGTTGTTGTAGGCTCTTCATATATCCACCCGTAAACAGGAATTCTGTAAGACTTCAGTCCTCCGGTTTTGACCCTGTTCCCGCGCATAATTTAGTTGAGTAACGTACTTCACCTATTTTGTTTTGTTTTCCTCTTAATGACGACTGTGTCTATTTCTCTTTTGACGGCATTAGATTCCTCGTCCATTACACTGTCATATTTCCTGTATAATACCGTTTCTTTCTGTGCATAAACTAAAACAAAGCTCGTATTAGTGTTATCACTTCCAAACTGTAACATTCTAAGGGAACGTATTCCAGACCCTTTTTAGGGCTACCACTGTTTGATTGTTAAACACTCAGGGACCGTACTCCAGTCCTTTTTAGAGCTACCACAATTTGATTGTTAAACTATCAGAGAAAGCTGTCAAGCCCTTTTTAGAACTACCACTATTTAATTTTTACACTCTCGGTGAACAGCCCTTTTCAGGGTTTCTCCATTTACTGCCAATTCTTCCAAGCATCGTTGTGATTAAGACTCCGAATAACAACGAGTATATCTGCTAGTTTTAGTATATTTTTATTTTATTTTAGTTTGGGGTTTCACTTTTTGTGTGTAACTGGTACCATAACAGGTGCTACCACACGGGGTTCGGGTGGGCAAGGAAACAGCAGCAAGTCAATATCTCCAATCTCTTGATAAGAGGCCTTACAACCGGATGTAGTTTATTATCATATCCAGGACAATGTACAAATGGGAATGTAACGATCTCGACTGGAATTTGAAATTATCTCACCGATTGTTACCTCCGGGCTTTAACAATCACAGTATCCAGATATCCGACAATGAGCTTAAAAATCAAATATAAAAATTATACATGTATCGAAATTAACTGGAAAGCAAATTATGTCTGACAAAAAAATCGTCTGTCGCCGTATCGACTCTACAATGAACGCCGATAGAGAGTAAATCACACCTGATATAAATTTGTTGAAAGATAGTTTTTCAACAACATCATTGATATATTGACAAAATAGCCGTGAGAAACGATTGATTTATTTTTTACGGGTTATGCAAATTTTGTGGGTTACTTTAGGCCAAACAATATTTTCGATTATGCTAATGATTTTTATGCAAATAAATTTTAATGCGAGTATATATTGCCTTAATAACTTTACTTGAAATAACAATGAAATTTACATATACAAATATCGCTATTTAAAAACCCTTACCTGGGGGGGGAGAAGGTGTCTTTCTAACTTCCCCAAGTGTATTTACACGTAAGAGGATGTACAACTACCGAGAAGAGGACTGGATCGAACTCGATTGACCGTGTTCTCATGCTGTGGCATTATCCATTACACAAGTTGCAGAACGTTAGAAACGAAAAAAAGAAGATATGAATCAGGATTCTTTACCATACAGAACATCGTCTTTATTTCTACGTGTGAATATATTTTAAAACAAATATACTGCGATATTATGCACAATATATGACTATGCCGCTACTAAGACGTTCGTGGAACTTATTGGTGTTGAATGCAGGTTTGGCGTATCGAGTTAAAATTTTAACCGAAGCAGTTACTTACGCCTACGCACTGGTACCGTTGGCAAGATAAGATCTATTCTCCCTAAATCTAGGGGTTAAATAACCGGGCAGACTTCATTCTCTAGCTCTGCTTGGTAAGCAGTCTAGGAAAATGACGAGCCTGAATTCAAAATTATGTGTAGGATATGCAAAATCAAACAGTAAAACCTTACTTGCTAACGAAACCAAACTAATAATAGCGAGCGTGTTAAGATTGTGTACATGTACTCTACAGGGAAATCTACTGTGTTAACAAAACACACTGCTTGAGCAATTACACGTGGTGTAATGTTTAGCAAGCCTCTCCTGCTAGATTAGTTACGACTAAGTAGTGAGATTGATACTCACTGGTTGTCCCATATTTTCGGTCTTGTGCCACGTCTAACCTAAGCTTAGAGAATCACGAAAACAGATTTCATTTGATCCTAACGTTGTAGAATCTTAAAATCCCTTCCTTGTTTATCAATAGACTAAATGACTTGCAGCATTGCAAACATCGCGACATGCTCCCTCAGTGTGGTCGAAAGTCGCCGTAATAAATAATCTGAACAAAACACTTTTACCCTATTATCCATAGAATGATGTATTACCTGCAGAATAAACAAATAAAAGAGAAAACAAAAAAGGTTAAGTATTATTTCACATTCTGAAGTTAGCGCTAAAAACAAAATTGGAACGACAGTCCAGAACAAAACAAATCACCCAGGCTTACCAAGAACCGCTAAAAGAAATAACAGCATACAATCGATGCTGTGAACTGACAAAAATATACCTGCTGACTTCATATAAAGACTTACGCTATTTGCAATAAAAAATGTAATATAAAAATATACTGTTTATGTACATCATACTCCGAGAATTCTATATGAGACGTATCGTGTATATTCTATTAATGCCAGTCGAATATCGAAGGTCTGTCATATTACTGTACGCTTGCTTATTAAGAAAATGTAATCGTATCTCCATTATGCATAATTAACTTGTACGAAAGAAGTTGATATTGAAAACAATGTTTATTTGAAAAAGGAATGCCATTCTGGAATTTATTAGTAGATTTGTCGTTTCGCTCCCAATCTAATAAATGCCATCTTCCTGTGTTACTGAAATAAGAATCCTCCATTTTGGTCTCACGTTATTAGCTGATGGAGAATGACAAAACAAATAAAGAAACCAAGCCCGCGAATAATCACGCAATATCTATAAATAGATCAACTGTAAAATGTCCTCGGGTTTCTTTTTCTAATCGGCAAGTCAGCAAGACAGGTTTCTTAGAAAGAAGAGCCAAGATTTGAAGAGAGCTTCAGAATTATTTATTGGTTATTGCAGATATATATTACATGTCTTATCTAATTTAGATATGAATTAGTGATTAATTTCTTAGATCAAATTAACAACAGTGGCTGTGTTGCTATGTCCACACATTTAATATGAATATAAATCACAATCATCGCCATCCTCCCATAAATACATCAAAGATCTATCTACGTATCTATTTATCATATTACTATAAAATTCATTTCTTCGCCTTTTTTGGATAAGCTTGGAGAGTAATTATGCATTATTATTGCTCAGAGTCCCAAAGTGTTATAAAAAACTCGGAGAAGTCCAATAAGAAATCCTTAATCATTTCAAAGATACAATAGTTCAGAGCATAATCTAACAAATGGAAAATTCTGCTGTTACACCCGGTATATATATATATATATATATATATATATATATATATATATATATATATATATATATATATAATTAGGTTATCAGCCAATTCTGATGACTTGGTTTCAAACTTTCGGTATCTTCAGGCGATTTCTCTCAATTAATTAATATATGCTATATTATTTAAATATAAATACACAGGTGCACGACACACACACACACACACACACACACACACACACACACATATATATATAATAATTAATTGAGTCTAGAAGAAACCTCAACAGAATGCAGAAAGCACTGGACGGCCGTTGCGTCCTATATTTGGGACTCAGCAGCAGTACTCATCCATTAGCGAGAACTGAAACCCGGACTGTTACGTTATCAAGCAAACGTCATACCAACTGTTTCAACGGGCCTCGGTGACGAAGAGGTAGCGAATCAGACGCAATATAGCGCCGCTCGCTCACATATTCTGTGGTGGAACTCATCCGAGTTTCTCTTTTACCCATAGGACTGTGCCCCCACGAGCCACGACTAAATTTTAATCGACGCAGTTGCTTTCGCCTACGCACTGGTAACGTTGGCAAGATAAGATCTCTTCTCCCTACATCTAGGAGTTAAATAACCGGGCAGAAACCAATGGACCGCTCAAATCCAAAGCATTAGAAGCCGGTTCAAGCAAGGATATACAAGTGATAAAATTTCGGATGATTTGAGATAATTACAATTAAGTAATTCATCGAATCTAGAAGAAACGTCAACAGAATGCAGAAAACACTGGACGGCCGTTTCGTCCTATATTTGGGACTCATCAGCAGTGCGCATCCACTTCCGAGAATTGTAACCCGGACAGTTACGTTATCAAGCAAACCTCATACCAAACTTCATATATATATTATTCCAAAATAATTTTCCAACTTATTCAAGATGATGATCGCCCTCTCTAACCTTCTAAATTTCTGTCCTAGAGTAACAAGTTGTCTCATATGTTTCCTGTGCGATTTCACTACCCCATATTTGACAATGCCAAACTACTTATGAGTTGAGTTAGACCATTTCGTAGTGATCCCTTTAGCTGAATGTTGAAATGATGATCCATTTTCCTGTTGTGACCTCCTGATTCACTCTTCCTCTATAGTATTCCCTCTTTTTAAAACTTATTCACCGTTCTTCCGAAATAGATAGATAGATAGATAGATAGATAGATAGATAGATATGCATACATACATTCGGTTAAAAATAGGGAGGAACACATCTTATTGAACAGTTACTAATTTTAATACCATTTTTGGTTACATTAACTCCTACCAAGCGATGTTACCGAAACTATTAAAACCATTGATGGGTGGCATGCATATGTTAAGGTGTAGGTTACATAAAGTTAAATCTGCCTGCTCTAAAATTACGATTACTTAGCAAGCTAGCTTAAAAATATTAGCTAATATCTTAAGGAAACTTTATATCATAATGCGTTAATTTCATTATTATTATTATTATGATTATTGAACATATCATAAAACCCCCTCTAGAATATATGTAAACTAGTAAAGAGTAAACAAGAGATGCGCACTTTAATTGTTAGGTGATTCTTCGAAATCTGTTGGCTGTTCAAACCTCTCTCCAATATATATATATATATATATATATATATATATATATATATATATATTAATACATGTTTCATTAAATAATATAGATAAGTTTTGTCTATATATTTTATGTAAGTTTTTTTCATATAGTCTGATAACCTTAATAACATTATCATTAAACAATGAAAGAAAATCACAATATTGATACATATTTTTTTTAATCCAATCTAAGCTTTCGGCTTACATAAGCCATTATCAAAGATGACAATTACACAATATATTTAAGCAATCCACGAACAACATGTCCAACATTATATATATATATAATGTTGGACATGTATCGTGAATTTTTCAATATATAGCTGAAGACATTCTTTGAAGACATACTTAGCGGTCTCTGTTAAAAACACACACACTCAAAGGAATGTAACGAAAATTAAACGAATGGCAAAATACAAAAATCCGTGTATATTTTCGTTACAAATCAAACGAACAAAGGATCAGATGTATAGATAGGGGAAGACATAAATGGAAAGATACAGCGTCCTTGATAAGCTATCATTGACAGTGACAGAGATACATCACTGCAGCAATAATTTGGAAAAAGAAGTTTTATTTTTCCTTCCTCACGTCCCAATCCACGCATAGATTCACAGGTGTGAAAATGGCTGACCACG
>OZ038495.1:60941197-60948697 GCA_964036315.1 Acanthosepion esculentum | reverse complement strand
GGCGAAATACCTCCTACTGCATCCATGTGCCTGAATAAACATATCAGCAGCAGCCTTTAATATACATAGTATCAGCAGCAGACTTTAATATACATAGTATCAGCAGCAGTCATATGCTATAAAAACAAATTAACGTTTAAGCAGGTCTCTTTTTTCCTGTTTTTCCTCCTTTCAAAATGTGTGCCAGCGACTTTTCGCACTTAAGCAAAAAAGGCTGTGGGCGTGTTACATATCTACACAGGAATGTCACATTCAAATAAATTCTTTAACAATTTTCCTTGTGTATGAAATTTACCTCTAGGAAAAAGAAACTCTTAAAATTTCCATTTCTTATTTCGTTTAATAAATGTTATCTTTCATGGCAAATCAATCGGTCTATGTTGTTTTGTACATGTACATTTTCACCACCATTAGTTCACGTAAAATAATCTCGTAGAAACCGTATACATTAATTATAAAAGTAACCGACACAATAAAGCCTTTTCCATGGTATTTGATTTGGCGAGATACATTTCTTGTTTCTAGCAGACCATAGCTTTCCAGCGCGAAACCGCCGAGACATAAAAACCAATTCACTTCGTATTCCAGTAGTAAGAAGTAAATTCTACTTATAATGCTTCTTTTCAAGAACGACTGCTTTACAGAAGAGAATCCCGTCAGCATGTTTTTCCGATCGTTAGAAACTTGATCTCTTCTACATAGCACAATAACCATCTACCTTGAGTAGCTCTTGGGCCTTGTAGTTGCAGAGCATTTGTTTAACAATGCATTTGAATATCTGATGTCCGTCTGACGCTATTATGCAAATCACATAAATCTCAATAACTCAAAATTGATTTTGTCGAATTTTCCACGATTAAATTAATCGTGGAAAATTTGACAAAATCAAATCAAGACGTCAAAAATAAAAGCTTGATTTAAATATTTAACTTTATGTGATTTGCATGATAACGTCAAACGGACTGTATATCTGCTTGATTTTGAGATGCTCAATAACTAATGAGTTCATGCCTGATTATTACGCAAAGAACTCAAACCTCCAATCAGTGGTTTACTTAAGCAGGTTATGGCTTGTAAATTTTAACGCATTCAAAAGAAAATTACTCTTATTTAACCACCATGTAGAAAATTTTCTCTCAACTGTTTTGAAGTGGATTGGCTAAATCGAATCAGTATCGGCATCACCTGCAAGGAAAGTTTGGTCACTGAGTCGTGCCAGACATTCTTCTCGTCAGAGTCACTTTTGAACATTTACAAATCTACCATTCGTCCCTGCATTAACTATTTCTGCCATATCAGATCTGGTGCTTCTTCTATTCATGCCGAAGTTCGTGACAAATTCCAAAGAAGCATCTGTAATGTAATCGGTTCTGGCTTGGCATCTCGACTTCATTAACTTTCTCACCGACGTTACGTGGCTTCCCTCTGTCTTTTCTACAAATATTTTTATGGCAACTAATCTGAAGAGCTTTTTCTCTGGTGCCCCGACAATATAAATTTAAACGTGCTACTAGATTGACATCGTTTACTCTTGAAATAGTTAAATGCAACAGCCACCTCTACTCAAACAGTTTCTTTTCTCGCACTTCCGTTCTGCTGAACTCCCATCCGTTTACTCGTATCTCTGATGTCTGCAATCTTCTATCTTCTTCAACCCAGTTCATCTTTGTCCTTTCCTCAATCCTCCCTATACTCGGTCTTTTCTGTCACTTTCTCACCCTACAACCCACTGCGTACGAGAGGCATTCCCGCCTTCCTTGTGTGTAATGATAAAAACAAAATCTTTGAATTAATTCCTTACTTCCCACAATAAGTTTCAGTAAACAAAAGCCTAATATAAATAAATCTTAATTTTTAACCTTTTTAGATAACTTATGAAATTTGATTTGGCATTAATAACATTTCTATGATATCATTATTTATTTTTTTTATTTTTCGTATGTTATATATTAAGGGAATTATTGAAAAGTATTAGAAGTGAGTTCAATCCCTGATCCAGGTAGGGTACACTTCAACACAGTGGAAATATATCGTGTAATAACCGAGCAATACTAAATAAGAACAAAGATGAGATATACATTCACATGATTCACAGAGTGAAAAAATTGCACTCCGCGAACAAAATAAAGACTTTAGTTTGACATTCGCAGAAGGTTAAGAAGTGTTATGAATAATCAAGAGTGGTCTCCCCTTGTCTTGTTACTCTCCTCTTGAACAGAGAAATTTCTGTTTAGTGGGACTATAAAAGGACACTATACGCGAACTTTGTATTCTCAAAAGAATTAATCTTATGGTGGGTGTAGTGAGAAAGTTACGTAAGAATGTGTTGTTTTGGTGCAAGGAATATTATTTGTATGATTGGGTCAGCGTTTGTGGCTGGCTAAGCTTAAATTTAAGACAGAAGACCGACTTTTTCCACCTTCGCCATTTCGGCCTTGTGCTACATTTTCTGGAAATCAGAAATAAATAAACTCGGTAGAATTAATCTTTCTTAAAGCTGACACCTGCATACATTTGTCATTACAAGAAGATCAACAAACTGATTAATGCCGAGGATAAAAATGGGCGAAAAGATGTAATAGTAACAAAAGTAATAAAGTCAATAGTCTAAATGTACAAAATGATAAAATCATAATTCTTCATACCAGAAACTCAAAAAATACATTATACGTTATTCTAAATTTTCCATTATTTAGATATGAATTATCCTCGTATTAAATTTTGTCAACACAGAATATTCAACCCTTAACTAAAATGACTGCAACTATTTAGGCCTGTCCAAATATTCAGGTATTCAAATATTCTATTAGAAAATGAAAATGATAGCCTACACCTTATCTCTAATGAGGTTACGTGTTATAATCATTTTATATGTTTCGTGTACGTTTCAGTATATATGGTGAGAAATTGAAAGCCTTGCCTCCTTTAAAGTTGGGTTTTTGCTGCGTGATGAAAACTTGGCAATGTTTATTTATTTATTGCTTATACAGTAGCCTGGGTATATCTTCTGCAAGAGATCTTCTCGCTGAATAAAATCGTCAAAGATTATACGCGAATAGGCAGAGTTAGATAACAAAGGACAAAAACAGTGTTAACAACGAACATAAGCTTTTCTTTTACGCCTACTAAAATAACAAGGCGAAGGCAAAGTGTAGAAATGAAAGCATCCCCCACCCAAAAAAATACAATTGTTTTCTGTTCGTGTCATCCGATAAATACCTTAATTCTTCTGTGAAAAGAAAAGTTATATCAAGGTAGAGAAAATTTGGTCAGCCTTTTTGCTTCAAATCGTTAAAGCGTGAGTATACGTCGGTTTACTTGTCACCCCAATTTTCTTTATCAACATTACTGTGTTTATCTACCTGGTTTTCGATTGCTTGTGGCGTATTCCCACTCTTTATCACTGTCTCCTTTTCTCTCTCTCACTCACTCACTCTCTCTCTCTCTCTACACCTACACACACACACACACACACACACACACACACATATATATATATATATATATATATATATATATATATATGCTTCCGTATTTTTCGTTCTGTAACCAAAATTGGGAAAAAGGATTTTAGTGCGACCAATTACTGGTCATTCGGATCCTTTTCTCAAAGACCGTCGAACAAAATGCATTTATGGGTCTTCAAACATATCTTCAGACTTGAAACACAACTATGTAAATACATCTTAAATATATAATCTTTGTCTTTCCACAAACACACACACACAAATATATATATATATATATATATATATATATATATATATATATATATATATATATATTCTTCAGTCAAAGAAGCAATGCCGTAAACTTTATCCCCATTTCTATACAGTAAAGGCTCTACTTCCGATACTCTTCTATAAAATCTGTCTATCTATCTATCTATCTATCTATCTATCTATCTATCTATCATATATATATATATATATATATATATATATATCTATAATGCGTTGGGTTATGAACACTTGGATGAGTATCACCACGGAAGTTTTAGTAGCGGCGCTATATCGAGTCTATTCAGGTTCTTCTACGTCACAGAGGCCCGTTTTTACAGCTGGAATGACGCTTGCGTTATATCGAAACTGTCCGAGTTCGAATCTCGGTAGAGGATGCACACTGCTGATGAGTCCCAAAATAGGACGAAACGGCCGTCTAGTGTTTTCTACATTCTGTTATGGATTCTTCTGGACTTGGTGAATTACTATAATGACGTGCCAAAATCTATTAGTTAGATATATATATATACTGATAGATATTTAAAAAGGAAGTTGAAAGTATTACAACCCCTATAATAAGTTAAATTTATAACGGTGTTTACAGTTAACCGTTCATATCTTTGATTTAAGACATGGGTCTTATTTTGAAATGTAATTATTTCAAATTTTTCTTTAAGACATAGATAACACGGGGCATATAGCGAGTTACATGTTCAGGCTCTCCTGATTAATTTCCATTTAGCAGTAGGTGTATTATTCTTTTCTTTTAGACTCCAAAAATACTTGGATAATGAAGTCTTGTACTTATAATTACTTGTATTAAAAGATTGCATACACCCCCGCCAACGTTCTTTCAATGGATTCATGGTGCTACCAATGTAATTTCTTTTATATTTGGGTTTTCTATTGTAGAGATTGTACTAAGATAAACTAAAGAAAGAGTCAAACTATTATTCTGTAGTGGACAATTATTTGGATTCCTACAATTGCACACGTTGTTATTCGTGTCATTATACTTAGTATTACCGCTAGCAACATGGTGAGTAGTAAAAAGGGATTGAGATGAATTGGCCAAGCTGAAAATTTATTTAATAAAAACGGATGAACCTTGGAATAAAGAGTATCACCTAAACTGACTATGTCCTGGGTAAGCATGTATGGGGAGACTGAAAATCTGTCGGGCAAGCAAGACAGCCGAACCTGAATATCCTTTGAGTAACAAGTGTGAATGTTTCCCGATAAAATAACTAACCTAGCCTGAAAATATCCTGTACGATAAAGGTAGTCAATTTGAAAGCCCCCTTCTTAAAATATATAGTCAAGGTTGAAAACTTACTTTGTAAACAAGTTGGGCTGAATATATCGGTAAAAAAAGAGCTCTAAAACGGAAATCTCATTTCGTAAACAAGATAGCTAGCTTTGAAAGTGTCTTTAATAAAAAGAAAAGGTAAAACTGAAAGCTCCTTTGGCGAAGAAGTCAACCAAGGTTGAATGTATATCCGTTAAACAAGAGCTCTTAGAATGAAAGTATCTTAGGTAAACAAAATAGCCAATGCTTTAACTCTTCACAGAAAACAAGCGAACTTTATTTTACAAATTTCTCAGCTAAACAAGATCATTGTTTGTGAACAAAACTGACGAGTTTATAAGTTTTTCACGCAAATAATAATGAGAAGGCTGAATATGTCGACGATAGCCAAGAGTAAATAATGTGAGAATCCTCAGAGTAAACTAGAATAAAATGTCTGAATGTCTCTCGTATGAAAGACACAGATTGAATACTTCCTGGTTAAACGGGTAAACAAGGTCACAAAATCTTATATTTTTCGGACAACTTATAGAACCCTCGCTCAAACTCAGTCATGTAAATTAAGGTACCGGACTCATATACTATTACAATTGTTTATTTTCTCTAATTTAATATGACACAAAATCAAATATCAATTTACAAAGTTTCGAAAGCATAACGCGAGCAAAATCGTCCTATCAAATGTAGCATGCTAACTACATTGATTATTAATAATAACAAAATAAGAAGCATGTAAAGAAAATGGAAGAGACTGATATGTCGTGCCTTATTGGCTTTCAAGACATCGATGTGGATTTATTCAACGTTATATGTTGATTTTGAGAAAAGACGAAGAATTTTAAAAGATTGAAATGTAATCCCTACTTCCAGTCAAAGTAGCCGACACATTGTGTTCATTAAAAACATCATGGCCAATTTACCCCACTATTTATTTAATGTAGAGATGGCATGAAGTTGTTGAAAAATGTTTGAAAAGCATTTAGATTGATTTGGGGATTTAAAATAAATACAGAAGCTTACTTAAAGTGATTCAAAAATATTTAGATATATAGGATTTGAAATGATCGCCTAACAAGAAACCTTCCGATACGGAGATGCTCAATTAAATCGCTTTTAATAGTCGGCATCAAAACTCCGAGTCACAGCTTACATTGCATTGGCTTATACTGCCAAAATGAATTGGATTCTGTTTCTCCTTTAATGACTTAATATTTACTTGCATTTCTTCTGTTTATGTTAAACTTTTATTCTAATATTTTAATCGACATCATTGATATTTTGAATCTCCGGAGAACAATGGAAAAGGTGTAAATATAGATAGATAAATAGATTTCATTTTTACAAAACAAGCCTGTCTACTGAAACAAGTTTACCCATTAAATATAAAATAAACAGTAATATAAAATAATATCGGTTAAAAGATTTCTATTAAGTCCTTTAAAATACCGTGTTTACTTGTCGTGTACAAAGATAACATGCGCAGACACAGCGCTTGAAATGATTTGTCAGTATGGCTTTTTTCAGTTGTTAAGGAAGCTGTCGAGTAAAACAAAATTTAATGGTTATAATATAATTAAATACATACAGACACATGTACATATATACATATATATATATGTGTGTGTGTGAGTGTGTGCATGTGTATGTGTGTGTGGTGTGTGATAAAAATATAGTTTAAGACAAGCTGTATGGGATATAGTGCTCAATATCAGGGATATAGCGTATGTAAATATAAAAGACATTTATCTCAGCTGTACGTAACGTCTGTGGACTTGTCGAATACGTTTGACGCAGTAAGCAGAAAGCGTCTGTGGATGACCATGGGTCGCCTTTGTTATCCCACCAAAATTTCCTCAACATTATCATCCAACTGCATAAAAACCAGAGAGTGGCCAAATCAAGTTGAACAGCGACCTATCCGTACCGTTTCCCATCTTCAACGGCGTGAAAGAGGGTTGTCTCCTCGCACCGACTCTGTTTTGCATTTTTTCAGCTTGATGCTGAAACAGGCCGCAGAAGACTTTGACGCTGATGGTGCTGTTTACATCCACTACCGCATTGACGGCAGTCTGTTTAATGACAGGAGACAGCAGACCCTCAAAAAGACACTTGAGCACGTGTTCCATGACCTCCTCTTCGCCGACGACGCTGCCCTCGTCGCCCATAACGAAAGAGCCCAGTAGCTCGTAACATCCTCCTTTGCAGATCCTGTCCAGCTCTTCGGACTCGAGATCAGCTTGAAGAAGACGGAAGTCCTCCACCAGCCTGCACCCCGAGAAGAGTACCGCCCTCCCTATATCATCATCGGTGAGACTGAGCTGAAAGCAGTTCACCAATACACTTACATAGGGTGCAACATCACATCGGATGTAAAGATCGACAGGGAAGTAGAAAACAGATTGTCCAAGGCAAACAGCGCTTTCGGCAGACTCTACAAAAGTGTCTGGAACAGCAAGTATCTGAAGAAGG
>OZ038495.1:60931197-60936197 GCA_964036315.1 Acanthosepion esculentum | reverse complement strand
ATTAACATAAAGGAAAAACGCAATATACATTTGTAATCATTTTGTAATTGATATCATTTTTACGGCTTATCAAGTTTTAGTTGTTAAACCGAAATATATTTTTGATTGTAAGATTTATTTCTTTTATTGCCAGTAAATATTAATTAACATTACTTTAACTTTTTTTGTTTTTCGAGATAACAGTTACTTTTCTAGATACAAGTCCTTCTAACTAGTTGAATGGTGTGGCCATTGCGCATAAGTCAATATAATCAACTAGACTGGTACTCTTAGTCGGTACTCATTTCTTTTACTCATTATACTAACCCACACCCGTAATTCTTTGAATAAAGTAAAGGCAATAAACAGAAATAGTACAGGAATATGATAATTTAATGCAGGTGATAAGTTCGACGAGAATCCATAAAGAAATTATATAAAATTACCTATAATGATTAGCTGCAAAGTATGGACAATATGCAATGCTTAACGCGTAATAATAAATTTCTTTCATGTTCCGTGTTCATTCACCATGTTGCCGGACATGTCGATCCAGAACATTCTCTCTTTTTGTTTAAATAGCTTAGAACGTTTACCATCTCTTTGTGTCAATCTTTAGCTTTTAGTTCCCCAAAACTAGTTGAGCTTTTTTATTTGTCGCTTCTTACTGCTTTGTTTTTATTAAAATTACTTATTTAAAATTATTTGGGCATACTTTTGTCGATATATATCCAGGAAATTTCAAATGCCTCGATCTGACTATAAGATTGTTTCGGTGATGGTCGCATTTTCTTAAGATTCCATTGACGCGCAAGAAGCATGTACCATCCGTCTTAAGCATTTATCGATAGAACCATAATGTCTGTCACTAAAAAAGAAAAAAAAATTTCATCAGTGAAAAAATTGCGCAGCATTATGGGTTATTAGATATTCTACATGGATTCCACTCTCTTTTATTTGTTTCTAACAATGAGTTTTTTTTTTTTAATATTAATGATTTACCCACTTTCTTATGAAGTAAGTTTGCTATACCTATCCGCCTTTAGATTTCGATATCAGATTTTCCATCATCTGTTACCTCACTAATCGTCGCGTTAAACATCAGATTGTTAAACATATATAGTTGACACCTCGGGCTGCAACTGATAAACTAAGCCTTCTGATTTCTTACAATTAATGATTATTTTCTTTCTTGTTTTTTTTCACTATATTGTCCTAGAAGTAATGAATAATGCATTTAATGATGTATAGTGCTTAAATATTGCAATTGAAAAATCGCTTGAATGCAGTCCAAGAAACATAGAATGATCAATGGAAAGAGAAAAAATAAGGATAACGAATATAGTTAAGATGTTAAAATTGATGAGCAGACCTAAAATGAAGGATGACTTAATTGGACAAGAAAAGGGGGCTGGTGTTATTTATAGCAATAATATAGGATAAAAGAAGACCTAAATGGGGGATATATTAAGGAAAAATTAAATAATTAATAAAAAAATATAAACAAATAAATTCTATAGTTTAATAAAAGCCTTAAAAGCTCAGCCCAATCATTAAATAGAAAAAACCCTTTGTGGAGTCGGAAAAAAAACAGCCATTTGGATAAACAAATAAATAAACAGATTAATAGACAGATAATAATGAAACAGAATCCCCTCGATACTTAACGACCTGCGGCAAGGCCATAAAATGCCGTTTTAACCAACTAGACGTCCACTCCCACTATCAGACTTGAAATAGGCACCCCAATATAACCTGACATAAACTTTTCGAAGGGGACTGGTCTGTAGATAAAAATTAATTCTTAACTTTTAGACGACCTAGCCAATATAGCCAACCCTAGCAGTTTCCATAGTAACTAATGTTGCAAGAGACCATACTTACAAACACGCGCTCACCACAAGATAGTTTATTCACAAATTCTCGCTTGACACCTTAATTCAACTTAATTTCAAAAATTATATTAGGGGTCTTGGCTCTCGCTTTTGAAACATGAGAACTCTTATGTAGCGAAGGAATCATATTTTTTTTAAAATATTATAATATAAGCTCTACTTCTGTATGGAGCACTGTCTTTTTAAAAATAAAAGCAAAAATACTAAGGAACTCCGGATTATTTACCTAACGTGTTCTTTCTTATTTTTCTGCATACCTGCACACACACACACACACACACACACACACGCACACACACACATATATATATATATATATATATATATATATATATATATATATATATATATATATATACATATGTAATATGAATTAGTTATTTGTAGTGGTTATAAGTGTTTGAGGAAACGCATAATCTGTGAATTCAGAATTCCTAAAAAAATAAAATTTAGCCGCCTACTAGGTTCTAACAAAATTCTAAATAAAATTTAATATTTGAATATGAATTGTCCAATGTCTGAGGACATTCTGTCTTCTAAAGCCATTATCAGTAATGAATGTAGTTAATATACTGCCTATGTTGGTCTTTATTTCTGTTGTGTCTTTTTTTCAGGTGGAATTTTCCTTATTAGGATTTATGGGTGCATGGTTTGCTGGTATTAATTCACACTTGTTCTCATTCTATACGAAATTTAAGCTCCTCTCTAAAATGTCCCATCGCAATTTCTTGTTTAATCTTCTTCCTTGCACAGGTGGTGATGGGTTACATTTATATCAGTGTCCATTTTCAAATGTCGCCTTTATCTGTACCCGACTCCACCACAACCACCTCTTTATCTATATTACTCACTCTATAAGACGCCAATTCTTTTTCCCTCTCCTTTTATTATTTCATTTTTCCCTTTTTTCTTTTCTTTGTCTTTAAAATGTTCAGTGAAGAAACGTTTTATTCATTTCAGTAAATGTATTTGCATTGAAAAGTCCAGGGAAAAACTACCTTCCCATAGACAAAATGATCATCTGTATGAGGTAAATCGTTTCGTTCTCATTCATTATAATTCACTTATATGGTCTATAATAATATTTATATATGGAGCTCTCTCTTGTGGATCAGTTTTAATATTTGTATGTTAATAGGAGCTACTTGGATTACTTACCGACGAATTTTTCTAACTATATATATATTAACTGTGTATATATATATGTGTGTGTGTGTGTCTGTCTGTGTGTAACCGAACATTGAGGCCAACATGCAGTAGCGAAAATCTGTTTCATTCCTACATTAAAAGTTTATTTTTATCGTATATATTATTGTCATCCACAGACAGTTTGTTTCGCTCTATCACGGCTCTTCAGTGTGGCTAGACGTCCGGTTGCCTCTATCTAGGATCGAAACCCGACTGAATTGGCGTTAGTCGGAAATTCTACCACTAAGCCGTGGGCGCACGGCATGTATGAAGGTGAACAGAAATTTTAGCGTATTTATTTTTAGATAAACACACAGTGACCGACCGTACTCAATTCGAAGAATCTTGGTATATCAGCCTTAATAGTCACTGTTTACAAACCCACACTTCCTTCCCTATTATATATATATATATATATATATACATATATATATATATATATATATATATATATATATATATATATATATATATATATATATATATATATATATGTATATATATATAATGTCGGGTGTTGGGGTATGTGTGTGTGTGTGTGTATAAAACATAACTTAAACAGATTTAAAATGCAAAATAGAAATAATCAAAATCCTTTGCAGATTTGATGATTTCAGAATGCATTTTTTAGAAGATAAAACAAGAAATCAAACATTCATTTTGTCTGTGTGGAAGAATGTCAGTCGACTTTCTTTGTGGCTCTTTTACTTGTTTAGGATGTTGTAATACGCACATCACCATCGTTAACTGGACAAAAACAATGAGGGCTTTGAATTTGATGTCCATCGCTTAAAGATCCGAATATCAATTCATGTTCTAACTGAAAAAGCGCACTTCCTGAAAATGGAGAAATTCGACACAGCCTTACGTAATATATTTACGAGTATATTAGAAAAAAAACAAGACATTGTACATCAATGAGGATTTTAGTACTCTCAGTGCTCCTAGATGTTAAGAAGACATACTTCTTTGAAACGGTAGACGCAAACAGTAATGACGAAACTTTGCTAGAATTTTCTTATTAAAAAGATGTTCCATACTTAACACATATTTTGACCATCTCATGAAATATCCTCTCATATGGCATAGGCCAGATGATGTAACAAGAAACGTTCAGGCATTTGTATGTGACTATTGTTAGTGTTTACTACTCCTTCATTGAATTTGATCGTAGACAACTTTTAACTAAACTGAAACAGCAGACAACAAAACAGTTCACGTTTGCCCGCAAAAAACAACGGAAAACAACAAAGGATAACATACAAGACATTAAAAATGAAAGGATATTTTAGAATTTATTAATAAGCTAGAGTCGAAATTGAAGTCAATAAATCTCGAACAAAACATAAGAAAGTCAATTAATGTTACCATAACTTCATTAGCTGAAGCACGTGAGACCATTTTAAGAATAATCCGATGGAAAAAAAGATACACCTATGTATTCTTAGTTGAAATAATAGATACTAGAAAAATAATCAGAAATGGAATCGAAAATACTAAACAAGTAACAAATATTTAAAAAAAAAAAGATAATTCCTTGAGTTAATTACTTTTTTCCGGAGAAAAAGAAAGAAAATTAATGTAAAGAAGCAGCATAGACAATAGAGAAACGGAAAAAAAATCATAATAATAGCATACAAGCTATACCACAACAGAGAACATTTCTTGGTTTCAGAAATCACTTTATATCGCTTTTTTCAATCCTAGCCACACTAAATTAAAGATGACCGTAAGGACAGAACATATATCAATATACATGAAATACTCTTCCAGCTCAAAAAACCGAGCAGGAGTATGAATCAAGTCATAGGCGACTCTATCTACTCCTAGGCGGAAAGGTTATAAGTATAGAAATAGATTTTACAAGGGAACGAAAACCAAATCATAAAGAGTAAAAAAAAACGACTCCTGTTAAAAAGTTCGGGGAGGCGTGTTAAT
>OZ038495.1:60918697-60926197 GCA_964036315.1 Acanthosepion esculentum | reverse complement strand
TCTATTCTATGGAATCTATGTATTTTATACCTTATTCTTCTCAAAGACTTACGCAAATACATTCGGTCTGGTAGAAATGTCACATGCAAAGGGAGAATAAATAACTATCTATGAAAAATACGATCGTGTTCTATACACAGAAATTCATATAAAATCTCGTACAAGGAGCCCTGGTACATTTTTCAGGTGACGGATTAAAAATAGAGCCATGATTGACAAATAAAAGGTCAGCAAAGAGCCACGTCAAATGTATACGTAAGTAAATAGGGACAGACAAAGAAATAAATAACTGACAAAAATAGAAATGGCTGGCAGGGCAAACTGGGAAGAAACAAAAAGCAAAATGAACAGAACAATATATAATAAAAAAAAACAAAAAAAAAAAAAAAAACAAATCAAGAGATTTCAATCAATAGCTGGGCTGTGTTCTCTTTTTCCGCCAGCAGCCAAAAGTGCATTTGAAATATTGCGAAACAAAAGACCCGGATGTTGGAGCGGCGTTAGAAGCGGGAAAACGATCGGTGAAGACAAGCAACGATTGATTCTGCCGGATATAGCAACATTCCAGCGGGAAGAAGTTGACATGGAGGAGGAAGTCTGTGTTATTCACGCAAAGCAAATTCAGGGGCGCCGCCAATTCCACTGTAAGGAAAAAGCAAAGGCACCAGGAGAAGAAGGAAAAAAAAAAGAAACGCACCAATGGTTTAATGTTTGCTGAAACGAAACTTACATAAGTGAATTAAAAGTCATAGCAGCAGACGGTAGCAAATTGTCAAATTGTTTGGCTGATGATATCAAGGGCTTCATATGCAGCCTTCAAAAACGAAGAAGTCAGATTTCTTTAATCGAATATACTCGAAGCAAGGCAGTAAATCCACTAAGATATAAGGGTTTCCTGGTTTTGAAAGAATTAGAAAACAAAAAAAATTACTAAAGATAACGAACAATAGAAGAGTAATCAGGAAGACAGTAGATAGAAAAATGTATTGCATTTCAATTTTATGAAGATCAAAGTTAACTGGGCAGCAAGAAGCCGGAATAGATTTCCGTCAGCGAGACGAGCGAGAAAAACAACCGTTCACACAAAAATTACAGTTACATGTATCTAATTCAAATCCAAATTGATGAGACCTTTTTTTTTTACTAGTACTGCGCTTAAATTCATAAAGTGTAGGTACCATATCGAAGAGGACACCCGAACAATTATCATTGAATTATTAATCGAAAAGACACAGGGAGGAACTTTACGGCAGTGTGAAAGTGAGTGAAGCCGAGACAACAATTCAGGACCAATAGTGCTGCTGATTCTTCTTTGGATTTTATCAAGACTAAATATTAAGAGAACCGGACCATATGTGGCAGCAATATTCTAAGCGTGGACGAATGGTAGACATATAAGTATGTACGATAGATTCTGCAGAGAAAAATTCTCTAACACGACACAGTGAATCAAACTTCTTAGCTGACCTAGCAATGGATTCAGTAATTATTTACCCGCTGCCCACACAGCAAGATGTGGCACAAGGCAAGAGTTTTAAAGTGGGTTATCCGAGCCTGTAGGCTCGTCAAAAATTACCTATAGACCACATATAAACGGAGTCAGTTTCCCGAGACGAGACTCTACCCTTCGGCAGAGCCTCGTCTGGGTGACACCCTCTGACATGTGCTAGGTAATTATAGTCGTTCCACTTTCGTGTCAGCCGAGAATTTTAGCCCGAGTAGTCGAAATGTGTCAATCTCGCGGAGTTTATCATCGACCAACGGCCTGAAGAGATATTACACATAGAAAAAGAAGCAAATTAGAATATATTTTATTATAAATCCAGATATCCAAAAAATAAAATAAATGTCAAAATGTCATGTGAATAATGCCAAATATTTCATAGATCCCCGAACTGGACGATGTATCGGTTTCACAAGGGGTCGGAACTTACCCGGATAAATATTTCGCCATGTTATCTCGTTAGCTCCCTAGCATTTGCCAGAGAACTATCTTATTTGGTAGAAGACGTCTTATCATACCCCATGAATACTCGATTAAGTTCAGTTCCTGGAAATATGGTGACCGCGCTATTCGTTGGCAGACGTCTCTAACTCTATCCCGACGTGATAGTGCATTATCGTTATAGTAAACCTTCGGTGTCGGTCTCTCTGAAAGATTGCAAATGGTTAAAAAGTAGTCACATATCAATAACGTGCGTAGCGGATCTAATCCAAGCCATGTGAAGAGACCGCGCGCAATTACAGAACCAAGAGCTGTCTGTACGGTGTCTTGTTAATAAGTGAGGTTTATAGCTTCATGGGGTCTAAACCACACCCCAACTGTGCCAGCAGCTTGCAATATCAAGGACTGTGACCCAACGGATCACGGACAGAGACGTTTCCATTATTCCAGGATACAATTCCCGGCCAGGTTAAGCACTTTGGTCGGTGTTAAAAGGGACGTCGTTATTGGCTTTCTGGCTGCATATCTCATGAAAAAACGCTGGACTAACCTGCGTCGATATTTCTTTGCTGTATAAAGATATTCATCATCACAGACTGAAAAAAAGTACGTACAGATATATGGAATTAGGGGTCGTGAATCGTGGAATAGTGGATTCTGTTTAGTAGAACACTATTTATCATGATAGTAGCTTTTAAAATATTTTCAACCAAAATAAGGTGATAAAGCCACTAATAGGCAAAGAGTTGCTGAGTTTTACGAAATAGGAAAAATAAAGACTATTAAGGAAAGAGAGAACAAAAGAATAGGAAGTAAGAAGCCAATATAACGAGTGACATTGGATTTAAATTTTTGTTGGACAAATTTGATTAGGAATCAAAAAGCTGACATACTGTTAACACAAATTAGTTGTTCCATACAAGAAATTATTAGCATAGAAGTTATGTTTCCCTCTAGCAATTTCAACTGCAAAATGATGAGACCTTTCAGCCAACCTAGTACTGTTCTTAAATTAATAAAGTCTACGTAAAATGAGGAAAAGCGCATGAAAACAATTTCCACAAGAGTGCTCATAATAAAGAAACAGTGGAGGTACGTTTCGGTGGTGGGAAAGTGGCTGAAGCCGATATTCGAGGTTAGGACCAATAACGTTGTATATTATCCTTTTTATCAAGAATATCTAAATATATAGCCGGAGCATGAGACGATATACGGCAGCAATATTCAAAGTAAGGACGAAAAAGGACAGACTAGCTAAAAATCATTGGCAAAAGATGTGGTTTTACAGAAAGGACGGAATGTGTGAGCAAATGGAAAGATGGAAACAAACAGGCCCCATCCAAATAAAATCAGTGATACAGTTGAAACTTATAGACGTAAAAGGAAAAAGATGGTTTAGAGAATTTGAACCTCACGACACATACTGATGTAAAAAGGGTGTTTTATAGAAATCAGTGGCAGAAGAGGAAGTGAAAGGAATATCAGACCGAAATATATTGCCTAGAGTTATAAAGAATAGGAAGTGGAGGAGAGACGTGTTCTCTCAGATTCACAAGAGAAATGACATATTAAAGCGGGAGGAGGGTTTCTATAGATATAAATTTGGTGTCATTTTTGTCGGGTAAAAATTTTTTGGAACAATTTCAAAATTTCAAAATGAATGATTTAAGTATTGATTATTGCGTTATATTTTACGTTCTGTCAATTACACATTCATTTATCTGTTGCCATTCGGAGTTTCGCTGTGATTATATATACTTATCACTGGACGGTGTGATAATAAAATTGAATTTATTCACAGAAATATAAGATTTCCGTAAATAAATGAATTTTACTATCAAGCAACCAGACGAGGAGATAAAATATACTCGGAACTTTCTCTCCTTTTCTCTCTGCCTCTCCCCCATATATATATATATATATATATATATATATATATATATATATATATATATATATATATATATATATATATGTGCATGTTTTATTAAAAAAAACGTCAGACACTGTACTACGATTAAGCTTTTTATTTAATTTTCTTGTATTCAAAAAGTGTTTTCTTTTTCGGACACAGAGTGTGTAGAATCTGTTTGAATGTTCTATCATTCCGAGCGCTTTCGTCTATACTTTAAGCCATTATCAAGGATTATTTTATTTATTCAGTTTAAATGAGTGAGTGCGTTGTGTGTATGTTTTAGCGTTATAGAGATGTTTTATTTTCCGAACACAGTTAACACGTTGTGGCCGTGTTCATATTTACTATTATTAAGTGTTGGCTTTTTATTTATTTATTATTAAGCTTTCCATTATTTTAAATCTTTTTTAGAGGTGGATGATGTTATTATGTTTGTATTTTCTCCTGGAATGTTTCGGATGGAGTCTGGTAAGTTTGTGTGTGTGTTTAAATAGGTTCTAATAGAACTGTTGTTAGATAGGTTTAACGTAAAGCGTCTGGATAGGCATGTAGTCGTGCGACCGATGTAATTATTTATAAATTCAGATTGATCAGAAACACAGTCGCTTAAGGCAAATGCTTGACGAACCGCTCACCTGGCAACAACTACAATACTATCTTAACAACTAAACGAAAAAATAACACCGCAGAAGAACAAAAAAACGCCCTAACAGCGTCATGAGACGAGCTGATAAAGCTAATACGTATGTAATTTTGGATAAATCTGATTACAACAAAAAATTACAAATCATTATTGATGACTGAACTAAATGCAAGAAACTGAAATGAAACCCCACGGAGACCGTAAAAAGGTCCGTCAACAAACTAATAACAGATAACAACGCGGAAGTCGGTTCATGAAAATACGAAACATCATTGGAGACAACCAAACTGGATATTTATATGGAAATATAAAAACACAGAAACCCGGATACCGGGTACGACCAATCATTTCCCAGATCTCAGCGCCTATCTGCGAGCTCTCAAATTTCCTGAACGATAACATCATTCCATACGTACCCAGCAATTACAGCATCGCATCTACACACAGATTCCTCTAAATGTTAGAAACTATTAAAGCAAACCAAGCTATCATAGCGTCACTTTACGTCGAAAACTAATTTACAAATGTTCCCGTCGATCAAACCATTGAGATTATCCTCAATTCTGTGTATACTAATAATTCTATCCCTCTGCCATCCATCAAACCATTTATACTAAATATATAGCTATACGCATGCACAAACAAAATCCCATTCTATCACTATAATGGCATGATTTACACCCAAACTAATGGTGTCAGTATGGAAAATGCACTTCGTTCATGCTTTTTCCAATTATTATATGTCCCATATAGAAAAATAGTATTTAAACAGGTCTGTAAACTTAAAATATATGTCAGCTACCTAGACGATTTTTTAAATTTAGCAAATAACACTAAAGAAATAGATCCTCTTAAGACCACGCTTGAAAAAACAAAACAAAAAAAAAACTCGGTCCTTTACTATACCTACAACTTTAGTCATAAAATAAACTCCCATTTTTAGATGTTCTCGTAGAATATAGCAACCCTTTTATCACCTCATTATATAAAAACCCACTAGAAGAAAGTCTTGCTACTTTAACTTTAAAAGCGAATACCCACTCAGATACAAAATATCACTAATAAAAAACATCCTAAAAAGTGCACACCAGAATTCATCTTCTCGATTACTCTTCCTGAAAGAACTCAGCAATGAAAAACAGACACTAATTGAAATGGTTTCCCTAACCACATTATAGACCAGCAAATTAGACTATTTCTCCCCGAAGTAAATAACAACGATAGTGAACATACAGCCAAAAATTGCATAAATATTTTCTACAAAAAACAAATGCACATTAACTACAAACTTAGAAATATTATAAAGAAATACACTACCCCAACTGAACCGAATAAAAAAAATAAAATTAAATATCTACTATAAAAAATTTAAAACAGCTAATCTTATCCTAAAAATTAACAATAAGCCATCAATTCAAACTTACGACGAACGAACATTATATATGAGATCAGATGCTCCTTAAGTAACTGTGTTCCTGATCAATCCGAATTCATAGATACTTACCTCGGTCACACGACTACATGCCTATCCAGACTACTTACGTTACACCTATCTGACCACAGTTCTATTATAACCCATTTAAAATGAACCCGTTACTTACCGGCAAACTTTTCGTTTGCTTTTATGAAATGTTTATACATCACGGATGGACTTTTTAGACATTTATTAAGACAGATAGTCGAATGTTCGTTTCCATACTATGAGATCTGTATTCGCATCTCACTATTGTCGATTTTGACATTGTTATAAGGCCTGAATTGTGTAAACTAGACTATAACATTTCTTAAATAAAGTGGAAATATCCCAATATCATATTATGCGAATCATGGCCTACAATAGCGTAAGAGATCAAACAAAGATACAAACAGTTCTGACACCAACCTCTCTCTTAATTTATATGATCACATAAAAAAGCGTTGAAGGAATGATTTCATTTCTGCAAAAAAAGAAGAAAGGATGCCAAACGGAGAAGTTTCTATGACAATATAATGAAATGGACACGGCTCGATAATGGATCCTTAAACAGAGCAACGTGGGACCGTGACATCTCGAACTTGAGGTATCATGTGAGCGTGCATCATGCCATAGATAGAGAGAGTATTCGATGATAATATTTCATCACAGAAATATAGGTTTTATTCTTTCTTTGTGTCAAGTAATACTTTTTCAGTACATGTCAGCTCAACAGCAAAATATAGCAAGATAATATTTTTAAACATTTCAGAATCACATCAGTAATCAACAAGCGACAAAGGATTCAAACCATTTTGTTTACCACTGGTCTGACCCGAATCATTCCCCCTAATAAAGACTAAATCCCTTAAGTTATATGGTCACATCAAATACAAATGTATTATCAAGAATATGCGTTAAAGAGATGGTTGCTGGAAAAAAAGCATGGCGACATAGAAGGTGAAAAAGTACTCCCTTAGCAGCTCCTATATCCGTATTATTTGCAACGTGTGCTGGGTCTATCGCCCTCTGATCACTCACCACAGGGGAACTTTTGCCGAGGGTTTATTGCACAAACTGCCAATCCTTTTTTTCATTATTCAGTCTTGTTTACACGTTCAACATTTGTGAGCGGATCTTATTCTCATGGAACGATGCAGACAAGACACTAGCATCATTTTATATTTAATGTGTGGAATTTTAAGTAACTGTCTGGTAGGACCATCTGTTCACCCAGCACGTCGTACAGGAGCGATGTTCAAGGAATATATTTCGAACAAACGTTCAGACCTCGTGGAGGATGTACCCCTGCTAATATGGAAATGCACTTGGTCCATTTTGATGGGGCTCCAGTACATTTTAATCACATTTTCCGTGATTCACTTGTTGATATCTAGCATGAAAGATAGATAGGTAGAAAAGGGCCGATTTCCTGGCCTGCACTTTCCCCCGAACTAAATCCTTTATATTTTTATCTAAAAAATGGTTTTATGCGGCAAACATTAAGAATGTAGGGACGCTTCATTAATGTATCATGGGGGCCT
>OZ038495.1:60903697-60913697 GCA_964036315.1 Acanthosepion esculentum | reverse complement strand
AAAATAATTTATAAATCTGAACTGACAGTAAAACCAATAAATTCTGAAAGATTGTTGGGTAAAAAGAGCTAATTATACTTAAGCATAGTTATAAATTTTTCCACTTTATAAATTATTCGCTTTTTGAGGAAACGAACAGTGTTGTATGATTCTGGACGTAAGCGTACCTTTTTTCTTTTTTTTTTTTTTAAGCCTATCATCCCAAGCAAGGCCGGAGGCCACTATCACGCATGGGGTTACAGAAGGGTTGGAGGAAGAGCAGATAGGAGTGGTAAAGGAGAGGATGTGGAGAAAGAGAAGGACGGAGGGTCGATCAAGGCAAGGGGATTACAGAAGAATTGGAGCGAGAGCAGATAGGAATGAAAGATGAAAGGATGTGGAGAAGGGAAGTGGACAGATCAAGGCAACTGGAGATGACGATTGACGCTACACTTAAAGCGTTGGAGATTGTATTTGTCAGGGAAACAGTAATAGGGAAAATTCAGAAAATATTGCTCTTTAGAATGTTGTTTCATTGTATTTTCTATTTTAATGAAGTCTCTAATCATTATGCTAGAATTACGGTCGGAATTTTTAGAATGAACACGTTATGTCTGTTAATGATCCTTATACCGAGATTTCTTAACTATGATTACTTTGGTTACTTTAAAGCTGCGCTGTAAATGCCTGCTTCGTTTCTAACGATGTCTTTGTGTTCATTAAATCTTTTTATTGTTATTGAAGTAGTCGATTCCGGTTGTTTTGATAAATCTCGAAATATAGTGGAGGGAGAAATGTAAATTTTAAAACAGAGCATCGATCAAGGTAAGGGGATTACAGAAGAATTGGAGCGAGAGCAGATAGGAATGAAAGATGAAAGGATGTGGAGAAGGGAAGTGGATAGATCAAGGCAACTGGAGATGACGATTGACGCTACACTTAAAGCGTTGGAGATTGTATTTGTCAGGGAAACAGTAATAGGGAAAATTCAGAAAATATTGCTCTTTAGAATGTTGTTTCATTGTATTTTCTATTTTAATGAAGTCTCTAATCATTATGCTAGAATTACGGTCGGAATTTTTAGAATGAACACGTTATGTCTGTTAATGATCCTTATACCGAGATTTCTTAACTATGATTATTTTGGTTACTTTAAAGCTGCGCTGTAAATGCCTGCTTCGTTTCTAACGATGTCTTTGTGTTCATTAAATCTTTTTATTGTTATTGAAGTAGTCGATTCCGGTTGTTTTGATAAATCTCGAAATATAGTGGAGTGAGAAATGTAAATTTTAAAACAGAGCATCTCTATATCATTGACATGTTGATGCAAGAGGACTTTTCTCTATAGCATTTAGCTACAATGTCTGGTTAGCGAAGGGTAAATTTCTGTTTATAAAAACACAATTAATGAGAATGCAGGTTCGATTCCTATCGGAGAACTCATATATACTATATTATAATTATAAATTTTGTGTATATATATTTTCCTCGATTATTTATATATACGGATCAGTGGTGCATTGTGGGTAGTCTATTCTAACGGTAATTTGTTGGGAACGGTCTGTTAACTTATTTATTGTTTATTTATATGGATTAATTTATTTTACTTCTTTTTTCTTATTTATTTTGTTATATATATTTTTTATTTATTCGATTTTTAAATAACAGTAAAAAAAATTACGATCGTTTTTTAGTAGATCTTTTTTTGTTGTTGTTGTTTTGAGAAGGTAATTATAGCTATTTTTTTCGTCCAATCAGAGTTTGCCGTTTTTGGATTGCTTGTTGTAGTCTTCTCCAATGGTTATTTTCTACGTGAGTAGTTCGTTTATTTGTTTATTATTTACTTTATTTATATATTTATTTGGATTAATTTATTTTACATTTTTTCTTATTTATTTTTATTTTAATTATTTTCATTTATTCTTTTGAGTTTTCGAATTTTAAGTAACGTAGTAAAAGTTTGTTATCGTATCAGCATTTTGACATGAGTTTAAATCGTTTATTTAGTAGGTTATTTTGACCTGGCAAAGTAATTATAGTTATTTTTTCTCTAAGAAACTTTTGCAGTTTTTGGATTGAGTGTTGATATTTTTGGTATGATTTGCGTTATATTTTTAATTTCCCAGATATACTTGAAAAACATTGTGCTGATCGTGTACTTACTATTTGTGAAAGATGTTTTCTGCGATAGTTTCTTTGTTTCCAAGGTCTTTCTATTACACCTATGTATATGTTTTCTTCGTTATATGTTGATTTTATCGTTGCTTGGTATATTACGTTGTTTTGTAATCAATTAACTTTTAGGGGACATTTGTTTTTTATTCTGCAGTTACGTGGGTTTAACTTCTTCGGGTGGATTGTTTATAGTTTTCTGTTGTGCTTTTTTAAATATGTGTGCCATGTTCGCGGTGCAACTGTAGCTGAATTTTACTGTGATTTTGTTGAATATTTTGTTGAGAGTGATTGATTTGGGGGAGTGTTTGTGTAAGAGTTTGTTTCCTACGCTTGTTTTTACGTTTTCCTTGTACGGTAGCATGAACCATATGGTTTTTCTTTTCCTGTGGTGAGTACGTGAATGTTGTCGGAAACCCACTATCTGTTTCGTAGTCTTTCTTAACTTTGTTAAATATGGTTTCATTTTCGAAAAGCCTGCGCTTAACTGATTTTGGTATTTCATTGATTATATATAGCGGGCGATTGGAAGATGTGTGTATATACAGTGGTTTGTCATTGGTTTTTCATAACGGTTTATATGTATATTTCCTTAGGTTGAAGGTACATCTGGAATATCTACTCCGTTTAGCTTAGTTTATATGTCTATGTTGAATACCGTATTTTTGAAAAAACTTTATTATTTCTTTTCTCTTTTTGTCTGTGATTCGTTTGTTATAGTTTCTTAATATCAAGAGAACATCGCCCCTAAAGTGCCCTGTGTCATTTTTATCTATTATTTTGCACATTTAGTATAGTAAGTATATACATATGAGTTCGCACGTCTCTGCATCATCAAAGCAACACATTGTAGTGTCAATGATCCCGTCTTTCTTTACCATGCGTCTTCATTGTTGAACAGTAGTGATGTACGGATGTGTTTAATGATATCGATATCGTTTGAGCATATTCTTATTTGTTCTTGGGCTAAGGTGATGGCATTATCTAGCATGAGTTCTGTTATAGACGAGTATAATTCTTTTATGTCTAATTGTATAAACTGGCAATTATATTTGTTTTAAATCTGCGGAACCAGTCTGTAGTTGTTTTTGTATTTTCCACTGATTTATTCCTAACTTCACCCTTAGCTCTGAATTGTTTATTTCTAGCATCGTTTTACTTATTTTAACTAGTTTACTTTTGGTTGGCTTATGAGCCTGCATGTTGGGTTTGTTTTGAAATTTTATTTGTGGTCTTTTAGTGTGGTGCCTTACCGAGACAACTGATACAGTCGTCTAGGTCTAATTCTTGGGCCATTCGTTTAGCTTCCTTATTGATATCATGTCATACTGTTTTTGGTGGATTTAGTTATGTTTTTCTTGGGTAATTTATTGTGTGTAGCAGGGCTTAGTTCGTATAAATTTGTAATTTTGTTCGCTGCGATATATACGATTGTTGTATATCTTCTTTTAGTTTTTTGAGGATGATTGTTGTTTTTTATGGAATTTTATGTTTCTTACTAAGTTAGTTAAGTTTTTATGGAAGTCGTCTAATTTGTTTTTTGTTGCGGGGGATATTTTTAGTTATAAAGCGATATATTTTTGTAAAGTTCGTGGTTTAAAAAGAAATGGGCTTTACGTCTTATTCTGTATATCAATTTTTCATTATCTCAATTACTTTTAGCTTATATGTGACCGGAGATGTTCGAGCAGCAACAAACAAATGAGGAAAGACAAACTAGGTTAGAAGAAAAACAATTTGAAATTCAACAGAATAACGAAGAAAAACTATTGGAAATTCAACAGAAAAACGAAGAAAAACTATTGGAAATTCAACAGAAAAACGAAGACAAGCAACGCGAACTACAAGAATTACTACTACGGGCAATAACAAATAAAGGACAACATTCTGGAAATGTAGCGGCATTCTCGCAAAATGCTATCTGGAGCTCTATCAAAGAGTTCATTATGCACTGGAAGAAGACAAAACATTCGCGGCTTACTTCAGAAGATATGAAGATTCATTTGAGTTTGATTGCGGTAATTGGTCAGACGCGAAAAAAGTACGTCTATTACTGAGGAAACTAGGGTAAAGCGAATACACTAAATTCGTAGACTACATCCTACCGAGGAAAACGAATGAGTTGACTTTCAAGGAAGCCATGAAACTTTTAACGGAATCATTTAGTCCGAATACTTCACTATTCTACAAAAGGTGGAAATGTTTAAATTTAACAAAAACGGATAGCGAAGACTATATAACATTCGCTTTCATAGTAAACAAGCACTGCAATGACCTTAAGTTATCTGAACTCAGCCCTGGCAATTTTAAATGTTTGATATTCGTCCAGGGCCTGATTTCGACAAAAGATGCGGATATCAGACGGAGAATTCTAACAAAACTTGAGAGTGAACCAGAATTGACGCTACAAAAATTGGCTGAGGACTGTCAGAGATGTATAAGCGTAAAAAGGACTCGATAGATATCGAAGAGTCTGATGTCGCTCACATTCGAAAGGTACAATGGCAATCATGTTTTTCTCCCTCCTCAAAAACAAACCAAACAAATTATTTTACTACAAAAAGTCAAATGTAACCTCAGAAGAAACCACCACCCAGTCCATGCTATCGCTGTGGGACTTTGCATTGGTACAAAGATTGTCCATACTGCTATAAGACTTGTCTGTCGTGCAATAAAGTGGGACATAAAAGTTCGCACTGTAGAACAAAGAAAGAAAGCAAAAGCCGAGTAATAGTTACTAGAACATACCAAACGGACGGGATAAATATACGAAAATACGTACAAGTAGAAATGTTAAACAAAAAGATCAGATTACAATTAAATTCCGGATCAGATTTAACCATTATTAGCTAACAGACGTGGAAGAAATTAAACAAACCGACCATGTTGAGAACCGATAAGATAGCCAGGTCGGTAACAGGAGGAAAAATCAAATTTGAGCTGGAGATTATCACAAATGTGACGTTCAACGGGATGACCAAGAAATTAAAGATGTGTGTTCTAAAAAATACGTAAAACTTATTTGGAACTGACTGGATGCAGAAATTTGATCTTTGGGATTTACCGATAGATACGTTCTGCCAAAAAGTGGAAAGGTTATCGACCGAGGCAGAGAAATTGAAGGAGAAATTAAAGGAGAGTTTCCCGACGTATTTTCAGCCGGTCTCGTGAGGTGTAAAAATGGCGGCCAAAATCGAACTAAAAGAAAATGTACAACCCATATTCAAGAAGAAAAGAAATGTACCTTTCGCATCATTAGAAAAAATAGACTCGTGAAAACAAGTATATTGACAAAGGAAGAATATAATCAATGGGCCGCACCTACGGTTTACTTGAAAAAGAAATCGGTTGAGATACGAGTATGCGCTGCTTTCTCGACGGGATTGAATGCAGCGATTAAGGATTATCACTATCCTCTCCCTAGTCCACAGCAAGTTTTCACAAATTTGAACGTAGGAAAATTTTTCTCAAAGATAGACTTGAGTGATGCATACCTACAAGTTGATGAGGTTGTTGTGCATAAACACACATAAAGGGTTATATAAGTTCCAGAGATTACCATTCGGGATCAAGGTCGCGCCGGTGATATTTCAGCAAATAATGGACACTATGCTAGGCGGAGTGGATTTCCTAACATGCAAAAATTACTCGCACCCCCAAACGAACTGTTGAAGAAGGAAAATGTTTGAGAATGGTTATATGAATGTCAGAAAACTTTCGACAAAATCATTAACACTCTAACAACGGATTTATTTTTAGCGCATTATGATCCAAATTTGGAAATAATAGTCGCTAGTGACGCGAGTGCCTATGGTGTTGGGGCATGTATACTTCATAAAATGCCGGATGGGACACTAAAACCCACCGTGCATGCGTCAAGAACGTTACTACTAGCCGAACAAAAATACTCGCAAATCGAAAAAGAAGTACTGGGCATTATTTTTTCGGTTGCGAGATTCCACAGATTTATTTACGGTAGATTTTTCACCTTACAGACGGACCACAAGCCGTATATTTGGATCAAAGAAATCTCTACCTGTCTACACTGCTAATAGATTGCTATGATGGAGGACGATTTTATTAAACTATAACTTTAAATTGGACTATCTTCCATCAAACAAAATCGGGCATGCAGATGGTCTTTCGAGACTAATACCAAACAAAACGGAGCCATTAGAAGATTCCGTAATTGCAGCTCTACGATATGAGGAGGATATTAGAACATCATTATGTAGTACAATTCGAGACCTCCCCGTCACATTACAGGAAATAAGAAAAGAAGCAGTGAATGACGAATTTACAAAGGAAACGAAAACAAAAATTGTAGGAAAAGATAAGCATATATCAAACAGTTTTTCGTTATGTGATAACGTTCTGCTATATAATGAAAGAGTAGTAACCCCGAAAACGCTACAAAGGCGAATCCTCAAGGATTTTCACATGGGACACCCAGGAAAGAACAGGATGAAATCCTTAATGCGAAGTTACGTGTACTGGCCAAACATGGATCAAGATATTATACATATGGTTGACAAATGCAAGGGCTGTTCCTTAGCAGCCAAACACCTCCGATCATCCATAAGCCATGGCCTAAGACAGATCGACCGTGGTCGACAATCCATGTAGATTTCGCAGGTCCATTGGAGGGCTTCTACTACTTGATTGTATTAGACAGTTACAGCAAATGGCCAGAAATATTTGTTGTAGAAAACCTACTTCTGAAACTACAATAAATAACCCTTCACGATCCCTTTGCTCGTTTCGGAGTGGTTGATTGGTAAGTCACCGATAATGGGACACAATTTACATCTGCGGATTTTCAAGAATTTTGTGAAACTTTTCAGGTGAAACACATCAAATCCCCGCCATACCACCCAAGATCAAACGGGCAAGCTGAGAGGTTTGTAGATATATTAAAAAGAGAAGTAAGGAAAACTTATGACGTACCAACAGAAAAGGCTTTACAACAATTCTTGCAAGTGTATAGAATTACATCGAAGAGTACTACGCCATCGGCATTATCGCCGGCGGAAGTAATGTTTGCCCAAAGAATGAGATCGGTATTCGACAAATTACTGCCAAAACAGACAAAGCAATCACAAACGTCTTTTTTACCAAAAAGAAAATTTAACCCAGGTGAGAAAGTTTTTTTTTAAATGTTCAAAAACAACACATCCTATTGGGAGCCAGGTACAATAGAGAAACGAATCTGGAACGTGATTTACATAATTCAGGGTCCGAAGTTCTCGCATAAAAGGCACTTAAATCAAGAAATAGGCTGTTACAGGATTCTAACGGTCTAACTCAGGAAGAGGAGGAAATAATGGACACAATATTTGACACATTCAATATGCAAAGGCCTCAAGCAATTTCAGAATCGCGGAAATCAAGCAGGAAAAGAAAATTTACAGAGCCATTGATGATTAATCCGAAGAGAAAAATATCAAAGACCCCTCCGAGGTAAAAGCTAGGGAGGGGGTGTTATGGGTCCTAACCTATAACTACAGAATGAACTCTTCCTAACACTATATATACTACGCCAGTCAAGAGAGAGGCAAGAATGGAGTCGGGCCGATGGTAGTTCACTCTAAGCCCGACTGACAGTCATACTAACACCTTCCACATTTTGTATTATTATTCCGTGTAATATATCTTTCTTATTTCTACACTTATGTCCGTGTTATTCTTCCTTGGTCCTAATCTGGACCATAATACACACACACACACACACACACACACACACACACACACACACACACACACACACACACACACACACAGATATATATATATATATATATATATATATATATATATATATATATGTATATATATATATATATATATATATATATATATATATATATATATATATAGTGTATTTAGGAAGAAATCATGCTATCATGCAATTTTCAGAAATACGATAGACAAGGTTTAATTTTTTATATTTCTCATACGATCTTATAATTTTTCTTTTCCGTAGATACATTATACAAAAACTTGTCTGTGATATGAAACTAGCATATATATATATATATATATATATATATATATATATATATATATATATATATATATATATATATATATATCGTTTACTTTACGAAAAACTAGGTAATCCGTATGGGTAGACCCAAGGACGATAAAATCCAGAGACCTCAATGTAAATCAGAGCTAATAATTTAAATAAAAATTAAAACAGAACACTTTAAGGTTCCATGTAATAAATTATTTCACCACAGCTCTTTTAAAGGACTTCGGATCATCAGATTTTACTTCCAAAGGTTGAAATGGAAAACGAAATTTACACCTTTTTGACGGGCAATACTAAGCATATGTAAATTAACGAAGTGATGGAGTGAAGGGGGTAGAGAGACATGATTGAGTTAGATGTAACATTTCTATTCTTTCAAATTTATTATTGTTTGAGGAAGTTCCGACATTGACACATTAAATCGGTTAACTTAACGGAAGTTATATATTGATATAGAAGGGGGAGAGGAGAAAAAAGACATAAAGAGAAAAAGAGAGAAAAAAGTCATGAGAGAAAGTATCACTAACTTTCTTTGGAAATACAATATAGACAATCTATACTAAAACTTAATCACACTACTTGGATTAAAAGTAATAGAGACAACTTCGTTGTCCCAATGGGACAATTTGATTCAGCTGAAATAGCTGACCTAATATGTATATACATTTTATATATCCTGAGTAGATTCCTTGACCCTCAAAATGTAGGATTATACAGGTATGATGGACTAGTTGCTGTACCTGATACCAATGGTCCTTTAACATCACAACTACAAAAGAAAATAATTAAGGTTTTCAAATTTCTAGGATTTAAGATCGAAATTTCTTCCAACCTGAAAATAGTAAACTTCCTAGACGTTACATTTAACCTTAACAATAACACTTATAAACACTTCCAAAAGGAAAACCAGTCACCCATATATATAAATATCTACTCTAACCACCCGAAATCAATAATTAAGCAAATTCCAAATACAGTAAATGCAAGAAAAATAAGTCGAAATATGATCAAGCCCTATTAAAAAGTAAATTTAAACAGACATTAATTATATAGATATGTCAGTTAATCAAACATCCACTAAATCCAAAAGTAGGAAAAGGAAAATTATATGGTTCAACCCACCTTTTTGTAACCTTTCTAATATTAATAAAGGAAAGTACTTCATAAAACTAATAGAAAAACACTCTAGCAAAAATGTACTTTTAAAAACGATGTTCAACAAAATGAATTTAAAGATCAGCTATTCATGCATGAACAATATAGAAAAAATTATTAGCTCATATAATAGCAAGATTTTGAGAGATCTTCATAACAATCAAATACAAATGGATCGTAATGCATCCCAAATGAAACCATCAACATGTAATTGCAGGACAGGATCAGATTTTCCAATTTAAGGAGTATGCATGGCGGAATATGTAATATACGAGGCCACAAATTTCACAAAGAGAATATGGAACAGATGAAAATATACATAGGGATATCGGCGGGAATTTGTAAACATCGCTTTTATAACCATCGTCAGTCCTTGAAAGATAAATTTAAAAAATCCAAACAGCACTGTCAAAGCATTATTGGGATTTGTTGGAGGGTGGCTTAACCCCACAAATAAAGTGGAAAATCATCTCGGGAGCCAGATCTCCAATAAATCTCAGAGACAGATGCGACTTATGTCTAAAAGAAAAGATCCTCATAATAAAGCATAAAGATCTGGATGTATTACTAAACAGATATAATGAACTAATTTTTAAATGCCGACATAAGAACAACCTCAACCTAACGAAATATATTTAGAAGTAACTATATAGGAAGATT
>OZ038495.1:60876197-60898697 GCA_964036315.1 Acanthosepion esculentum | reverse complement strand
AATTTAACTTAGTATAGAGATCATATACTTTCAATGATAATGATAAGTTAAATTTAATAGACTATTACCTTTATAACATGATGGTCACCTGGTCATATGAATGTGTATTGTGTACTTACAAAGTGTAATACGTGTCTGTATTTGTATGTATATATTTGTATGTTATGTATGTGTGTTTGTACTATTGGATGTGTATGTGTGTATATAGGGGTATATATAGTAGTTTTTTGGGGGGGAGTTATATGTAGGTATATATGTGTGTATATTGACACCTATCATATGTTAACCTGTTTATGTGTACGAGTAGGGATGCAAACTTTGGTAGATGTCTACTACTACGTGTGTAAGTCTATGTATGTGTAGATGGATATGTATGTGTACTTGTGTGTGTGAGTGTAAATGTGTATATATATATGTATATATATGTATAGGTATATGTGAGTGTACGTATGTGTGTATATGTGTAAGTGTATGTATATACATATATATATATGTGTGTGTATGTATCTATGTATGTATTTGTATATATGTGCATCTTTGTGTATATATATTTTTACTTGCTTTATTTACTTTTTTACGTTGCTGTATGGGTCGATATATTTATACGTGCTTATATGTATGTGTATGTGCGTATTTGTGTACATGCGTATCTGTATGCGTATATATATATGTATATGTAGGTAAATGTGCAGATCTGTATGTGTATATGTGTGAATGTACGATTATATATGGAGGTAGTTATTTACTTTTTCATGTAGTGTGTGGAAAACTATATGGTTTAAAAAATATATATATTTATTTGTTTAAATTTTATCTATATATATTTGCCCAGATTAGTTATATTTCAAGTTAGAATTCGTTTAATAACATATTAAGCCCATAATATGCTTTGGCTATTGCGTCTGATTGTCTAGGTCAATGTGCATGTGGATATATGTGCCAGTGTTTATCGATGTCTATGTGTAAGGAAAGTGCATGCACGTTTGGTTGCGTGTTTGTGTGTGTGTGTTCGTTTTGTTGGGGGGGGGTATCAAGGGTCGTGTCTCGAAACCATTTTTTTCGTGTGTGTATATATATCTAAATATGTTTGGGCGCTTATATATTATAACCTGAGTGTGTTTAAATTGTTTTACGTGAGAGGTTGCCATCATGTTGATGTTAAACTGTAAAGTGTATACATTTTTTGTCTGGAGCTATCAACATGCTTTTCAACATAATTTCAATGAAAAAATAAATTAAGTAGCATATGCATTTTTTATTTTATTATTTTTTTCTCTTCGGTAATTTTACAAATTTAAACTTAATAGAGATTGGATTTAGATTTCTAAATAGGTAAATTTTTACTTTTAATTTCAATTTCAAATTTTATAAATCTTTTAATAAAACTTGCTTCGTTGTCAAATTTTTTGAATTACCATATACTTGTATTTTGATTGGTCATTCTAGCTTATGTAACAGCGTTTACCCCTAGCGAAGGATCGTTAATTAATTTGAAACTTTTAAAACAATTTATTCTACATTTCAACATCATCACTTGATAAGAGCACCAGAATTGTTGAAACAAAATGGCAGTGATTTTATAAAATATTTATGTTATAATATTTAAATAAATAATTATATCTGCTCTACTCTGTATTGAGTACTCTTTTAAGAATAATAATTGTTGTTTATTGGAATTTATTCCGTATATACCAATCCTATACTTGGGTGTATATATATATATATATATATATATATATATATATATATATATATATATATATATATATATATATATATATATATAAACGGGGCGCCTATTTAAAACAAACTTATCACTTACGTTATAGTTTGAAGTATATGTGTGTGCGTGTGTGTTTGTGTGTGCGCGTGTGACCCTGGGTTTAATATTCCCTTGGGTTGGTCAGAAGATCTCAAGGGCATGAAACTCATGGTCACAAACTCACATCAATACAACTAAGTATGTTAGCTCGATCACTGATATTGAGCGCTTTTCAGTAAGTACCGCACATATGTAATATATAAATGATATACATAGGAATTACATATATATATATATATATATATATATATATATATATATATATATATAATATACGCAAAATTATATTTATATATACACAAACACACACAAACACACACACACACACACACACACACACATATATATATATATATATATATATATATATATATATATATATATATATATATATATATATGTATATAGGTGTGACTATGAGTGAGAAAGTATGTGCTTTACTTTAATTTTCGCAGATTCTGAAATCAACTCATCATTAGACCAAATTTTTTTTTTTAATTTCATAATCATATATTTTATAGCACTTTGAATTTCTTTTTGTTAAAATTATGTTACTTCATGTCTCAAGCTAATTTCAATTTATTTGCATTTCGGTAAAAATTCAATTTTTTAGTACAAGTTATACCAAGGGAAACATTTCCGTTTTTTAAAGGATGTATAACAGATTTACGAAATAATCTATTCATATTAAGAAAGGATTCTTCTTTAGATAGCTTTTTGATAATATATATATATATATATATATATATATATATATATATATATATATATATATATATATATATATATATATATATATATATGTCTTCTGTCAGGATTTTACTTCTTATGCATGTTTCTTAAATTCATCCTATGTGTTATATGTGTGAGTACGTTTGTGTTTGTGTACGAGCATGTGTGTATAGGTGGAGGGGTTGAATGTATAATTGAATATGACAGAAAAGACATACTTTGTAATTTCCGAACAGGGAAACCGATGTTTGCTCCAAAAGAATCTGAAATTTATTAATACATGTTTATATGAAAAAATGCCCACACATTTCTTTTATAAAATTACATGAACGTCTCTCTCTCTCTCTCTCTCTCTCTCTCTCTCTCTCTCTCTCTCTCTATCTATCTATCTATCTATCTATTTCCCTTTCAATTGCTCGATGTATATATATACATATAAATATAGGTAACTATACTCATCTCGAAAACCTTCGGTTGTACATATATATATATATATATATATATATATATATATATATATATATATATGGTGTATCTAAAGTCCTTTTACAAAGTTTTGGGCGTGTTCTTCACTCCAAAACAAGGACAAATTTTCATATAAACACAAATTGTTTGTTTTAACGACTTATTAAGTTTAAAGTTTACGGTAGACGTTCGTAAAACTACAATCTAAGGGACAATGCAAAAATACGTTTAAAAAGATCGGGGATATGTTCCTGCCACCAAAACAAAGCAAAATGTACGCATAAACATATGTCCAAAAGGCCATCCTGTTGCCTAAACACAGCAACTCATAACAAATTTTGAAAATGTCCTCCTCTTATTTCTACGCACATATGTACGCGTCGGATCATTGAATGGCGTGCCTAATCAAATACTCCTAAACAGTATCGAATTGATGCAAGTCTGCATGAAAGGTTGATTAAGGGTCCCCCCTTGCCTATCCATCTGTCATGGTAGATGTCAACCAATGCATCGTAAACAATGTGACTAAAATATGCTGGAGCCCCATCATGCATGAACCATATATATGTTTATATCTATCTATATCTATCTATCTATCTATCTATCTATCTATCTATCTATCTCTCTCTCTCTCTCTCTCTCTCTCTATATATATATATATATATATATATATATATATATGTATGTATATATATATATATATATATATATATATATATATATATATATATATATATATATATATATATATATATGCCTCTGTGTGTGTTTTGAACAATAAAAAATATTAAAAATTAAAACACTGAGTTGTATATTAATATTTTTTCGTTTTTATTATTTCAGTTAGATTCATCGCCTAGTTTCGGCCAACATCACCATCATCAGGAGAAAAAGATTTCCTGCTTGCTAGTAGCTGTGAACTACAGAAATGAATGACTTGATGGAGAAAATGAACTTTTATCTGTAGTTTTCATTTGTTCTTTTTTTGTTTTTTAACATCAATTTTGGTCAGCCTTGTGTTGGTCAAACAGTCTCTTTTTAAGTTGTTATTTAAGATAACAGGATTTATTCTCTTGGTCATTTTGACAGTTTTATTGGTTCCCGGAAATGGGATGCGTCTCTGTTAAATGTGTGTGTTATTTGGTTTTAGGGAGTGAGTGAGTATGATGTGTGCTAGTGCGTATATTAGTATGAGTGTGTGTTATCATTTGGCTCATTAGGGAGTGAGTGAGTATAATGTGTATAACTGTGTATATTCTTAAAGGTGTATGCATAAGTGTGAGGCCTCAACATCTCTGCAAGCATGTCTGCCTTGTGTGGGTGAGAAATGTGGCTAGGTCCTGATTTGTGGGGTTATATATTAATTCTATCTATAGTGTTAAATTTTTGATTAAGCCTGTCTGGATAGAGCATTTTAAGGCTGCGAATCCACTTATTTTTATGGTCATCTAAAATCTTTCTAATGTTATCTGCTCTGAACTTTTCTATTTTCTCGATTATAGTGAATTTGACATGGGTTTTAAAATCATGTTTTCGTAGGTGGAAATGTTGTTCTACAGGTAATAATCTTTCATGGGGCGACAACTTAATTCGATTGCGATAATTAGTAATTCTGTTGTGAAAGGGCCATTCAGATTTTCCTACATATTTTTTCTGGCATAGTGTGCACTTATGATTTCTACAGTTAGAGTTGTGGTAGATTTTGAAAATAGATTTAATAACAGAGCTAGTGAATGAAATATTGTGTCAAATGTTGCAGCATAAGCTCCTTTTGTTCTTACATAGTTATATATATATATATATATATATATATATATATATATATATATCAATGTTCAAAATTTTGAGACGACCCTTGCTAATTTTTAAATTAGCCCAATATTTAATTGTTTTTTACTTTGAATAATAGAAAATTATTATACATCGTTAAAATTGTGAGACATTATTTCTTATTAGAAATGAATTTGCTCATATAGCAAAATCTAAGAGTGTGCGTGAATGAAGACAGGCACATACACGCAAACACATATACTTACACACATACGCACACACACATATATATATGTTTTTGTGTAAGTGTGTGTGTGAATGCGTGTGTGTATGTGTGCGCGCACATGCGCGTGTGAGAACATAAACACAATGCGCAGTAATAACCGTTGGCAATATTTTTATTATAATTAGTGTATGTGAATATATTTTGTTTGTTTTACTTATACAATTCATTTGCGTAAACTATACGATTTCTGTGATAAATTCATTCCTTGCCAATTTAGCTTTTTGCATCATTGAATGAAGTTCTCCACTATCGTAAATAAACTAACATTCGGTTATAAATATCAATATCTTGCAGTGGTCAGTTTTCAATATAATATTTTGCACATAAACCCATATATATATATATATATATATATATATATATATATATATATATATATATATATATATATATATATATAGCACTTAGCAAAATCTGACCAAATGTCTAAACATAAGATTTTGGTAAAAAAATAGCATAGACAAAGACAAAAAATTCAACCCAACATCCTTTACACACACACACACACACACACACACACACACACACACACACACACACACACACACACACACACACACACACGCACACACACAGACGGGTGATCGCTTGTTTGAGCGTTTGCCCGTGTCTGTTGTGCGTGCGGGCGTGTCTATGTGAAATATATACTATGTAAGAAATCCTACTATATGCACTTATGCACACAGATATAAATTGTATGAAGGTGGGAACATGACAGCTGCAGAATATTAACATTATATTAATGACTCGGCCATCTGCCTTTCCTCTTTGCATAGGTAAAATCAGCATTAAAAAAATATAGATACCACATCCAAGCAGCTCTGTCAACGGCTCATTTCTCTCATTTGCAGATGTAAACGAGTCGAATTACCCAGGCCTGAAATTTGTATCTCCCTTTTGCTCTCGCTTAAAAAAAAAAAGAAGTTAAACACACCAAAAGATTTTTTTATCTCTTCCAGCCAACAAGCAAGACATCATGTTGCTTAAGTCAGACCACCAAGGATTTTAGATTTTATATGTCTTGATGTACTGTCTGTTTGTAAATCACTGCCTGATTTTCAACGCTTGACCCGTCTGCTAAAGATTCTTTCAATCAAATGTAATGTTTGACTTGATTTGCCAGTTAACAACACTTAGCTGTAAACAACCACTTTCTCGGTTGATGGTTAAAAAAGAATTCGAGAGAATGACCCCTGTACATTTGGCCGAACTCGTGGACTCTTGAAACAGAATCAAAGTCAAAGTTCTATACTTGAAGGAAGGAAGGAAGGAAGTAGAAACCATGCCTCTTGAAAACTTCCAACAGCAGTAATAATGAAAATGCATAGCACATCTAAATTGAAGTGAGAATAATGAGTTCATAAAGATGCGGCTTTTCCACACTACTTCAAACAAAATGCTAGTTGGAAAGCCCAGTCAAGAGGAACATCATTTACTGAACTTGAGAAAGCTATATTCCTGAAAAAGAATTTTATAAATTTCAACCAACAATAGTATTTGCTAGCCGATCAAGAAATGGTGAATATTTCCTTGTATAAAAATAGATAATATTATCATTACGATTACAGAGGCGAAAAACATCTCCTATACTTGTTATTTACTTGTCCTCCACAGCGACGGCTTATAGTAGAGGGTGATTTTAAATTGGGAGCCCAAATGCGTGTGACTCAGATCAAAAATCGTCCCTTCGCAACGAACGTTTCGCTGGCGCCAATATTCCATCAACCTTCTCTCTTTCGAGGTATTGCCGCAATGTTGTGATCTCCGGTACCAGGTATCCTACATTTATTTGTTACTTTATGCCCCCAGACAGAAACAAAATTGAGAAATAAAATATAGTTTGTTCTACGGAAAGCAGATACTACATTTGATCGCACCCGATTACTTGGGAAGCAACAAAAGTGTAACTAGACAATGATTGACTTGACCGTGTTAATTAATACCGAATGTTTCCTTATTAGGAAATGGCTAATATTCTCATTACAGTTAGAGATGAGGAGAATGTATGCTAGACCTTTATCTCAGTAAGAAGGCTAGCGAGTAAAGAAAAGCGTAACTTGAGAAGCACTGGTTTCTTGGTCAATGTATATTGAATGTTTTTTCGTATAAGTTATCGGAAATTATTTTTTAAAAATCGGTATTACCCCGTGCAAGGGAGTAAAGCCACTAAAAAACAAGGGGTTACAGAGAATGGAAGAATTAGGAACAGAAACATTAATAATGAGTGGGGAGAGAAAAGAATAATCAGAATGACACTAGATAGCGATTGATATTGCATTTAGATTTTTGCAGATCATAGTTGGCTGGAATGCATGGAATTGGAAGGGAGTTCCACAAGCTAGAAGTGTGAGAAAAGAAACTGTTACCATAGTAATTACTTAGACTCAGAGAGGCAACCCTGCGGTTGTGGGTAAGTGACTGAAGACGAGTCGCTAGATCAGGACCAATAATATCCTGATTTATCTTTGGATTTTATCAAGGAACACAAGGTAAATAGCAGGGGCACCGAACCTTAAGTAGCAGCAATATTCTAAACATGGACGAATAGTAGACTTATAGATGTAAGATAGATTCTTGAAAGAAGAAATTGTTTCACATGACACAGTGAACAAACTTTCTTAGCAGCAGACCTAGCAATTGATTCTTAGTCTTTCCACTACGTGTCAGTTGAGAATGTTAGCCCGAGATGGCGCAACGAGTCACTTTCCTGGAGGTGAGCTCAGCTATGCTGATGGAAGTCAGTCAGTGGTCTCTCATATGATTATTGAAGAAAAGTTTAGGTTTGGAGGCGTCAAAATTAACAAGCCATATTTTGCACCACTTAACGACAGACTTGGGGTCGTTTTGAACATCGGCTGCCATTTTTAACTTGTCGATCTGATCAGCTTTATTATCGAGGCAGGAATAAATGGTTGTGTCTTCAGCGTAGTTATATGCTGATGTCATGGGGAAGGCCATTAATGCAAATTAAAAATAAAAGGGGACCAGGGATAGATCCCTGGAGACACACGCCTTTGTTCGAAAAGATTTAGAAGAGTGGCTATTCAAGGTTAAATTTCTTTTCTCGATTTGATAGAAAGACTGTATGTCAGCTCATGAAGAAGACCTATATACCAGACCCCGTCCAATGCTTTTGAGATGTATAATGCTATAGCCCGGGTTTCACGGTTTCTATCTAGATCATGATAGATTTTTTCCGAAATTATCGTCAGCACATCAGCAGCTGACCTGGAGAAACGAAAGCCATATTTCTTGTCTGAGAAAAGATCTTGCGATTAGGGATGATGAACCAATTCCGCATTGAATAAGGCCTCGAGGAGTTTCCCTAAACGAAGTAGAAGGCAAATCGGCCGGTAGTTGGCCAGGTTGGACAGATCGGACGGTTCAACAGATTTCTTAAAATCTGGAACAACATACAGAAAAGCAGGTGGTAGCGATGCATTTGCTATACAGTTTAGAGAGAACAGGAGCCAGATAAGTGTTGTGGTAGGTTCCACCTAATTTGCATAGCGGAGTACCGACGATAGAAATATGGTTGGTACCGGAAGACAGGGAGGCAAATCAAGAGATCCAACTAGAGACTCTGCCCGACTGCGACTTAGTCAACACATTCTCCAGGAACGGTCTTCCCAGGAATATACAAAAGACTATATGTAAATATTGTGTACACTTTCTTGTTTCAATACATTTTATTCTAACTACATTTTGTGTTTGCATTATTATTCCATGCATTAGTCAAGTTTCAACAATAATGAACACACTTCTTACAGGCTATTACAGGAATACCATCGGGTCCAGATGCTTTATGGGAATCTAGGTTAGTGATGATAGCAGAAAACACGGAAGGGGTTTTATGCATATAACTCAACTGAGATTCAGTTCTAAATAAAAGGTCAGGCAAGGATACCTCAGATGATGCAAGTGTAGATTTTGAGAATTTACAGGAAAAACATTCAGCTTTATCAGCAGAGGATGATGACACCTACAATTGATTTAAGAGGGCAGGAATAGAGTCCTGGCACAATTTAATACCCTATTACAGAGCCGGCAGTAATCACGAGACCCAAAGTTGTTAGAAGGTATGCGGTGACCCATTCTCTCGCTAAACGAGGACTTTGTTCCTTCGAGGACTCGCTTACATTTTTTACGAGCACAAACGTTTAGGCACCTGTTGTGATGAGATCTGTCACGCTGGTACAGACGGAGATAGTTGTTTCTGTGTGTTATAGAGACCGAGCACGCTGGTGTGAATCCTAGAGATGATTACATTTTCACCTGGCTTTCCTCAGAAGGGATGATGGCATCCATGCCGTCTTTGACCCAAGAAGAAACATCAGTGATGCAGTTAAAGGTGTCAGTTGAAGGGAATCACGAAACAAATCACGAAGGAATCCAATCAGCATGCTGGTAACGAAAAAAAAAGGTATTATGAATAGAGGATTCCTTAGTAGATGACTGAAACAGAATGGTCCTTGTAAACAAGAGGGCAATGTTGCGAATCTCAGCAAAACCGAGGAGAGGAGGTATATTACTATTGCCATGACCAGCAGATTCCTATCGGGAAGACATATTTCTATAGGTTCAGAGATCAATATTTCAATATAAACACAGCGTCTTCCTGTAATATATTGTCAAACATGCAATTTTAACCCAACATTATATCTTTGAACGGTAGTGTAACTTAAGAAAGATAATTTTCATTCGTGAATAACATGGATAGTGTTCAAGTGAAGAACATTCCTTATTTCCACCATTTCTAAACCTTAGAGCTATTACCGAGCATGCTTCACTATTTTTTAAAAAAACCATCCTCCTTCTCTTTGCATTTCCATTGGTGAGGTATAATTTCCAATCGAATAACTTTATCCAACGAACCGCTTCTTTGATGAAATCTCTTCCAAGAGCATTTTAAAATCTTGACCTCATGTATGGCGCCAATCGTACTTTTCTCCCATTGCATACATCGTTAAAGTGTATGACTTTCTCTGTAACCCTCTACAGGAGTGGATCTTTGAACTTGTACAGGGTGAATATCATGGTAAAAAAAATAAAATATTCAAGTAAATACTGAACATTTTATGGAAGAATTAAAGTTATTAATATACAAGTAACTATCAAACAGACACACAGAGGATATAGCGAAAACAAAAAGGACCGCAGAAGGAAGCGGGTCACCTACCTAAGGAACGCCCGTGACTGGACAGTGATACATAGGGTAGAACGATAGGTAAAGGGAGAAAACATTCCAAGAGCTACAAATAATAAGAACTTGTGGAGAGACATGACTATCAATGTCCTGAAGTGACACGGCACATGGAATAATAATAATTGTTGAAAAACTAGTGACGTTGGATCATCAGTGAGCCGACACTGAACTTTAAACTCTAGTGGTGTTTTGTCATCTTGAGCGCCTATTTAGAATGAAGATCAACCCAGACCACAAGTGGAATAGGTATATAGTTTATCATTAAATATGATGGCAACATTTTCAGTTCCCTGTACTGCTCTAGTAAGTAGCTAACCCTCCTGATATCGACTACCGTTACAAGAGCTATAACAGTCCGAAAATGGAGTACTTCTTCCATGTGTAGGCAGGAGCTGCTAAGTATTCACTTTTCGGTCTTGGTAAGTCCAGAAGCGGCTCCGCGTCCTTGTGGTTGATGAATTATTCTCCACCCTGCAACGCCATTCCCACAGACGAAACGTCGGTAACCTCTCTCTGGTCTAGCTTTATTTCCACGGTAAATGTTCAGACTACATACATTCCTTAATTCCATTACTCGTAATCTTCAAGGCTAAGGCACATCATACAAGCACATTGTAGCGGACCACATCTATTCCATTCGTATTTCACTGGCGAAACATAATTTCCTTTCTAGCAACTTCGTGGGACCGACTCCTAAGAAGATGCTTTTCTGATTAATACAATCTCAACCTGTTCAAGTCAAGGATTAATCATTACCTCCCCTAGATATCATCATATATTCTTCCACTTATGCTGCAACGATTTAACCTTAATGTATCTTGGGCATTTTTACTAGGTGAATATCATTGTAAAGTACTATTCGCTCTTAACATATTCAAGTAATTTATTGAACATTGTATATGTGAACTTTTTTTTCTAAGGTACAAAAACCATCATGCAAACTTGAAGGATATACAGAACAGACACTTACAGGATATATCGAAAACAAAAGATCAGAACATGGTGTCGGCTACCAATATGACGGGCTTAAGTGAATGGAAGGCAATCCAGGGGTTGATGACTTCATAAAGGGTACAAAGGTTTCTAAGAGTTACAAAGGATATCAATTTCTAAAGAGTCATGACCGGAATCGTCCTGTAGGGACTCGGCACACGGGAGGATTATTGCATAGCTTAACTGTAAGTATCTTTTAAGTGTCGCGTTCACTCAGGTTATGGACGATCAAAGCTTTTCATTACTTACTCAATATTATATCCCTAAACAATGCTAGACATTTGTATACACTATGTTTTTCATTCAAACAGAATCGTTTGGTAGTTTACTCAGAGCTTTCACACTACATTTTATATTCTACATTATACAGTGAGTGTTAGATTCGCCAAAACTACTTTCCTCATACATCCTAGACATTTCAACCGTCTTTTTCTGATATTAATTTTCTTGTGATGTGGGGTCAATCGTGATAATGGCATTCCTACTCAACTGCAACAAGTCACTGCAATAATATTATCTTATTTACTCACTAAACAAATTACCAAGGATTACTTATTATGAATGGATCAGTCCATTCATTATAATAAGGAGGGTAACTGGCTTTTACTACAGGATCTCCTCTTTTGAGACTTACTTCCTATTGAAGTTATACTTTTGGGGGGGGGGGTTAAGATGCAACACTTCTGCAGGCGGTCGCTTCCTTTTACTGTAGCTATCTGAGGCATAGGTACGTCAAAAAGGACATACAGTACCACCATCCGTTCCTCTTCTCTAATGCTCTGCTCGTCCGTGTACCCTTTTCCTTATTTGATTTAGACTACTCGATCTTCCCAGCATACATTTCAAATTTTGGAACTTCAAAAGAATACTTTTTCGTCGGATTTAAAGTATTTCTGTGTATCGGATTTTTCTCTTATTTTTGACCTTTTTGTGTTTTTTTTTATTCGAAAGCAATTCGTCAAATACCGATCAATTTTGATTGCAAAAATTAGTTCAGCCAATGGCATACCTGATACAGTTTGAGGATTAGGTGTCAACTGATATGCACGTAAAAACGTGTGTAATTACATATCATTAGTTTCCCCTCCATTATTTTTTATTGCCCATTTAAACTTATCAACGAGGTGTTCTATCCGATCTTGAATGTTCGTAATCATTTTCATATGTTGCATCGCAAAGGTTTTACAAAAACCTTTAAACTTCGTCCGAAATAAACCGGGATAAAGTATCTAACAAATAATTCATGCAAGAAGTTTATTGCAATTGTAGAACTTGAACTTTTGCATTTTAAAACTTATGGCCCTTTCGAAAAACTGTCGACAACGATTAGCTAATAGACACTATTTATCGCTTCCACTAAATCGATGTGTAATCACGAATAGGGTGAAATTTAACCGATGGTGATCTTACTGCCATGTCTCAACCTCTGCAGCCTCTAACCAATCTCTGAATATCTTTCTCTATACTGGGCTAGTAGACGTAGCTGCGTATAAGGGATTTCATTGTAAAGATACCTGGTAAAACACTTTAAAATTTTTTCTGATGAGATACAGGCATTACCATCTTTCAACAGACATTAAGACCTCATTGCAGACTAAGAAAATATTGTCATCGTTAGTTTTCGATTTAATTTTACTTTCTCCTTCAACATCCTGTACGGTATTGCAGAGAACGTTCTTAATTACATTCTCAGATCTTAGCGTTACAATTACCGTCTCTTCTAAAGGGTCATATAATTTAGGCATGAATCTCGCCGAACCACCTGCGTGACTTAGCTATTTTGATGGCAAGAATACCATTTTAATATTGTAATTCTACAGAATTCCCCATCCCATCGCTGTAATCGATATTTAACATTCGTTATGAAAAATTTGCATTTCTCCTCACTCAATTTAAACCTGTATTCGTTTATTCTCCTGAATACTTCATTTACAGGCTGAATATCATGCTCGCAATTTTAACTTTTTATTAAGATTTGGTCTAAATAGGCGATTACAAAGTTTAAATCGCTCGACCTTGTGACCAATACTTGCTGAGAAATTCCAGGTGATATCTTAATTCCGAACTTTAATCTGTTAAACTTGTATAATCCCTTGTGTGTATTGATTATTAACATATTTGAACATTTTTCTTCAACCTGGATTAGCAGATATGCGTCTGATATGTACAGCATTGAAAAGTATTTTCCTACATTTAAGTTCTGGGATTGACAGCGGGTTATTGTAATCTTGTATGTCAATCATTTAGTCCTGTGGATAAATCGGCAGCATACACGGATTTTATTTCTTTCTATTTTTCACGTAGGCGGTCGGGAAGACCCAGTTGCTATAATCCAAGTTGGAGATCACTCCCATGCTTTCCATTTCTTGCTTATCGTACCCAAAGCTGAAAATGGCGCATACCGCTTTGGTATAAAAATCGGCACCACGTTTTCATTTAACTGGAACTTGGTGTTAGTTTTTTGAATTTTCCTAAACCTTCACAAAAAGAAACTTCCGGAAATTGATTTTTCACTTCATTTTTTAGCCTTTCAGTATTACCTGAATTGCCATCAACTTTATTAAAATAAGAGTTTATGGGTAAATCTTCCAAATTAAACATTTTTTCCCAATCTATTCCGAAGAAGTTGTAAGCGCTTTCCATTACGAATGCTTTAGCCTTCACCACTTTCCACTAAAATGATACATCTGATGTGAACTCTCATTTAAATTATAATTTCTGCCCAGGAAGGCTCCGAGAAATATTCTTTTTGGTAATATTAATATTGGTAGACCGATTCATTCCCACGTTCCTTTGTTTATCATAACCAAATTTGACTGTGTCAAAGCTGAAACTTTATAATTCTTCTATTTATTTTTATGATTATGATCCTTTGTTTTGACCATTGACTGTGTTGTCTGTCGTCAACGCGACGTTTACAATACTACTGAATTGATACTTTATATTTTCTTAACTTTGCAATGTGAATATTTGTATCCCACATTTCCAGAGTCGAAACATTTTGTTCTGTTTTTAATAGAGCAGCTCCTCTTGAAATGTAGTTCGCCTTATCTGTATCATAGATTTGGTTGTGGAAAGAATTTTGTTTTCCCCTATGCTTTATGACCAACCGAATTTATATACGATACATCATTCCTCAATTCTACACTTATTAAGTTCTCTATTCTCTGGCAAAATTTGGCTACAGTTTGCAAGGTCATTTTTGAGTCCTGTTCAAGCTTAGATAAAATTCTAAAACGGATTTCCGGATCCTTATTTTCTTGTACTAAGATCACGCACTTGAACATGTCGGGTGTCAGTTTGCTTAACTTGAATTCTTCCAATCCTAGCATAAGTTGTATAATCTTCATATTTTTTAAATGATCGGGGCATTACCACAAGATTAAAGAATGTACTTCGTTCACTGAAAATCTTAATTAACATAATAGTTTTTATAAGATAGTTTTAATCGCTTATTTTTTTTTTCAGAATGAAAGTTTTTCAGGATGAAAAATAAAACAAAAACTAATTGAAATGCCTGGGTTTATCAAATCAAATGTTTACAGGGCTATAACATGTACATTGAGGAGACATCACGCGATCTAAAATCCCGCACCCAGAAACACAAATGAGACTTGCGATTAGACAAACATTCAAACTTTCTCGTCTTATACCGCAACTTTAATTTCACCAATTCCAGCCTTATTAAAAAAGATCATAACCCTTTAAAGAGAAAATATTATGAAACATATTTATAACGATACTACCAATTATTAACACACGTTTAAAAAACGACATTAATTCATCATTTTTCTACAGATCCATTATTCATGAATCTACCTTTTGTCTTTCTAACACATAAAAATCAGTGAATATATATACAAAACACGAACGAGATATGCTTTAATGAAAAATCAAGCCAAAAACAAAATTTGACAAAACATCCTGCTGCGTTTCACTTATTTATACACAATTTACCTTCTAGAATATTTCTCACACATATTATATAATATCTGTTAGTATATTACACGCGACAAGTATCTAACCAATAAGAACTACCCAGATACAACATACCATTAATCCGCGTCTCTTTGCTTTTTATCATATTTTATCATCTCTATCTTGATCTCTGACGAAACATTAGTAAATTGAAACATTTTATATTGAGATATGTTTCATAATAGTTCTTTAACTTACCATTTTGCCGGATTTCTACCCATCCTTGACCTCTGTTTGATTTTCTCTTCACACACACATATACACACACACATATATGTATATATATAATTGTGTATTCATCGATGATTTCTCTTTAATACAGTTTTCAGATTTTTCTTGCATCTGTTCATATGATTTCTTCTTAGAGACATAGTCTGTGAAACTCTTCAAATAACTTCTAGATTCGAGAGATTTTGGTTTATCTCTTTGCTAGTATCAAGGACATATTATTTTTTTTTGTATATGAAGATTTTCTTTTCATAGGAATAGAAATGTTTTAATTTTTGAACGCAGTCAACACCCCGAGACCGATTTCATAACTGACATTATAAATAACTCGTTTTCTCATTTTTATTGTTGTCATTTCCATTATTTTTCTGTATTTAGATGAAATGAAATTCAGAAAAAAAATATAATAAAAAACAAAAATGCAATGACTTGTCTTTAATGGAATTTCTATTTCTATCCCTTTCTCTCTCTCTCTCTCTCTCTCAATATATATATATATATATATATATATATATATATATATATATATATATATATATATATATATATATATATTGTTTTTTTTAACCATTTCACCCCAAGCAAAACGTGATCGTCACAAGCACGCAGTGGGTGTGATAGTGACAGAGAAGACTGAGAATAATGTGGATTGAAGAAAGTGCAAATCATGAATGGGATGCAAGATGACAGCGGATGAGGTTGCCTTTAAAATTTTGCGGATTGTATTCGTCAGAGACTCAAGTAAGTGAAAGGGTTTTCCACAAGTGGAAACAAACTGTTGGATTAGAAGTGGTCGTTGAATTTAGTTATTCCAACCGTTAACGTTTTAAACCTAGAGCTCAGTCGATTGCAAGCTTAAATTATCATAGTCTGGGCACGAATGTAGTGTCGTAAAATGCTCGTCACGGCAGTTGTTATGAAAATATTTGTAGACAAACAGAGGGAAGCTACATCACATCGGTAAGAAAGTGATTGAAGTCGGAATGCCTGCTCAGGATCGATTACATTATGGATCTTTTTTTATATATATATGTTTAAGACGACTGACCAGTCTCTACCTTAAGCTACTTAGTATGTGATTTCTTGAATTTCATTTAAAATATTCGCAGAAAACGCTTCAAAATAAGGAAAGCGTTAACAACAAAATATTTAGGAACAGGTGAAAGTAACCGCATGTAACCTATTGAAATTTTAGTCGATGTTATAGAGCAAGTCGTGTTACGCTAGTAACATATTTATGCAACGAATTAATTTTAATGAAAACTATTCATAATCGAAACAGGATATGTTCTTGAAAATTTTGCGAGGAAATATTGTCTACATGCAATTCACATATTTCATTTTCGTACTTTATTTTTTTTACGATATAAATATATCATTGTTATTATTATTAGTAATTATATTTATTATTCCTCTAAGTAAGAAAGAGTTAAGTTGGCATATGACTTGATTGGAGATAATTGTTTAATTTCCAAGTATGAAAAAAAACGGAGAATGCACAGTTTAAAATGTACTAATAATATGTTTAAATAATAATATGTTTAAAATGATATGTTTAAAATATCAAAAATAAAAATAAAATAAAAAATAAATAATGAATAGCATAATAATAAAGATAAAACAAAAATAAATAATGAATAGCATAATAATAAAAATAAAACAAAAAATAAATAATGAATAGCATAATAATAACAATAAAATAAAAAATAAATAATGAATAGCATAATAATAAAAATAAAATAAAAAATAAATAATGAATAGCATAATAATAAAAAATAAAACAAAAAATAAAGTAAGAATAGTATGTTTGAAATAGTATGTTTAAAACTTACTGATTAGAAGAAAAATATTTAAGGATATTATTCGAGATATTCAATGCAATATTGATAACAGTGAACGTTACATACATGCCGACAATTTTACAAACAGGAAATAAAAAATTAAAAAATTATTTCACCAAGGTACAGCTTGAACCATTGAAGGTATTATAGGATTGCTCAATATAGACTCCAACAGTACTATAACATCTCCAAGAATTTTAGTATGATATCTTTAAATATTTCTAAGTTACAACGATTCAAAGGTTAACTAACAACGGATTTTGCTTTTACACGATTAATTCTCCACTTAAGTTGTGGAATCGTTGCTTCAAAACTAATATTACTTCATGCTTAGTAAGATTGATGTGGATAAATAAACTTTGCAAGATTCATGTGCAGAATTAATTACTTTCATGAATAACTAAATCGAGAAAAAGCTAGCAATATCCGAGAAAATGAATAAACCCATTGCGAGTTTCCCAGTAATAAAAAATAGCCATAGGAATCCCTCACTTGCATCGTTAAATCTTTTACCATAACAATTGTAACAAAATATAAACAAACACATTAAAATATAAGTGCAGATTATTATTTAAAGAAGGAAGGGAATACAATAAAAGTTTAAAATTGACCACGTTTTTCATATCAATGAAGCAGACGTTAAATGTCTGGATGCGTTATCGCCATCTCGATATTATATATATATATATATATATATATATATATATATAATGTATATATATATATATATATATATATATATAATGTATATATATATATATATATCTATATATAATGTATATATATATAATGTATATATATATATATAATGTATATATATATATATATAATGTATATATATATATATATAATGTATATAATGTATATATATATAAGGTATATATATAATGTATGTATATATATATAATGTATATATATATAATGTATATATATATATAATGTATATATATATAATGTATATATATAATGTATATATATATAATGTATATATATATATATATATATAATGTATATATATAATGTATATATATATAATGTATATATATAATATATATATAATGTATATATATTATAATATTCTTTGTTTTAAAAATATGATTCCTTCACTACATAAGAGTTCTCATGTTTCAAAAGCGAGAGCCGAGACCCCTAATATAATTTTTGAAATTATGTTGAGTTAAGGTGTCTGGTCACGCTTCCTCGTCAAGCGAGAATTTGGGAAAAAGCTATCTTTTGGTTAGCGCGTGTTTATAAGTGCGGTCTCTTGGAACATTAGTTGCTATGGAAACGCCTAGTGGAGGCCATTTTGGTTAGGTGGTCAAAGAGCTAAGAATTAATTTTTATCTACAGACCTTCCCCCTTCGAAAAATGTATGTCAAGTTACAATGTGGGGATCTAAAAATTAATTCTTAGCTCTTTGACCACCTAACCAAAATGGCCGACACTAGCCGTTTCCATAGCAACTAATGTTCCAAGATACCGCAATTGCAAACACGCGCTAACCAAAAGATAGCTTATTCCCAAATTCTCGCTTGACGAGGAAGCGTGACCAAACACCTTAACTCAACATAATTTCAAAAATTATATCAGGGGTCTCGGCTCTCGCTTTTGAAACATGAGAACTCTTATGTAGCGAAGAAATCATATTTTTAAAACCAAAAATATTATAATATAAGCTCTACTTCTGTATGGAGCACTGTCTTTTTGAAAATAAAAGCAAAAATACTAAGGAACACCGGATTATTTACCTAAAGTGTTCTTACCTATTTTTCTGCATACCTGCATATATATATACATATATACATATAATGTATATATATATATATATATATATATATATATATATATATATAATGTATATAAAATAATGTGTATATATATATAATATATATATATATAATGTATATATATATAATGTATATATATATAATGTATATATATATATATTGTATATGTATATATATATAATGTGTATATATATATATATTGAATATGTATATCTATAATGTATATATATATTGTATATGTGTATATATATATAATGTGTATATATATATTGTATATGTATATATATATAATGTATATATATATTGTATATGTATATATATATATATATAATGTATATATATTTATATCATGTATATGTATATATATAATGTGTATATATATATAATGTGTATATATATATATAATGAATATATATATATAATGTATATATATATAATGTATGCATATATATAAAATTTATGCATATATATAATGTATGCATATATATATATATATGTAATGTGTATATATTTAATGTGTATATATATATAATGTATATATTTATACATAATGTATATATATAAGGTATATTTATATAATGTATATATATATAATGTATGTATATATATATAATGAATATATTTAGTGTATGTATATATATATAATGTATGTATATATATATATATATAATATATATATATATATAATGTATATATATAATGTACATATATAATGTATGTATGTATATATTTATATAATGTATGTGTATATATATAATGTATTCATATATATGTATAATGCGTGTATATATATATAATGTATGTATATATATATATATAATATATGTATGTATCTATATATATATATATATATATATATATATATATATATATATATATATATATATATATGTTCTTTGTTTTTTCGTTCGTTATTTATTTATCTATTTCGATCGTTCTTTCATTTGTTCGTTCATTCGATCTTTCTTTCGCTCGTTCGATTTTCTTTTTCGTTCGTTCGTTCTTTCTTTCAGTCATTCTTTCGTTCGTTCTTTTTTTGTTCATTCGTACTTTCTAAACCAGGCAATGTCCCTAACATATTTTTCACCCGTCATTACTTGCTGTCAAAATAAAATAGTTCATTATTTACCTGAGGTAATGGCAGGGTGTAATGACCCTACTGTCTAGATTACTAACAATTTAACTAATGCATGAATAAGCAGAATTATACACTACTGCACGAGATTGTTCGAAAACGTATGTCCATTTTTTGAATGAAATTTTATTCCTAACTTAATGTAGTTAAAAATTATTTAAATCCTTCAAAAGAGTAACCTTGATAATCTATATATTTCAGACACCGTTTTGCAATGTTATTTATGTCTTTGAGATAAAATTCTAATGGCTTTCATGTCGATAAGTATTTGAATGCCGTTTCTTCATCTTTACAATGGAATATGTTTTGGCTTGAAAAACCGCCAAGAAGCTTTAGAAAGTCGAAGTTTAGAGGCAAGATTAGGGGAATAATGTGGATGGATCACAGTCTCGTCTCCAAATTTGGTGAGTTTTTGTAGTACCATCCTGGCAACATGTGGACACGCGTTTTCAGGAAACAATGTTGGACCTCTTCGATTCACCAATGTCAGTTGCACTTTGCTTAATTCAATGTGCATTGCATCCTGTGCTGGGAGTAATCTTCGGCAGTGTTGCTCTGGTTAATTTCCAGAAACCTATAATGGATAACGCTGATGACGGACAGACGTCATAAATTTCTGTTGATGCAATTTGGCCTTTGGAAAATGTTTGGAACGCTTTTTATGATCAAGCCATTGAGGCGCTTGTTTAAGATTGTCATAAAGGATCCATTTTTCATCACAGATCAATATGAGATCAAGAAATGGAACATGTGAATTATCCAGATACAATATTGAATACACTTCACAACGTGCAACACTTTGACGTTGACCACGTTCATGTGGAATCCATTTATTGAGTTTCTTCCAAGTGTAATCCTGCTAATATAAAATATTTTCTACCATAGAGAAATATTTGTATTCCGTTCACATCTCATTTTTGAAGAGATTTATGAATAAGAAATTCAATCAGAAAAGAAAAAGCTGAACTTTTACGACTTTTATAGTATCATTTATGTGTAATCAAAACTAAATACACAATTTCGATGAATATAAAATGTTATTCCCATTCTGTGTTAAACTTCAGAAATCACCTTCAGGAATTTCAAAGTCGTAAAGTACCGTCCATTTTCTTAACAACTGAGATATTTCAGCGTCTGATTGGGTGTGAGATTACTGTGTCTATCTAGTCTGTCATTCGACAGCTGTTAGTTTGTAACCGGCGCGGAGAAAGCATAGAAATTTGCCGATGATGACTTGATGAATGACATTTATCAGGGGTGGGAACATTCAAAACAGTTAGAAGAAGGTGTTAATAACACAACCGCATTTGGTGAATGACAGATGCTAAAAGAATCCGCGCGATAATATTCCCGTGCCAAAATTTCAATTCGGGAGACGATAGGTTCAGACGTTGAGAAAATATTTGAAACAAATTACATCCGTATTACTTTATATGCACCATAGTACATAAGCGCAAACTTTAATGGATATATACACGAAAGTATATCTAATTATATATAATCTAAACGTTACTGTGATTATCACCCTCCTCAACTCGTGTACATTCTCTCTTGTTTATGATAGATTCATGAAGAGTAAATTCTGAGTGTTTATCAGGTTTGCCAATTCTCGGTCAAGCACGCAAAAGAAAGTCGAGTATAGACACGTAGGCGGTTTAAATCATTATGCTGCCATTTAACTAAAAGGTTAATTTCCAGGATCACGCATGTGCTTCCGTGTAAGAAAGAACCTTCATTTATTATTTTTTTTAATAGAGTTTTCTTTTTCTATGAAGGGGCAAAATGGGTTTTAGATGTCTATGTTGTAAATGTCTGCATTAATGGCTGGCACTAATCGCAGGCCGGTGTGCCGTATTTTCCACTAAATAAAACAAATAATATTAGTATGTCACCAGTATTTTTAAGATTTGACTTAGTATCTGTGCTAATCACATATTTATGTTTTGTTGTTTGCGGGTTAGATCTCAGTTTTCTACCCAGATTTAATAGCAAAAGTAAAAACTAATTGATCTCAAAGAAAAGGTTCTACCAAAATATATCTCATCATTGACAGGAGAAAAATGTATTGTTTTAAAAATAAAATAAACGGGAAGAACAGATTTCAATGTAAAGATGTTCTAATTAACTTCGGGAAACTTCTCAAGATTTATCAGGCAAATTCGTTTCCTTTTTTCCTTTTTTTTTTGCACAAACAATACTCACCTGTTAGCAATATTTATTTAATAACAGAACATTAAACAAAAAAGTAGTAACGCTT
>OZ038495.1:60856197-60871197 GCA_964036315.1 Acanthosepion esculentum | reverse complement strand
CCGAGACATGATGTGACACAATGTTGTGTTTATTGTGCGGAACCCAATCGTGTACACTCCGTCCAATGACAATAATTACACGATCCCCGCAATCTTCGTTTGTGCTGGCCTCTATGTGGAACATCTCTCTCTTTCCCCCCCTCGCTCCTCTCTCTCTCTCTCTCTCTCTCTCTCTCTCTCTCTCTCTTGTCATGATAGGTGTCCGAGGGAGACACAAGTGAGTTGCACTCTGCCCGAAGACAGAGACGCAACTGAGAGATGATAATCCTAACCTGGTAAGTGTATGCATGTATCATTCTATTTTTTATTTCTAGTGAACTCGAACACCGTTAACGAGTTTCTTGATTTGCACAGAACAAAAACATTGACCTGAAATTCCTTAAATAGCCTCGAAAGATCAAAGCTTTCATATGGATGCTATAGATGGCGCCGAATCCGTTTAGAACTCTCTAAACTATCTGTTGTATGCAAAGGTTTTCTCAGATCAATGGTTAAAAATGGCTTTGAGCGAGTAAGGCCAATTAGTTTCGTGAATGATCACACTTTTTTGAGTCTTGTGGCCTGTGGTGCTACAGAATTACAAGCACAGAACAGTGCTATATAAAAGAAACCAGGCCAGTTGCGTAATTTCATTATCAGCAACAGCTAAAAGGAATATCACATGGAACTCGAAGAGAATATAACATACCATATCTACTCGGATATCAATCGTCTTTGAGGACCTAATTTTGTTGCTAACTTTAAGGGGTCGCATCATATACGCGATATAAAATTAGCGTATGTACTGCTGGCCCTGGTTACACCATTTACACAAACTATATATCCATTGACTGTAGTCAAATTAGCGTCAAAATCAGGTCTTCAAAGTTCGTATGATATCCGTGCATATAAGAGTATATACGGTATTCAATATGTAGACATTCCACTCCACTTCAAACAAAAGTTAACGAAGGAAATCCCCAAGTATTGGAAATAGCAAATTGTAGTTAAATTAACCGAAAGAACCATTTGCCTGAAAATGTTTTTGAAGACAAATACTTTAAAAATTTCAGTCAGTAAATTTCGGTCGATGAATTCCGAACTGTATCCTTATAAGGAAACTATTAATATTAATATTACAATTACAATTCTTCTCTATCTCACATGATCGAGCCAAGACTTATTTTCCACTAGTGAATGCGCCCATCATTTGACCAAGCGACTAGCAAGATAGGATGTGGAACTTTTTTTGCAATTCATACTGTTTTTAATTTATTTCAAACGTATGATTCAAGTTAGATTGAACTCTACTGATCGCAAATTCTATTTGCAACTGTACCATTAAGCCGACGCCATTTGCATGATATGTGGTTGAATCGCTTATCAGACGTAATCACTCTCTGTATATCAAGCCAATGTATCGGCCTGCTGATGCTTGCCAAGTTATGCAGCTTGGGATCAGGTGCCTGATGCAGATATTTCTTTTTCACTAAGCTACCTCTTTGATTAAATAGTGTATTGTCAGACTTCTACCCATTGACCTGTATGGATAGCTTTGTCCTAGTTAAGGATCATGGACGCATACAAATATTACACTACGTCAATGTAGTTAATCATGGAGATTAATATATTATAGGCATTTTAACTAACTGATTATGCAATATAAGTACCAAAAGCCAGTCAAAGTACATTATTATTGATGCACATTAGCGGAAGATGTAAGAAGAGCAGATGAGATGAGATAACGATTAATTCTCGACGTGAAGAGGTTAAGATTTTAGTGAGAGAATCTGATACATAAATCAGTAGTTCTTTTCTTAATGTTTTTTACAATTATGTTAATCTTGTAAAGGGTACAAAATCACTGAAAATAGAGAATTACAGAATAAGAGGCACAGTTTATGAGGATACGTGTATGTGATAAAGGCTAACGCTAGATTGAAACGATTGTAGTGTTCGGGAAAGCCATCTCTTGACAGTCGGTTTCGCAAAGCAGCGATTCGTGGGAAGAAATGGAACTTACATCCCACCAATGGAATACTATGAGAATGTGATTGATTTGGTACAATATGCCTGACATGGCGGGTCTTAGAACAGGTCGAACTAAGGAATATAATTCGTCTGACCACTTTCCATGAAAATAGTAATAGAGCCAAGCGACGCTTGAGACGTTTCGTCTGTGGGGAAATGGTTGAGGTGAGGTGTGAAATCATTCATCACGCATAAGGACGTGGAAAATCTCTTGGACTTTATACAAACTCGGAAGTAAAGAATGAGAACTTCTTGGCCATATACGGCAGCAATATTTCATTTTTGGTTTGATCCGGCTCGTTTGCTTGTCGGGAAGAGCAAGAAAATCAGGTATTTACTAAAAACAACTGACGATTGATCAACTATATTTTAGGATTAATCGCATGCACGAGTTCCACGTCAATGTCTGGTTGAGTTTAAGTCTCAATAGACACTCAAAACACGGAGATTCCCTTACATATCACACGATCATGGCCTTAGGTAAGAATTCAGGGCCCGCTCAGTGATAATGAGACATCCCTAGTTTTGATTCGGAGTAAATGAATATACCAGCCAGTTTTTCCCCCAATGAGCTGTTAGATAGCAGAGAGATCAGCTGCTAAGCTCTGATTATCTAGAGTTTTGTAAGTTCATCCATATAAATTGGTATAATTGGCATAGATATTCTAAAATTATTTCTGTATATTTTTAGGCAGTTCATTTATGCAAAGTATAGGGAGGCGTGGACCGAGAAGCGAGCATTGGGAATGCCTGCGTTGATAGCTTGGTTCGTTAATTTTTAAGGACCTACCGACTATGAAGGGCATTATAATTGGGAAAACGCTTCCAGTAATTTAATTTCTATATAGATTGTGCACTAGTCACTTATATCAGACCTTGCCAATGGTCATTGAGGTATCTGATGCCATCGTCTTTTAGTTATATTTGTTGTCTTGTGTTTCGCTGAATCTATAAGTAATGACAGTAAGGATATCAGTAGTGGAAAGAACCGATCGAAATCGGCAAGACTTGTCGCTCAAGAGTGTTGAGGAGACCAACGTGCTGATTATAACTTCAAAAACGTCGCTAATGAAACTGAGGATGCTGATGGGTATATACTGAGAGGGGTATGACCGCCCAACTGCATTCTTGAAAACGAGTCATACACTTCACACCTTCCACAAACTTTGGAAGGGTTTCTCCTTGAAGCAGCGGTTAAATAATTTCTTTACGATCGAGGATAACTGAGGCTTAATATTCTTAATTATAACCACTGGTATTTTATCTGGACCGATAACCTCTTTGGGACGGGGGAGGGCAAGACGTTAGGTACGTCTTGAGACTTTCGGGTTGTGATAATAATATTACTAAAATTGTGCACATTGAAACAGTCGATGTTAGGAAGTGGATGGTCCTTGTCATATAACTTTGAATTAGAGAAAATTATTTTGTTTAAAGATTTGTCTTCTTTGAGGAATTTAAAATGACCAAATTGTTTCTGTTTAGAATTTTGTTACATATCTTCCAGAACTCCCGGGATTGAATCTGTTTACTTCTGAACTTGCTCTGGTCTGCTTATGTATAGCTACAGTTTACATTTTCTAGAACTATTTTGCATTGATCTTGGGCGGTTTTGAATACAGAAAGTTACCTGCTACACCGTTCTATTATTTATATTTATATTTATATTTATGTAGATATTTATATATATATTTAGATATTTATTTAGTTATTTATTTTGATATTGAAGTAATGGTTTTGATGGGCTATGACTGCAGCACATTTTTGTTAGTTTTTTTTTCCCTAAAATTGTAACTGGGTTATAAAACTTTTCATACCGGCAAGGATCCATTACGAGATGAGGGAGGCAATTTTATAGCGGCAGTGTATTTGAGAAAGTCTGAGAGAGGAGCTTCCGTCATGTGAGATCTGACACTGTCCCAGTTCGAATTTTCTGTACCTAAAAATCGTTGTATGGGACGTCACATCGAGAGCTGTGTTTGTTTTGTTTAGAAGCACTCCAAAGTATACTATTCTTACTTACAGAATGCAAGGAGAGTACGGATGATTCGTTCCATTAGTGGCATGGCGAGTCTTATCTTTGAAGGTCAGAACTGCTGGAACTACATAATATAGCTCCTCGTGAAGCTATGGGAACCAGTAACAAGAAGTGCCAGAGAAAAGCGATAACAACAACAATGTTGCAATATGATCTCTGGTAAATACATGCAGTGATAACAGCAAAAATTGCAATATGAGCACTGGTAAAAATGGTTAAAAAATTAGGTTTATAATACTCAGAAATTCATACACAGATGTCCTCATGGCACAGTGGATAAAGCCGTTGGTTAGATCCAGTGACATGACCCAAAGAGTGTGAGTTCAATACCCGGTTAAGGCAATCAGATCTTTCAAGGGGAAAAATTAACAGGAGATGACTGATAACTGACATCCGTTAAACATGTCACGTGGAACAAGAACAGTTTACCCCAGTGAGCGAAATAAAGGGTTCAGTTCGACATTCCAACCAGCTGAAGAAGGCCGGAGCGTACAACGGCCGAAACATTGTAATATGGCGACAAAGATGAGGATAGTCCGAATAATGTACATAATATAGTTTTTGTCTGAGGGATGGGGATTTAATATGGAAAAAAATTTATAACCTTCCGATGTCAGAAACAGGCATCCGAACTCTATGAAAACTAGAAAATGATGACTGGTTGCAGCGGCCAAGGTATGTCAGCAGTCCTCTACTTTTGATCTGATTTGTTTGTTTGTAAAGATAGTGCATTGCAAGAGGAGAATTATTCGTACCATATTGTAGTATGCCTGGATATATTAACAGTTGGAATCAATTTTTTCAATAAAAATATAAGGAAATTTTGTTCAAGATGAGTTGACCTGTGCTGACTTCAATATCTACTGTATCTAAGAGATGGCAAAATAAGTTAGTAAGTCTTAGTTTAATAGATAAGCATAAAAAAAGATGTATTTGAGATGAAAGGTGCCATCAAAGCAAGCAGGTGCATAATCGGTTCTCATAGTTGATTAGCATCTAAAGCCGGATGTAAACAAGGGGATAGCGCAGTTGATCTTAGGACCTGCAAAGGCGAGAAAACAGAATTATATATGCGAAATGAAAACGTTAGTATGTGTCACATAATCGTGAGGGGTAAACATTTGAAGAAAGTCCCCGAAATCAAACACCATCACACCGACATTGATTGACGAAGAGTAGGAATGAACAAACAACATTTTGACTTATTAAAGATTTAGTCACGCATTCTTATTGGTTTTTTAAACGAAAAAGTTACAATATTTAATGGAAATCATTTCTCAACACAGATAATCTCATATGTTCTCTTTGTTTCACGAATATTTATTTTCTCCCCAGTGGAAACACATTTTTTTCTCGCTCAAATAAATGAACATTATCCTCCTGAAACTGAGGGAATTAATTCCGAAAATTCTGTTATTTAAAGTATTGATCATTTTTACACCTAATTATTTACAGGTAATTTTTACAGGTAATTTTTAACATAATCTATAAAATATTCTTCTTTCCGTTTATCTCTCCACTATTATCGATTTATATTTTATGAACGTTATAGTAACCGGCTATGAAATGAAGAGAATACTTTTTGCTAATTCGATTTTAATAAAATTCATTTTTAAATGGAAATGGGAATTTTAGTATTCAACAAGGATTTTCAGGTATAGCCAGTCAGATAAGTATCTGAGAAGGAGAGAGAGAGAGTATAACATCAATATTAACGTTTCTTTCTTTCTTCTATTGTTGCGATAACGTTTGCATTTAATTATGAGAAAATAAACCAGGGAAAATTAATAATAAATGCTGCATTATCTTGATTTCAAATCATCCGATGTTATTTCAATAAAATCGTGAAAATATTCGAACTGCCCGCGGCTTTCTGATATTTAACCCAAAGCTAAAATCTTCAATCAATATGGGAACAAAAACCTTTCAAAGCGTAATTTTCAAATCAGTTAATAGTAATTCATCAACAAACCCATTGCAATTATGACATTTGCTACAAATCAAATGTCAATTATATCCTACCCAACTGATACAGCGTACTCAAATACCATGGCTTACAAAGTGGATAAAAGAACCGTAAACTTTAATAAGTCGAGTCAAAACTGAATGAAGTCAATTGTTTTTCTTCCGGTATATGTCGTGTCACTTCAGGCAAGCAGACGAACATGGTTCTCCAGAATTTTAACAATTATCCCCCATACATCGCTACATGACTACTTTTCTATGCGTGTGGCTGTCACAAATATCGCCTAATAAATTATTTCTGTCCCTCCTGAGCACATAGACACCGCGTGCAGCATAGTATCACAGGAAAAACCCACTAGGTGATGCTGAGGCAGATTCCATAGTAGGTAGGTTTTTACGTGAGGATTAGTTATTCACAGGACAAGGTGTTAGCATCCCGGGCAGTCGGTCGGAACGCCATCGAAATCGACGTCGACATCGTGCACTCATGTCATGTTTTTTTGGATCTTCCAAACAAAAAGGAAAAAAAACTAATGTGAGAATAATAAATAAAATGAAATAAACAAACAAAATATTAAATTTCTTGAGTGGAGTAAAATTTTGAGAATTTTGTTATTAAATATTTCTGTTATAATATAGTAAACAAACATAACATTAAAATGACTGAACGGACCTTCTTGCAGATTTTCTACATCTTGTAATTATATATATGTAATTAAGTAATTCTTTGAGTCTGAAAGAATCCTCAACAGAATGCAGAAAGCACTAGACGGCCGTTTCGTCCTATATTTAGAACTCATCAGCAGTGCGCATCCACTACCGTGAATTGAAACCCGGACAGTTAGGTTATCAAACAAACGTCATACCAACTGTTCAACGGGCCTCGGTAACGAAGAGATAGCAAATCAGACTCAATATAGCGCCGCTCGCTCACATATTCCGTGGCGGAACTTAACTGAAGTTCTCTGTAACCATAGGAGTGTTCCCCCATATATATATATATATATATATATATATATATATATATATATATATATATATATATATATATATATATATATATATATATATATATATATATATATATATATATATATATACTTGTAAGGGAGAAGTTCAGCTTTGCCAGAGGGCCAGCAACCTTAGTTCCGTCCTTGGTTATATCCCACATCCAAATAAGTTTGTTTTAAAAATCCCCCCTTTAGAAATTATACAACATTATTTGGTAGAGATATATCAAATACTTCGGGATCTTCCTCCTCCTCATTCTCATCATCGTCCTATTCTTCTTATTATTATTCTTCTGCCCCAGGCACCATGCCGCTTCGGGATATAGGCTATATTAGACGTACACAGTTCACTATTCTTTGGAGATCTTCGCATGTTTTTCCATTTTACTTTCCTTCTTTTCTCTGTTCAGTCATACATTTACAAATGCTCGTTAGATAGATTTATTCTGTCTCATTTGACCTTAATATGTTCCGTCAGTGTCACATTTTCTAACCGTCTTTTGCTCGTTATAAACGAGAAATTTCAACTGTCTTTCCAAAAATAAGCGTCATTTTTCATTCATTTTTTTCATTATAACTGCATAATTTCTTACAAGCTATTACGATAGCATTTTCAGCATTCTTTTGTCAATCCATTCTTGTTGCGTCTTCACAAATAATAAATTTATCTATCACTCAGTGCCATATAAGAGGATTAATATTACATATCAGTTCAGCAGCTTTTCTTTCTAACGATATATTCGCGTTTATTAATACTTTGCTGATATCTTTTTGAAAGCATCTTTCATTAATCCAATGCGACTTTTGATTTTGGTTTCACCCTTTCCATCATCTTGGACATCGCCAATGAACATGTGACATAACGTCTGGATGACACCACATTCAAGCCCGTAACAGCTACCCAATGGCTATTTTCTGTTATACTACAATACACTCAAAATTTATTAAACTGTGCCATTCAGCCTTCACATCATTAGTGGGCTTATGTATAGCAATAAATATTAAAGATATGATTTTAACCGTATTTTATTTTGATTTTTCGAGTGATGCTATTTAGTGATGCCATTAGAGAGGATTTGAATTTTTTAGACCCTGTTTTGTTATTTAGTCATTAAAGCTCATACCACTTTTCACGCAATTCCAGGATAATAATAAGGGGCTAAAACCGTTGTGATAATATTAAAGATAAATATTCAACAAAAGCATTAAACCTTTAATCAAGTATTCCTAGAAGTAGTTACTTACGATAAACTTTTCCAAACCGAAACTATGATCTGGAATTGGAATGAAAGTTATAATAACAAATAATCTGAATCCACCCTAAAATTTTAGGATGTAGAATTAATAAAGTTTAATTATATAACCAGTGGAAGTATCACAAGTATAAGTGATACTTACACTGGATATATAATTAAACTTTATTAATGTTATGGATTCCGGGATGAAATCCGATAACAATGAATAACAAACGCCAGGAATAGATAAGGAAAATAAATGTATTAACGTAATAATACAAATTGTTAATACGGGTTAGTAGATCCAGGAATGCGGGTTAGTAGCAATAATATATATACAGTCTTTGTATTGAAGTATCGCGGTATGACTCCTTACTGAGTCTAGGTGCTCGTGACGGTGACCCTTGTGATACCCTCCTCTAATACTACTCTGATACAGACCCCGGGTATTCACTGGTAGTAGTATATGTATACCTCGGGCGAGTGCGTCTGTGCGAAATGGGGAGACCCCTTATCAATTAACTTACATATAAGGTTAGGAATGAAACTCAAATTAATGATAGAGAGAGTGATAACAGTGGGCTTGAGCATCCTATTTTCCTGAAAATTTCTTTTAAGACAACCGACCGTACTACTAAAGCTTCTGTCAATGAATCCCAAATAATGAAACGAATAATTCTATCATTATAATTATCATATCCATTTGCCATTTTGAATTCAACATTGCATTTCACATTAATAATTTGTAAAGACTATCTGTAAATACTGTTTTATAAATCATTTCAAATACTCCAAGCTTGTCCATAATCAACTAAATTCCAAATGAATATAGTAAAGACAGGTATATTATAACAATTGATACAATGTTATAATTACAAAACAATTTTGCTAGGGTATAAATTTAAATAAAAATTTAAATATAACATAAATAATACAAAGTGATGTAGAAAAAAGAAAGTCGCACATAGACAGGGTTGTTGGCTGGTTGTGAACATACGATGTCGTGACCGAACGAAGTGAAGGCATGTAGAGAAGTAAAACAGTAGAAAATACGTAATATTAAAGTTCTCTAGAATATATGTAGGAAAAAAAGAAACATGTAATAAAGCCATTTGTGTATTTATTTTGCATTTTAACATATAAAGTCAATAAACGGCGTTATAGGATATCGAAACCATGAAAAGCAAGAAAGATTGGAAGAGATATGTAGATATTAAGAAAACACCACTAGATTCCGAGATAACTAAAGATGTATGAGTTAAATTATAACTGAGTTGTGACAAGAAACTTTTATAAGTTAAGCCCACAACCTATTATTGTGCTCTAAGTTAAATGGAATTATTTCGTATCAGGTATATTTTTATGATTTACGACTAAAATGACTAACGGTGAAGATCAGATTTCATTTATACGTATTTCACGTCACAACAGGTTTAACGGTCACTTCATGCGCTGCTCCGTAATAGTGGTGTTCTCATGGTTAAGATAGCCAGTGGTAGACCGGATCTCTACCTGTCCTAAACAAGTAACAATCCAAGACTATAGGACCTAATCTATTCTAATTACTTTACTGAATACGAACTCGGCTCTCCGATTTAACAATCCGAGCTGTTATCCATTACACCACCTTGTCTACCAATATATTCATAGTAAGCAAAATGAAGACTGACCAAAAATAAATGGTTAAGTATATATCGTATTTATGGTAATACAATTACGAGCGCTGAATAACTTTTAATAGCTATAAGCTATTTTATAACTTATTCTATAAGGATATAGTCTCTTCACACAATTACATATTTGTGAAAATACTCTTGCGTGTGTATAGGCAGCTAATCGAAATTATTTTAAGATTTCTTCAAGCTAACATTTTTATTCTGAGATTGATTTTTAATTTGAGTTATTTATTCTAAGAATTATTGGGTTTTTTTTTGTTGTTTTTTTTAAATCGAACCAATAATCTTTTGGGATTGAAATAACTTTTTAAAGACATCACATGAAAACCTTTAAACAATAATAATCATCTCTGATACCTGCACAAAGAATCACATAAAAGATCATTTGAAACCGAATGTCATAATCGTGAGTCTCTCCTCTGGAGTCGAACACGAAATTCTTGCCATTACGAAGCGAAATGTCCGCGTGTTATTTTACATAATATCTGAAAAAAAGTCAGGGAAATATCAAGATAAGACGATAAACATTGTTACATTCGGGTACTTACAATAACCACATGTCAATTCCAAATTATGATGTCTGTCTGTCTGTCTCTCTCTCTCTCTCTCTCTCTATATATATATATATATATATATATATATATATATATATAGAGAGAGAGAGAGAGTGAGAGAGAGAGAGAGAAAAATGTATTATGTATTTTTCACATTTTGATCACCCACATACACAGAAAAAATTTGCTCCTCTCACTCACAAAAACACAAATGAATTAAAAGGATAAACACACGCATAGAAATCACAAAATGATTGAAATTCGGACATCGTAAAAAAATATTACTTGCAACGAAAATGGCATTGGCACTTTATATCATATGCCATAAAAATAAAAAAAATAAAAATTAAAAAGCCATTTGCTCACAGATCGGACAAACTATTCCGATAAAATAAGATAGCCATCTACAAAGTTCATCAAATAAAAGCCAGACGCATTTGCAGTAGTTTTTATAATGTGTGGACTTGTATCCTTTCGATTAATATCGAGCATATATAGATGCATGGACTGATAAGCATAAATAAAATTGATTTCCTTTCAACATATTTGATAGTTGATAAATTAATTATAAAAAAAACGTAGTTAAAGCATTTAGGTTGATTGAATCAGCAGAATATGCCAAGAACGAGATAAATTAAGAGAAAACGAATACATTTCTTCAAATAAATCGACGTACAAATACCTTAAGAAATTAATTTTTGCGAAAACTCATAAAAAACAAATAAAATACTAACAACTTTCCCCAGCGTGGTTTTCTCTATAGAAGGCAAAGAGTTTTAATTGAATCTAATCGTATTTATAAAAACCGATATTCCCAGCAAATAACAGATATATGTAGTATTCTTTCTCTGTCCTAATTTTGATTTAATGAAAGTAACATTTCTTACCAAATATTTAATATAATAAAACTTTTAATATAAAATATAATCTATATGTAATGTTCAAGATGGAAAATTATTGATGTAATATTAAAAACGTAATACATGCTATGGAATTTAAAATCTACAAAACTTCAAAATGGAAAAAAGTTTGTTCTTCGAGAATTTCACCAGCGCACAATTTATTGGGTATAATTAATTAGACAGAACAGAAGGGGAGACAGGTTGACTAATGATAGGTTACTTTATCATTTCCTGGGGATTTCTATTGAGCTTGCCTAAAAATATTCTTGGTTATATTTCCCATACTTGCACAGCTTTATCCTTCATTCTTATTTAATCGACACTTTACTGGGATTATATTTCGTTGTGTCGCTCCAAATATCCTCCCAACATATTTGCACTTCTTCAATAGATGGGGATTTTTTTATGTCTATAACTGCTTTTCCAATTTCATTGTAAATCTTCTTGAGGTACGTTTCGAATATCTTATTTTGTCAAAAGAATCTATAACGCTTTTCATATCGTCTTGTTCTCTGTGGCTTTAATGGCACATACCGTTTCCGTGATTGAGTGAATTTCATTTATTGCTTTCATTTTATATTCACGATTGATCTTCTTGCTTTTCCGTGTTGAAACATTTGAATCTCTTGAAATCTCATCTCGTATCTATAACTCACATCTGCTTTCCTCAATTTCTCACTTCAGTTTTGCCTTCTAAGTGAGTTCTCTTTGTCTGTTGTTTAATATTGTCTTTGTTTTGACATTGTCTGCTGAAACTGTTCAATATCTGACATGAGTTGCTTCTGTCATGTTTTCTAATGGTCTGTCCGTTAACAATATTTGCACTGCAGTTTTATATGGCTGCACAATGTGTTTATTGCACATTCTCATACGAATTGTGGGAAGCCGGTCTCTTTCTGACATATGTGGGCGAGTTAGTTGGCTGACTTTCGAATGATGTGGTTTCTCGCTTCAGTGATTTCAACTCTATTGTTTTCAAGTAATTCTGCTCCAATGTCGTTTGATTCATCATTGACAGAATATGAATAATCGCAGTTGTTTATGTCGCAGCTAGATACTCACTAACAATATTTTCTTTAGTTTCTTGTAGATAGTTTTGTATACACATTGTAAATACTCATTGGGGTAGTTTTTAGAATTGTTATTTTTCCCCTGCCCCCACAGACAATGAATTGTAAATATGGGAACTAGTTAGTATTTACATAGAGACAGTGAGGCATTATGGTGTTGGGAGTATGAAAGGTACGTATGAATGTGTTGTTTTGGTGTATGGAATATTGTTCGTACGATTGGGTCAGTGATTCCGGCTAGCTAAGTTATAGTTAAGACAGAATAAGACCATCCTTTCCCCAACCCCCATTAGGCCTTGTGCCACATTTCTCTATAGTACAGAATAAATAATGCTAGATACTTCCGTTATACTTCCTCATATAATTTCGTATCTCCTTTATTTTAGTTTGCATTTATTATTATTATTATTATTATTATTATTATTATTATTATTATTATTATTATTATTTGTGCATGTTATGTTTCCTGCTTTGTATCCTGTAGAGTCTAGTCCAAACGATGGTCGTTAGACATTATAGAAGAATTTCCATTTAATAGATATAGGATTCGACTTTGTTCTTCTTGCATATCTTCCCGTGGCATATGTCGCTACGTTTTTTTGTACGTGGGTATATTCATTTTTTGCTAGTTCCGGATATACTGAGATAATATGGTCGACAGTTTCATTATATTTTCCGCAATTCTAGCATTTCGGGTTAGTTACATCCTTGATTATGTGAAAGGGATAGAATCTAGTTGCGTGACTTTGGGCCTAAGCTATAATTAGGCCTTCTGTTTCAGATTTCAACTGCTCTTCTTCACCCACTAATGGGTATTTGTTGGCCACGTCTGTTTGTTTCGTTCATTTTAGGTATTAGCTATTAAACATTTTGTCCTCCTAGTTCTTTGTAATTACCTTTGGCTAAGTTGTTTTGATTTCTGTTTTATTTGTTTGGCGTAGGTGGTATTCGCTCCGTTTTTGGTTGGCTATATTAACCTGTTTTTTGAAGAGTGCAGCTTCCTTTCTTTAGGAATTTGGTGTTCACTATTTGTAGGAGAGGGTCATTGGTTTTCGTAAGGTATGTTTCCAATCCGACTGTTGTAGTTTTTAGAGTTAGTTCAAGTTGGAGTAGAGCTCGGCATTCTTGGTACGTACTGCCTATCAACACCTGATTTCGCTGCTAAATCCTCATTTGCGGAAGCAATTTTCTGATCTTGGAGTCCAATCATTCAATGTCATTCAACATCCTTTTAATAATATTGAAGTTGTATGTTACTATGAGTATAGCTAAGGTGTTGATAGCCTTCATTTTAGTAGATGAATTTAGTTTGTTTCTAATATTAAATGCACTCGCCTATAAGATTCCTATCGGATCTTTAGCTTCATAATTGAATGTAGCATTCTGTCTCGTTGTTACTTCCTAAGTATTTGTATTTACCACCTTTTGTTTCCTTAAATATGTTAATATCAATGTCTAAATCTGTAGTTTTTTATTATTATTATTATTATTACAGTGTGACCCGGATATAAGAGAAACGCGGATATAAGAGAGATTTTCTCTGGTCCCAAATTAGAGCCTGTGTTAATAAAATAAAATAGACCAAAGCCGGATATAAGAGAAAACAGGGTATAAGAGACTTCTTCTCCGGTCCCGACAACTCTCTTATATCCGGGTTACACTATATTATTATTATTATTATTACTATTATTATTATTATTATTATTATTATTATTATTATTATTATTATATCCTCATTTCAGTTTTAATTCAATCTTATTCATATAATATCTCGTAATAAGTGTATAGCTAGAAGGTGACAACAAGCAGATATATATGTTATGCAATGGCCCCACGACATTAAGTTTTCTTCACTTTTTGTATTATTCTTACCGTTCCTCACGGGTGAATTTTATGTAACAGATTTCTGGGTAATCAATGCCTATTTTATTCAGCAATGTACCTGTTTTATCAGTCACCGTCCCAAGTGCACCAATTAAAACGGATATGACAGTGAAGGAACATTGATAATTGCCAGATTTAGGGGATTAAGTAATAGGCCCCAGTATCAATGCTGTAAACAGAGTGACAAATTGCGATTTGTAAATAAATACTAAATCCAGATGAGTAAATAGGAACACTACCCTGACGACGGGTGTACTGTGAACCTCAGCAGCACTTTCCATTCATTCGAATATAAATATTTTACCATCTGCTATGGAGAGTATTCTCGTAAGATCATCTTAGACAAGGATAAGAAGGAGAAGGTTAGTTAAAGGCGAAGATTTCTCACTGCACCTATGAAAACTGATACAACAGTGAAGGAAAATTGATAATTGCCATATTTAGAGGATTTAGGAATAGCCCTCCAAGTTATCAATAATGGAATCAGTGTGTCAAACTTGCCATTTGTAAATAATTACTAAATCGAGACAAGAAAATATGAACAGTACACTGCTCTGGGTTAAAAAGGTCTATTGAATGACAATAAACAAAAAATATTTTGACAATGTCTTTTTTCTTTATTTCGACAAGTAGATTAGTTCTTACGACGGGAGTAC
>OZ038495.1:60821197-60851197 GCA_964036315.1 Acanthosepion esculentum | reverse complement strand
AGTTTATGTTTTCCCTCGCGAGGGGTGTTTGATTGATTTGAACATTTTAAATTACTTTATTCGACATTCTACACCATCGCTTGATAAGACACCAGAAGTGTTGAAAAGAATGGCTATTTTTGTAGTGATTTTACAACATTTTTATGATATAATTTTCGAATATATAATTATATTTGCTCTACTCTGTATTGAGCACTATATTAAGAATGGTATTTCTTGGTTATTGGAATTTATTCCGTATACACCAACCCTATACTTGGATATATATATATATATATTTGTGTGTGTTGTGTGTCTATCTGATTGTGTGAATGCGCGCGGACGTGCGTATGTGTATATGTGTGTGATAAAAATATAATTTTAAGGTATGATTATGTGTAAAACTGCTCAATATAGGGGATAGAGCTCCTGTAGATTTAAAAGATACGAGTGGAATTTGAAATCAAAAGCTAGCAGCGACAGTCTGTTTCATCTTGGAAAATAATGTTTTTCACCTGAAGATTGCGTTCGAACATGGGGCAAACTGTCGCCACGCATTGTTGGCGTCAGTGTTTATTTTATATATTTATATAAAAGGCAAAGAAGAATTTGCAATATTATTGGTCCTGACCGGCAATCCCACCTTCAGGCATTTTCTACCAGACGTGATATCGCTTCACTATGCCTTTTCTAGAAATACATTCATGGTGATTTTCCTGAGGAACGTCCCTCTATGGTAACTAAACTTTATGAATTTAAGCGCAATATTAGAGTGGTCACAATTTCTCATCATTTTACTGTTGAAATGCCCAAAGTCAACCGTAAGTTTTATGCTAACAGTTTCTTCTATTGCACTTCAGGCTTGCGGAACTGTCTTCAGGCATTTATCTTCCCAGTCAACTTTGATCTTCAAAAATTTAAATGCGACGTCAATCGCTATCTTTTTTTTTTTTTTTATTTAATTCTTATCATTTTAGTATTCTCTCTCCTTAATAATATTTTTCTCATTTTTGCATACTGTCTAACGCTCAGATACTCCTTGCGCCTTAGTGGCTTTATTGCTATTATCTTGCTTGTAGTGAAATATATATATATATATATATATATATATATATATATATATATATATATGAGTGTGTGTTTCTGTGTGTGTCTGTGCGCGTCTGTGTGTTCAAAGTAGTTTAAAGACAAATATAAATAAATTTTAACCGAAATCAAAACTAACTGTTCGGTCAATGAATGTCGAATATTTCCCGTATTCTGCTAGCTTATCATCCATTACCATATAAGATTGATTCCAGCGATAAAACGATTATAAATATGACAAATTTTTTCTGGTTTTCATTTTCTCATTCTGTTAGTGTGTGTGTGTGTGGGGGGGTGTAAATGCGTATGTGTATTAATTAATCACGTACTCTCCTTTTTGAAAAGTATTCGCATTCTGTCTATAGAACACAAAATACTCAATATTAAAAAGCATTCAATAAAAAGACAGAAGAACGAGTCAATAATTAAAGCAATAAAAATGATTTTCGAAAGTAGACAGTTTTTTTTTCATTCACTACTCACGCTATTACATACATTAACGTAGACATGCACGCCCACGACTGTTAAAACATAAATAAATTCACGCACTTATTCCATCAGGACCACTTACATGTAAAAAAAACTACAACTTGTCTTTTCCCTTTTTTTTAATCATTTAAAAAAAAAACTATTATTGTTTAATTCTTTGAATTTTGTTGCATTCTTCTTTTCATACAACCAATAAACCAGACACCAGAAAATGAAAATTGCTTAATGTTAAGTATCTCCCACGTGTTTTCACGTTCGTCTGCGTATATTAATATCATTTCCGCTTGATGAAAATGGGTGACTTCAAATCGAACGTTGGGCTTCGTAAACAAAACAATGACGGCGACAGAATCAGTAGAAAAAGCGTGCCGAACAAACAGCAATGCAAAATGATTAGATGAAAAGCATCCATTTAGAACACCGAGGTTATTTTTAAGCAGTTCTCTTCCTTTATGTCTTGAATACAATATGTTTTCTTCAATGCAGACATTGTTACGATTATCAGGGTGTTCGGAAAATAATTACAGTTTTTCCAGAATGGATATAGAAAATAGTGTAAATTAAATTTAAATAAAATCGACTTCATTTTCAACGACTGCAACCCATAGGAATAGTAACATTTCGATTCCACGTTTAATGAATTCTACGCTTTCCCACAAGAGACATTTGAAAGAATGTCTGCAATTTTTTTTCTGAATATTATTCCACTTATGAATGTACTACTGGTGTCCAAAACAAATGACAATCTGAAGGTGCTAACGATGGTAGCGGGCGTTAAAAACGTCCCATCTAGTGTGTCATAGTTTGCTTTGACTGTTTTTGCAGTGTGAACCTTTTTCGGGAAAAAAAACACCTTGTGTGTTTATCAAAGCCGGATATTTACTGGATGAAGCTGCTTGAAATAAACGTCTTCGCCGGTGGTTCTACCATGTTCTAGTAATTCTCATATTCCACAAAAATGATTTCTGGTATTGCTGTTGGTACTGGTTCATATTTTAAGATAACTATTGTGTTTTTCGTTAACTGTTAACATATAAAACTCATTTTCCAGTCAGCCTTAAAAAGGCGATGCTAAAATTAAAAGTTATAATTCCTGTTTAAAATAACGTATTGAAACGTTATGTTTCATTCTCTGGCGTAACTAAATTTCTCCTGTGTAAGATCTCATTAATTAACCTCTGAAATATCCTTATTAACAACGTACTGTTTGAAACAAAAAAAAACTAATTCTAAATGCAGTTACCAACAATGTAACTGTTATGAATAATCAAGAGTAGTCTTGTTTCGTTACTCTCCTCTTTGAGAGAACTCTTTCTGTTTACTGGGACTATAAAAATTACTACAGACCTTGTGCTCTCAGTTGAATAAAGCTTTCGTAAACCCTACACCTGCGTATTTTTGACATTACAGTAAATTTATTTCTTCTTTGGTTGTTTGACTCATAATTTAATTTATGAACATGCTAATAATTTGGCCTGAGATTATATTGCCATTTGCTGTTAATGTTCAGATACATTTTGCATTGTCCCTATCTTCGTTCTCAATTCATATATTGTTATTTGGAGGGAACCTAAAAAATGAATCTAAGCTAAAATGATAAATTCATAGCTGTCATATACAGTTACATTTTATATTTAACGTAAGCATATTCTTATCAAATAAATTCTTTGTTACACAAAATCTAAAACATGAACTTAGAGAGATTATAAAATGCAGCTTATGAAAGAATTTTCGAAGAATTCTCAGGGATTAATACATTAACATTGAATGTTTTTGCAACATGTTAAAATAGTTCCTTTTGCTGGAAACACATTATATCATACTTATCAAGGGTAAGACCAGATTTTCAGTGAATTAACACCATCTATTCAATAAAGAATGAAGTCAATATTTATTTGTGTCGGTAAATTTAGATCGCTTGCAGTACATAACTCGTCCAGTACAAGAGATGTGTTTCTCAGTTGCCAGTTGTACATAGACCCTAGTGGGATAACGCCCAGAGAATCTCTATTGATAAGCGATGTTATTTGGTGCGCAATATGCTTGGGTAATTGAGATATACATAGTTGGGAACAGCTTCCTGAATTGCCCTATCTTGAAGGTATATCTGACTGGGTAACACTTGGAAGGTTTGCTGTCTTTCTCACAGGGAATTAGGAAGTCTTACCGGGCAGTCAGATTCGATCCCCATCTCTACGTATCTTCAATCTTCTAACAATGTCACTCTAACCCTGCACCAAGATCACAGATAATAAATACTCTCTTAGTTTTGGTGTGGTCCAACTGCAACGCGTATGATTGCCACAAATAACCTTATAACATATTAAATCTGTTCTCAGATAACAAAGCTTGACGTCATGATAAGCAGGTGTTGTTTTGATAGCCAACAGCTGGCATCGGTGAATTGAAATGGTCAGTTGTAAGATTGAAAATAGGAAGGGATTTCTGTTGCAACTGACGAAGTGGTTCAGTGTATATATGCCAGAGATGGCTGGCTTAAATGATTCTGAAAAAGTCTTAAGGAATACATTCAAAATAGGATTCTGCAGGCAGGCAAACAAAAATAAATTAAAAGGACCAACCAGGAAAAACGAAATGAACGAGCTCATTTTATATACACGTTATGATCACGAAAATAGGAATACAACCGTAAAACAGAGTGAGTAACAAATGTGTATATCAATAAATAGAAGTACAAATACTATGTCATGCACACACTATCTGTCCATCTATCTATCACAGACTGTTTATATCTATCTATCTATCTATCTATCTATCTATCTATCTATCTATCTATCTATCTATCTATCTCAGCCTGTCCTTATCTATCTATCTATCTATCTATCTCAATCTGTCCTTATCTATCTATCTATCTATCTATCTATCTATCTATCTATCTATCTATCTATCTATCTCAATCTGCCCTTATCTATCTATCTATCTATCTCAGCCTGTCCTTACCTATCTATCTATCTATCTATCTATCTATCTATCTATCTATCTATCTATCTATCTATCTATCTCATCCTGTCCTTATCTATCTATCTATCTATCTATCTATCTATCTATCTATCTATCTATCTATCTATCTATCTATCTATCTATCTCAGCCTGTCCTTACCTATCTATCTATCTATCTATCTATCTATCTATCTATGTCAGCCTGTCCTTATCTATTTATCTGTCTCTATCTATCTATCTATCTATCTATCTATCTATCTATCTATCTATCTATCTCAGCCTGTCTCTATCTATCTATCTATCTATCTATCTATCTATCTATCTATCTATCTCAGCCTGTCCTTATCTATCTATCTATCTATCTATCTATCTATCTATCTATCTATCTATCTATCTCTCTATCTATCTATCTATCTACACTGAAATGAATACGAACGTATCATATCAAATACATGTAATCATCGGTTAACTCATAGAGCAACTGTAAACAGGAAACCGATAAGCTAAAAAATAAGCTTGCATCGTCATCATCATCATTCCAGTCACCATCATTATTATTATAAGTTCCATGACCGGGTATGGTCTTAGGGTCACAGCAGAGTTAGCCACCTGATCATCTTTCTCTATATGCCTCTAATTTTTTTTCCGGTTCACTCAGTAACATCTTTAATCTATTTTCACCTTCTGTCTCTCTCCTGATCACTTGAAGTGGAAATATTGTTGTCACGTGTTGCCGTAGAAGTAGCATTTCAGTTTTCAGTTCTTAACTGTGGTTATGGTTTTCTTGTTGGATGGCGTCTGACACTGTTCATTCATTATGTAGCCTATTTAGGAGATGCCTGTCCTGGTTTTGCAGCAACTCATTTTCTCATGATTGGATTCTTCGTTGTAATTCAGTTGTTAATGTTAAAGATTGGAGTGCGCAGAGAAAAGAACATGAGTAATGCAATGCATGTAACAGCCTTATCTTGTATTTCAGGCGGATACATATTTCTTTACAAGAATGGATGAAAAAAGGCAATATTTCACACGCACGCACATACATGATAACTGACAGAAATTGCACAACTCACAGATTTAAATGCCCTGATATATATGATGATATAAAGTTACGACCTTTCATTATATTTTAAACAACTCCCTACAACTAGATCAATTACACGAGATTCTTCTTCTTCTTCTTCTTCTTCTTCTTCTTCTTCTTCTTCTTCTTCTTCTTCTTCTTCTTCTTCTTCTTCTTCTTCTAATTCTCCTCCTCTTCCTCCTCCTCCTTCTTCTTCTTCTTCCTATTATTATTATTATTATTATTATTATTATTATTATTATTATTATTATTATTATTATTATTATTATTATTATTATTTATTTTATTTTACAATAAGGTTTACCCTGTACCAGGCTCCGAGCCACTCGGCGGACAGAGTCACGTTAAGGGTTATATTATATAGATAAGAGGGGAAGATTACGGTTGAATTTATACTTGAACAGGTTAAATAACTTTGCTGAAATCTGGTTTAATTCTCGATTGAACTACATAAGGACGACAACTGAAATTTTATCTGAGGCAGTGCCTTTTTGTGGGTAGAGCCTTTTGATAAGTCTAAAGGTTTCTCTCACTGAAATGAGCTTATTACTGAGATTGTGTTTAATGAGACGTGGAAAGTTGGGGAGGGGATGATCCTTGTCATCTAACATTGACTTTGAGACAGAGATCGAGGCGAAGGTGTTCAGCTATGTCTGTCGAGGAGGATATGACCTCGGAGTAATTAATAATATTTGGCACAGCCGCTTTACTTCTATTCATAATTTGGGTAGTGATCTTCCAGAATTCGCGAGATCCAATTCGTTTCTTTTCAACCTTGGTGTGGAAAGATCACACGTCGCTGCACCTTGCATTTCCAGGACTCTATTATAGCAATTGCGGGCAGTTATGAAAGAAGTAGGGGCGAGATCACACCGTGCATTGCGATAGATTTTGAAGTGGTGTTTTTTTTTTTTATCTATGGCTGCTGCGCATTCAGGAGTGAACCAGGGTCAACTATTTGGCTGGAATGTTTGGAAATATAAAACTCTCCATTCCAGAAAAGATCCATTCGGAGATTAGGGTAGCAGTTTAAAGACGTTTGGTACCCCCCCCCCGTCATATATGACCGAAAGCTGCCCTAGTTTTGCCGTCGCATAGCGAAAACTCGTTCTATGGAACGGTAAATCAGAGGATGTCATTGGTTAAGAGACAATCTGCACACTGACTAGGAAATGATCTGACGTGTCAATGTGGGGTGAAACCTTTGCTGAGTATTTGTCAGGGCACGTTCGAGAAGGTTCGCTTACTGTCCCATCGTATCCGGGACTCGGATAGGTTATTCAGTGGTTTGGGTTAGTTGACATGCGGTGGAGAAGTCTATGCATTATTTGCCTTCCGCGTCGGTTTTGTTAGAGTGGACTAACCACTTTTTGTGGTACACATTGTGGCCACCGCATATGTGAAAGGTTTTTGCAACATTGTTGGAAACCTATTGTATCATTCTTATCAAGGGGAGTACATATGTGAAATTTGGCCGAGAGAAATTCGGTGAGAACATTTTCAATCCTCTCCTAAATTCGATCGAAGATTTCCGACCCTCCATCAGGATAACAATACAGAGCAAAGATAAATGTGATACCATTAATAAATACCACGCGGAAATACATATATGGGAGATCAGGGTCGTCGATTTTTGTGTCCCTGGTACATGGAAAAACGTCCTTGATGGAGGCACTGAGCCCTTGACCGTGTCGATTTAGGTGGTGGTATTTTGTACCCATCATCATGGCATCGAGAAGCCCCACTGAAGACTACTGCACGTTCCAGAAACTATTCACAAAATGGCCGTACAATAGACATGATATCATACACTTATGACAGGATAACATCCTTCGAATTTACACAAAGTTGCGGATACCTTAATATCTGGTAGATAAGGCCTAAACACAGAAACGCTTATCTCCAGTACCCTTAATGATGGGACAAATAACCATGGAGATATTCAGGCGCGATTCTCCTAGTGTATGCGTCTTGTCCGCCTAAATATCAGGACAACATAACTTCACCTTGAATCAGTATCACACCGGTCAGAGATACCATATATATATATATATATATATATATATATATGTGTGTGTGTGTGTGTGTGTGTGTGTGTGTGTGTGTGTGTGTGTGTGTGTGTGTGTGTGTGTGTGTGTGTAAATACACAAAGGCTTAAAAGAAATTTGAGGAAAAACAACACAGTATTTTCGCTTAAGGGTTATACTTATTTACACATTGTGTTTCTTCTTCTTAGGCACGATATTGTATACATTTCACAGGTTGACATCTTTCGAAGTTACTCGAAGATTTGGATCCCTGAATATCTGTTGGATAAGGCCCAAACCCAGAAACGCTTATCCCCAGCACCGTTAATCAAATGACAAATAACCATGCAAAGATTTAGGCGCGATTCTCCGAGTGTATGTGTCTTGTCTGCCCAGATATAAAGGCAACAGAACTTCTTGAATCAGTAACATCACACCGGTCAAAGACCTAGGATATATATATATATATATATATATATATATATATATATATATATATATATATATATATATATATATATGTCTGCGGGTGTGTGTGTGTGTGTGTGTGTGTGCGTGTAAATAGTTACTTGCCTTGAAGCAAGGCTTAAGAAAAATTTAAGAAAAAAAAAAACACTGTATTTTCGCTTAAGGGCTACACTTATTTACACATTGTGATTCTTCTTAGGCGATCATGGCTTGCCACAATATTCCGTCGTTTTTAGCTCTTAATAAATTTTGTCTTCTCTTTATTTCTCCCAAATACTGTTCCGCCATCCACTTACACAAGCTCGTAAATAATGTTATGAGTTGCATTACTCTGTCGCTCTTCTCTCTTAATCAAATCTGTGAGTATCAGATTTTCCAGTTCCTTATTCCTCATTATGTACGCCAGAGTTTTTGACTGTTTCTTCCTGATGTTAATTATGTCTCATATTTTGTCTCCATTTTATCTACATCTTCGTCGTTGCTCATACGTTCCGTCCATGACATCCTTCTGTAGAACCACATTTCCGCTGCTTCAAGTCTCTTCTTCATCTTTTCCAGCATTCACTGCCATATACGAGAGCCGATATCACTTAACTGTTCAGTACTGTTTCGTTGTTTCGGACGAAGTTTTTCTCTCTACTGAAAGAAATAGAACAACTGAGTCGTTTATTTGCAAATGAATAACCTATTTACTGATACTCGACAGACCAGTGAGGTAACAGAAGTTTCTCCTTACCTAAAAATCAACAAATCTTCAACTAACATTTTCAGTCTATATTCGTTTTTTACGCTGACTGAAATTTGCCATTTCTCTTCCATTTCTGCATTGAGATGAAATTGTCAGCTTAGAACATTTCTTCCTTTAGTAGCTGTAATTATTGACATAGTAGCTTTCTACCGCGGCAATAATTTCTCTTTTCGGGATTGAAACAACAGGTAACGTTCTAATGCGACTGCTACTGGTAGACTGTTATGTATGGCTGCCAGTCTTTAACGAGCTGGCATATTTCATCACAAGGCTTCAATAAGTTATTTTTTTCACTATGACGACCGAATTCTTTAATCAGACTCGGTACTGAAAAATGTGAACTGTGTTGGCCAAAACGATACAGAGAAGTCGAGTCTGTAAGGGCTCCAATCGATGTAGTATTCGTAATTCATATAATAATAATAATAATAATAATAATAATAATAATAATAATAATAATAATAAAAATAATAATAATAATGTTCTGGTTCTATACTATCAGTCACAACGGGGTTCATTTTGAAAAGGAATCGCAGAATTATAATTCCAGGAATGAATGTTTTTAGATAAAATAGTGATCATTTTATAAAATTAAACCTGAATCGAGATGTAGGGCGTTTAATATCCATTCAATAATATTACGAAGAGTCAGAAAATATGTCATGGTTTGATAGAATTTTCATTAGAAGAAAATTAATAAAAAGATTTCCACCATTCCCTAGAAATTGTAATAATAATAATGTTACTGCACAGAAATGACCAAATAGTGAAAAACTGTGTTAAGATGAAATGGAGAGTCTTTGATAAATATACAGAAAGAAATGGCCAACTTTTATCAAGTTGTACAGTGCTAGAACCTAATAAATATAGAACGTGGCATGATATACTGGACCATTATCTGTAATGGAAAATATTCCACCCTTACGGGAAGGAAAATGCAAAAACCTGATATGAATATTATCTAGACCCGTAACAATTTTATCAGGCATGAAAATACACAGAGACAGAACATTCAAAGCTAATCGCCCAGACATCGTGATTAAAGACCACAAAAAAAGAATGTGCATTCTTATTGGTATGATAGTCCCTGCAGATTGTAATATATCTTCGAAGATCTAAAACAAAAACTAACAAAATACGAGGATCTTGAAGTGGAAATCTGAAAATATGGCTCATGAAGACATCAATACTTCCAGTTATAGTTGAAGCCCTCGAATTGATTGGAAAATGTTCCGATAGACACACTGATGTTATACCTGTTAACCCATGCCTTAAAGAAATACAAAGGATTGTAATCACAGGTATATCTCACAAATTGCTAAGGGCTTTACCTGTGTAAAATGTTTAAAATGTTTAATGTTTGTTTCGTTTACTGTAAAGATAAGGGGGAAATGTTATGAAGCCATTTTGACCTTAGAACTTTGGTTAGGACACGGAAGCAAATGTGTATACAACAGAAAACAAAAACAGAATTATGAGAACAAGGAGGTTGATTGGTTGATTAGTTTTCTACGGCTTACTAAAACTTAGCTCAGGAAATATTTTTGATTCTAAGGATATGGGGCAGAAAATAATGATTTAGCGATATATGTTTTACCAATTAACCCATAGCTAGGGGAGAAAACTCTTTTCCAAAGAGTATTTGTCAGTAAGTGAATATAACGAACGGAACTGAAATTGGAACTCGGTTCTCCGATTAAAAATTCCGTACCATTATCCATTACACCACTCGCACAGCCAAACTTACTGATGCTGGTATTCTCAATCAATCAACCTTTTAGGTACTGACCGGGCTCGATTTTGCTTACCTTCGGTGATCTTACTTGAACCGGTAGATATAACATACGTAGCTTAGTGTATGATAGATATCGGTTGACCCTGGTTTTAAAGAGATTGTAGTTGTTAAGGACTCCTTCTCTCAGCAGTTTATTCCACAAAGTAATAGTTCTGAGGAAGGGTCTGTCTCAATGGAATTTGCTCCTTATCAAAGGAACTCGAAGATAATGAGGATGGTTAGCCACCTGGAACACGCCATATAGGGTACTAGCTGTGAATATCCGAGCTGGTGGGTGTGAGTAATGCAAACCGTCCAAACAACTGGAATTGTAGTAGAGATATAGTACTGAAAGTTAGGGGTCATAGTTCATTAATTCATTTGCGTTCATTATCTTTAAATTCAGCCTCCTTTATATATGAAAGATAAATGCTGAAAATCACTGTCTACGGATATTGAAAGGTACAAAAAATGAGGATTGTAATTGATAGCTGTAAAAATGGTGTATATATATATATATATATATATATATATATATATATATATATATATATATATATATATATATATTCTATATATATATTCTATATATATATATATAATCTATATATATATATATATATATATATATATATATACATACATATATATAGATAGATAGATAGATAGATAGATAGATAGATAGATAGATAGATAGATAGATAGATAGATAGATTATTCTACATTCAACATCATCACTTGCTAAGACACCGGATGTGTTGAAACAAAATGACTATTTGTGTAGTGAATTTATAACATATTTATGTTATAATATTTAAATAAATAATTATATATATATATATATATATATATATATATATATATATATATAAGACAATGTATTTCACCAAGAATATGTCTAAAGATTTGATGACAAGCAAAGAAGTAAAAAATCGAATAATCTGTAGAATAATTTAACTGTTTCAAATCAAAATATCAAATGACGGAAATAAAGACACTACGCAAAGGATCCACGTAATATGTTTCAAATATTCAAATTAATAAAAGAATAAAATCATCTCCCGCCAGTAAACAAACATAGGCTTCTGGAGCCTACACGTTGACTTATAAACTAAACATTCATTCAATTCAGCAGGAAACTGCCTGCAGTAAAGACACCCGAGTCAGCCTCGTCATCCTGTCTTTCTGACCAAAGAAAAAGCGTATTCTCTCTGATCTTCTCTCTCAACTTCCCTTTCTCTCTTCCTCACTGAGAGACTACGTTCATTTTAATTTCAGTCAGAGAGAAGTTCTTTCTAAATACAAACGTTTTTTTATTTCAAGATGGTAGGTACAGTTAAGAATGTTTGTATTTTACATTAAATAAATATCGTCATTTTATTTGAACACGCAACCATCCTTTCTCGCATATTTTATTCAACAAAGGGTTACTCATGGAATCTTTCCTTAACAATCTCGGAGTTTAGAACCATTAAAAGAACCATATGACGTATTCTTAATTAACTGGTTATGCTGATGTAAGCAAAAGCTATTGTAAAAGTCTTTCCATTGCGCTTTGAATGCAACAGAATTGTAAGAAATTATCATGCTGGAATAATTCGCAATTTTTGGATAGCTCTGAACAAACCATTTTTTAAATGATTATTCAGTGTTTTTTAGTCTGTTAGAAATGACGAGATAAGAAATGATGCAAGACAAGATAACACGATATTGTCAGACATATAGAAGAAACATTAACAGATACGCGCGGAAAAAGAACGACTGAAGGAAGAAAATCGAAGAAAACACTAACTTTAAACAGAGGCATGTTTAATAGAAAAATAACATCATAGAAATAAATCAAAGTTAGAAAAAAACAGACTCCTGAGCGGAAGTCGTAATATCGAAAATGATGAGAAAATTCATAGAAGCAGATGGAGGAAATCGAGCATAATGCACAACAACACGATAAAATAAAGAGAAGAGATCGTTTTAAAAGAAAGTAAGGAGAAAGTACAGTGATTTAAAAAGAAAATAGAATGTAAGAGTTACATTTAACGTATTATAAAGACGCAGAGAAATGGAGATAATGAACTCCATTTGAACGCATATCGTCTTGATGATACTTCAATGAAGAACTGGTATGTTGGAAGAATGTAATAAAGTACGATGAAAACTAGCCAATGCGCATCTCAAAATGGGTGGATGTATGACAAAGGCATAAAATAAGAAGTCTTTTGTTTTGTACGAGATGGATAAAAGTAAATAAAGCAAAAGGAAATTAAAAAAGAATAAAGAAAATAAAAAGGAATAGCAAAACAGAATAACAACTATTAATGAAGAATTGACAAAAGCAAGAAATAATGAAACAAATAACTGAAGGAAATAAAAAAGAATAGTGAAATAAAAATATGGGGATGAAAATAGCGAACGAAAGAGATGAATAAAAGTAAATAATCTTAAAATGATTGATTTAAAGATAACGAAGGTATTCAAGAAAGGAGATCATTTTATTCGTTTAAAGATTGTTAGAAATAGAATTAAAGAATGTTCCAAATCATTTTAAGGAAAATAGACATGTGTAAAAAAAAAAAAAGAATGTGAAAAAGAAAGAAGTAAATGAAAAGAAACAGAAATTAAAATAACAATGAAAAAGGAAGAAATAAATGGCAAGAGAAAGAAATAATGAAAGAAAAAAATACAGGAAAAAACAAGAGATAGCGAAAGAAATAGGGAAAGAAAAAATATGAGAATGAAATGCGAAAGGGATACATAGAAAGAGGAGCATAACGAAAGAAAGAGTGAAAGAAAGATATAAATAGAAAATAAGAAGAAATAGTTAAAGAAAAAAACGAAAATGAATTTAAAAATTTAGCAGCAATAAAAAAGGAAAACAATTTAGAAAGTAATAGAAAAACAATTAAAAAACGAAAGAAACATGAAAAGAAAGAAACATGAAAAGAAAGAAACATTAAAATAAAGAGAAGGAAGAAGAATTTTATAGAAACAATAAAAGAAAGAAATATCCAAAAAAAAAAGCCAAAGGAGAAAGATAAACTGGAGAAAATATAAACGAAGTCTGAAAGAAAGTAAACGGAAAGAAGAAAAGAAAAATAACAAAGAACGAAGAAAAGAAGAAAATAGGAAATGAAACATCGTGAAAGAACAATGAAGAAAGAAAATGCGAAGGAAACACATAGAAAGAAAGAAAAAACTATTAAGTAGAAACATAATAAAAGCAAAACAATGACATTAAATTATATAAGATTTAATAATAAAAATAAAGAAATAGCAAATGAAAGAAAAAAAGGTAATAAAAATAAATGCTGGATATCATTAAAAAAGACCCTGAAATAACGAGAGATAAAAAAAAGAGTAGGAGAGGAAAAATAATCGTACAAATCAACTGAGATAGTGAATTCCACATGATCTGATCTGAATGAAAATATGCGGGAATTGTGGTTTGCAAGATTGTGTACTAACATTTCTCAAGATACGGAGAGTCTCTATATACAGTTTTCCACATGCGCTGAACACTAGCCAATATATGCAACGCTTTCAGACATGATACATCCCAATAAATATGGAATAGAAAAGGTGAAATGAAAAAAAAAGAAAACTCCATCAATAAAAAGGAAATAGCGACAACAAAACTAGACGAAATAAATAAATAAAAAAAATGACTAAAACAAAAAAGGATCCCAATAAAAGTAGTAAAGATTTCAAACAACCATATCCTGTAACGATAACATCGGAAAATTCTTCGTCTTGGGAACTCGAAAACGAAAACTTATAGAATAAGTGCACGTCAGTTAGGTAGCGCAATGCTGGTTTGAATGTGGCTTTTAGAAACAATACGAAAATATTTACCAACTAAAACTGAGCGTCCCGATTCATCGCCTATCAAGCACGAATATACAGTAAAACATAATCTGCAGCATGAACGTTTCAAAATAGCTTCCAATGCAATTGGAGGCTGTAACTTCACACATGAATAAACCCTTACTTTTATTGCGCAGAACATGTCAACCGTTTCAGGGATTTACATTCCCTATTCGCTCGACGAGAAAACATCATGTTCACGATTCAACAAATAAAACATAGGGATCTCAAAATTCTTTGCATTTCAGGGCAATTTTATGTCAGATACCATTTATGTTCCGTCAAAACAGATGCATACAGGCATAGGTGGGCAGAGAAACAGAATACAAAACAATATTTACCATTTAAGTAGCATCTTTTCTGGTTAAACGATTTTCCAAGATAAACATAGCATTATCAGTGCCTTTTATTAGGCATTGTATAAACATGATATACACAAACTAGATTGTGTATTCTGTAGCCTAAAAGGCTATTTCTTTTCCGATTGTTAGTCTCAAAAATATTTTGCTTTCCAGGCAGAGACATTGGGATCAATAAATAAATACAGTGTAACCCGGATATAAGAGAGTTGTCGGGACCGGTGAATAAGTCTCTTATATCCGGGTTTCCCTTATATCCGGGTTTGGTCCATTATATATACATTAACACAGGCTCTAATTTGGGACCAGAGAAAATATCTCTTTTATCCGGGTTTCTCTTATATCCGGGTCTCTGATATCCGGGTTACACTGTATTAAAGACAACTTCCACCTGGGTATAAAGTACATCTGGCAGCTAGAGGTGGTTTTGGGGAGCTTGTATCTACCACTGAATTGTTGTTCCCAGGTCCACCTTGACCCGGGGTTGTAGCACCATTTAGGGTCTCAACCATTGGCAAATAGTTAACCCTCTAAGTGGGGCAAAATGATATGAAAGTATTAAAAATACTTTATAATAAAAATACCAATAATATGTTTTCATAGTAATAAACATTACCAGCTACATATTTTTCGAAAAAAATATTATCAGCAAAACGAAATTACTAATGCTCACATGTAAATTAAATTTCGGCATTAAATTACCCATAAGCAGTTGATATCCCGCTAAACAAACAAAACATTTAACGCCAACTACGAAAGAGTCTAGAAAGATAACTTTTCCCAGGATATTTCATTCTACATTATTCCTCACGAGAAGCATTGCCTTAGATTTATAAAAGTCTTTTCAGATCGGGGATGCTATATAAACACGGTAGTGATGAAATCTCCGTTTTTCTCAATCATTTTTTTCGTAACATGGGTGCGTTGCTAAAAGCCCGTCATCGGGCGCCCATGAGATCAATGTCGGCATAATACGTTTCTCTTATTTGCTCTACCCTCTTTCATCTCTATATTAATGATCTATCTAAAATAAACTGATATTTAGTGAATAGCTATGCAGATGATACAGCTGCATTTTGGTGCACGTCCTGATATCTGGATGGACAAAATGGAGCAGGTTACGTTTCCTCTGACCTATCCCTTTCTCAATAGGAGAAGAACTGGTATTAAAATTTCAATACATGAAAATGCTACACATTCACCTTTAAGCCCTTAATTTTAGTTTTGAACGCATGTTTGGTCTAATGTTCAACCTAGTCCTAAAATATGTCATATATACGATATTTTCCTGAGAAGTAATATGACAAGCTACATTCCTTAGTTTCACCTAACCTGGCCTTTGCAGACCATGCCGCCTACATTCATTTTAACCCTCTTCGTATTCCATCAGGAAGAAGAAAGTTTCAATCGGGCATCCTCTTTATGAAACAGATTCTGGGCATTATGTTTTTCCCGATCACTACAATCACAACCTCTTCAAATCGAGGGTTAATCATTTTCTTACCTGCATAACCGCGAAACCTGCATTTCAAGCCTCCTCGTGCGCTCATAAAACATTGAAAAGTGATTCTCTACCATGAGTGGCTCTTGTGTATTTGAGTAAAAACTATTAAATAATATGCCAATGTCTTCAAACCACAGACAAAATGCATTTTCTGATTACTTTTATCGCAGTGGGAACAAGTGTTTCAACAAGAATCGATGAAAATTATTTCCACGCAGTTCCATCTTATGCACATATACACGAGGCTCAAGATCGTTCCAATATGTAGATTTTTAATTTCTAAACTCATATATGCAAATGAATTATAATAGAGATAGGTTTGAATAATTTACATAGTTGATGTTGAATATATATTTGATATCTGAAGGCATTGCTTTGGAAAATTTCTTATTAAAATTCTTATACATTATTTGCCCATCCAGAGTCAATAAAATACCGCACAGCAGGACGAGCTTAAAAATGTATAGAATGAGAGCAATAATTTTAATTTTAACATGACCGTTCGGAACGGGTTTCGGATGTTTTGCATTCACCCAATCTACCTCCTTAAATATTTAAGTCAGTGTTTGAGGAAGATGGATTATTTATCTTATCAAAAGGATTCAAATTTGAATTCAATTCGTTAATTTCTCTTTCAATGAATATATATATATATACAGTGTAACCCGGATATAAGAGAGTTGTCGGGACCGGAGACTAAGTCTCTTATACCCGGGTTGCTCTTATATCCGGGTTTATCTTATATCCGGGTTTGGTCTATTATATATACATTAACACAGTGTCTAATTTGGGACTAGAGACAATCTCTCCCTTATCCGGGTTTCTCTTATATCCGGGTCTCTTATATCCGGGTTACACTGTACATATATATATATATATATATATATATATATATATATATATAGTGTATGGATGGAGCAATCTCTCTTTTATATAAGTTCAGTAAAAACGACTGACAATGTACTGTGGTTAATGGCATCGTTTAAATGGAAATGCTGACTGAATTGTTTTTCAACTCATATCAGTTGGGCTGCAACACCTTTTTTTAAATTTTGAATGTTGTTTTGTTACTTTCCTTGTTGGCTGCCGGGTCATGTTATTTAATTATTCACCCTAGACAACAACTAACTCTCAACATTCTGAAATACATAGTTTTACAGCAAAAGTGATTTGAAATTCAAATCCATTGTCAGCATTCGCCATTTGAAACGAGATGCCATTAGGTGCAGTAACATTTCAGTCGCTTTTAATGAAACTTCATATATATATATATATATATATATATATATATATATATATATATATATATATATATATATATATAAGGCTCAAACACTAATATTCCATGGTTATAATTTAGTACATTGGATTCAAAATTCAAAAAGAAAAGAAATCGGAAAATATAACTACGTGTAAAAAAAGCAAAATTTTAGTGAGGTTGTATGTGTGGGAGTGGGAAACAAGTGTGAGAAGGAAATGTCTGAAAGCTCTAGAGAGAGGGGTGTAACAGAAGAAAGAAGAACAGGAAGGCCTAAAGGTGAAGGTGGGGATTAAAATTAAACAGATGAATTAAATAACGGTTTAAAGAGTGAGATACAGATAAATATGAATTATTTTTCAATCCATAATTCACTACCGATTCGCTGACCTAAAATTAAAATTAAAAAACAGACAGCGGAAACGTGTGGATACATTTGTGGTGACACTACACACAATATATATATATATATATATATATATATATATATATATATATATATATATATATATATATATATATATATATGTATGTATGTATGTATGTATGTATAGTTAAAAAGTAAAAGGTAGAAACCACCCACCTATCCATACATTTAACATATAAAAATAGATGAGTAGAATTAAAATAATTTGTACTTAAAAAACTACTGAGGAAGAAAACGTTAACAATATTAAAAACCAACGGAGTGATTAACGCGTATATATCTCTTAAGTCTACATATATACCCAGGTATATGAAAACATCAGAAAACTATCAGATTTTGTATATAAGTTATTTAGGAAAACTTTTTACATACATACCCTCATACACATATACCAACACACGAATAAAGTTTGTTAACACAATTTAAATGATCGGAAAATATATAGAGCACAGCATAAACAGAAACAATGATATATATACATAATACATATATATAGGTAATCATAAGAGTCATTCCATTTCAATGTCATGTCTGATGTTAGTGATCCAAGATCATATATATATATATATATATATATATATATATATATATATATATATATATATATATATATATATTATAAATGAACTGATTTAAAATATGTTTTTTCGCTACACATTAATAACCATGTTTCAAAAATGGAATCTAAATGCTTCGAATTCATTTTTGTAATTAAATTAAAAACAAATTAGTTCCTTTCCATCCACCCGCGAATTTTGAAGTAAATTATTTTTAAATTTACTGAATTTTTAGCTTCCATTTTTGAAACATGGTTATTACTGTGTAGCGAAAAAAAAACATATTTTAAATCAGTTAATTTATAATATTAATGCTCTGTAAATTTACATTGAGCATTATATTGTAAAAATAACAATATCTATAAGAACACCGGATTATGTATCTTACTGTTCTTTATATATATATATATATATATATATATATATATATATATATATATATATATATATATATATATATATATATATGAAAAGAAATAGTTTTAAAGTGTCCTATATATACGGAATAAAGTCTTCACTATCGGGATAGAGCGCATGTAAATATAAAAGTGGATATTGAACATTGAAGTCAACACGCTGAGTGTTGACTTCAATGTTCACTCTTTATATATATGTGCACATATATATGTATATATGTGTATGTGTATGTATTTTTGTGTGTGTATGTGCGTGTGTGTGAGTGTGTACATATATAGATAGAGAGAGGGCAGGAAAGAGAGAGAACGTGAGAGATGTATGGTAATTTTTAATGTTATGAGTATGATGATAGCGTTTGTGTAAAACAAAACAAGACGAGCTCTTTTCTAGTTCAAACCAAATCAGTTGAATTTCCACTCATCAAAAATGCTCTTGTGAAACGTACGTATCTACCTTTTTTCCCTCTTGAAAGGGATCCAATAGCAGTGCAGACCAAGGCTCGATAACCTAGTTAGCGGACAGTCGAGATAATATGGTAATTCCGAATTAGAACCTAAGGAAGCGTCTTTGACGACTTTGTAGCACAGTGTCCCGATTTATCTGTTGTCAGAAATTAGTGTTTGATATTACACAGTCGTTTGCCGCAATAATTCCATCATGTTTGTTCTTTTTTATTATTCTTAATCATGAACGGTTATGCAAGAAAACGTTTAAATCGAAGGGAGACTACAATATAGTCGTAGAAAAGGCTTTCACAAAAAGATCTCCACGTGTAATTATTTCTTGTTTTGTCTCAATATCTTTTGAGATGTGGGTCGAACCAATAACTCTCAACTCAGCCCATTTAGGGTTATGGCTCTTTTGTAACTCTATTGTATAAATCGATGAAACCTTGTTCAACAGTATTGCAAAATGGCAGTAATTTGTTTCAGTTAATGAAAAAGTTTACGTATAAACCGAAAATTCGATTTTACCATACACAAAATAAGGGTATAATTAAAAATAAGCTTTATTTTTTTTAGTTTTCTAATGATCTAATTGTAGAGTAATTATAAACTATCAGCTTTCAAGTGGTTTACATAACTTGCCCGTAGCAACAGTATGCGTGCTCATACAAAACACTTCCAAGAGTGCATGACAGATGACAAATCAGAATGAGTGTCGCATTGACGATGACGTTTAATCTGATCGTGCCGGAGACAGTCATTCTCAAAGGTCTTGTATCCCTCGCTAATATTGTGGCTCCACACTACGATTTAAAATAGTTTCTCATCAGTGCTGCACATCCATGTGCAATGCATTCATATTATACTTCAAAGTTTATCTAAACCTCTTCCTGGGCTTGTGTTTTGGAAGATTTATGGTACTCAGTACCACATACAAAATAGCTTAGCATTCTTTTCATCCTACATTCTTACACCGTGTCCTATCTGTCACATCTGGTTGAGGATTATCATTGTTTCAGATCTGTTGAAATCATATCTTTGGAGGACAAAAATATCTGGAATCAAAGGATGACATTAGATGTTAAGCATACGTCTTAGCCAAATTTGGTGTTTAACTTCAGCCGTTTTATACTCCTCCGATATGCTGTCAAAAGTTTTGTAAGTGTACAGCAGCGATCTCATGACACAAGTCGTATAAACATTTACGGTAGTTTTGAACAAACTCTAATTTCCAATTTACCAGTTGAGACATCGTCCTATTAAATGTATGAGAAATATAAAACATACAATCATATCTTATATATATGTATGTGTGTGTAAGAATTCATTTGTGTGGGTGTGTATGTAAGTCAATGAAGACATGACATTTTCAAAACAATACAATTTAACTCCTACATAATTCTCAGAAAATATAAATATAAAAAATAAACAATAGAACTATTCTGAGTTGATCGATTGTGGTCACGCCCTCGGAAAAGGAATCCCATGTGAAATGTTAATTTCACTCAAAATGTGGTATTAGCCGGAAGAAACAATTTTTTCTTCTTCATTGTTTTCCAATGCAGGGAATGTTGATGTTTCATTGCACGTTATTTGCATAAGAATATCAGACAATTGAAAAAAAAACGATATTTATTCCTGCGGTTTCTGTTGAAGCAGTCAAACATTTATGGGAAAAATTATAATTAATTTCCTTTATTGAAATAATCAGCCTACGTATGGACTGGTTAGCTTTTCTCATTTTTTACGAGTTTTTGCGTTAACTTTTTGTGCATCCTTCTTGCAACCTTTCCCCCAAACATTAGTTTTCACTTAAGGATGTCTGTTAAAGTATAAATAATTCCTAATGTCGATATATCCTAGTTGTAAACGTCGCAAACAATTTGCAAGACAGTCTATCATATAAGCTTCGATGATGAACTGCGTAGATTTCTTTACTTGTTTATGGCATTTAATATGATGCAAATTTAGGGGATTTATCTTCCATATGTAGACCAACGTTTTAATACATTCAAGCAAAATAGTCTATTTTATGTGAACAAAAATAAAATATATGTGGACAAAAGAGATTAACCTATGAAGTAAACCCTACGATTCCACTAATCATATTGTAAAATTGGGTCATTAGCCTCTCTGCGTTTTTGCATGTCGCCTTGTGAATATACGGAGCTGGCGCTGTCATACGTCTAGATTAGTAGCCGATTAGAATATAGAATGCTGAAGATGGATTCCTGACCAATGTTGTTCAAGTCAAATTTCGTTAAGTAACTAAGATAATCATTCTGAACCTCTATGAAATATATGGCAGTCAATGATGAACAATTCCTTGAGAACTGTAAAAGAGACAGGAAGCAAAACAAATATTGCACTACAGAGGAATGCTGAAAATACTATTGATTGAAAATATGAAGGAAATTTTAAGTAAAATTAAATCTACAAGTAGACATTTTCAAAGAATGTGAATGATGCAGTTGAGATAGTTTTAGGGCATATAATGATGAAGAGTGGCTTGCGGAATGTGACAATCACGTGGCCTATTAAAGGAACGAGGGAAGGGGGAACAGTGAGGAAAACGCCTGCTATGATAGAACAAGGATTAGGTGGCATGGTGAAAAGACAAACTTACTAACATCTACACATTTTACAGATCGCCTATGTTCTGAAGAAGAGCAAAAGCTAGAAGTAGTCACTTTATTTGTCGAACTTTTATATGATCACTACATGAAAGTAAATGCAATACGTACAGTAGAATAAACATTTCTTTTTTTTTTACATTTTAACGCTTCTTTTTCAGTAGCAATTTCTTAATATGAGTGTAGGTAAATATTTTATCTATTTTAAAGATTTTACTCATTTACAAGGTTGGGACGAAAATTGCATAGGCTAACTATCAAGTGTTGACGCTAGAGCTGAGAAACCTTGCATGTATTAAGATCAACTCGTCTTATTAATAACTGCATTGTTTATTTCCAGGTAAACAGACATCTGACTGTCAAAAGAATACTATTTATTAAAGTAGTCACAAACAGCAGATATGACGTCATCATAACTGCAATACTAGTTCCCAGACAAGGCTTTTTCATGTTGGGGAACAAATGATAGTCAAATCAGGAGAATGGAGTAGATTTTACTAGAAGCGTACAATAAACTTTCACTCATCTTGTGGGGAAAAGTTAAAAGTCTCATTTAAAATACTCCTATTATTTGAAAAAACAATTTAATGATTAAAATAACAAATATTTATTTAATAAAAGCGCACTATTCTTTGCTTATCTTTTTCTATGTTTATATATACAAGAATCTAGTTTACTTGTCGCCCTGCTTTTGCGAAATCTATAAACAAAGCACAAAGCCAAACGCTTCAAAAATCTTGCATTTGGCTCCAGAAAGAAATATTGCCGCATTAATTCAATCATGTGTGTTGCAAGTCTGTTCTTTTTTTAAATTCTTAATCATGAACGGTTATGCAAGAACACGTTTAAATCGAAGGGAGAGTACAATATACTCATAGAAAAGGCTTTCCCAAAAAGATCTCCAGTTGTATGTTACATGCTCAAGAATAAGAAATCCCATATTATTATTCTCTGTTAAAAAAAAAGAAAAACAGAAATTTTCTTAAAAATTATTTTTTACCATGAAATCCTATAAAATAAAATTAAATTTAAGAAATTATTATTTCCAAAAAAATCAGCTTATTCAAATTTCATCGAATGATTTTCGAAATTAAACAAAATATAGTTTATAAATCACCGCCAAAAACTTTAGCTATAACTAAAACAATACTAAATAATGTATTTCAACACGCGTAAGCGTATTGAAAAATATTTTCATTGATCAAAAACACATCCGTTATCACGGAAAAGATCTAAACATGATCATCATCTGACTGCTACTCGTCTTAATCAAAAAGTTAATCTCATCTCACCCTTGAAATGGAGACCCGTTACCGATCTTCCCGATACATTGTAGAATCTGTAGAATCATCACAGTGAATAGAAATTGTGTTTCTCATAAATAGATACTACCAAAACAAAAATGGTTAGCACTTACTGAAAATAAATGATAATCTCTTTACAAACCTAGAGTTCAAATGAAAATTTATACGACTTGTGTCATAAGATCAGTGCCGTACCCTTCCGAAACATTTCACAGCATACCTCAGTCATATAAAACGGCTGAAGTTAAACACCCAATTTGGCTAAGACGAATGCTTAGCATTAAATATCAGCCTTTGATTCCAGACATTTTTGTCCTCCAAAGACCTGAACGCAACAGATTTGAAACAATCATAATCCTCAACCAAATGCGACAGACAGGACATGTTGCGAGAATGGAGGATGTCAAGAATCCCAGACGATTTTCTACGGGAATCTGTCGACCATATGTGTTTGTTTGGATATTGAGAGTGATGTCTCTCATGCAGTACTAAATGAAAATGAAACAGTTAAGGGAAAGTATTATCGTCAGTTGGACACATCATCAGAAAAACAATTATCTTAAAGTTTTTTTTTGCTTTTTCAAAAAGTCGAAGTTTTCATATTAATTAAGTCCATCAGGAAAAGATTACGCCACTGAATATATAAGTTTTGCCGCAATCATTTTACTCTCCTGATCTTATTCTAGTTAAGACCATTCTATCATTTCTTTTCAATGGAAATGTGCTAATATGTAGTGATATCGTCTAATTCTTATTTTTATTTAGTACTTCTCAATTATTGCTCGCCGGTTTCTACTGAGTGCAAGTACACACAGCCCGACTCAGATATTGCAAGCTTTGAGTTCAATCTCTGGTCCAAGCAGTGTTTACTTGAAATCAGTAGAAACGATCTGCCATTACTGAATAAAATAAGAACTAAACGATATCCACATACATCAGAAGTGGAATGAGAACAGTCTACCCCTGTAGATTAAATAAAGGGCTCCGTTCAGAATTCCCTGTAGGTTAACTAGATAGATATACATCTGAGGAAGGTTGGAGGGCACAACGGCCGAAACGTTGAAAATAAAGATGATGACAATAATCCCAATATAAATAGCGTAAATAAATAATTTCCAGTTTGGGAATTCATTTTAGGTCTAAAATTTCGTAAATTTCACAAAAAGAAATATAAAAAATAAGAAAATATAATGATTAAAAATAACATAAAAGACGCATTTAGATTATACAGTTTAATAAATGTTACAATCAATTTCTCTACACAACTACAGTTGACCTATATACGTAGATTACTAGTCTTTTACTTTATACTTTTATACTGGTTAACATCTGACTTAAAATCTACAATTAAAATGGCAGTCATTTTATGATACGGATTACATCCTGTCTGTAAAATTTAGCCCAGCACACAGTAGTATAACATTGTTGAAAATACCAATGCAACAGCCCTTTAGAGAGACAACCGGAAATTGTCGCTGCAGAGATCAAATTATGCTGTCATAGAAATTGGCTAGTTTTGTTACAACTGAAGTCATTTCCTGCTAGTGCAGGCTTGTTTCGAAAGAGATTGGTGCGAAGTCCCCCCACACATTCCATCCATCAAGATTTCAAACTAATGGCAAAATATCAAAAAAGAAAAGAAAAGAAAACAGAAATAAAAACAGATGAGGCTCTAGTGAGCAGAATTTAGTTTTCACCTGGCTATAAAAACTTCAACAACTCGACGGCCTTCATCATTACCCGCAGACATCGACTTATTTTGTTATGAAGGAAATTTCGACTACGCCACTAGCGCGCACAACAATGGACTCTCAACAAGACATTTTTATAAGTTCTCAGTAACAGAACAGAAAATAAACGTGTAGAATCGTCAGCTAAATTCAACGTACAAGCCTACGCCAAAAAGCTGCACTGCTAGTTTTTCAGTACAAAATTCAGGGTAGAAAAATATACGTTAAGAATTGCACACAACTTCAAAAATTCAGAGCGAATTGGTCGAAAGAACTGTTTTTATACATTTCTGAATATGCAGATATTTCACATATTTCATAAGGGTTTCTCAGATAAGCAAGTCTCGGGGAAAATAACTAAAGAAAAAAAAATCTCTCCTTCTCTCTCTCTCTCTCTCTATATATATATATATATATACATACATATATATATATATATATATATATATATATATATATATATATATATATATATATATATATATATATATTGTGAGCGAATATGTCCCAGGATCAGTCATACCCTCCTCTTCTTTTTACAACTTCTTTCCCTCTTTACCTATTCTTCCACACACACCACGGGTCCATGACTTTGACGCGACCCGACGCTAAAATGACCTTGTTCCAAAATCCCACACTATCAGGCGGTCGACCATAAGTGAATTCCAGGCACCATCAGGATCTCCTGCAGCGATTCACGTGATCAGACCATACTAAGGGCAGATTGAAATTTTGGCCATCACGCAGACAATACGTGATCTGTTCCCCATCCTCCCGTGTGCCCGGTCAAGGACGAAGAAAACCCACGTGACTGTCTTTGGGGACAGCAAGAATCTAAAAAAGGAATTTCAGTTTCCGTCTGACCAGTGGCCGATGAACGTCGCTGAGCAAAGTCGTCCCAATTCCAAAATGGACTGCCTACTGAAAAGAAGAAGACAGCAAAGTCGGTCGTCTAGAGATGAAAGGGCTGCTACGAAAACTGTATCGACCAACGAAACGCCTGTACATGATGCTGTGAAACTTCGAACACTTCCGAAAGAAAAAGAATCCAGGAAAATTGCCGGTCGACCAAAATATTGGGTTAATATACGAACTCTCGCTTCAGCGAATCTGAACTTTGTGTGAAAACGTCAACTCGACTGACAGATAAGTTGATTCTCTTGGCTTGATGTTTCTTTTATGTATATATATATATATATGTATTCGCTCACGCCTTCTTTTCTTCTATAGGTCCCTTCCCCTTTGTTAAATGAATTTCTTTTTTTCTTTCTTTACCTGTTTATATATTGATAAATAAATGTTTTATTTTGAGAACCATCGTCTTGCGTCTGTTCTTCATTGACTCCCTTGTGTCGCTGAGTGAAGACCGAGAAAGGATCCCACGTTTCCTTTTTTTTAAAACCCGTGGTTCATCTATATGCTACAAGTTCGTAACAATATATATATATATATATATATATATATATATATATATATATATATATATATATAATTTAGTGGGTCGGTTGTTCTATCAACTCGTTAGGTAATCCAATATTTTCCTATGGCCCGCTTGCCTTCGTTGCCCTGAGTGTCAGTTTCTAAAAAATCAGTTAAATGTTAACCGGTCTGATATATTTACGTAAATAATGTCATTAGATTTTGCGTGTTTTTTATCTTCTCAATGCTGTAATCTATCTTTTCTTCCTCTACCCCTCTCCATCCTCTCAGGACTGTGGGATACTCGATGTCATTTCTGACAGCATAGATAGGGCCCTCTCTGTCCATCCGTACGCTCACATATTTGTTTGGCGATTTTAACGCCCATCACAACCAATGGCTTAAGAACGCTACTACCGACCTCGGAGGCATTCACACTCTCAACTTTTCAGTCTCTCAATCCCTCACTCAGATAATCGATTTCCCCACGCGTTTTGCTTACAACCGTGACTGTAAGTCCTCACTCCTCGACCTGTGTTTTACCTCCATTCCTGAATGTCACGCAGCTCTGTCCTATCGGTAACTCCGATCATGCTGTAGTGTCTGTTAACATCTCCTTCAGCCCCACCCCCTGCAAGGAGCCCCCTACCTCCAGAACTACATTCTGCAACCAACAGGCTGACTGGGACTCGTTTCGTGACTTCCTCCGCGATGTCCCCTGGGATGCTGTATTTAAGCTCCCCATTCAAGATTGTGCTTCAGTGTTCTCTTCCAGGGTTAAAGCTGGAATCGACGCTTTCATCCCCTCCAGGAAATTCAAGGTCAAACCGCGCTACTCCCCCTGATTCACAGCTGCTTGCTCAGCCGCCATTGCCCATAGGAACCACTTCTTCTACCGTTTTCGTAGTGATATGTCCAACTCCAATAAACGTCTATTTTCCTCTGCCCGTAACGAGTGTAAGCGTATCCTCAACGATGCCAAGTCACTATTTGCTGCTCGGATGAAGGAACGTATTGCATCCCGCAAATTTGGCTCCAAAGATTATTGGCGCCTCTGCAAGACCGTTCTGAACAATAACAAACCCTGCATTCCTCCCCTGTTCAATCAGTTTGAGGTCCTGACCACCTCTGCCGACAAGGCCGAATGCTTTGCTCGGAAGTTTTCTTCCAATTCTACTCTAGACTCTTCCGGGGTACCCTTGCCCGATTTCCCTCCCAGAACTGAAGCCCTCTTGGACGGATTGCACATAACCCCGTCGTCGGTATTGGGCATTATTTCTAACCTAGATCACCACAAGGCTACTGGTGGTGACGGGATACCAGCCATTGTCTTGTAGAAATGCGCACCTGAACTGGCGCCTGCCCTCTCTAAATTATACAACCGCTGCCTCAAGGAGTCCTGTTTTCCTGACTGCTGGACGTCCTCAACCATTGTTCCTGTCTTTAAGAACGCTGGTGACCCCCTCCGACACTTCCAATTACCGCCCTATCAGTCTGCTACCCCTCTTCGGCAAAGTCTTCGAGGCCATTATCAACACCGAAGTGATTAATCATCTGATATCCCATGATCTGCTCTCAGACAAGCAGTATGGTTTCCGCATTGCCTTATCTACTGCCGATGTGCTTACGGCCATCACTGAATTTGTCTACCAAGCTAAACATAATAACGGTGAAGCTCGTGCCGTGGCCCTTGGCATCTCCAAATTCATTTGATAGAGTTTGGCATGTCGGACTTCTTCGCAAGCTCCAGGTTTATGGTATCACAGGTCGATTGTTTGACCTGATACAATCATTCCTATCAAACAGGGAAATGAAGGTCGTTCTCAGTGGATTCATCTCCAGCTCATATCCCACTAACGTCGGTGTTCCTCAAGGCTCCATCCTAGGCCCTACTCTGTTCCTGATATTTATAAACGACCTTTCTGACGCCATAGACTCCCAAGTCGGCATCTACGCTGACGACACCACAATTTACTCTTGCCTCAAACACAAATCTAGTGATGCTGTCAAAGTTAACCTGGCAGCTCAAATTGAAAAGGACCTCCAAATCGGTTGTGAAATGGGGCGAGAAATGGTTGGTTAACTTCAACGCCTCTAAAACAAAACTGCTCTTTATTAACCACCACAAGGATCCATCCCTGCATCCCATTAGAATGTCTGAAGACCAACTTCTCGAGAGTTCCTCTCTGCGGCTGCTCGGTCTCACGCTGTCCGCTGATCTGAGATGGAACAAATACATCGAGTCAGTTGCATCATCCACCGCAAGGAAAGTTGGTTCCCTTGGAAATGTTTCTCCCCAGAATCGATCCTCCAAGTCTATAAATCGACCATTCGCCCTTGCATGGAGTATTGCTGCCATATATGGTCTGGGGCCCCTGCTGTTTGTCTCAGGGTTCTTGATAAGATCCAGAGACGGATATGCAATGTGATTGGCCCTGATCTGTCATCTCATCTGCAGTCGCTCTCTCACGGATGCGATGTTGCCTCGCACTTTCTTTTTACAAGTACATTAACGGTAATTGTTCCGAGGAGCTGCTTTCGCTTGTCCCTAGGCCTCGTGAATTTAAACGTCCTACGAGGCTGGCATCCCGTTCCCACCCCTAAACCGTTGAAACTGTTAGATGTAGACGTCTCTTCTACTCCAATAGCTTCATGTCTCGCACATCTCGCCTATGGAACTCCCTTTCCTATTACTGTTTCCCTGACAAATACAATCTCCAACGGTTTAAGTGTAGCGTCAATCGACATCTCCAGTTGCCTTGATCTATCCACTTCCCTTCTCCACATTCTTTCACCTTTCATTCCTATCTGCTCTCTCTCCAAATATTCTGTAACCCCCTTGCCTTGATCGACCCACTGTCTTTCTCTTTCTCCACACCCTCTCTTTTACCACTCCTATCTGCTCTTCCTCCAACCCTTTCTATAACTCCTTGCGTGATAGTGGCCTCCAGCCTTGCTTGGGGTGATACGCTTAAAAAAAAAAATTCGCTAACGTTCAGAAAAATGGATTTTTGAATGTAGGCAATTATATATTTGTAGTTGTATGGCAAAATAGATAAATCACAATTACTAAAATTCCAAACTATGTTATATACATTTTAAAATTTTAAATAGTTCGATATGGAATAATGTAGTGCTAAATTTTGTTTGTTAAAGATGCTTTCTTTTTGAGTGAGGAAAAAGGAAGATTTGTATCAATTTGACTTGTAGGATTAAAACATTTGAAATCAGACATTTTCAAAGTCGTTCGATTTTTTTAGTTGATTTAAAAATATGAACTAATACTATGTCAGTTAAAGTTGAAATTAAAAGTTTATTCTCACTGTTTTCAGCTATAAGTTAAGGCATTTTCCATTAATGTTGGAAAATATTGAGTTTACTAAAGATATGTTCAGTGGAGCGCTTCTAGACTTGAATGAAATTGAGTGTCTCTTCTTCATTCCAGTTCTTTCTCGCCCACATCATGTAG
>OZ038495.1:60796197-60816197 GCA_964036315.1 Acanthosepion esculentum | reverse complement strand
CCTTAAAGTATATGAAAAACAGTATTTAAAGTTGTATATATCATTTTGTATTCAACATAAAGGGAGATATTACTGTTTTTTCTCATATATATATATATATATATATATATATATATATATATATATATATATATATGTATGTGTGTGTGTGTGTGTGTGTGTGTGTGTGTGTGTGTGTGGCCTGCATAAGTGAAAATAGCTTTGAATATATCACTGTTGAAAAAAGAAATGGTATCTTTTTCAAAGAAATAGTAAAAGAAATAGGGTTAGATGTCTGAAATTCTTACATGGTAATGTAAATTCATGGTGAAAGGAAAAGCACTTACTTAAAATGAGATTGTATAGATGAGATTATATATGACGTAGAAATAGATAGATATCGAGGATACAGCTAATGAATTAAGGAATCGGCGCGAGAGGATGCCAGTGCAGTGAGAAAAGAAGATGTTAAGCGGGAAAAGTTACTTGGAGTTACTAAAGAAGAAAAATTGTGAAGAGCTAAGATTTTTCCCATCCTGAAGGGATATGGCACAAATAAGACTATTCAGGTGACAATGAAAGTGATATTTCCAACTGCATTGTGTGAGGGGTTGATGAAAGTTGCACCATGTTACGAGTCGCCATTGTCCTCTCATCGCTAATATACGGTGCGAGTCGTGGCCTCTCCACAAGACACGCCTGCAGCGTCCATGGTTTTGAGCACTACGCAATGAGGACCATCGAACAGGTGCACTGGTCCGACCCTGAGTCCAACGATACGCTCCGACGGAGGACTGGCCAGAGAAAGAATCTTCCGCACAATCGCTGTTCTCTAGCTTGGTTACGCCATGCGACTACCCGATGATCACACAAAAAGAGTCATTTGCCAGTTCCACCCACTTCATCTGGGGAAGACCTCGCGACAGACATCGCAGCCGATGGAAGGACGCTGGTCCACCGGGACCTCTAAAAGATCAATCTTGCGCTGGAGGACGATTCGACATTTTGCTAAGTCTATGAGATCTGGAGCGACAAGGCGGCTTTCACAAGCTGAAAGCATTCGTAGCATGAGATATAGTAGTGGCTATCGTAATATAAGTTTATGCCTCCTTTATATATATATATATATATATATATATATATATATATATATATATATATATATATATATATATATATATATATATTATACATATTATATATATATATTATACATATTATATATATTTATATATATATATTATACATATTATATATATATATATATATATATATTATACATATAATATAATATATATATATATATATTATACATATTATATATATATCTTATACATATTATATATATATATATATTATGCATATATTATATATATTATACATATATTATATATATATAATATAGAAGGCATTAACTGAAGTCATTAAACGGAAACATTCTCCTCCTTAAATTACTGATCTTATAATTTATTACAACGGATGGGTGCACGACATATCCGCTTCAATCTCCTGAGCACATTTACTTCCTCCATATCGTCAGTGGGGAGTGTGAGGTACTCTGGGCAGTTTGGTCGCCGGCGCTTCCATTGTTTCTTCGGAAGAACTGTGTAGATCTTCCCATTTCTGCCTCCTGGGATTAACTGTCAACATGGATCTCAACCGGTCATAGATTTTTATTAGCTATCGTTGTTTCTTCGATTATCTCCACCTCTTCGACCAATCTGTCAATCTTGGTCGACCGGACATGTATTTTTAGGATAACATTTGTAAAGAAGAGAAAATAGTATCTACGATGGAAAAAAAACGGCAGGTGTAACTAAACAGCTTCTCATTTGGTGTTGTCTTAATCACTGTGCAGAGCAACGAGTGAATTGAATGTAAATCGTCGGGAAGACTATTTTCCAATTTTGTGCAGATAGACCACGTGATCTCAAAACCATGTTAATTGTTTTTCATATAATGCCATTACCTTGAGTATTATAACTCGTAGTCCTACCACAAGCATCCCTTTTCTCAATCAGAAGAGTCCTCTTCTGAAGGCTATATGTAGGGAGACATACCAAAAAATGGAGAAATGAGATAACAAATTATTAAGAGTTAAAGGGGCGACATCTCCAAAAGGGAACACAAAAGAAGTATTCGTCTATAAATGTTGAAGTCGTTCCGGGTGTGTAGGATTCTTTCCACCCGATACCACATAACCAAAGATACTCAGTCTTTTTGTTGAAGAAAAGGACATGCCAAGTATATGTTTTGTTTTCCCTTTCTGCAGCGTCAAGGAATTTGTTAAGGTTAGTATCATATGCCTCCTGTTTCATGCCACAAATCGTAACATTGTCTATGTAGGGATAAGCTACAGTGTGTTAATTTTCTTTAATAAAGGAGTCAAGCCACCCTAGTAAACTTGTATAACAAGTCCTATTTCTGCTAGGGAATGGGATCTTAATCCCTATGCTCACTTGCTTGAAATGCAGAGTAATTTTAATCACCTCCGTATCTTCTGGTCGATGAAAGTTTGGCTTGCATTCGACACATAGCCCACAAGATTTTATTACTTGTCGCCGAGGGCTCTACCGTATAGAGGATATTTCTTACTTTTACAAAATGAAGCAAACGTCTAACTTCTGCATGACAAAAACGTATGGAGTTTCAATAAAGATTGTTTATCATAACATACTGCTCCACAATAAAACCTGGGGGTGTAAGGAGAAATGTTCTCTCGGGCTTGTCTGTATTAAATATCAAAATTATAGCAAGATAATTCGATCCTCCAGCGTAATATTTTTAAAAATTTACTTTCTTGCCTTCTATCGAACATGTACCTGACGGATCGCTGGTCAGTTTTCACGGGGAAACGGCTTCCGGCCAAATAACATCGCCAATTCCGAGAGACTTCGATGAAAGACTGAGCTTTCTCTATAGAAGGGTAGTGCTTCACGGCACTCTGCAATGTCCTTAAGAAGGCAACTGGACGTCCAAACTGAAAGATTATCACCGCAACAGCGACATAGAATGCATCTGTTTTCACTTTGAATGGCAACGATTCGTCAATCGCACAAACTACAGAGTTTTCAACGACCTTAGGAGCAGAGAGTGAAGCTTCTGCTTTTGTTAACGGGAATGTAGTAGAAGCAGGGTATATTTTCCTTGAATAATGTTTCATTCAAGGAGTATAGGAAGAAAAAAAAGTGCCAGAATTCGCCGAAGTATCTATGTCGGTGTAATGGAAGTTCGCGTAAAGAGCGAACGCGTTCTGGGTCTGTATGTCTCTTTCCACCCGCCACCACAAAACCAAAGATACTCAGTCTTTGTGTTGAAAAAGGATATTTTTCTTCATGGCAAGTTATATTTTTCCTTTCAGCGGCTTCAAGGAATTTGTTAAGGTTAGTACCATATGCCTCCTTTTCCATGCCACAAATCGTAAAATTGTCTAATAAGGTACAAGCTACAGTCAATTAATTTTCTTTAATAAATAAGTGAAGCTACCCTAGTAAACTTGTATAGGGCACACCACCAGCCTCGAATGCGGTGTAGGGCTTATCTTTAATTCTGACTGCATTGCTTAAAACACTGTGCTGTGCCATTGTCCACTATTATCAATACGGGGTAGAAGATAACCGTAAAGAAGTGTAAACTTACGCTTTCAAAATAATCAATGGAAAATAGTTGCCTTTTTTGTATCTTTAACAGCAATTTCCTCCCTCCAGAGAGAGAGAAAAAACAAAAAACAAAACAGTCCCCGACGTATAGTGGATATCCAAAACATGGCGTTTAAAGTCCGGATGGATAAGACTCTGAATTGCCACTGTCAATACGACCCTCTAGTCTTAATCCTTTGATAAATAGCCTTCCTAGTACCGCCTTCAGAGAACATGGGATAGCCTGCGTAGTCACGGCGGCTAGTGTTGTCTGATCATTTAAATCTATAGAGGTCCCAGAAACCGCTGATAGATTAATACGTCAGATCTTAGCAAAGTACCCCGTCCGATATCCATAACACATGTCTCCAAGTGCCGGTCATTTCTGACAAGCGCGCCGTGAAAAACCACAAAAATAGCACTTGTCATTCGATTCACCTCCCAAAGGAACAGACAGAACAGTAAGAATGTCATTAATCTTCGGCTTAGGTTTTGCAACACTCACTAACCGAGGAGGTTCTGTAGCAGTGTGCAGTTCAGAATTTTTGATATGAATCTAACCCTCTCGCTGGGTCAAACAAGGCGACGAAATATAGAGTCTTATTCTCCAATAAAGGTTGTCTTACAAACGACGATTGCAGACCATCACAATATTGAGCCATAGTCACTGCTTGAAGTCTTTACTTAAGTCTTTTAACGCTCAAAAATACTCGTCCAGAGATTCGCCAACCTCCTGACGTAGTGTTGTGAGTTGGTGATGTGCGAAAAAACTTGTTCGTGGGTTTGATATATTGAGATTTCAGTAAATCAATAGCGTTCTATTAGGTATCGAAGCTTGAAATAATCTGATAGTCTCGGGGTGAAACGAACTTTAATAGGAATCGCAACTTGTACAGATTCTCTTGCTACTAAAATATTTCTAATTTTCCTGGGAAGACGTTGGGGAACCAGGTTTCGAATCCAATATCTCACGTCGTAGTAAATGTACCATTTGTTAAAATAAACTGGCATTATTCTAACAAAATAAAAATAAAAACAGCTATATATAAATAAAATACAGTATAGGAATAGTCCACTTCATGGGTGAATGGACTATGCCAATTATTTGCAACAGTCAAGATAACGGAATCTCATCTAAATATATACTGATTTTCTAAGAGTAGCTTAGCACAAGTCCGAATTATGTGGCACCCAGTGAGGATTGACCTCACTGTCCAGTTCTAACTGTTTTAGCGAGACAAACTTGCTAACTATTAAACTGCGTTGAGGTGCGCCCTTATCACAATTTATATATATAATGTGATGTAATGGATAGCGGGTCTGAATGAGAAATTCGGGCAAGTTAGTTACTTTACCTGTATGACTCCATAGCTGATCCCCTATCTATGAGTAAATAGCAGGACAGATTTGTCTGTATAGAAACCTATTGGAAAACAGTTTAGAGGTTTGGGCTACGTCAGACCGCCTTCAAAAGACAACACTGCTGTTATGTCCCTACACCATATACGGTTACAGGACTCGGGGTCATCATCATGATATGTATTTATACAAATGTAAATGAAGGAAAAGAATATAAATTCAAACGTTCATATTTATTTAAAAAAAGGCTCAATGCAAGAGGAGTACAATAAATATTTATAATAAACTGTTATATTAGAACATGCAAGTTACTATTTTGTCGAAGTATCTTGTCTGTTCTAATGCAACATTTTACTATATATATATATATATATATATATATATATATATATATATATATATTCTGGTTGAAGAATGACAGAGGCGTGTCAGGAAATCCAGATTTTTAACATATTTCTCATCCATTTAACCAAAAGGCTATATCAAGCAACCTGGACGTTCTGGATGTACCAGTAGCGACAAGATTTGGCTCTATGAGTGGTTTCTATGGTGGAAAAAGGAATACACTTTTTAATCGAATAATGAGACTCGCTTTCTTTCTAATATGACTTGTCGATCTAAGCCGGTGTTTATTACATTATTTTACTTCCCATAAAAAAAGAAAATGGTTATAAAATTAAAACACGTGTACTAGCATGAATAAAATTTATAGTAATGACCAACCAACATCAGATTAAAAAATCCATTTTAAATGAATATGTGAATGTTTTTGGTTATAAATAGCAGACAAGTCATGTTTATTATGTTTTTAATACTTTATATTTTTATGTGTCGGATTAATTTTCTTCCCCAGATAGTAACGCAGGGTATATAATAATCATGTGCAGCATATAGGCGTTTTAAGGGGCAACACTTCGACTGGCGTCAACTATTATAAGGAATCTAAAAGAAATAAATGTTAATGTGCCTCCACTTGTCAGCTGTTTACATTTTGGGCTCATCTAGATGTTTTTAAGCTTTTCACCCCAAGCAAGGCGGGAGTGGCACTAGCACGCAAGGAATTACAGATAGTGGGAGTAAGAGTTATGTGTGATGGAGGAAAGGTGGAAGAGAAGGACGTGGAATAGATCAAGGCATCTGTAGATGTAGATTGACATTGCATATTGAATAGTTGGAGATTATAGCTAACAGGGAAGCAATTAAGAGGAAGGGAGATCCACAGACGTGCAGCTATTGGAGTAGAAGCCTTTAACTGTTTAGACAGTGAAACTGTGGGACTGAGATGCCGAACTAGTGGCACGTTTAAATTCATGCAGTCTGGGAACAAGCGAACGTAGCTCGTCAGAGCAGTTTCATTGAAAGTATTTTCTAGAAAAGACAGAAGGAGGCGACGGCACGTCTGTGAGAGAGCGACTTTAAACGGGATGCCAAATCAGGGCCATCCGTCTCTGGATTTTGTCGATTTAAGACGATTAGCGGGGGCTCCAGGTTATATATGACAGCAGTATTTCATGCAAGAGCGAATGGTTGATTTATAGATTTGAAGGCGTTATTTTCTTTTAAAATTGCGGTGTTGCGTGAACTTGATCTCCTGTGAATTCTGACGATTTTAATATATTTTCGAACGGGGTATCGTCAGCCGGTTTGTTGATTACGTGTAGTTTGATTTTATATGGGAAGATTCCCGAATTCTTGAATCTTACTTTTATATTACTGAGTATTACTTTTATTTAAAAAGGGTATCTCTTATAGACTTTCAATTTCAGTGTTACTGCATTACATGTTGGCGTATAACATTTTGGTTTGACTAATGACACAAAAGTCTTCAAGAAAGAGATGTTGTAGTGTAGCCTACGGAATATATTTTCAGAATACAATATTCTATAGGGAAAGTAAATAGTAAACTACATTAATTTGATTTTTATGTATTTTTATAGAGAAATTCGACCTATATTATCCTCAAAGGACTACGACATAAGACAACGTTTATATCAGATTTCTAAGAAACAGTAAAGGCCTAAGATAAGTTAAAAGTTTAAACTTTTTGTAACAAATAATGAATCGTAGTTTTAAAATAAACAAGATCCTGATGAAAGCTGCTAGGAATACTCTACATTCTGAAATCTGACCAAGTGGCCAGATATGATTATGTTTTAAGCGTTTCTTGTTCAGGATCAACAATTTAGCACCAGCAATTCGAAACCTGTAAATCGTTGAAAAGTAAATGATTTTTGTTATAATTATTCATTCTGAAGAACATATATGTTGAAATGGTGTACAATGCAAAATCGACGAAAAATTAACTGTTTTTGTCAACATTTAAAGGAAAATCATTGTACTAAGTCACTCTATGCAGCACATACTACGCAAATATTCAATACTAAAACAAAAGATTACAAGGAGGAACGTTATTGCTAGCGTATGATTGTATAAGTTGTGATTTGTCTGAGGAATAATAGCTATTCTTTGAAGTCAGAATATATCTTGCGTCCATTCGTACAAATCACCAAGCGAACGTTTACCGAAGTTCGCTTCGATGGGAAATTATTGCCAAAGAAAAGCACTTAACGGACTTTTTAATCTGACATCATTTCTTATTGATATAAATGCAATATTTCGCTTGTATCAAGTTTGAGTAGACAACCCTGATTTATAAACTGTAAAGATATTGATTATGGGTCTAAACATAGTTTCGAAGCTGTTGTCCCGGTTTAAAATAAGACAGCATGTTAGAATCAACTCGAGAGACGTATATTCCTTCATATGATATTTGATCTCGAGGCCCATGGACATTGATTTCAATGTTTATTTTTTTACCATTCAAAGATGCATAATAAAACGTGTGTATACACTTTATATGATTTATATAGAAATAACTAAAATATTACACACACACACACACACACACACACACACATATACATATATATATATATATATATATATATATATATATATATATATATATATATGGTTTTTGAGCTAAGAAGTTTAAAGATTACAGTAGACGTTGTTAAATGTATAATCCGAGACACAATCCAAAAATACTTTCTTGACACCAAAACAATTTAAAAAGATGCCCTTATAAACATATGTTCAAAAGTCCATCGTTGTGCCTCAACACAGAAAGTCATAAAAAATGTTCGAAATGTCCTCCGCTTGCTTCTACAGATGCATGCATCCGTCGGATCAATGACTGGCCGATCCTTTCAAATACTCCCACATGTTATCCAATGGTTTCACAGGATGCCATGACATGTTGATGAAGCGTCTCTGCATTACTAATATCTGCTACATTAATCAATTGTTTTAGGTTGTTCCGCAGATAAAAATCCAATACCATATGTAAAATCATTAGCCTTATCTAAAAATCATATCTGCCTGCTTACGATATAACTATCCTGTCATTGATAAACGGAACACTACGAAACATTACGCTTTGAAGAGATATAACCAAAAAGCTTAGTCACAGATATTCCCAAATGATAAATGTAACCTAGTCTATAAGTCAACACAGCGCCATTACTGTAAACTTTCTTTAACCTTGTTCCTTAATGTACTGTGTCACTTCAGGACGTTGGCGATCATGGATCTCCACCTCTTCGTATCCGTTGTAGCTCTAAATATAATTTGTCTTTTTGTTATTTCTCCCAGACACTGTTCTGCCATGTTCTTGATCACGCTCATTACGTATGTCACTCGTTGCTTTTCCAATGTCCTATTTTCCAACTATCCGTCCTGTGAGTATCACATTTCCAAGCCCTCCTTTCTCATTACATTTCTCAGAAATTTCGGTTAACTCTTCAAAGTATAGGTTTCCTCTTTGGTTTCTCTCTCTCTCTTTCTCTACCTCTCTCTTTATATATATATATATATATATATATATATATATATATATATATATATATATATATATATCTTTATCTCTCTCTGAAACGTCGTCATTGTTCTGTATCTGAAGCAACCAAACAACACTGGGCAAAAGTTATTACGACTGTATCAGTAACATTTTGAAATGCATTTGACAAATGTTAATGATATTTTGTATTTCTCTGATCTCTGGTTAGCTCCCGTATATTGGGACGCTTGCAAAAACTCTTTAGTTAAAACGAATAAATTTAAAATATGAACATAATTAAAACGGAGCGCGTTCTCGCGTGTTTTCTAAATATCACCATCACAACATTTGCTTTTAGCAGTTCACCACTACGTTTACAAAAACTAGGGAACCTTTATTGTTGAATTTCAACTTACCATCAAGAAACTAATTAGAGAACTAGAAAGAATTATTTTAAAAATAAAAAGAAATCTGTCTATATTATTCAGTGAAGAATATTTGAATATAAATATATATATATATATATATATATATATATATATATATATATATATATATATATATATATATATATATATGAATGTGTGAGTGAATGTGTGTGTGTGGATCTGAGTGGGTGGATGTGCGTGTATATGTAAATGATAGGATCTGTGTGCGTGAGTGTATGTGTATGTGTAATTGATAGAATAAGAAACAAGTAAAACACGTTTATAAATTGCACATGTTTCGCGTTAATTAAAGCTTCATAAGGGAATGGAATATGGACGATAATAACAAAGATAATTCTGGTATTTTTAATTTTTGTGTGGGTAGTTTCTTATAATTCAAGTTTTTTTTTCTTCCTGGATTTTTAGTCCGCTACGTGCAAATATCGGGACAAACTGGGTTCTGTCTCCTTGAATGGTCACCGGTATAAGGAGAGCAAAACTCTGAATTCACTCTGTAAAATATAATCTAGTTCAAATAAAATTCATAAATTATTTTTTTATGCTTATGCAAGGAAGGTTAAATAATACTGTCAGATTACTATTTTTTATTGGTAGACATTCTGGGCTGACTTTGGGGTCACCTAGTTGACAAAACAAAGTAAGTGATTTTAGTTTGGCTGAGCCTAATGGGAATGTTACAGTTAGATAGATTTTACAGGGAGTTAATTTTTTGTTGTGGCCTTGTTAGGGCTAGAATTAAAGACACAAGAGATGAATTGAGTCAAACAAATATATTAACAGAAAACAGTAATGCAAACATATACAAACGAGAGTGTTACAGTAAGAATGTTCGGTCCGACTATCAATGATGTCTGCTGGAAACTTCAGTTGTCAAAAGGCAGTACCTGCTCCTATTTATAGCTGAGAGAGTCCATGCGTGCATAAGTAAATAAATAAGTAAAAACAAGTAAAGATTAATACAAATAAATAAATAAATGAGCAAATTAACAAATCCCTCCCGAAAATAACCGTTGGAACTAATAATAACAAACATAAATAAGCAAAAACAAATAAATCAATACATTAATTGGAGGAATAATCTCCCCAGACCAAAACAAACTATTAAATAAGCGACCTAAGCAAATCTTAATACGTTAGTAAAGAATCGAAAACCGAAAATAAAAAATAAAAAACAAGTAATATAAATTAACCCAAATAAATAAATAAGTAAACAAATAAACAAACCACTCCCGCCAAAATAACCGCCAGAATGGATTACGTACAATGCACCACTGACACATATATATAAATAGGCGATAAAAATCCAACCCTTGCAGCCTGACGACGAGAGTTGACTTCAATGTTCACTTTTATATATATATATATATATATATATATATATATATATATATATATATATATATATATAAAGTATATTCCAAAAACTTGGACTGATTTTAAACATAATTCATATTTATGATCGGTCCAAGTTATATATATATATATATATATATATATATATATATATATATATATATATATATATATATATTATATTTATATATGTTTATATATGTATGTATATATATATATGTGTGTGTGTTTGTGTGTGTGTGTGTCTCTGTGTGTGTGTATGTGTGTCTGTTTGTGAGTGTGTGTGTTTCTTTCGTTGAATATGACAGACAAGGAAAATTGAGTTTTTAGTATTCACTTATGTTTTACCGTTTGGTTGGGGTAATAATGTGTTATTATTGTTCGTAATGTCTACTGACTTAAGTGCGTTCAAACCTTTATTTAGCTAATAATAATAATAATAATAATAATAATAATAATAATAATAATAATAATAATAAACCATTGATCATCTTATATCAGGTTTCACGATTTTGGCACCCACTGAATATAAAACCCGGCATGACAGAGTGGGCCAATATCTGTACTGGAAAATTTGCAACTGCTATAGGAAGGAAACTGAAAGAAACTGGTACGAACACCACCCTGACCCGGTTACGAAGATATGACCTGTTACAATTCTATGGGACTACAGAATACACACTGACAGAATAATCAAAGCCAACCGCCCAGACATTGTTATTAAAGACCACAAACATAATAAGTGCCTCTTTATTGATATGGCAGTCCCTGCAGACTGCAATGTATCTTTGAAGATATTCGAAAAACTGTCAAAATACAAGGACCTTGAAATAGAAATCTCAAAAATGTGGCACATGGGAACATCAACAATTCCTCTTGTAGTTGGAGCCCTTGGACTGGTTTGAAAAGATTCCAATAGACTGATTGAAGGGATCTCTGGAAGTCCAAGCCTCAAAGAGATACAAAAAATTGTTCTGACAAGTACAGCGCACACTTTACGAAGTGCTTTATCTATGTAATTATTATTTTTTTTTTTTTTTATATTTTTATTTATTTATTTATTTTCTTTTGCAGTGGAAAGTGTCATGATGCCATTTCTAACCTTAGGTCCCTGGGCAGGTCCCAAGAAAGAAATGTGTAAACGCCAGATATCAAAGGAAATAAAAATAACAATACTACTAATAAAATTGTTATGGGAACTTACCAATGATAGTAATGGACTATCCCGAACACCATAAATACTGCCCCTCAAGAGGAAGCAGTAGTGTGAGTCAATCACAGACAGAGTCGCGTCAGACGATTACTGTAAGACATTGGAATAGTGCTACTGGTCGAGACAACATAGTTCTCTCTAACCTAACCTGATTGTTATTACTAACACTTTCTACTTCTTTTGTACATATTCTGTTTGTAATATATCTGTGTTATTCCATACCTGTGTTCGAGTTATTCTTCATTGGTTCTACCTTGGAGCATCATTGTGGTACAAGGAACTTGGACCATAACACTTACAATAGAGTACAACGTATTTATGAGCATTGGGACATACAGATTAGTATTTATATTTATGGTTTATAACATTCTATTTCCGAAAATATTACCTAAAATTCCTTTTCTGCTGTTCAAAAAGAAATTCTTAGTAGCTTTTTAAAAATATTATAAATTATGTGTAATTTTACCAATTAACACATAGCTGGATGATAAGGGGTAGATTTAAACATTTCCCATGGGTATTTGCGTGTCAGAAAATATAGCTCGTGTATCATTTTGTGGTATTTTGGAACATCATGTGAATATGATAAATATTATGAGGCTACATAATAAAAACACAGTTCTAATTACAAATATTTTTTCTTATTTTTACTTGATATATCTGTTTCTATTTTAAAATAAATTATAATCTTTATTAACCGAATTTTAACTTTTTCTTTTCCGTTAAAATTTGCGACGTTAACAAAAGATGTAAAATACCCGGTGAACGCTCAACAATGTAACTGAAGTTGCAATATCGCTACAACGAGAATAGTAAAAAAGGAATCCTTTCAAGACAGTCTAGGTAATTTGTCTATGGATTCATCTGGCATTGTCTATATTTTAGGTAATTTTCACTTGAGGCATTTTCTTCCAAGATAGTCTAACATGGCCTGATTGTCCATCACTGACTGTTGTTCTCTGCATATCAACGGACAACATAAGATGCGTCTGTGCCGAATATCTACAACCGCAAGTTCTGTCCATCAGGAAGAACAACTTGTCACCCACCGAGAGTCGGCTTCGTTTTGGCTATTCTAGAATGTGGCTTGAATATATAATGGAATTCCTTATCATTCGGTCGTCTGGCACTTGGTTCCAAATGATTTTATCAATATTTATTTTATTCTGTTTTAATCATTCTGGATAGCATATGGTTGTTTTTAACCTCTCACATTTCAATTTTATTTTCATAAAATTTTCGGCGGTTCTTATCCAGATAAAATCATTTACACTCCGCTGGACGCCTGTCTGACCTAACCAGTCTAGAGGGGATATCTGGTGTGTCAAGATATCAAAATAGCATATTTTAATATTTTTCGATTTGTCTTTTTACAGCATCCTTATATTGGACTCGGTAATAATAGTGAAATGTAACGTGTTACTTTTTCCATACTTAAATATTTTTGACGTTTGCATGAATATTTTATCATACATAATTTTTTTAATTAAAATGATTTGATCTAAGAATATACACCAGTAAAAAATTATCGTAATTGATTCCACATTACAATGTCTTTTTCTCTCTCAGAATTACTCGGAAGAATTCCATCACAAATATCAAGGGTTTTTTGTTGTTATACATTATTTAAATAATTCTGAATATTTGTGACATTCGGACAATCTATTCCATTGGACGAAATAAACTCTTCGGTCCGAAAGTCCAATCACCTGAGGAAGGCTGGAACGTACAACGGTCGAAACGTCCTGAATATGATAACAAAGATGAGGACAACAGACCGGACAATGTAAATATGGTAAATAATTAGAATAAATCATCTCAGAAATATAGACAAATGACGAAGTAATTGTTAGAAGAAGGAGAATAAACAAAGGCAGAAACTAAGAGAAACATCTAAAAAGAAAAAATACAGGAGAAAGATAGAAGAAAAAGGAAAGTTAGAAAACAGAAATAATAAAGAAGAAATGATAAAAGAAGAGAAAAATAAATGAGGAATGAAAATAATTGAAAGACGGAGGCCAGGAAAGTGAAATAAATGAAGAAAGAAAGAAAGAAAGAAAGAAAGAAGGAAAGAAAGAAAATACAGAAAGAAAGAAAAATAAAGACAAAAGGAAGAAAAAGAAAGTAAATAAACAAGAACGAAAGAAAAGAGGAGAAAAAGAAATAATGAAGTATCAATAAGAACGCAAGAAAAAGTACGAAAAAATAAATTAAGAACGAATGAAGGAAATAACATACATACCGAGTTAATGAAAGAAATAAAACAGAAAAACAAAATAAAGAAGGAAGGAAAGAGAGAAGGAAGAAAAATAAACAAAGACTGAAAGAAAGAAGAAAGTGGAATGGAATATTCAAATAAATATGTCACTTGAAAATGTTGAATATAAATGATTGGCAAGCGAACGAAATTATTGAAGTGAAATGAATAAAATCCGCAAAAGTTGAGGGAAAAATGCATTACATACCCATTGCTCTCTCTGCACAGAAATGCTCCATCGTGCAAGATTTTTGGCATTTTTACATCAATTATGTTCAACGTAGGGTGATGTGCAAGTAAGAAGAATATGCAGTTATGCTGATTAATACAAATATATGGATTTCCCCCGAAGGGAATACAGATCAGAAACCTTGTGTGTACATGAATTTTTATTGCATGGACGCGTGGCTGACTAGTTAAAAAGTGATCTTTCCGACCATGAAACCTGGGTTCGAATCTCACCATATTGGCTGTATCAAGAAGGTGATATCTTGATAATATCAGCCTAGGGAGACGATACCAGCGCGCAGAACCCTTGGGAAGTGCATGGAAATTATGAAACGGTTTGTGAGAAAATGGTATACAAATCTTTTCTGCAGCGTTCGATGGCTATACTAGCACGATGTCACAAGTTATCGTGACCAATAGCTTCGTGTTTACTGAACATGTGATAAACTTTTCATTACACAAGCTGAAGCAAACTTCCATAAAGTAAGTTTCACTCATTATATTGTAGTATAAACCGCAAGTTCATTTTCTGGGTGTTGGTGGAACACAGGGGAACCTGATCAGGATTCTGAAACAAATATGGGTTAGCCAACCGTGAATAATGTTGTTCTTGGAAACGAGTTCCAAGTCATTTATTTACTTATATATGTATATGTATCATATCTCAGGAGATGATCTGTACTTTTATATACACATACATTGTTTTTTTTTTTCATCTATTTGTTTTGGTTTGTATTGTTTAACGGCATATCAACCTCAATGGGGTATTTAATGTCGACACGGTTTTATTGTTGCTAATATCATTTTTTTTCAAAAAATGTATTGCTGGTAATATTTTTCTCTTCAAAATTCTATTTCTGGGAATATTTTTCCCAAAATGTATAGCTGGTAATGTTTTTCTTTTTCAAAAATGTATAGCTGTTTGTATTGCTGTTAATATTTTTAAAGTATTGTTTATAATAATTTTTTCCTCCAAAAATGTATTGCTGGTAATATAATTTGGTTTGTTTGGTTTGGTTTGTTTTACAGTATATCATACTCATTGCGTTATTTAATGCCAACAAGATTTTTATTCCTGGTACCTTTTTACCCCAAAAGGTATAGCTGGTATTAAAAACTATTCTTCCACTTTCATAGTGTTTTGACCACAGTTTGTGGGGTTAACTATTTCCTCATAGCTGGGATACTAACAGGTGTTAACACCCCGTGTCAGGGTGTACCTGAGAACACCCGCAATTAAAAGGTGGTTCCACTCTCCTCAAAGCCTCCAGATCAGAGGCCTTGCTGTCGGGTGTAGTTTATCATCATAACCAGGACGCGGATGTAGTTTATCTTCATACCCAGGATGGTTTATAACTGTACTTTTTTATATACACATACATTGTTTGAATTCATGATGTTCACATACCTGCAGATGATCTGTAAGTTGTATATACACATACACTTACTCATAGAAATAAATATCAATGAAAATTAAGTCATTTAATTTTTGAGTAAATTGTGAGATACAATCTCATGCGAAAACTAAATGCATATGTAGTCATGCATATAATTTGTTTTGCATATGATTTTATTCGGGAAATCAGATCTCAAATTTTTCCGAGAGAAATATTCCATCTGTAATCATATGTCCTTTTATTCGAATAATTTACATTATTAGGAAACGTCTTTAATATATATATATATATATATATATATATATATATATATATATATATATATATATATATGTATGTATGTATGCTCACTCACGTTTACTCATATTCACATACACACACACACACACACACACATATATATATATATATATATATATATATATATATATATATATATATATATATATATATATATATATATATACATATATATATATCTAAAGGTCAGACCAATATTGAGCAATAGAATGAGAAAACAAAAACACTCAACAATAATGCGTATCGTCTATAGGAGAATCTTTTCCAAAATAATCATGCCTTTATTGATGTATTATCGATCGATCCGCCCTCTTTTATATATATATATATATATATATATATATATATATATATATATATATATATATATATATATATATATATATATATATATATATATATATTTATATATATATATATATATATATACATACATATATACATTATGTGTAGTAGTAGTAGTAGTGAAAGTAGTATTAGTATTATTATTACTTCAAACGTTATTAAAGCGTATAAAACGACTTTGATACACACGCCCGAACCATAAACAAAGCAATTTCTAAAGAATTAATGGATTTATTTTCTCCGTTATTTTTATTACTCCAAAGTTTATTGTAGTGGATGCATCATAAATGAAATAGATTCTTTTGTACGTGTGCGTATGTGTGTATTTATGCATTTATGTGTTTGTGTGTATTTATGCATTTATGTGTTTGTGTGTATTTATGCATTTATAGAAGTGATCAGAAATAAAAGAAAGGCGGTTTACAATTTAACATCGAAATTGTTTAAAATACAGTGAGGATCAGTTTTGAATTTACATTTTTGAAATCCAGTGTATCTTGCTGTTTAACCCCTCAGATCTCATTCTATGTCTTTTCTTTTACTAGGTTGGAATGGATGTTCTGATCGTTTTCTGCTGATAAAATATAGAAGAAAAATTATTATCAGCATCCCCTTTATTTTATAATATAATCATATTATGATTAATTTATGTATTTATATTCTACATAAATCTTATATATATATTTTTCATAGTATTAGAAAATTCTTCATAATATAGTTTAGTACCTACTCTTATATTCGTCGCAAAAAAAAAAACATGTGAGATTCATTAAGGTCCCATCGCAAGTGTAGCAGTAAATACATCTTTCAAAATGTTTCATGTGTTAGTTTTCCCGGTTCAAAACTGGAAAGCCAGATTCGTAATCTACTGTTACAGCGAATCCTGCCACTACAGCTAGGGAACTCAGCGAGAAAAGTAATGTTCTTCATACGACAGTACAATGCGAATTGAAAAGGTTATAGTAGTTGGGAAATGGGCTCCAGCCGATCTGTCACCAGCGAATCGCCAGCATCGTATCGATTGTTGCGTTTCCTTGCTTACAAAACAACTTCAAGTGCCATTTTTGGACAGGCTTCTTACTGGTGATTTAAAATAGACCATTTAACATAATGTTAATCGTCATCATCAGTTGACCAATCGAGGGGGGAAAAAACCTGCTCAGCAACCGAGAAGAGCGCTTAATCCAGTGAAGATTGTGTTGAGTGCATATTGGGATATCCAAGTAATCATCCATTATGAACTGTTAGAAAATAAACAAAGATTTAACACTGATCTCTACTACCGACATCATTGGATCGAAAACGTCCATCTTTAGTTTTTCTTTTTTTAGGCTTATCACCCCAAGCAAGGCTGGAAGCCACTAGCACGCAAGGGGTTACAGAAGGTTTGGAGGCAGAGCAGGTAGGAGTGGTAAAGGAGGGGATGTGGAGAAAGATAGTGGATCGATCAAGGCAAGGAGGTTACAATAGATTTGGAGCGAGAGCAGATAGGAATGAAAGGTGAAAGGATGTGGAGAAGGGAAGTGGATAGATCAAGGCAACTGGAGATGTCGATTGACGTTACACTTAAATAGTTGGAGATTGTATTTGTCAGGGAAACAGGAATAAGGAAGGGAGTTCCACAGGCGAGATGTGAGAGACATGAAGCTATTGGAGTAGAAGAGACGTCTACATCTAACAGTTTCAACGGTGAAGGGGTGGGAACGGGATGGCAGCCTCGTAGGACGTTTAAATTCATGAGGCCTAGGAACCAGCGAAAGCAGCTCATCGGAGCACTTACCGTGAAAGTATTTGTAAAAAAGACAGATCGAGGCAACGTCGCGTATGTGAGAGAGCGACTGCAGACGAGATGACAGATCAAGGCCAATTACATTGCATATCCGTCTCTGGATCTTATCAAGAACCCTGAGGCAAACAGCAGGGGCTCCAGACCATATATGGCAGCAATACTCCATGCAAGGGCGAATGGTTGATTTATAGATTTGGAGGATCGATTCCGGGGAGAAACATTTCCTGGCTCGGCACAGGGAGCCAGCTTTCCTTGCGGTGGGTGATGCAATTGGCTCGATGTATTTGTTCCATCTCAGATCAGCGGACAGCGTGAGACCGAGCAGCCGCAGAGAGGAGCTCTCGAGAAGTTGGTCTTCAGACATTCTAATGGGATGCAGGGATGGATCCCATGTGATGGTTAATAGAGAGCAGTTTTGTTTTAGAGGCGTTAAATTTAACCATCCATTTCTTGTCCCAGTTCACAACCGATTGTAAGTCCTTTTCGAGTCGAACTGCCAGGTTAACTTTGTCAGCATCACTAGATTTGTGTTTGAGGCAGGAGTAAATCGCAGTGTCGTCCGCAAAGATGCCGACTTGGGAATCTATGGCGTCAGGAAGATCATTTATGAATATGAGGAACCCCTGTGTTAGTGGGATAGGAGCTGGAGAGTTAAAAGAAACGGAGTAATCATCATGATAATACCCGGCATTACATTGCATGATTGACTAAATGTCTTAGATGAACCAGATTGTGCAAAATACATAAGCTCCATATATTCCTTGTGTAGCTCCTTCTGATTATCTCTTGTTTAGAGGTTTTCACAAACATTTTGATGCCCTAAGGTTGATATCAATACAAGACTTTGAACATGAATTAGTCTTGCATTTTACATCAAAACCTAACGTGTTTTACAAACTTTTTGACAGCTGGAAAGATGTTCTAGGAAACAATGTAGTTTATATTGATTATTAAACAGTTCTATAAGCATCATTACAATCTTTTGGAAAATAAATGGTGTTCCAATAACTTGGACAGATTTTAAGTGTGAATTAAGTTTAAGCGTCTAATGACTTATTTCTTTTTCTTTCAGTTTTGAAGAACATTTGGGCGATATTATATTTCACACATAATTGCCATGACGTAAATAACATGATCCAATAGAGAAATGAATAAATTTATGATGTATTTCGTCTTGACTTTAATTCTTCTTCATGAAATACCATTATATATAATCCCTCTTAATGAAACACCCTTTACAAACTTAAATCGAACACTTATTCCAAAGTGATATTTTACTCTTTTATTTTTATCAATATAGATTTTAGTTATCCTATATAGTAAGTACCTAATAGAGACTTTATTCATTGTTTTCCGTATTTCAGCGTATATTAACATCACTCCATCAAGAAATGAAGACCATGATTTCCGGTTTTTCTTTATTTCTGTGAGGTTTTTGAGCTTTTAAGTTTCCAGATTATGATAGAGCACTACCCATGTAGTAATTACGCGTAATGATTTGGATTCTCACTGGCTTCCCCATTACATAAAAATATATTATAAAGAATATTAATCTTCTCGTTAAAAATACCATTCATTATTTGCTTAACGATTTTCTGATATAATATTTGAGTTATAAGTAGAGATAGATGTGATAGATAACTGTTGTAACCAAGTAATGATTAAGAAATAACAAAAGAAGAGGTTGCAGATAAATAGTGTATTGAACAGTAAATACAACAGAAGTGTGTCACACAACTTGGGAGTGTGTGTCGATTAACCAGCGTTCAGTTTATATCACTGTTATATTTAACAGCTCCCACCACCAGGGTTATATATGGCACAAAGCTGAGTTTAACGTGGGCCATCCGAGCCC
>OZ038495.1:60783697-60791197 GCA_964036315.1 Acanthosepion esculentum | reverse complement strand
CAAATGGTCAGATGAGTTCTATTCTGTAGTTTTATCCGTTCAGACCTTTCAAATTACAACAACATATAATACTTCCACGGAATCGAATTATCCTCATTTTATCAATGTTCCAAATCTAAGATGTAATTTCCATTCAGGTTTTCTTCAAGAACTCTAAATTAGCGTAACAGATTACTGCGGATATGTTTCCCTGAACATTAAAAATGCTAACCTCTTCAAATTAAGTATTATTCCTTATTTATACTACTTACCCATAAATCATCTTCACTTTCTACCATATTGTAATTCGTTTATATCACGCATCTCATTCATTATTGCCGTTTTAACAGTTGCATTCTATCTTGGTTAGCTATCGAGACTCAGTCAGTTATGTGCCATGCGTGATACGCACTTAGGCGATCATGTACCTTCCGATACATGTCTGACTTGGCAGATTTTTCTTCCGCAGTAGGTAGCCATTTCTTTCTGCGGTAAACCAGTTGCCATCAAGGCTATAGAATCCGGCCTGCCCTGCGATTTATCCATAGCTGGTGGGAGAGGAAGGGGATTCATACCTTCATAAGTGAATGTAATGGATTTGACTGGAATTCGAACTCGTCTCTCCGATTCCACAAGCCGATCTGCTTATCTATTAGTCCACCGTGCCTCCTGAAATGCTAGTATAAAAAGTATCGTTCTTCACTTCTACTGATGATTTAGTTCGATTGTGACTCGTGGCCCAGTGACATCGAGCTTAGTCAAATGAGCAAATGAGCATCAGCTGGTGTTCGCGATCAAATAAAGACCAGAAATTTGATGCTGATTTTAATGACCATAGACACCCTCTCCAATATTTATACAGCATAACTGTTTTATACCAGTTTATTCTTTTTTTTTCTTGTTCAGTTATGGTAGGAAATATTTCAAGTGACTACATGAGTGAGTATTTCTTTATGAGAAATATATTAATTTAATCTTCAAAGTGAATGCTCCCAATTTCGACTTTCCAATAGAGATACAATATTTTTTCTCAGTAGCACATGGTAAAATGAACATTGCCTTCGAGTTAAAAGTTATTTCATTGTTTACATGAGGCCACTTATCGTTTCCTTTGATATTTTGTTAGGTTCTTGTTTAACCTGCAAACACACACACACCAGTGAAGTAAAGGACCACGGTCTCAGTCGTTGCGACTGTGATTTCCTGAGCAAGTAGATTTTTACAGAAGTTTGCAGACCCCACGATTCAATCAGTTTTCAATTCCTTCGCTTAGATTTCCTTCTCTTAGTTTGGTTGGCAAACAAAGCTAGAAAGGCCAGCTTGTGTTAATAACTGGAAGGAAGATTTGAAAAAGAGTTGGACCATTTCCAAGAGTATTTATTCGACATGGAGTGCAGAGACTCGGCTGGAATTTAAATTCGACACGTCAATACGACTGTCCACGCCGACAATCGCAACGTTACGCTCATTTATCATCGTTCCATTACTCCATGATAATTTCTGTTGAGAGAAGTCAGAAAGTTCTACGAAGAACAGAAACAGAAAAAAAACGGATATTTTAACAGGAGAACGCCATGTCTTTAAATCTCAGAACTGGTTTTCTTTTCTTAATATCAGCGTCCCATCTGTCAGCGTTATGCATCCTGCTAATTAGCTTATATTTCGTCCTTTTATTTCTCTCATTTTCTATGCATATCTACTGTATTTGTGATACACATTCTTTCTATTTCTTCACTTTTTTCTTGAGTCATTCCTCCTTAGCCTGCTTGCATTTGTTCGTAATTTCTTGGGGCAGAGACATATATTCGGTGTCGTAATATGCCTTTGTACTTTATCTCCTTTTCTTCGTATCGAGAATTTCATCTCTCATGAATTCTTCTTCTTCGTTGTTTATTCTTATTATAAAACTGTTTCAGAGACAACACGTATTAATAGCTACAATATACAGGGAATTGTGCCGAGCAATGATAGCCAACCTCCTGAAAGATCACTTCTCATAGAAAAATAATACGGTATGTTGAACATGAAAGAAGCAGATAAAAATTGCTGTACATCTAAGCAACAAGTAAAAAGACTGAGCAATCGTAAACACTTAATGAGAACAAAAAAAAGTAGCTGTAGATAGCAATGGTCAGGGAACTATTGAAGAGACATAGCCTATATAGGGGCACTTCGACGTTGCCAAGCTTGTTTGCTAGATCCGTTACGAAGGAGTAGTGAGTTCGACACTCATTGGGTGTTCAATACTTACGGCCTGGTGCCATATCTAAGTATCGTCGCCTTTATCTCGTTTCCAAGAATTTAATTTCTTCTTTGCTGAATCTCTACTTTTATGATGATGGCGTTGACCAATTCTTACCTGGAATAACCGATGTCATTGACTGTATGGTAATTTTGATGGGGGACAAAGTTTATTTTGTTCGGCCTTCATCTCTTTTCGTTTTACATATTCCTTTATTTTATCTTCGAACATGTTGGTTCCGATGGTGATGAAAAGTCGCCAGATGGCGCGCGTTGGGGTTGTGTTTTAAATGGTTTATGTTCAAGTCAATTGGCTTTCATTTGTTTTGAGTAGGTCTTTGTATCTTCAACGAGGGTAGCCCTGTGGATTTCTCCCTGAAATGAGCTCACTGAATCAGTCTTGATGTGGATACCTTGACACTTCCATTCTTGCTATATGTTCTGACCATGGAAAACGATGTTTCAAGAACATAGATTCGATGGTTGGATTGTTGGTTCTTTCCAGGATTTGGCGTTTGTCACATAGCGTATCCATTTGATGCTCAATATTGAGCGACGTTTTTGCTAGTCAAATCTTTCTAATTTTTGCCTGCCGCGACGATATAGAGTTCAAGTTTGAAATGACAACTATTTTTGTTGTTAAGTTCAGATATTTGTTGTTGAAGAGGCGTTTGATTAACTTTCCAAATTTCCTGTATGCACCTCAAATTATGTGGTCCAGATCTTTTTATGTGATAGAATTTTTGGACAAAAGCTGCCTAGATATGGAAATCATTATAGGGGCAGGTTTTGCAACTGACAATCTCAGAAACAGTGTTTTTTATAGACTTATTAATATTAGTAAAGTCAAATGCCTCTTGAGTTCGTTACATTCATGTACTTACAAATACACTTGGTGAAATAATTGAATGCAACTTATCCATTCCTCAGCTATAGGTAATTTTCAGAGCTGGCAGGCACCTATAGCCTTGGATGGCATCTGGTCTCAGAATACAAATCCTACAACTACAGGGTTAAATAGGCTTTCTGACCCGCATTTGCCCAAGTCTGATGACACACCTCTAAAGACATGAACACTCGGGGTGGTGTTGAATCTGGAAGTAAGACAAAATTAATGTTGTAAGAGCCAGAGCGTACATTTACAGCAGATGACCTTGCGATTAACACAATCTTTAGACATTTATGTGTTAGTGAATTATTACAGCTTTGATCAGAGTGACATTTTTTATGTCAAAGATATTATCAGTCTCTTTACGGTGGGCAATCAACACATTTGATGTATTATTTTCTAAAATGCCCTTTTTGGTTCATATAATCATTCATTTAGTTTCCTTGAAGTTTCGCATATGTATTTTTCTGATAATTATTACAAGGGGTGGAGAAAACTCCTCCTTCACGATTTCGCATTATTTTGTTTAGTAATGACTAAGAATTTTATTATTTTGGATAGAGCGGTAACAATATTTATTTCAGAGAATAACATAATCGCAAGGTCATCTACACTAAATTTACGCCCTGAACCTTGCAATATTTCACCATTCCTGGTAAATCTTCTAATATCACAATGAGAATATCTACATCCAAGAGATGGCCATAAAAAGAAAGAAAATTCTAAATGAATTCGGCTAGATAAAAAAAAAAAAAAACAATTCAAAAGTTCCAAGCACCTATTAATCGTGCGCTTGCGTAGTGCTACCAACATAAAAGATTTAGTCGGATGAAATAATGAATGGAGAAGTCGCGTTACAATTAAACCTTTTCAACTTTGTCATACAATTTTCCTAATACTGTTCTTGATATATAAAAATGTATATTGTTATCTTATATATATATATATATATATATATATATATATATATATATATATATATATATATATATATATATATATATATATATATATATATATATATATATATATATATATATATATAGTTTAATTATATTTTGTATTAATGAATAAAAGTGCGCAGTATCAGAGACAAATCATATGCAATCATTATATATCTGTCCTATTTGTTGTAAGAATCAAGGGAAAAGCCTCTGATTTATTCAGCTAAAAAGAGAAGAGATTAAAATCATTTTGTGTCAAATCCACTTTGTCTTCCCAACTGAATAATGCTGAGTAATGCTGAGAAGAAAAAGATCATTCGGGCCTTCAGCAATGGTATAAACATGCATACTCTGGCTTCCATGTTCAGAGTCCATTAAAGAACCATCAAGAGAATGATGAAACTTATAAAATATGGAAAGGTAGAAAGGAGAACTGGATTAGGAGGTCATAACACCAAGAGGGATTATCATTTCAACTTAGATCTAAATACTTACTTATCAAGTCGATTCATACCTCTCTAAAGTTGAGTCCAATAGCTCGGAGAATTCCAGTAAGGAATATTTAATCATTTCTAAGATACACCGGTTCAAAGATTAATCTAATAATTCGATAATTTTGCAGTTACACTCGGTATATATATATATATATATATATATATATATATATATATATATATATATATATATATATATGTTACAGTAAGATTCACTCTATAAAAGTGAACACTCAGATTAGAGTGTTACGTTCAGAGGCAGTTTATACGGATAGGATGCGGAGACAATAAGAAACCCTTGACTTGAACAGGTTAAGATTGTAGTGATCGAGGAAACATCCTCTTGGGAGTCGGATACACATAGAAGTGGTTTGCAGGAAAAAGCTGTTGAAGTGAACTGACTTCTCACCGAAGGAATAATGAAGAAATGTTAGTGGTTCCCTACAATATAAGTGGCAGAGGGAGTCCGAGCCGTGAATATTAAGTATGGCGGAATCAAGGAATGTAGTTCGTGCTTGCGACATCCAGCATGATATATATATATATATATACATATATATATATATATATATATATATATATATATATATATATATATATATATATATATATATATATATACATTGTGTTCTAATAACTTGGACCACTTTTAAATGGGAATTATTTTAAGCGTCTAATGAATTTTTTCTTCTTTCATGTTTGTCGGACATTTGGGCGATATTATTTTTCGCACATGATTGCCATGACTTAAATAACATGATCCAATAGAGAAATAAATAAATTAAAACAAAAACCCACTGATTTATTTACTGCTGATTTTGATTAGTATTAATGAATCACACTGATATATAATCCGTCTTAATGAAACACCCTTTATATGTTTATATGTGTGTATGTGTTCAACATTTAATTGTATCTTTTCAACTTCCGAATGAGATGTTGTATATCTGGATTGAAGTAATGAATAAAGTGTCAAAAATGTTTTTTAATATTCAAGTACTTTCGAGCATCAGAGGCATTGCCACAGACGGTTGTTATCAGCATATCAAGAATCACAAGTAGATAATTAGTACAATCTGGTTTATAAGTAGATAATTTGGAAGTCGCGCCATGATAATGTCTGGATTGACATTCTTCTCATGAGTAGACCAATTATCTCAAATGATTTAAAGTACCGAAACAATTAGTAATGCAGTACTCGTCAAAAAATAAAAATCTAGCGAACTAGCCTGGATATTAATTTTGTTTCAAATTATATTTTATGAGTTTTTGTAAATTCATGTTTAAATGATCGGTAACAATCAATGCGGTCTCATATTACTTTACGACTTTAACAAAATGAATGGTCTTGCTTGTTCAATATATATATATATATATATATATATATATATATATATATATATATATATATATATATAATGAAATGTACAAAGTCCGACATTTATTTTAAGAAATTTTTATGTTTATATCTTCTTTTTATAGATACAAATATTTAAGTAAATGCTCTGTAATTTAAGTAATATATATATATATATATATATATATATATATATATATATATATATATATATATATATATATATATATATATATATATATATATCATTAAAATAAATGATGGTTCACGTGTACTTCTTATGACATGCAGAGTTAATAGGCGGCTTATTGAAATTTGAGGAATAAAAAGCCATCAAAATAATGGTAATATTAGCAATGACATTGTATGAATGTATGTATAATTTGGTTCATTTTGGCAGCAATCATTTTCAAACATATTTATGAGAAATATATGTAAGTTCCTTAAGAAAGATGGTAAACATAAAACACACAAATGATATAACATATATAAGATCACTGCATATATACATATATATATATATATATATATATATTAAGCTTATCACCCCAAGCAAAGCTGGAAGCCACTAGCACGCAAGGGGTTACAGAAGGTTTGGAGGAAGAGCAGATGTCAGGGAAACAGGAATAAGGAAGGGACTTCCACAGGCGAGATGTGCGAGACATGAAGCTATTGGAGTAGAAGAGACGCCTACATCTAACATTTTCAACGGTGAAGGGGTGGGAACGGGATGCCAGACTCGTAGGACGTTTAAATTCATGAGGCCTAGGAACCAGCTCCTCGGAGCAATTACCGTGAAAGTATTTGTAAAAAAGACAGAGCGAGGCAACGTCGCGTCTGTGAGAGAGTGACTGCAGACGAGATGACAGATCAGGGCCAATTACTTTGCATATCCGTCTCCGGATCTTATCAAGAACACTGAGGCAAACAGCAGGGGTTCCAGACCATATATAGCAGTAATACTCCATGCAAGGGCGAATGGTCCATTTATAGATTTGGAGGATCTATTCCGCGGAGAAAAATTTCCTGGCTCGGCACAGGGAGCCAACTTTCAGAAATCAATATCTCAAGGTATCTTTTAGTTTCATGGCATACGTGATCATTAAGTGATCATCTGATGTGCTTTATCAAGTCGAATATAAGGATTTTATTTCGAAACGAGTATTATTTATAAAGAGAATATTAGCAATGATGCTGATAGCATTGATTATACATTAGATTTGTGACTGATTCAGTTTACAAAGTGAAAGAATTTAACGGAATGATTTCAAAAGAACATATTTCTAAATAATATATATATATATATATATATACATATATATATATATATATATATATATATATATATATATATATATATATATATATATATATGCATCGATCTTATATATGCTATGTGTTTTGTGTTCTACTTTTACCATCTTTCTTCAGCAACTTAGAAATATTTACAAAAGTAAACATGTCGTTAGTTTCTCAAATTTCTTAAATTTACGACGTTCACAAATATACCTCATTATTTACAATATATAATAAATAAATTAAACCAAAATTAAATAATATAAATATTAATTAAATAATTTAGATTAGCAATATTCA
>OZ038495.1:60751197-60781197 GCA_964036315.1 Acanthosepion esculentum | reverse complement strand
ATGCTGTATGCGTGATGTTCATATATAAGCATTTCTTTCCTGTCGCATTTGTTTTTATTTTTTTTTTGTTTTGTTTTATAAACGCTTTTTTTTACTGGAGAATCATCGATGTAAATCATAACGTGCTATGACGAGACAAAAAAAAAGCGTTACAATTTTTTAAAAGTGCTTTAGACGGTTATTTCAGACTAACCAAATTTTCTTTCATATTCACTTATTTTGTGAAAATAAGCTTTGCAAAATAAACCGGATTTCATTAACTTTTTTTTTTCAATTCAACAGAGTCTATCTTACACACGTCTTTGAATATTGCTGACAAATCTGGACTGATGTTTCTGCTCTGTAGTTAGAGATTCTTGATACAATACAAAGAAGACTATACAATGTTATTGGCACTGTCCTGAAATCTAGCCTCCAGTCACATCCTCGCGCGTGTCACGTAGCTCCGTTATCATAGTAATTCTTCTGATGAACTTTCCTCGATGATTCCCAGACTTTATGAACTTAAGCGTAATACTAGATTGGCGGCAAGATCTTGTTGGGATTGCTATGAAATGAGTGTGAAATAAGAAGGTTTTTTGGTTTGAGATGATAAGCGTGAAAAGCATGTTCTTCATATTAATCAGAACAAGTTTAAGCATAGACATACAAGTTGAATAAATCTCATGGCAAAATTGGACAAAGAAACAACGGTAGTCGTGAATTCAATTAGAAAAACACTGAACATTTATATACAATTAATTATGATACAATTTGGAAAAACTTGTGTTTCAGTTTTGGTTATATGAATGTTTGACGAAATGTGAATTAAGTATCTAAATGAATTACAGTTCTGGAATGTTCCTTTGTTTAGAAAATGTTCACATGTAATATTAAGGAAAATTTATCGAGGGATAAATTTTAAAGAAATGTAATGCGAGATTTTTGTTGATTTTTGTTTGTTCTTGTTTTGACAGAGTTATTCACTCTGGACTGTATTTTTTATATTTATGCTTGAATTGCAGTTTCTGTTTAGTAGTGTAGATAACACTTTTTTTTAGAAATGTGCAATGAATTCAGAGAGAGACGGAAAGAGGTTGAAAGTTGAGTCAGGTGTTGACACGCGTAAAGTCCTTTAGTCAAAATGTGGACACGCGTGGATCTCTGTGGAATCTCTCTGAAGGCGAATGTCTGACTGGTGAATTGGACTTTGAGAAGTTGGAATAGGCTCCAGAATTTTTGGCGGTAAAAGACATTCTGGTGTCGTCCCGACCAATAATAAGCCAAGTTTCGCAATGTGTGTTGTTGATTGGTCGAAACTAGCTCTTATGGAATAGTCTATTTTTTAATGGGAGGTGAGTGGGAAAATTTGGAGGATTCCACAATCTCATCATTTTACAGTTGTAGTGTCTAGAAACAACCGTGAGTTCTATGCTAAGAGTTTCTGCACTTGCACTTCTCGCTTCTGGAATTCACTTACGGCTCTTGCTTTCTGATCAATCTTCAAGATTGTAAATGTCAATACATATTTATTGTTCTTTTGTTGTCGTATATTCTTAATATTTTTTCTCAGTAACCCCTTGCGTCATATCGGCGTTATTGTATCGCTTGGGGTAAACTTATTTTTAACGAAATCCTTAAACCTTGATTTAATAAGATCACGCTAACCCCCTCGCCCAGATATTATTCTATTACAGTCTATATCTAAGGACGTTTGATATGATCATTGTATAACATCGACTATAGATTTTAAAGAACTCTCTCCTCTGAATACATATCTATAGTACTAGCTATAAAATGGTCTTCTGCAACCTGGTCCTCTACAAATTTCCAGCAGGTTACTCAACGGGTCATTGAAGTGAACATTGGTCGGCATCGTTTACGGTCGGAACCTTGACGGTATCTGATAAACAGTGAACATCGGCTTTTGCTATTGATCGGGGAAAACCTGTTTGACACACAAAATCGCCGCAGTTTGTCTTGCGATGATTTCAAGTCTGACGTCGCAACACGCGTGGCCACGATCTCTACCTTTGATCATTGCCTAACTGTAGACGGAGACGTATACGAGGCTCTATTCCATCAATACACGCTTCTCGTATGCAAAATTGTAAAGTCCATTCTGGGCATTCTAATTCTCTTGTTTGTAAAAATAAACGTGATATTTCTACGGATCTACTAGTTTTTCCATATGTTGATTTCATTCTGACCATTACCTATTAGTTAAAAGTATCTGAAAAAAAATAATTAGAAAAGAACATATCTCTTTATAAATACGATACTAAAGCAGTTGAGCATATGTCTACCTTCCACCACAACCGGTGTAACTTAAATTCTTTCAACCTCAGCCAAAAGGTCCCCAAATCGCCACGCAACCAACCACCAAATATGGATAAAAAAATGCCTGGTACGCACACACACGCAAAGCGCACACACACACACACACACACACACACACACACACACACACACACACACACACCGATATACATTATCATAACGCATAGACGCTAGATTTATGATTTTTGGTGCTAGATTTATGATACACATACACATAAATAATACACACGAGCACTACTTGATATGACTGATGATTAGGAAGTGTGCTTAAATAATCAAAAACAAATAACATGATACTGAAAACACCAGAATGTTCTTTTTCTCATCCGTATGTTTCATTTTGATGAAACTTTCATAAAAGTGAACGCCGTTAGATTTATAAACGTTTCCTTTTTGTTACTTTTCCTATCAGTTCCAATATATAAGTTTTTTTGTGTTTTTTTTTTTACTGGAAGTTTGGGGATTAACATCGACTGTGGATTTCAAAGAGGTTCTCTCGCCTGAGTGCTTAGCTACAGTGTAAACTACGACATAGTTCTCTATAAATAGATATCAATCTGAGAGTTGTCAAAACAACTGAGTTATTTCTACGGCTTTACCAGTTCATCAAAATGTCTATTTTGTATTTATCATTAGCCGCTGGCGATTTCGATTTGAAAAAGAAGACTAATGTGTATTTCCTAGAGGTTACTGTTTTATCATAACAAATGATTTGTGGCAATGTTACAAATATTGCAAAGACCCCTTAAAATTTTTAATCTTCTGATAGCAAATTTTTCCTTCTCATGTTTTCTGAATATTTTTCTATTATATGTTCAATGTTTCCCTTGGTGTATGGGTAGCTTTCTTCTCTTTCACAGCCTAGACCATACAGGAATGGCTGGTTTCCGATATTCAGATATGTGTAATATGGTAATGGCGATAGTATTCTTGGCGGTTTCCTCATAAGGATTAACCGACAATCATTGGTCGAAAAAAAAAAACTACTGTTCTTGTCGGTTAAATTTATTTTCAGGCGAATGGTCAAGTAACTGTTATTGCTCTTTCCAGTATTGAAAGCGGCTTACTTTCTACATTCCTGTTTGATGTAGTTTGGAATTTGTCCTCTTGTGTGTGTCATTCATTGTGTATGTATGTTGTATTTATTATTGATTTTTAAAGGGCCGTGAACATATTTCCTGTCTCGTTGCTTTTTTGCCTGTTTATATATCCAAATATATCTGCGTGTTTCTGTATTATAATCTGATTGTGTGATCTTTTGCAAGATTTCATCGTACCCTGCCGTGTCTTCATTCCAAATATATCTAAGTTGTAACGGAGTTCAGAGCAGCATTAGATCTTAACGATTATTCGAACTTAATTTCAATAAAAACAAAATAAATAGAAAAAGATATGTATTTTTCCCTCAGTATCTTCTTTAAATAATTTTATAATTTTAAAATTAATCTAGATTAAATTTTAAATTTAAAATTGGTAATTTTTAATTTTATGCTATAATTTAATATTTATTAGAATAATATTCATTAGATACAACGAATTCTATTTTAGTCTAAACCTAAAATTAAAGCATTAAATAATTACTATAATCAAAGTTCGTTGTCAAGTTTTTGAATTCTCATATACTTTTATTTTGATGGTCCATTCCAGCTTATGTAACAGCGTTTCCCCTATCGAGGGGTGTTTGTTTGATTTGAATCTTTTAAAATCCTTTAATATACATTCAACGCCATCACTTGAGGAGACACCTGAAGTGTAGAAACAAAATGGCTAATTTTGTAGTGATTTTGTATCATATTTATGTCATAACATTCGAATAAATAATTATATAATATATATATATATATGTGTGTGTGTGTGTGTGCATGTATATATATGTAAGTATATATAAATACATATAAAAGTATATATATATATATATATATGTGTGTGTGTATGTATGCATAAATATATAAATATATGTATATATATATATGTATGTATATATAAATACATACATATATGTATGTATATATATGTATATATATGTATGTATATATAAATACATATATATATATATGTATGTATATATATGTATATATATGTATGTATATATTAAATATGTATGTGTGTATGTATATGTGTGTATATAAATGTATGTATGCATATATATAAGTATGTAAATATACATATGTATATATATGTATGTATATATATATATCAATATATGCGTATATAAACAAATATATCTATACATATATATAAATATATGTATGTTCATATTATTGTCTTATATATATATATATATATATATATATATATATACAAGGAGTGTATTCGTTTTAACTGATGCAACATCAAACGTACATTTTATATTAAATTTTCTTTAAGAACTTATTGATTTGCCTTTTTTTTCGTTTTCTACCATTAGTAGTGAAAATTTTGCTTCAAGATGTAAAGTTATAAGCTGTTTTTTTAGCTAAGTTCTTTCCTGCGGACTCTGAAATTTCAAAGAAGAAATTTATGAATTGCCTAAAATTAGCAGTTAAATTCTAATCTAACATTCACTTAACTAGTCTTAGCCATTTTGTTCATAAGCAAATCTAGTTACGAAATGCTTAATATATTATTTTCCCTTTTGACAGACAAGATGGCGTTTTATCTCCGTCTATTTTCTTTAATTCTAAGTTGGGTGTTTTTGCCCGATGGCGTTCTCACGTGCGTGATTAACATGTTAACTTCATGCAAGCCACGTTCAATATACCTCTGATAACATCAACTTATATATTCCATAAATCTTTCAAACCCATCCTCTATTCAGGCTCATGGATGGCAAAGCGTTTTACAGAAATTGTTGGCTCCTTAAATGCTTATGTATATTCATAGGGACAGCACAGTATATATCCATTCCTTAGGTTCCAAGCAAGCAACTTAATTTTGTGTTTATGAAATGCAGACGTTTGATGGGATAACATGCTGCTGTTAATACATTATAAATTCATGGGAAGTACTTCAGACTAAATGTATGAGAAAATATACAATCATGTCACATAAATGTCGAACGATCCCGGGTCCCCAAACGCAGACACACGCGCGCATACGCACACAGACATGTTGTATTGCCGATCCTTGTTATTCGGGAAAATCTGAGTATATATATATATATATATATATATATATATATATATATATATATATATATATATATCCGATGCGATGAGAACGAAAGTAATATATAAATTCTAACGTTCGCAGCGTTAATTCAAAAAAGAGCTCGATACAGGTAGTAGAGCGATAATTATTTATTTATTTTAATTTTATCATATAGACAAAACCATTTTACTCACAACAAAGATGCAACTTGGTTTCAGTGCATTTTAACTGCACATCTACGGGTGAGGGTAGGAAATGGTTATGAACGATCCTGTTTGAAGGCAAGCCCGGATGTAAAACGTCACTTCCTTTTTCCATTTTTTGAGAAGAAAAATGTGCTTACAAAATATACATAGAGTATCTAAGTGAAACAATAGTAGTTGTTGACAGCAGTTTTGTGCTGGGTGGACCGGGTAGTTAATGTTGAATGGTGTGTGGACATTTTCTCGATGATTAACATCGGTCAACGTTTAGGTACGTTAACTCACAAGCGTTTTTCTTCTCAAAAAATGCAAAAAGGAAGTGACGTTTTACATCCGGGCTTGCCTACAAACAGGATTGTTCATAACCATTTCCAACCCTCACCCGTAGATGTGCACTTAAAATGCACTAAAACCAAGTTGCATCTTTGTTGTGACTAAAATGTTTTTGTCTATATGACAAAATTATAATAAATAAATAAATATATATATATATATATATATATATATATATATATATATATATATATATATATACAATAAACTCTCGGCCTGACGATTGCTTCTAGCATCAAACAGTCTATCTCCTCTGAATGTTGACTTAAATGTTCACATTTATATTTACATACATGTATATATATATATATATATATATATATATATATATATATATATATATATATATTATATATGCACACACACACTCATATATATATATATATATATTATGTAAATATAACGTGAACATTGAAGTCAACTCTCAGGGGCGACGGGCTGTTTGATGCTAGACGCAATCCTCTGGTCGCAAACACGAGACGTGATGATTGCGTCTAGCATCAAACAGCCTGTCGCCCCTGAGTGTTGACTTCAATGTTCACTTTTATATTTACATACGCTCTATCACTTATATTCAGCACTTTATCTTTTAAATATAGCACACTTTTAAGGCTATATTTCTTCCTAAATATATATATATATATATATAAATATATATATATATATATTTATATATATATATATATGTGTGTGTGTGTGTATGTGTGTGTGTGTGTGTGTGTGTGCGTGCGCGTGCGCATTAAGAAAATAGTATACACAATTAGAAAAAAAAATTTGTGCGCGTTTGCCTCGTTAGGTTTTCAAGAGATTCGGCTTTGATCGTGTTGCCACGTCTATACATGCGCACGAAACGAAAGAAGCTGGTAGTTCTAAATTTTTTAAATAAAAGAGACATATTAAAAAACAACACACGAACAGCTTTGGTTGTTCATCGTAAAGAAACTGACCACAACTCTGACATAAGTAATGCTACTCGGAATATAAAAGAAAATAATTCACACAAAGAAAATAATTGGAAAAGCCATGATTGCTAGTTCAGTCACAGTAAAGTAGCATCCAGTCACTGACAATATATCACAATTCTTCGCAGATGGAGAGGATGCTGTTGAGGATCTAGGCTCGAAGGTTTACTGTGAATATATATATATATATATATATATATATATATATATATATATATATATATATATATATATATATATATATTCTACAAAATTGAATATCATAAATCAATGACATTTCATTTGCATTAAACATATATATATATATATATATATATATATATATATATATATATATAATATATATATATGACGTAAATCATACATACGAAAAACAAATAATGAAGTTAATTATATGGCAAGAATAATTCTTGCCATATAATTAACTTCATTATTTGTTTTTCGGATGAATGATGTACGTTACATAAATTGAACACGCACTACATAATTGATATATATATATATATATATATATATATATATATATATATCAGGAAAATAAATGACAAACTGATTTTATTGTGTGACGAGTTTCCTTCTTTAGGACATCTTCCGATTAAAGTGCTGTTTACATTGATATTATTATACATATATATGAAGAAGACGGTATTAATTTTTTATCAATGTTATTAATATTTCCTTCGGGCGCATGCGGGTTTGCATTAAAGTAAACATTTTAGCCCGATACCTTTTCAAGGAATGAAAAGTGTCACACGAAAAAAAATTTCCAGTTGCTTATTTTTCTCCCTAACGCTATTATGCTATATAAAATCTGTATATCATTTCCTCCCGTATATATATTTATACACATACATAGATACAAATACACACGCGCGTGCGCGTTTGCAAACACACACACCCACATATATATATAAATATATATAGAGAGAGAGAGAGGGAGAGAGGGAGGATAGAAGGAGAAATGGGAAGAATGATATTTATTCTTCTGAAATTATCTTTATTTAATTATATATATATATATATATATATATATATATATATATATATATATATATATATATATATGTATGTATGTATGTATGTATATGTATATATATATATATATGTATGTATGTATGTATGTATATATATATATATATATATATATATATATATATATATATATATATATATATATATATCGGGGTACGGGGCGAAACACTATCATTGTTGTTATTAATTCCTTGAAGAGGAATAAAATATATCTTGACAATGATAAAGAATAATGTGCTTGGATGTAAAGCAATCAGTTCTGTAAGGGCGGACGAATAAGTCAATTTACATCAAATCGGATACACGTCCTTAAAATCTTGATGTTCATTTCTTATGGATTATTGTAAAATTTCCGACTGATGGCGTCAGAATCTGCCAAAAGCTAACAAGAAAAGAAATAAGGAATTACATTTTGCCGTGATTCGGCCTTGTTTGTCAATCCGTCTGTAATTTGATGCCCGTCAACTTGGCATCATTCGGGAGCTGGCTTTTATTTATCCTTACCATCCACGAAGATTGAGATGATTCTGAAATCTTGTGTAAATAATATTTTTGGACAGCTCCAATTCGCCATTTCAAAAAGATGTCAAAATATAAATGAAAAGCTTGTCTATTTTATATAATCTCTTTACTGTATATGATTTTATTTTATTTATTTGCTTCTTCTGAGGAAATTTAGTTGCATGCCAATGTGCTTGATCCAAGATCTTATTTCTTCTAATGTTGTCTAAGAAGTAACCGCACCTAAAACTGTTGGTTAGATAATTTGCCAAGCCCATTACAAACAATTCACTACATTTACTACGATTGCGATTATAGAATGAATTTGTTCAATAGCCTCCATAACATTTTAACATTCATAATCATCCAATGACCCATGACCGGCTGTGGATGTATATCTGCGCATCTGAGCTCATTACACTCTCCCTCCATACACTGAATGATGCTACAGTCAAATCAGTGTGACTCTCAAACCCTTTATTTATTCTATCTGCCTAAAGTGATACGTTTTCTTTTGCCTAAAGTGATACGTTGTACGTGAAAATATTGTCAGCTCTTATGGCATGTTCGTAAAATTTAAACATTGAAGCTGGTTATGGAGTCTTCTAATGAGCCTGTTTCCTGATTGATAACGTTTCGCACTGTGTTATTTGTGAGGGGATCTGTGTAGAAGATTTCGATTGTCTGCTGTATTTTTTCTGTTAATTTCACAGATTCCTAAGAGAAATTCAATTTTAAAAATATCCTTAATATACATCTTTAGATAGTTTTTAAAATTATGTAAAATTATTTCTATTAGATTTAATATGAAAGCAAAATTATCAATTTCCTTTCCACGATAGTTTTAGAAGTTTTTCTAAGTATTCAAGTTTAAATTTCCGTGTATATCAGTGAAATTGCTAAAGATATGAAAAAGATGATCAGAATGAAAATATGCCGCCGTCGCATGGGACGATGTCGCGAATGACCGGGCCGCTGCTTCTTCGTCCGTCTTGTGCTCATCGATCCTGCCGAAAATGCGTCGTCGGCTTGCGCCTCCCGCCCGGCCGCGTTCGTCGTCGCCGCCGCCGTGACACGAACGCGCGCACGAAATCCCCCAGAAAACGATACCTGGTTGATCCTGCCATTAGTCATATGCTTGTCTCAAAGCTTAAGCCATGCAAGTGTAAGTTCACGCCTCGCATTAGAACGGGCGAAACCGCGAATGGCTCAGGAACCGGACCTAATCCTCGGGACCGCTACATATTAGACTGAGACCGATGCGCGTCATTCCGTCCTCTCGTCGCGGTCGCCGTCGCGGTCGCCGTCGCGGTCACTGTCGCGGTTGTCTTCTACCTCCGGGTGTTGGCGGTCTGCGGCGGCGTTCTTGTGGCGGGGCTAAAAGGCGGCGCGCTCCGCTTTGGTGACTGGATAACTCACTGGTCGATCGCACTGGCTTTCACGCCTGGCGACGGGTCTCTCGAGGGTCCGCCCTATCAACTGTCGACGGTCGGTTAAGTGCCTACCGTGGTTACTACGGGTAACGGGGAATCGGGGTTCGATTCCGGAGAGGGAGCATGCGAAACGGCTGCCACATCCAAGGAAGGCAGCAGGCGCGCAAATTACCCAAAATAACGACTAATCCCATTTATAATATCATTAACTGTGTACATCGTCATTGCGAAAGTTATTTTGGGGACTAGAGAGAATATTGGAGTCTTTGTTTCGTCATGTATTTTTCATGAATATCTCTGCATAGCTGTCTAAGCTTACGGCCACATCACGCTGAAACATCGGTTCTCGTACCGAAGTTAAGCAACGTCGAGACTGGTCAGTACCTAGAAAGGTGACCGCTTGGGAATACCAGGTGCTGTAAGCTGTGATGTGCGAGTCATGTGAGGAATGATAGCTCGGAATTAATCGTTAAGCAGAAAACCTGTTTCCAGTTCCATTTCGGTCCGTTTTATTAACTTACGCAGAAAAGACCTTTGGAAAGTCATGAATCCACCTTTTCTCACCGCAAATGTCGGTTAATTAATAAAACTTGTATCACTAACACAAGGCTATCTAAAAGTAAACAATTCTTGTCATCTAAAATTATTTTCCGGCATTAAATTAACTTCAAATAGTTAATAAGCTTTAGAAAACGAATCAGTCAATCAATTCAATCAATATATAGCTTTGCGTAGTTTCCTTTGGAAGAGGAGGACAGAAGACAGCCGTTTCATACACTTAATGATGTGCGAAACTACATGCCTATGGAGCCTCGGAACAGTACCCTGCTTGCCTCGTCACACAGTCGCTGGGTAGTACGGATTAACTTCTTACACATATTTATTCATTGTTCCTTCCTGCTACACCCTGTCAAAGGTGATTTTGTTGTCTATGAACATGTGGGAGTTGTATTTATTTTGAAGGGGTGGTGAGTATTTTGTACATATATTTAGACAGTGAAATCAGAAGTAACATTGTCATAGCGAAAGATGCCTTCCAAAAGCTAAGTAAAGTATTAAAAAAACAGGAACGTTTCGTTAGAATCAAATAAAAAATATACTGAAACTTTTAGTAATATCAGTGTTTTTATGTGGCAGTGAATTCTGGACTATTGCTTCACCGATGAAAAAGAGAGTTGAGATAACAGAAATGGGGTTCTACAGAAGGATGCCGGGAATACGATGAATGGAAGCTGCTTCTGTTTCCTTTAGTAGTTCCCTCCCCTCATTACGCCCCAGATATTGCAACCATTTCTCTCTATTGAATTATGGATTCCCTTGTAGTTCCTACTTTTGATCAAACTTCCTCATTGCACGCACGTTCTGTTCGTGGCATATTCATCATCCATCTGTAGATCTACATGTCACTCGCTTGAGTACACTTCCTCATTTGTGGAGATATCTTTTGGCATATAGGAGATATTCTTTCCCAATTTTGTCACCTTTGTACTTGTTTCTAGGGACCTTTCATTATTTCTTAATAATTTGGTTAATGTCAGAGAGGCAGCTTTATTCCTATATTACTGCTTATTTATGTATCTGTTGAAACTTGACTAATGCATGGAATAATAATGCAACACAAAATGTACTTAGAACAAAATGTATTGAAATAAGAAAGTGTACACAATATTTACATATAGTCTTTTGTATATTCCTGGGAAGACCGTTCCTGGAGAATGTGTTGACTGTGTCGCAGTCGGACAGAGTCTCTGGTTGAATCTCCTGATTCGTTCTCCTCTCTTCCCGGTACCAACCATATTTATATGGTCGGTACTCCACTATGCAAATTAGGTGCATCCTACCACAACAGTATCATAATTTCCATCTTCACTTACTTCACTAAACGTTCATGTACTTGCGTGATATTAATACCCTGATTATGTGGAGCATTTAATGTCGTAATTATGACAGCTGCCTTTTATTTTGAAATCTATGTATTCTCTCTTAATCCACTTATATCATTACCCATGTTCTCTCTATACAAGCCCCAAGTACCCATAATTTTGGATGATTACTGAATGATGTTGAGTCATGTGTACTAAGAGGTAACAGGCTCAGTTTATGAGGATATGTGAGAAAGGTACCAGTTAACCACAGGCTTGATGTTGTAGCAAACCTACGGAAAATAATTGGTATGTCCCTATTTATATAAATACAGTAGTAAATACTGTATGTTGGTCTGCAGCTGGAGATTCGTCTCCAGATGTGCTGCTCAAACTCTTTGCCTCCGGGCAGAGAGGATATCCAGACGACGCTATGTCGAAGCGCAGAGTGTAGTCTCGGGAAACAGCTACTCGATCCATTTTTATACAGGGTCTACGGAGAATCTTGGTCGAGCCTACGCGCTCGGATACCCCACATTAAATTCTTGGGGCGATTGGCAGTTATCCTGCAGTTGGAGATTCATTGTGGAATTCACTTGAATCACTTCTAGCAGTTGACTACCTCTTCTACGCGCTGTACTTGTCCAATGTATTAAAGTCCATTACAAAACTTCTTGTGATTATTCTATTCAGTAATTTCCCTAGGTAACTTCACTTGAAGAAGTTAATATTGTAGTCGTCGGGGAAAAAAACTTTCTTTAGAGTTGTTTCCCCGAAGTAGGCGTTCGTTGAAGGAAGCTGTTCGGTGCAACCTCGTCCTTAATAACAGAATACGAGAGGAATAAGGGCAGTTCGCCTCATTGCATGTTGTAGGGCAGGTTGCGGTTAGAGTAGGTGACACTGTCAAAATATTGACCATTGATAATAATCATAGTGTAGTGAGAGAAGACATAATGCATGTTTCTTGGCAAACGGAACATGCAAATTTAAAATTGGAGATACAAAAATCAAACAGGTAAATGATTTCAAATAGCTGGAAAATGTTTTAACAGAAAAAGGAAAGTACGATACTGAAATACGAAGGCGCATTGGGATAGCGAAAGATGCCTTTGCAAAGCTAAGCAGAGTATTAAGAACAGGAATACGTCGTTATAAAAGAAAAAGTAAATGGTACGTAATATCAGTCCTCATATATGGAAATGAATGCTGGACAGTCTTCTCAAAGATGAAGAAGAGACTTGAAGCAACAGAAATGTGGTTTTCCAGAGGGATGCTGAAAATAACATAGACCGAACATGTGAGCAATAACAATGTTTTAGAGAAAATAGAAGAAAAAGAACACTTATATTTAACTTCAGGAAGAGACGATTGAAATTTATAAGGCACATACTGATGAAAGTGTGTTTGGAAAATTTATCAGGACAGATTGATGGCAACAGGGACAGAGCAAAACATCGTTTAACCTACTTAATGACTTTGAGTAAATGGTTGATGGAACAACGTTTAGGAGAGACAGCAAAATACACAATTTATTAAAACAGGAAGCCGTAGAGAGCCATAATCGCAATCGACCTGATGAGAGCAGAACATAGAAGAACACGAGTGAGGTTTTGCCTGTAAGCATGTCATCTTGTCGTCAATATCTACTTTGTCAAAAAGCACTTTCAAATATATTGCATGAAGCAAACGTCGTTATTTACACAATTATTCGTTTAAATGTGGACTTTCAAATGTTCCTGAAATCGGTAATCATCTTTATATGAGTTTTAGTTTAAGTCCCTCTGGTCTACATTCTGAGAGCTGTTCAATTTTATTTCAGGATACAAATGCGTATTTTTAATTTTAAACGTTGCTTCTACGGGTTCATTCAGGTAAAAATGTAGTTGTACAAAATAAACAGATTCTTTTCGATGGATTGACCCGAGGCATGAAAAATGAAACTTATGAACCTGTGGTTTATAACACAAGAATTACCACTAAAAAAACAGACCCAGAAGAAAACATTATTTTTTATTCTTCAGATAGAATTTTCTTATCTTCCTTACCTGCGAGTTCTTGTCTTGCTCGCCAGGATTGTTCTGCAAAGCACATTCTACGTTCGCATAACATCGTAAAAATATTCAAGGGATGGTTCAACTGCGAGTTATCTAATGATCTAGACATCTAGCCATGAAGGAAGACAGGTTGGTCACCCCGTAACCACTTATACTGACCAGCACTCTTATGACAGAGAATGACGTCTAATAACCTCCCAATCTTTATGCAGTCACTTGATGCTAGGCATGGCAGTCTCAGGAATGACCGAGCTAATTCGACCGAATAATAAAATCATCCTTACCAGGAAGGAAATCGACCGAAACATTGTTTTAATTTATTAGGAGTCACCAAGGTGGTTTCAATACCCATCTCTCTGCCTCAAGGAAGAACAAGGTCTATTGATATTGCAACAAAAAATAATTAAAAAATTACTTCCCCGAGTGTTTCTGCGCATTCAAATAGTTAGAAATATTGTTTGTAATCAGGTTATAGCATAATATAATGGCACACATGTTGAAGGAAACTGATAACATCCCGGGGGAAACAACATTTTGAAAATTTCAGATTCGATGCAGCTAAATTTATATTATGTCCGCAATAGATCTGTACATTCACAAACCCACACACACACTCAAACACACGCACACACACACTCAAACACACGCACACACACACGCGCACACGCACACACATACAAAGACACACACACACATATACATATATATATATATATATATATATATATATATATATATATATATATACAGGATGATTGAAAAGTAACTCCCCATTTTAAAATAGTTATTATTTATTAACTATAATATTTACAAGAAATGTATAAGAGAGGAAAGCGTTTACCATGAGGTTTTATTTCAAATTCGATATAGGCACCAGATTACGCTACCAGCTTCTCGAGCCGCCCATGAATCTAGTTGAATTGCGATATAGAAGACATAACGTCTTGTATTCTGTCTTCAAGTTCTTCGAAAGTCTTGGTTTGGTGGAATTGTTCCTTTAAACAACCCCAAAGAAAAGAGTCAAAGGGTGTTAAGTCAGGACTCCTCTCTAGCCGCTCATACATAAGATATTTTCAGTCAACCTATATATATATATATATATATATGTGTGTGTGTGTGTGTGTGTCCATATATATATATATATATATATATATATATATATATATATATATATATATGGCGCGATGGGTAAATTTTATATTTTTTTTATTTCAAGCATGTGTGTTGTTTGTTCTCGATTTTGTCGACTGCAAAGTGTAGTGGTGTCAGTCTGCACCGCCTGTGTGAAAAATAGCACCATGACGTAATTCACTCCTCCAGAAATATGGAAACGGCATTCTGTACTGCTTGTTATTTGCGCGGGAATCTCCAATACGAACATCTTAGAGCGTTTGCGTATGAATATGAGGACAGCGCAGAGGATTCGGAAATAGTTGGAAGAGTCTAATGGTGATTACGAAGGCACGGCAGCTCGGAAATCTCACTCTGATGATTCTGATAAGAAAGGAACTCCCACATTTGTTGTTAGTGGCAACATACTCAACACGGAATCTTACCTCAAGTGCTTTGAGGAGGTAATGTCGCCCTGTCTCAAGACGGTGGCTGCTGGACAACCTTATGTATGTATCAACTGGGCTCTGCACCATGACACACAACACTGATGGCTGTCAGATACTTTCTGCAACCACATCACCTCTTACATCTGGCCACCTAACTATCTAGACTGCAACCCATTGACTATTTTGAGTGGACCGCAGTTGAGAGACACACAAAGACATCTCACACTAATATCAAAGATGATATGAAGGCATTTACCAACTTAAAGCAGGAGACCGTTCAGAAGAGATGCAGGAGATTCCGAAGTCTTCGGGAGGCTGTGGTTGAAGCCAATAGCGATTTTATTGAAAATATTTACTCTTTAATATTTCTAGATATTTTGTGTAATTTTGGTATATATATATATATCTGCTAAATTGAGATGTCAGTGTTATTTTCACTTTTTGCGAAATGTAGATGGCAATTTATCCATCGCATTCTGTATAACGCAGATACCGTCAGTAATTTCTCACGTTAGGCTTCTTATGATCTTCATGTAGTAAATCTAAAAAAATGTTAAATATTTAGCATTTTATGCATAATAATCAGAGTATCCTTCATAATATTGTTGGATTAGGTGCATATTGTACATATAAGAGAAATGTAGATGCTGATCATTTTATTCAGGGCAGAACTGCCTACCTCGACGGCACGTCCCTAATATATATAGTTGAGTTTCTAAATTCAACCGACATTGTCTGTTTTTTTAATGTATTTTTCTTTTAGTTTTGTAATAAGTTGCACATCCAAGTAAAAATAATGTAAGAAGTTTACAAATTTTAAATTTATTTTATCATTTTTTTTTCGTCTCATTCATTAACAATAGCTGAATATTGTCATTAAAATAGAGAAGATATTGATGACTGAATCGTCGTAATTTTATAGGGACCGAATTGGGTACGCTATGCTTAATTTCAAGTCAGAAATGTCATCATGACTTTTTCCAGTGAACACTTTTGTAAAATAATAATAATAATAATAATAATAATAATAATAATAATAATAATAATAATAATGATAATAATTAAACAACCAAAGATAACATACATTTTACATAGATAAAGTCCTTCGTATGGTAAATGCTTTACTCGTAATTTGCTGTATTCCTTTAAGCATAGGATACCAGAAATAATTTCAGTGACTCTATTGAATAATTTCCAATCAAACCCAGGGCTTCAACTAGAATTGGATTTGTTGGTTTCTTCATATACCACACTTTTTAGATTTCCACTTCAATACTCTTGTATTTTGTCAGTTTTTGAAAATCTTCCATGATACATTACAATCGGCAGAAAATGTCATGTCAATAAGAAAGTACATTCTGTTTTTCACGTGTTTGATCGTGACGTCTGGTCGATTAGATCTGAATGATATATGTCTAACAGATTTTACAGATCTTATTGTTTTAACCGGGTTCTGTTAGTGTTTATGCAAATTTCTTTCAGTTTCCTACCTTTATTATCATTATTAATATTATCATTATTATTATTTTTGTTGTTGTTTTATTTCCTTTGATTTCTGGTTGATACCCATCTCTTTCCGGGTCCCATCCAGAGACAGAAATGGCATCATGACATTTTCCATTAAGAAGATTTTTAAAAAATCACACGCATTTTACATAGATAAAGTCCTTCGTAATGTATGATCTGTACTAGTGAGTACAATTTATTTGTATATCTCTAAGGCGTGGTTTACCAGGAATCATTTCAATGAGTCCACTGGAATATTTTGCAGTCAATCCGAGGGCTCCCACTACAACTGAAATTGTTGATGTCCTCACGTGCCACATTTTTGAGATTTCGTTTTCACGGTCCTTGTATTTATTATTATTATTATTATTATTATTATTATTATTATTATTATTATTATTATTATTATTATTATTATTATTATCATTATTATTATTATTATTATTATTATTATTATCATCATCAAATTATTCTCACGTACTGTACAATGATGCTTAATGAATTAAGAAAAAACAACTATCCTGATATAATAAATAAAATCATCAATAATTTATTTTACCGTAACCGATCTGTCAATTAATATGGCCGTCAATGTCAAAATAATAAACATGATTTTATTCCATTTATTGTAGAAACGAGTTTCTTGGCTTTGATGAGAATGAAAACATGGCATGTCCAAAGAATTGAATATATACCCGATTTATGAACCACTGCTCTTCTTTGAGAGTTCACTAATTTCCATGCGGACGTTTCAGAATAAAACAAAAAATCATATAAACTTGATCTTTTTCTTCCGAACATTGACAAAACAGTATACAAGAATTTGATTTCATCACAATATCACTTGACAAAGCGTTTGCCGATAAGGCGTGTATATTTCTGGGAGCATTCGAAGGATCTATGCCAATTTCTTAAGTCCGGCAAAATTGCGATAAGAAAAAGTAAAATTTTAAACGTTTCCTCCTAAATGAATTTGTGTTACGCAACTGTGCAAAATTGATTCGCGCTTTTCATCCCTTTCAAATCTATGGGGTTAAGTATTGGCATTTGGTAACTCTTAAACTTTTTTCTTGCTGCAGAGGAACTAAGAGGACAGACTCGAAATTCTTGATCATGGAAATGAGAATCATTTGACTACTCAAATTTGAAGATTTTTGGTTATGCTAGTTTTCGAATATGGAAGTATTTTGAAGAAGCAAAATTAGCTAATGGAAAGTCTGGTTTTAAAGTCAAATTCTGCGTGGTATCGTGAACTGATGAGATAATGCGAAGATTTATTGCCAAGTGAAATTGACCTTTTGAATCTGCCAGCACGTTTGCGATTAACTTTATCACTGGCCATAAGTAAATTCCACGTCTCGAAGCTCAAAGTTATTTCGGAAACGTAATTTGATCAAACGTACCATTTTCTTCTACAAGCAGAATTATTCTCAACTAAGTACTATGACATACAAGATTGACCGCTTGGCAAGATATGGCGATCAATGAAGAGGAAATATAGACAGGAAAAGACTAAATTTGATTTACTTTTTTCAATAATTCGAATGAATTTACGACGAGATTCTTACAAACGAATTACTAACTCGAGTTTCCACTTTTATATAATAAAGTTAGTATAGAAAGTTTCTCAAATACACACTCAAACTTAGTAAAACATTATAGCGAGTGAATGTATATATGGATGGCGTAAAGAAAAAAACTTCCACGAATATGAAATTGGAGAGCCGAGTTCGAATTCCAGTCGTGTCTGTTACATTCATTTATACGAAGATCTCGTTGAGAAAGGTACGATTACATTTCCTTCCGTCAGCTAGATGTTAAATAGTTGAGTTGGACCTGTATCTGGAAAAATTATTGTTTTTCCGAAAATGTAGTAATGCAATATACATTTGTAAGAATTATTATTCTTACAATCCAAAATAGGTTTTGGTTTTAAATAACACACAGAAATTGATAATTGATTATTGAGCAAATATCCATACTCGTAATAGTAGATGCTTTGGTAACAACTATATATATATATATATATATATATATATATATATATATATATATATATATATATATATATATATATATATATATATATATATATATAAGATAGAAATTATTAGGAGGATTTGAGATAGTGCGCATCCACTAATGAGAATTGAAACCCGGACAGCAACGTTATCAGACAAATCTTTATCTTTGTCTGATAATTCTCGGTAGTCGCACTATTGATGACTCCCAAATATAGAACGAAACGGCTGTCCAGTGCTTTCTGCATTCTGTTGAGGTTTCTTCTAGACTCAATGAATTACTTGATTATATATATATATATATATATATATATATATATATATATATATATATATATATATATATATATATATATATATATATATATATATATATATATATATATATATATTGAAAATTTCTCAAATTTAACTTTTAGAGAAGACAATATTTGTAAATAAATGACAATAAGAAAACAGTAATTGCTGACGCGTTTCGTCCTAATGCGGACTTTTTCAAAGCAAGTAACGAAATGAATTTAATGAAACAAAGAAAATTAATAAAAACAAAAAAAAATTATCACGTCATTTTCAGTTAAAAATACGAAAATAGCGTTTCCTACATTCCCGTTGCTAAGAACACTCTGTTTTTTTTTTGTTTTTATTAATTTTCTTTGTTTGATTAAATTCATTTCGTTACTTGCTTTGAAAAAGTCCGCATTAGGACGAAACGCGTCAGCAATTACTGTTTTCTTATTGTCATTTATTTACAAATATATATATATATATATATATATATATATATATATATATATATATATATATATATATATATGTGTGTATGTATGTATGTATGTATGTATGTATGTATGTATATATATAGTTATGTCTCATTGAATACTTTAGACAATGTGTGTCTACTAATTCTTAAGGGGATCCTCCCATATTCATGGACATGCTTCTTAGTATCCTTATAAAAAGAAGTGGAAAAAATCACCATGTTGATACATATTCATTTGTTCCCAGTAAATTTGTCATTAGCACAATGTCATTATCAGGTTGTTGTTTTGTCCAAGAAAAAATTACTGTGTTCATCAGGAAGTTAAGTCTTTTACTGTGAAGTGAAAAACACTATGGTTAGGCATTGTAAGAGTTAGATTTCACGATGTAAACCTTAGTTATGATGCGTCCAATGTCTTTTGTTTATTTTTAAATCTTTTTATTAGTTAAAACCAAGATATTTTAAACTATCCATTTGAACATATCATAACTTATTTATCTCCCCTGACGTTTACACCATGAAAATCTTTTTTTTTTCATTTTGTCGGATTCCTATCTATACTCTCTCTCTCTATCTCTCTTTCTCTCTCTCTCTCTCTCTCTCTCTCTCTCTATATATATATATATATATATATATATATATATATATATATACATACACACACACAAACACACACACACAGACACACACACATATATATATGTATATATATGAAGAAATGCAGTTTTAAGGTGTGCTATTTTTAGGGGATAGTGTGCTAAATGTCAGAGATAGAGCGTATGTAAATATAAATAAAAAAGTGAACATTGACGTCAACACTCAGAGGCGACAGGCTGTTTCATGTTGGACGCAATCATCAGGTGGCCTGACGATTGCGTCCCCACTGAAACAGCCTGTCGCCTCTGAATGTTGATTCCAGTGTTCATTTATACATACGTACATACACACACATACATACTCACACACACATACATACATACATATATATATATATATACGATGTTTGTATTCTAGTGGCAAATCTCTATTTATTCACTTATTATAGTCATGTGATCGAAGATTGAGTTTGGTCCCGCTAGTTTTATTGTTGCTGTTACTGCGTAATCATGGGCTCTTCACAAGAAATGCGTAACAAGGCCGCGTGGGTTGCAATGGTTTATATTTCTTTCAATGTATATCTCTTGATTCATTTCTTTCGGAAATGGCTTCAGATTTTAACTAAATATACTGTATACTGAATTTAGCCATTTTTAACTTCATATTCTCATTACACTCCAGAAACTCTGTACATAACTATTTCGCCAAATTGTTTCGTACTTCATTACATGGCAGTTCCATGATATTTATGTAGTAGACTGTTAGTATTTCATATGATATCCTTCATTCGGAAAGCTCATGATCCGCATTCCAAATCTCTTAGAATACAGGCACTATGTTAATGGAAATGGTAATATTAGCTATTTCATTCTGAGGAAACATGAAAAACTCATTGACCGAGCAGCCAGTGGTTTTGGATAAAATTTTCAAAATCTTTCTGTTAAAACATATTTTTAGGGATATTTTCTCGGCTCCAATAACTATTATCTCTCTTTTCATTAATGGTAAGGTTTTCCGTGTTAACCATTGTTTTGAATGTTGTTTGGAGATAGTCACCCTCTTGATTATAGTATCAAATGTCATGATTTGATATGAATGAATATTAAGCGGTTGATAGTTTATCAATCTTGCATTAATGAATATTACGTGAAAGTGAAAATAAAGATGATAAAATCATTTCTCTGAAAAGATAATATTGATTTAAAAACTGGCTTTCTTTTGATTAACTTAAAAATGCTGTACGCTAAATAAATATTCTTTGTATATCTGGTGATTTTCCATAGTTTTTAAAATAAAGTTCTTTCAAACTAAGTCTAGGGAACTATTAAAGCTAGAGATTTAATGAGTAAGGCGTATAATATGAATTAAAATAAGAATGCAGGATATGAATATTTTCATAATGATTATCAAGAACGATTGATATTTGCCCCTTAAAAGTTAACATTGTGTGTTCAGGGAAGTATCCACACGACAGAACGTTCTATTTACACTGGGAATAGGACGCAAATCAAAGTGACTTGATTCGATGTTTGCAACATGGCGTGTCCTAGTTGTAAACGAGGAAGTAAATATTATAGCTCGTCTTTTGCTTAGAGAATAACGATCGAATAGCATTAAACTAGCGGCGCTGTGTCTGTGGGAAAACTAGCCACAAAGTTGAAATTTAGGGTTTTCCCAATAATCTCGTAGCTTTATTACCGTACCCAGCGCTCAGAAAATTAAGGTCACTTTTTGACGCTTTTATTATTAATTTGGATATTGATCAATATTTTCATATTTTCTGCCTTTTTATTCACTTGTTTAATTTGAGTGAGCCATTTGAGAAAAGTTTCAGTTTTGAACAACATTCATCATCATCATCATCATCATATTCATCATCATCATCATCATCATCATGATTATTATTATTATTATTATTATTATTATTATTATTATATTTCCTTTGATTTCTGGTGTGTGCATCTTTCTTTTCGGGTTCCGCTCAGAGGGCTAAAATCAGAAATGGCACCATTATAATTTCCACTGACCAATTAAAAAAAATCACACACACACATAAGGCGTGGTCTGTACTCGTGAGAACAATTGTTTGTATTTCTTTAAGGTATGGAATTCCAGGAATCCCTTCAATGAGTCTACTGGAATCTGTTCCAGCCAATCCGAGGGCTCCAACTACAACAAGGATTGTTAATGTACATTATTATTATTATTATTATTATTATTATTATTATTATTATTATTATTATTATTATTATTTGAATGTATCATGATATTGTTTTTGACTACCAAGGACAATACTACACGGATATGAGACAGAGAGTGCGTTTTTATCTGTGGTTGCTGTACATAATAATGTAGATTTTTGTAAGGTTCGCAAAGGTTATTTTACACCACATTAGTTGACATATACTTTAAATGTCAATGGGATGGAGCCGAGGACGATTAACAGTTTTCTCCATCATTTTCAACAATCTAACGGATCGGTGTATTTGCTGATGTTTTCTATTTGATTTGCTGCTATACTGTAGGCAGCATGTATGGCCACATCAGTTTATTTGGCATTTATTTTCAGTTGTATCCTGAAAGAATATCTCTAGTCTTCAGGTTTTCCACTAGATTTGTTTTAAAGACATAGTGCCTGACTATCTTAGGCTTGCCTTGTACATTTCTTGCTGCCAATGGTACCATCTCGTAAAACTTCTCGGTAAATATATCCCATGCACTGGAGCCAGTGAACGTTAAAGAAAACACGGTCATGTCGTCTTTTGTACACGCTGTGTGCCAGCGCTTTACACCGGGTGATTGAATATGACACATTATTTGATTCTCTTCAAATAGTCGACAAATTATGTAAATTTTAGTTTGGTCCACGTTTCGGCTTATGGGTTTCGTACGCATGAATTCATGCTTAGTCCCTTTTTTCAAGTCTGCGTACTTCAACAATCGCTGGGTTAATTCATGTACGGTCAATACTTCGCTTCGAATTTGTTCCTACAACTGCATGGCCAACTGTTGGCCATATTTTCCCCGTGCCTTTCTCGCCTTAATATGTACTTTCCATTCCGGTTCCCTTCCACACATAACCATTTGTGCTGCTGACTACTACAGTGGTTCTTCGTTCACCTTTGACACAACCAAACTTATAAGCACTTCACGCAATCGGGTGTATTCATGTAACTTCTGGTGTAGTCACATATTAGTGCAACATACATGGGGAACGCCATACGGATTTTCCTAACAAGTCCGGCAATTTCTCGTTATATCCATTTCAGAATTGAAAGGACTACTTAATTATTTACAATCACTGTCCATATGATGATTACTACACACAGGTCCAGAGGCTTACTGCCAAATCACGTTGAAATACTGGTTTTCTTATGGTCACCGAAGTTAATCAATGTCGGACCGGGTCATTAACTAAAGTGGTAACCACTTGGGAATATTGTGTTGTATACTCAAATGTGTTGTGAACAACGACTCTGTTGTGTCGAACGATGTGTGACATTCTCTACACTAATTCTTGAACATGAAGCGGTGCATCCGCTATGAGGTGAAAGTCTACGCATGAGAACGGTCATTCCAAAGGTTGTCATAACAGGTTTGAGTCGTAAACATTCACGCACTGAAATACGATATTCTCTATTACTGTATTGCCAAAAGATTTGTAAAAATATAACCCCCCCCCCAAAAAAAAATACCACACATATTTTACATAAAGCTCTTCGTAATGGGTGGGCTGTGAATACAATTTTCCTTTTATTTCTTTCAGTTATGGGCTATCAGGAATCACGTCAATTTTTTTTTATCGGACTCTTTTCAAATCAATTCGAAACTACAAATGGAAATATTGATGTCGTCATTTTTCTTAGATTTCTACTTAAAGATACTTGTATTTTGATAGTTTTCAAAGATCTATTTTATTATTATTATTATTATTATTATTATTATTATTATTATTATTATTATTATTACTTTATTTCCTTTGGTTTCTGGTGAATACTCACTTCTTTCCAGGTCCCGACCAGCGACCTAAAAGAAATTATTATTATTATTATTATTATTATTATTATTATTATTATTATTATTATTATTATTATTATCTCAGATAAATTGTACTTACTCCATGTATCGTAGGCTTTAAACTGTAGCCTTAAGTATCTTTATTGTTAATCGCATTACGGATTATTATTGTCGAAGTTTAGGAGGAAAAATAAAATCCGAGCATCGTATCCAAAACTGCAACATAATTTTTCATATAACGCAGGAATGAACTTCGCAGAAAAGGAAAACAAATCAAGCTAAATATGGCAATAACATTTATATAGTCAGATACATGTATTTACATCTTAAAAATCAATGTTCTTTGATGTGGCAATGAAGAGACCAATAGATCGATTGTTCGAAATGATTTCTTGCAAGTGAGTCTGAAAAGTTTCGAAGTTTTTTTGTTACAAGTGAGGACCTTAAGTGATATTGTACGCCAATAAGCACGCGCCCTTGTTTGTACGTTTGAAACACGCGCTAATGAAACATATATGTGACTACTGACTCTGCATGGGATAGATGAAATTTTAAATCAAAATTATCAAAGAGTGGGGAGACAAGACATACTTTCGTTGTCGCGTTGTATGTAAAAATATACATCGCTGACCGAAGTGTTTTCTAAGATGTCGACCGGGACATTTTCTGGCCTGGTTATCTAATTGCTTTTCGATGTTAACGGCTAGCCGTTTTCATGGCTTATAGCGAGCCGGTGCTCAGATTACGAACCCTATGTGAGTCTTGGGCGGGAATATAATCAGTAAACCGCTCCTTGAACTTTTCCCAAGTCACTTGGATATCAACTGCGAGGATGTGGTACGGAGCACATCACGTGACTTGTCATATACAATCAGGTTCCAGAAATCTTTGTGTTGCGTTTATTGGCCGTAAAATATAGGAGTTTATATCCTATATCCTTTTACTGTACAGGAAAAAGGTTTATTTTCAGGTAACCTCTTGAGACTTAAAAATTAAACTGGTCATTAGTTTTTTTTGTTTTTTTATCGACAAGTTGTTTCGAATATTGTTCGAAATAAACTTGCCGTTCTGATTGAATATACTTTGAAAGTACTGTTTCCAATATGTACATGTTTTATTTTTATATTTTTAGGCAAAAGTGATGCAATGAACACTGGTCCTGTTATTAATTTCTTTACTATACTTCCCACACTGAAATAGAAATGTTCTTTTGTTTTTTCGTTCGCTCAGTTCTCGTATCAAATAGCATGAAACTTCTGTCAGGTAGCAAATATTTTCTTTCTATTTGCCCATTAAGTTTCAACATTTGTTTCGAAATATCGCACAAAATTTTCAGTTTGCTATTTTAAGGCATTTCCTTATCCTTTGATCACATATTCAAAATACTTGTCACTCTTTTATTATTATTATTATTATTATTATTATTATTATTATTATTATTATTATTATTATTATTATTATTATTATTATTATTTATTTATTTATTTTGTTGATGTTGTTGTTATAGTAATATAAATATTTCAGGTGTGATCAAAATTTAATCTCACATACCATGTATGGGAGGAAAACAAAATATTTAAAACAAAAAATAATCCCTCTGATTTGCTTCCAGCAAAGACATATTTAGTTTCTACTCACAGCCTGTCACTTGGTTACGGCTCTTCACCCTGAAGCAATGATCTTCCCTCGAGTGTTCGACAAACAGAAAGCAAAAGGAAATAAAGTTTCTTTTTGCTTTGAGCTATTTTAAATGATGTGCTACAGAATGCTGAACAAATTCACTCTTCTTGAACGAATTACTCGATATTACGTTAATGTTCTAAGATAGTAAAGTATCAAAATTCCACAGACAGTTGTAGAATCTGATTGGAAAATGTGGGAAAATCTGATATAGAGTGCGAATGGTGTAATTGATCCGAGTTAAATTCCAAGTTTATTCGTTATTCACTTTTGCGTAAGTGCGAAAAATTTGAATCATTTCACTTCTTCCAAGTTTTTTGACTTGGTTGACAACCAGTCTAAGACAAGCAAAACTTTGAATTTGAAAATAAACTGCAGTGAAAGCGACCATGTGAGAACTTGAACGCTCTTGTAACTGGGTTATGGTAGTTCAGAAACTGGTATTCAATCAAATATGACTTAGTGATACATTTGTACATGTAACAACGTGGTCATTCACGTATCTGAGTACATATATATATATATATATATATATATATATATATATATATATATATATATATATATATATATATATATATATATATATGTGTATGTATATAAAGCTTATCACCCCAAGCAAGGCTGGAAGCCACTAGCACGCAAGGGGTTACAGAAGGTTTGGAGGAAGAGCAGATAGGAGTGGTAAAGGAGAGGATGTGGAGAAAGATAGTGGATCGATAAAGGCAAGGGGGTTACAGAAGATTTGGAGCGAGAGCAGATAGGAATGAAAGGTGAAAGGGAAGTGGATAGATCAAGGGAACTGGAGATGTTGATTGACGTTACACTTAAATAGTTGGAGATTGTATTTGTCAGGGAAACAGGAATAAGGAAGGGAGTTCCACATGCGAGATGTGCGAGACATGAAGCTATTGGAGTAGAAGAGACGTCTACATCTAACAGTTTCAACGGTAAAGGGGTGGGAAAGGGATGCCAGCTTCGTAGGACGTTTAAATTCATGAGGCCTAGGAACCAGCGAAAGCAGCTCCTCGGAGCAATTACCGTGAAAGTATTTGTAAAAAAGACAGATCGAGGCAACGTCGCGTCTGTAAGAGAGCGACTGCAGACGAGATGACAGATCAGGGCCAATTACATTGTATATCCGTCTCTGAATCTTATCAAGAAGCCTGAGGCAAACAGCAGGGGCTTCAGACCATATATGGCAGCAATACTCCATGCAAGGGCGAATGGTCGATTTATAGATTTGGAGGATCGATTCCGGGGAGAAACATTTCCTGGCTCGGCACAGGGAGCCAACTTTCCTTGCGGTGGATGATGCAATTGACTCGATGTATTTGTTCCGTCTCAGATCAGCTATGTGTGTGTGTGTGTGTACGTGTCTGTATGTGGGTGTGTTTTTGCGAGTATGTGGGTGTGTGTGAGCGAATGTGTGTGACGGTGTTTGTGTAATTGAAATTTCAATACTCCGTCCACAATACTGTACGAAATATTTATTGATCATACCATTACATTGTCTTCCTTGATCATGTTAAATACGCCCTCACAGGTAATATTCGTAAGTGATTGTATATACACCCCATATATGCAACCGCCCACATCCATACATATTTAATATATTTTGTTTTCATACGTTATATATATATATATATAGATATAATTTATTTAGGTAAATGGCATGTTTCTTTAATTAAACAATATTTATTACATATAACGTTCTGAATGTTCGAGAAAATTCGTAGAAATTTCTCCGACAGGAATCAAACCTGCAACCGTAATGAGAGCCGGAATCTGATCGGAAGTTCTGTTAACTATTCAGCCACAAAGAAAAGTCTGGTTAACAAAGTTTACTGTTTACATATACATCCCCCCCTATATATATATATATATATATATATATATATATATATATATATATATATGGGGAGGATGTGTGTGTGTGTGTGTATATATATATATATATATATATATATATATATATATATATATATATATATGGGGAGGATGCATAAAGAGAGAGAACTACAGAGAGAGAGTGTGAGAGAGAGAGAGAGAGAGAAAAGATAAACGTAAACAGTGCACGGTGGTTGTTTTGCGTTTTAAGCGAACATTACAATCCATTCTCTTAAATATCTAAGACAAGAATATTAACTAAACAGGACATAATAATAATAAATAGTAATAATACTAATAATAATAATAAGAAGAAGAATAATTATTATTATTATTATTATTATGTAAACGCCAATGTAAGTATATTTCACAAATAATCAAAGAGGTACAAATAATCTGTATAGCCTAATCAAATTTTTGACAAGTTGTCAAATCTCTGTCTTTTTCATTATTTAGAACAGATATTTGAACTTTCGACGTTTCATAATAACTTAATCCGGATGTGTATAAAACTATTCCTGTATTGATAAAACTATCATGATAAATTAAACTGACAAACCTTGTGTGTTCAATATGATCAAACCTGTTTGCTTGAATTGCTGCTCATATATATATATATATATATATATATATATATATATATATATATATATATATATATATATATATATATATATATATATATATAAAGGGGTTGGACAAAATAATTGGAACATGTACAAATTCCACTCCTATATTTCAAAGACCTATTATATTAACAAATTTAAGTAAAACTTCGTAATTTCAGGTTATATCTATTGTAAATACGTATATTTATCTAATTTACTGTTTTTGTTTTATTTATTTTTAGAATTTAGTAAAATTTAAGCTAAATGCGTGACCTCTCTGAGTTCGAAAATCGGCAAATAGTTGGAGCTCGCATAGCAGGAACCTCGATAACTAAGTTTGTTAAACTGTTTTGTTTTTCAAGAGCTACCATATCAAGAATTATGACGCAATTCAAGAAACAGGGTAAAATCTCTAGCAAGCATAGCAATTCGGGCCGGACTTGCAAACTTACTGATAGGAACCGACGTGCATTGAAACGCAATGTGGCGAAAAATCATCGGACTACTGCGGCCGAAATGACTGCTGAGTTGAATAATCATCTGAATAGTCCAGTTCCTACTAAAACTGTTCGTCGTGAGCTCCATAATTCTGCATATCATAGAAGCGCCGCCGTAAGGAAACCTCTTCTCTCCACTCGCAACATTCAGAAGTGGTTGAAGTGGTACAGAGATCACAATGTCTGGTTTGCAGACTAATGGAAGCAAGTCATATTCTCAAACGAGTCCAGTTTTTCTCTTTTCCCAAATTCAGGCCAAGTTTATGTGTGGATGCAGCCCAAATAATCTTACAACCCTGACTGCCTTCTTCCAACAGTGAAGCATGGTGGTGGATCAGTGATAGTTTTGGCCGCTATATAATGTTAATATCTGGGTCCAATAGTTGCACTGCGTGGTAGAATCAACAACAAAGATTACCTGAACATTTTGGGTGATCATGTTCATCCAATAGCCCAGACGTTATCCCCTGGTGGTGACTACATCTTCCAAGACGATAATGCTCCAATATATACGGCTTGAGTGGTTAAGAATTGGTATGAAGAGCATGAAAGTTAGCTAGAACACATGGAGTGGCCTCCCCAATCTCCAATTATCAATATTATTAAATATTTGTTTGTGCATTTTGGAGCGACAAGTTAGGAGCCGCTATCCTCCACCGTCATGTTTTAGAGAGTTAGAGCAGGTGTTAATGGAAGGATGGCTGAAAATTCCTCTGGATGAAGTCAGGAAGCAACATGATTCCATTCCTAGACGTATTAAAGCTGACCAACTCCATATTAAATAAATTTCCTTTGAATTTATCAAGTGTTTCAATTATTTTGTCCAACCCATATATATATATATATATATATATATATATATATATATATATATATATATATATATATATATATATTATATCGTCGTTTTATTTTGAATGGCAGAAATTCTGCTATGTCCTGGGTATGACGATAAACTACATCCGCGTCCTGGGTAAGACAATGAACTACGTCCAACAGCAAGGCCTCTAATCACGAGGTTTTGAGGAGCGTTAAAC
>OZ038495.1:60708697-60741197 GCA_964036315.1 Acanthosepion esculentum | reverse complement strand
ATCATTTCGAACCTGAATGGAAGATTCAAAGCATAACAGTGGAAATCCTCTTGTTCTCTACGCGGGTAGAATTTTAAGCAGGCAGCGTCTGATAGCAAGGTGATTACTTATGATGTTTTTTTTTATTTTATTCTGAAGACGTAATCATGATAGACTATCGGTATAAGGGAAAGTTATTAATAGACATTACTATGCATCAGAATTAAGACAACTGAAGTGAGTAATCAAGTCGAAATACAAAAACAGACTGAGGAAATGTGTACTCTTGTTCCAAGATAACATGCCTGTTCACACTGCTTGGGTTGCAGTATCTGAAGCAGCCAACTATGGCTTTGAATGGCTAAACCATGCTCCTTACTCACTTTACTTAACTCCATCTGACTTCTCCCTGCCTCTTAAACTTAAATTCCATTTGTGTGGTCGCCATTTTGAAAACAACGATGGGATCATATGTGCTGTCGAGGAGATTTTGGAGGACCAGGACGCCAATCTCTTTCGTGATGGGATTGCAAGTATCGTTGGAAGAAGGGTATTGATGTCAAGGTGACCTATATTGAAAAAGTGTTATTTTTCTCCAGCTTCTTCTGGATAAGGTTTAGTATTGAAATTACTACAAAGTCGCTAACGGGGTGCCCTGTGATTGGATGAAAAACAACCAATCACAGGCTACCTTTTTAGATTTTCACCAAATCAAACGAGAGTGGGTTTTACGAACCTTCTTCCTCTAAGTTCCGCAAACCCGACTGTTTGCAAGAAACTTTCCTCTCTTTTCCTACAATACAAGTTTTTTCAACCGTTTTCATCTGTGTTTGTGTTCCTTTCTTCTTGCCGGCGTCACGATATTTCCGCTGCCAGATATAATTGGAAAAATCCCAATATTAGAAGATTTTGAAGGTGACTCGTATACATTTTCTAGCAGATATATTTTTGATATCGTCATAAATAAAAAGTTTTAAATATAACTTAACAATAATTTTATATATATTTTATAATACTATAATTCATGCGGGCTTCTAATAAGAAGCCGGCATGAAGCATAGAATTAAAAAAATTTCATTATTATTGGGTTTAAATATAAAGTAAATCTATTATTCATGGCTTTAAAAATAAGGGATTTTAATGGGTTTCTATAAATCATTAAAATGTTAAAATGATTTTTTGTGAAACTATTAATTTGCATCGTACATTGCATCTTAAGAATAATATTTTTTGCCTCCCAAAAGTTTCGTGCAAATCATTTAATGTAATCAGTTTACATCTTAATATTTTTGACTTAAATAAATACAAAATATGAGGTTGAGTCATAGCGTGCATTTGCCATCTTTGCTCAACCAGCGCCCACTTTGGTCACAATTTTTTTGTCAACGCTCCACTCTCAAATTATAATTCGAATATTATACTGAATTCATATTTCATAGAAAGAGAGCACTTAGGTATCAGTACAAAAATAATTTTAAACATTTTTTCATTTCTATTATAAATGTCAAAAGTAAAATCCTAAAAAAATATTTTACTTGATAGCGTATCTCAATGTTTTCACTGCGATGATTGACTTTGTTGCTTACTCGAGGTTCATTTGATAGCTTATGTCAATGTTTTTAATCTGATGGTTGAATTTGGTGCTTACTGGTTGAGGCTCTTACTCTAAGTTCCATATTTCTCGGAAGTAATCGTAAATCACCTTGTTTTTTAATTTGCAGGCGTTGGTAAGAAACTCTGTAACTGCGTTAAAACCACATTCAGCTATATAGTAAGTTGAAAAAGCAATGAAGATAAAATTGATAGCTTTCCACGAGACTTTAAGAAATTTTCTTTTGTAGCCAGTTTTGAATAATTTTTGAAAATTTGAAGAAAAGAATGGATACATGTCCACGGCAACCTGTATGTTCACCGCCCTGCAAATTAAATAAAAACTCCCAGTGCCCACTTTCAACATATTAGAACCCACAAGGGGGCGCTATCGCCCACTTTGGGAAAGACTGGTCATAGATGAAATATGTTTTGATTCATTAACTTTATTCTTCGAAAAGTGAAGTACACCTATATTTATTATTACTTACACCAATTTGCTGCGACTTTTACAGTAGTTCATCGATACTATTTGAGTAAAATTCCGTTTGATGGGAAAACCTAATATGGTTATCACTACATGTACATATATATATATATATATATATATATATATATATATATATATATATATATATATATATATATATATATATAAATAAATATATATATATATGTGTGTGTGTGTGTGTGTGTGTTCGCACTACAGAAATATTTCACCATCAATGGGTTTTGCAGCGATCGAAAAAGTGATAATTTGTTAGTGAAAAGTCCGCTGAATATAGCAGGTGGTTTAGAACAGACGAACCGAGTTACAATTTTGAAAAACGGTAGCAACGAAAGGAGTCAAATACTTTTGGTGTTCGTTTTATTAACCCTGACAGTTCGAATTCTAAAAGTCAGTAGTAGGGCTGAAAGCAACGCATGTGGCTTGTTGGCTCAGCGTCCCTCAGCGTCTGTGGGAGGCATATCGACACGTCTGAAATCTTGAGATCCTGTGTTTAATTCGCTCAATTGTATTCAATAACTTACATACAAAACTCAGACAAAGACAATACATTACTCTCCGAATGCCCTACACATGTCTCACTCCAGCCAGTTGCTTACAATTCTGGAACTGGCCTTCGTATTCTGTAACATTACCACCCGTTTTTTTCTTTTTCAAAATACGTAGTAATATATAATTTAAAGGATTGCCGAGCCTGGCTTGTAGCTTATTCGTCCATCACTCGCTATAACTCCACAACCAGCTCCATATATACGAATCAAAAGAAATATTATAGAATATTATTATAATTATTATAGAAATATTATATGATAGAACAAACATTCAGACATATGGTATAGCAGCAAACAAACTTTTGCAGAAGTGTACAGCAATATAAATCATGACAATTATCTTTCCACCAACACTCGAATGAATGCATAAAGTGTAAACAGCACGTCCGGATTCTCCTGGGTGTTGGAATATTCAGTATACCACGAAGTCGATTTCATGATTTGGGTTATTTCACGCAACTTATTCTAGTGGCGTTACATTCTTTATGAAAACACTTGTTTATGGATCAGAAAATGCAATTGTTCAAAGCCGCTCATGAGGCTGTTACATTTTTCTTTTCTTAGAGAATAAGAGGGTTTCCATTGTTTGCATTGAATCTTCCATTCAGGTTCCAAGTGGTGGACACAGGATTCACCCTGAATTACTAATCTGAAGTGCAAATTACCAGAATCATGTTGGAAGCGAATCAAATGTATCCTGGAAATATCAATCTTTTTCAGCATTTTTTTTTTTAGTCCGTCTGCGCAAAAACGTGCATGGGTATTTGTAAATGTCTTTCCGCTTGCTCTTCGGCAAACTCACAGAATTGTTCGCTGATATTTTTTTCTATTCTTTTTTAACAATAATTTCTATGTATACGTCTTCAGTTCACAATTCATGCGTACGTGTGTGCGTGCGTGTGTTTTTCTGCGCGCAAACTGGTTAGGACTGCTCACAGTCCACTGTATTCACAGCAAACATTTTTAAAGATTCGCTGCTTTTATCTCTTAAAAGTAATTGGCTCAGTCATACTTAAATGGCAGAATTTAGTTTCGCTTAAGATATTTATGCGAGCGCGTTAACCAACTCCCTTATATTTTTCTTTGCCCTTCTCTTTTCGTCTGTATTACACGTGACATTCCTTCCAACACTAGTCGCCCAGTTCTCACCCTTCATACTTGATTTTTGTATATGTTTACCAATTCATTCTTCTTTTATTTTCCCTGAATACCGCGGGGGCTGGCGGTGAAAGATGGTCACTCCGAGTATTATATATCCGTATCTTTGGGGTTCGTCTACTCTTCTCCACCCTCATTCTGAGCGTACACCAAATATCACTGCTACTATGGCCCTCTTCTGAACTATCATCCGTCGTGTTGTTACACAGACATCAATCAAAATCCTATTCCACTTTAGTCGCACATACCTCCATATCCTCATTACTATTGGAACCTGCGAAGTTATTTCTATCTCTACTCTTAATTTGGGCCGTATCATCTTCAACTCTCCTTTGACGTATCATTATATGACTTTCCATCAATAGAATATCTGACTCATCTTCTGAATCATCTCGTTGGCGTCTCTATTTATTTTCTAGGTACTTCTTGTCCTTCGTTACCTGAGTCGTTCTCAGATTCGTCTCAGATTACCGGGGCTGCTCGGGTTGCCCTTCGTAGTGGCCTGTTATCAGTGGGAATATTCCATTCCTGAATATTCGCTGCCTTAAGCTATTCAGCATGGGCGTTTACTATCGAGCTAGTGATCCTTGATCCTATAAGATACTAGACCGGTCTTCTCGACTACATAATAATACGACCGCCGCCTTAAGTCTAGTTTGCCCTGCTCATGATGGTTTCTAAAATAGACTATGTCATCTACTTTAAAGTCTACATCTCTATTTGTTAGATCTTTCTATCTGTCGTTTCCTCATACTCTTAAAATTATTCCTTGTGTAAATGCGCGGTATTGTTCCTGTAGTGCAATGTTGTGGTGCTCATCTCCATAATAAAGACGACGTTGTTTTAAGATATCATCTAGCGACAGAACGACGTCCCTCTTATAAAGTAAATAGAACTGCGACAATTTTTTCAACACGCTAACGTTAAATCTAATTGCCGCGAGCATCTGGTTAATATATAAATCTCATGTTCTGTTATTATAACTAATCTTTAATGAAATATCGTGCATTGTCCTATGCAAACGTTCTAGCTTACCCTTGATTTGTGAAGGGTAGAACAATGCCGTTACGTGTTGTATACTTAAACCTTCTAGAATCTCTTTCATAACTTTATTAACATTCTCAGTACCGCTATCTCTGACTAACTGAAGATGGGCGCCAAATCTCGGGAATATTTCATCTACTAATAAGTGGCCGATTCTCTGAGATTCTTATTTTGGACTGCAAATGTTTCTGGCCAACCTGAGTACATATCAATGAAGTTTACTATGTACTGGTTTCCTGAAAGTGTTTATGGGTAAGGTCCGGAAATATCTAAGTGTTGTGGTAGGATCCACCTAATTTGCATAGCGGAGTACCGACGATATAAATATGGTTGGTACCGGAAGACAGGGGGGCAAATCAAGAGATCCAACTAGAGACTCTGCCCGACTGCGACTTAGTCAACACATTCTCCAGGAACGGTCTTCCCAGGAATATACAAAAGACTATATGTAAATATTGTGTACACTTTCTTGGTTCAATACATTTTATTCTAACTATATTTTGTGTTTGCATTATTATTCCATGCATTAGTCAAGTTTCAACACTAAGATTATCTTAACGAAAAGAAAATGCGGCATATCGATCTCCTGCATACGGACTTGGAACTTTCGCAAATTCTCTGAACAGACATGGCCAGAAATATTTTAGTTTGATCGTTTGGGACGCCAATTATCATCATGGTACTGCACAAGGAGATTCTTCCTAAAGTGTGATGGAATATAAAGCCTAACTATCGGTTCGTTATCTGGTTGAGATAAAGACTACCCAACGTCGTCCAACAGGATGTATTATTGTTCTCTAAATTACTAGCCTTACCCTTTTGAATTCTACGTTTCCGTTCTAAAATATCTTAATCTGTCTCCTGCTCACTAATTATGTCTATGCCAGATATGTGGCGCTTTCTCTTGGGGACTTGTAAATGTCCGGTATGTGGCGCTTTCTCCTGCGGAGTTGTAAATGATCGCTGTAAGTAGCAAAGTGTCGTGGCTCGAAGTTATTCGAATTAATAGATTTAACCTCATATGTCCTATTATCCACTCCGACTTAATTCATTAAATAATCTCTAGGCGCATCTATCGAGTGTGGCAGTAAGTCTGCACTCACGTTATCCTTACATTGTAAATACTCTAAGGTGCTGCTTTTACTTTCTATGCACAAATCCCACAACTGGGTTTTGTTATGGTGACCTCTCTACATTAGAATAAACTCTTCCTCCTTCCTAAATACTAACCTGCGAAACTTCCTTTCTATACTCTTGTTCAACCTATCGTCGTCTTTCCGTGCCATTCTTTCTTACCTCTAACAGGCCACAACAACTTGGATTTGCGGGGACCACCGGGATTAAAAAGGAACTATACTAAAACATAGGCAAACGAGTTTTCGTAAAAGAACTATTGGTTTTAACAGTGGATGTATGAGAATTTATTTTTAATTTTTCGTCACATTTCTTTCAGTTGAAAAGCATGCAGAAAAAAAAAACAGAAAAGTAAAACCGGAAAAAAATGACTGACTTATCATGGAGGATTTCAAATGTATTTTATTAGATCTTGTAAAGTACCAGAATTCACAGCAATTACAACTCCAAGAAAGAATGGAAGAGAAGTGGGAAAAGCAACTGCTCTCTCAACAGGAAAAAATGGAAAATTAATTTCTTCAAACCCAAAAGGAAAATCAAGAGAGTCAGCTCGAATTTCAAAAGCAAGTTTTAGAACTGACAAGCTGTAGTAACCCCATCGAAAACGAATATTCTTTTTTGCTAAACACCATTTGGAGCGCGATAGAGAATTTTTCATACGCGCCAGAGGAATAGATAACCTTTGCGTCATACTTAAGGAGATATGAGGACTGCAGATTGTGCACGTTGGAGTGACTCGTCTTCTTCTGAGGAAACTTGGCACAACTGAGCACAGACATTTCGTAAACTATGTTCTGCCCCGGAAGACTAGCGAGTTGACATTCACCGAATCAGTGGAATTAATCGTGGAGCTTTTCAGTCCAAAGACATCTCTTTTCCATAAGAGACGGAAATGTCTTAATCTAACAAGGAAAGAATGGCAAGATTACACCACTTTTGCGTCAGTAGTAAACAAGCACTGCAATGATTTTAGATTGGCAGAGCTAAGTGCGAATAACTTCATATGTTTGATATTCGTGCAAGGACTAATTTCAACAAAACATGCAGAAATTAGGCGAAGAATACTAAACAAATAGGAGAATGAACCGAATATAACTCTACAGCAGATCGCTGAAGAATATCAGAGGAACGTCAGTGTAAAGCAGGATTCTAAAAATATCGAAGAATGGGTCATTGATACGTCCAAAATATACGCTACCAACAGAAACAAAGTGTCCAAAAACTAATGAAACAAAGGAAAAGCAAAATAATTTGCCCCCAAATTCATGATAGGGATGTGGGACCATACACTGGTACAAAGATTATATCTTCCGGAACAGATAATGTTACATATGTAACCGAGTCGGACACAAAAGCTCGCATTGCCGATCTACAAATAAAACCAATAGCTGCATAAAAAATACATGGTCGGACGAGCTAGACGGTTCTAATACTAGGAATTTCGTGCACGTAAAATGTTAAACAAGAATGTGGAATTTCAACTAGACTCGGGTTCTGATTTGACAATAATAAACTTCCAAACATGGAAAAGATTGGGTAAGCCAAACATGAAAACATCTAGCAATATTGTAAGATCGGTAAGAGGGGAAAATTTAAATTCGAGGGAGAATTGATTGCTAATACATCCTTCAACGGGAAGACTCTTAAATTAAAATTGTTCGTCCTGAAAAATACTAACAACCTATTTGGCACTGATTGGATGACACAATTCCAGCTTTGGGACTTACCTGTATATTCATACCGCCAAAAAATTGAAAATTGGAATGCCGAAGCTGAAAAACTGATTAAAGAACTGAAGGAAGCCTATCCAGGAATTATTTTCTAATGCGTTAGGCAGGTGTACCAATATGATGGCAAACCATTGCGTGACCCCTTAATGGACTATTAAAGAAAGACAAGCCCTTGGTTTGGAGAGCAGAATGCCAGGAGGCATTTAAAAATTAAGAAATCATTGACGTCAAAGTTACTTCTTGCACATTACGACCCGGGCTTAGAAATCATTCTTGCCAGCGACGCTAGTTCGTACGGCGTAGAGACATGCATTCTATACAAAATGACTGATGGAGCAGTAAGTCGAGAGCTATGCTTTCTGCGGGAAAAAATATTCACATATTGAAGGGGGGCGCTTGGATTATATTCGTAGTCGCGAAGTTCCACCGCTATATTTACGGTCGACATTTCATTCTACAAACAGACCACATGCTATTAATCACTATTTTGTCTCAAAGAAATGTCTGCCTACTCTGACAGCAAACATACTGCAGAGATGGATTACAATCCTGCTAAATTACAACTTTAAAATGGAGTACGTGTCATCAAAAGAATTTGGCCATGCAGACGATTTGTCAAGACTAATTTCCAAGTACAAAGAAACACTGGAAGATGTAGTGCTCACCTCCCTTCAATCTGAAGGAGATTTTAAAACTACCCTTTTTAATACAGTAACGCTTGAACAAATAAGACAATGGGCTCTCCACGATGAGTATATCAAGCAAACAAAAGTAAAAAATTTTCAAAATGGTCCAGCGACGAGGTGTTACTATACTGGGAACGCAGTGTCGTTCCGTTAACACTCCAGAAGCGTATTTTGAATGATTTCAACGCTGGCTATCCAGGGAGCACCAAAATGAAAAGTTTGATGCGTACCTATGCCTATTGGCATAACATGGACAAAGATATAGAAAACGCTGTCAAATCATTTAAAGTTTGTGTCTTGACAGCGAAGACACCTCCTATTAAAATTCAATCCCTGGCCAAAAATGGATCTGCCTTGGCCTAGAATTCACATTGACTTCGCGGGTCCTCTAGAAGGATATTACTACCCCATTATAGTCGACAGTTTCTCGAAATGGCCCGAAGTACACAGGTGTAAAAAAAAAAACAACTACAGAAATTACTATAACATTTCTACATGATCTGTTTTCCAGACACGGAGTAGTCGACCGATAATGGAAGTCAATTTACGTCTGGAGAATTTAGAGACTTCTGTGAAACATATCAGATCGAACACATCACTACCACTCCGTACCATCCGAGGTCTAACGGACAGGCTGAGAGATTTCTGGATAATTTGAAGAGAGCTTTGAAAAAGCTAGGGCTACTCCAACTGAAAAAGCCCTTCAAAGATTTCTTCAAGTATACAGAATTACACCTAATAACAAAACACCAGCGTCACAATCTCCAGCCGAGGCGATTTTCGCACGTCGGATACGGTCCGTTTATAATAAATTACTCCCGAAACAGACGAAGCCAGGGAGAATAACCATCGTGCCTCGAAGACGAAGAAAAAGTTCCTTTTCAGAATGTTCAAATACAACATGGGGAACATGGTATATATTATAAAGGGTCCACAATTTTCGCATAAAAGACATCTCAACCACCTTAAGAAACGCCTAGTTGACGAGGCTGATAGCGGGCTTCCTGAGGAAACAGCTATGGATGTCAGATACGACACTTTCGATATTCCGATCCCTCTAGCGGGTGTGGGAGGCATATCGAAGCGTCAGAGTTCTCAGGAACCTCTGTTAAATTCGAGCCGTTTTGGACTTATATTCAAAACTCAGACAACGAAAATACATTACTGTCAGAATGCCCCACTCCGGCCTATCGCTGATAATTCTGGGCGTGGCCTTTGCATTCTTTAACACTTGTCACAAGAATTCTTAATATTAAGGTAAAACTTTGCTAAAAATGTACACATGAATTAACCTGCAAATACCAATTTCGAAAGAAAACACTGATTCTTCACAGAATATGTACAGCAAGACCCTGTTTATAGGGAGAGTACACACACAAATTGCTTGATCATAATTAAATAATATATTCATTTTTACGGATACTATATCTTTTATTAAAAATGACAGCTAACGATATATGCTGTTTCTAGAGTAAGATATTCACTATTCTTCCTAAACTGTGTAAGTGAGCAATTGAAATGTATGGATTAGAGAACTAAAATTTTAAACAATCCATCATGATAAACCACGTAAATTAAAGAGGAAAAGAAAGGAGGAATTGAAATGGGCGGAAGGATGATTGAGCTGATTTAATGAAACTTGAATTAGTGGTTCACAGAATAATAAAGAAAATGATATGGATAAAAGATGACGAAGAACATTACAGAAAGATATTTATACACAAGCCAAAATACGCGAAGATCATCAAATCTGAGAATGACTGGGTGAGAAAATATACTTTAGTCTCAACTAGCTGGGAATAGTTTGTACAAAATTTTAAAAGGAGGAAAGTCAATCAAACGAATACAATAATTTAAATAACCTGCGGACGGAGAGCGTAACACTGAAATCCGTACACGAATTTTTATAACAAATGATGCCTTCCAAAATCTAAGCGAAACATGCCAATTGGAACTTATCGAACCTATCAATATTATCATTAAGACATAAGTAAATACTGTAGTGGAGTCCTCATCATAAATAATGAATCGAGATCTGTTGACATCGGGAAGGCCGTTGATGAAAATCAGTAACAATGCATTACACCTGCATTACTACGAAAGGACTAAAAGAGTGGACGTATACGAGAAATTTGATTTCGCCATAGGAAACACTGGATGAAATCAACATTTTTTTCAGAAGTACCATCATTTTCCGGTTTATGGAGAGGACAAACGCAATCACTGTCAAACGCCTTCAAGATATCGAAAGCGACACACCGAGCTTCACCATTCATATATCTTAAATAAGACGACTCATCAAGCATTAACCATTAACACACCAACAGTTATCCGAGAGAAGTGAACGAGAATAGATATTTAATTTCAAAAGCTGCATTCAAATGACATGACGTCTTAGAGTTGCACCATCCTCATCAATAAATTCAGTGAAGAAGGGTTGATGTCAGGAGGACGTTAAGTGACCTTTGTGCTTCTTACTTTTTAAGTCAGAAAAAACGTTTTCTTGGCGAAGTTGTGTGAATAGAACTGTCGACGCCATTTATTTTACTGTTATATATTTTTAGACTTCCTTTTATCATCTACATTTTTGCACCTTTTTTCTTCATGAAAAGAGTGTTTTCCCATCCCGAAGTTTATTTTAACACTCCTATTTTCCTGCCACATTTATTGCGCGTTTTACATTCTTCCCGTGAAAGCGTGACGTTTATAGTATTTCGCAAATCACAAAAAACAATGACCGTTTTTAATACCTAATGGAAAATGTGGGTTCTTTGCCAAACTGTTTTTTTTTCTTGTGTTATATTTGAGAATATACTTAGTTTTCTTCTGTTTTACTGCCGAATCTCTAATCATTATTGTAAATATATCATTCGAATTCAATGACAAAAACGTTTTTCCATATATTTAATGGTGAAGAGTGTAGGCCAATAAAGCGAATCTATTATTGTAGTAAATGAAGCATATCAAGAATGATGGGCGTGTTCGTCATATGGTTGAATATTTTGTGATGAATGAATGAATGAAGAATAGGATTGAACATTAAAAACCAAAAACAACAGGCTCTTCCTGTTCTGGGTCTTTTCATACATATGATTTTTGCTTGTGTCATAAGGTTAAATAGTGTCGTAAATGTATGATACATTTACGACATAACGTAAGCGAAGAGGATACATATATTATGTATGTATCCTCCTGGTCAAAAACATTACGTCAAAAGAGTGAAAATGTCAAATAATATTTTGTAATACATTTAGATATTGCAGCAAACATTGCTTCTCATAACTGATGAATTTCTTCCTAAATGGGATCCTATTAATTATAGCAATGTCCACCAATAACAAGGCTCAAGTGCCACTCCATGTAGACTGATTTTTCAGCTTCCCAACCATTTGCAAGTTATTTATTGCGGTAAAATATTTTAGTTTATGATTATGTTTTTATTACATAATAATGTTTTTGTGATACATGCTCTAATAATTAAATCATAGCTGTGGGGAAATAGTAATGAAATATGACGTAAGTAAATATAATGAACCCAACGGGAATTCAAACTCGGCTCCCTGATTAACATTTGCAAGCCATTATCCATTACACCAAACGCCCATTAAATTCCGAAGCATCTGCTATTCACACGCAGTCACCCGTCAAAGTACTAGCCAGGCTGGACGTTGTCTAACTTCAGTGAAGGTAGCGGAACCGGTGTTTCAACGTGATGTGTCCGTAAGCGTGTAGATGAAAGGATTATGAGGATAGGATCGATAACGGTCGAGACTAAACTTAAAGACTTTAATATATGAATGATCGAAGGAGAATACTCCAGAGACTCTGTATGACAATGTAATAGATCTGGCGAAGAATACGAGTGGAATACGATGTGGAAATACGGATGAGCCGAGCCTGCGTATCTGGCATGGTAGTTACTAGCAGTAAAATTCTGAACGGGTGGAACTAAATAATGCAGTTCTTAATATTTGAAATGAAATTAGCCACAGAGGAAAAGCGAGTCTTGTAACGATTATAGTGCGAGAAGTGGGATCGTCTGATGATATTTTTTCAAATTCAAAAACCACAAAACCTTAACTTAAGAAAGATTTCATCTGGCACCTCTTCACTCGGTTAGAGCGCTCATTTGAATATTAATATATTGTACTTTCACATTAAACAATAACTATCAGTTTTAGCCCGACGACATAGATGTTGTACACCAATTGTGCAAATAACTCACTACTCAATAATAATGGTCAAATAGCTTAGGCCGTTGACTATTATCCAAAACACATGTGTTCGGATGCACCTACGTTTACCCACAAGAATTCAACCATTGACGAAACCGTTAACAAAGTTTTTTTTAAATAATCTCTGAAAGAAATCGGGTGTTATGATCAAACAAAGAAGGAGTGTGCATTTACTCATGTAGCATTATAGGGGATGATTTGTTTTTCGCCTTACGACCCTTTTCTCATAGAACGACTCAGGCCTTTCTCTAATTCCATGATAATTATGCAAGGTAGTTTTAGTGCCACCAGTCCGGACCTTTACAGAGAAGATACTTCTACTTAGGCCAACATGATTTTATCGGCTGAAATCCTTACATTTTCCTTTGGTAATCAAGATGTCCTACCCCAAAAGGCTCTTCTCGAGTTCTCTTCTTGGCGGAACAAAGGGGTACCTAGAACACTACAATCATAACCTCTTCAGACATTTTATTCCCAAAATATATTGCTGGCAATATTTTTATTCCCAAAGTATATTGCTGGCAATATTTCTATTCCAAAAATATATTGCTGGCAATATTTTTATTCCCAAAATATATTGCTGGCAATATTTTTATTCCCAAAATATATTGCTGGCAATATTTTTATTCCCAAAGTATATTGCTGGCAATATTTCTATTCCCAAAATATATTGCTGGCAATATTTTTATTCCCAAAATATATTGCTGGCAATATTTTTATTCCCAAAATATATTGCTGGCAATATTTTTATTCCCAAAATATATTGCTAGCAATATTTTTATTCCCAAAATATATTGCTGGCAATATTTCTATTCCCAAAATATATTGCTGGCAATATTTTTATTCCCAAAGTATATTGCTGGCAATATTTTTATTTCCAAAATATATTGCTGGTAATATTTTTATTCCCAAAATATATTTCTGGCAATATTTTTATTCCCAAAGTATATTGCTGGCAATATTTTTATTCCCAAAATATATTGCTGGCAATATTTTTATTCCCAAAATATATTGCTGGTAATATTTTTATTCCCAAAATATATTGCTGGTAATATTTTTATTCCCAAAGTATATTGCTGGCAATATCTTTATTCCCAAAGTATATTGCTGGTAATGTTTTTATTCCCAAAATATATTGCTGGCAATATTTAAAAAAAAATGTATTGCTGCTATTTTAATATGAAAATCGATTTTTATACTTTCATATTATTTTGACCCCAGATTGAATCTTCACTATTTTCCCATCAGTGGGACCCAAACACGTGCTACCACTCCGTATCAGGGTGGATCGGCGAACAACAGCAGAACAACAGAGGTGATTCCACGTTACTCAAAACCTCGCGATCAGAAGCTTTGCTGCCAGATGTCGTTTGTCGTCATACCCCGGACGACTTAAATTCATATCACTCACATCATTCAGTATATATCTACCTTGAGTGGCTCTCTGCCTTTTATTGGCTGAAATTTATTTAAAATTAAACGACCAATAAATGCAACAACAGCTTCATATTTTAACATTCGTTGGCGTGTCCCTTTCTTACACTGGAGTTTATTGAAATGGCCTATGTAATATAACTATTCAATGCTTCTGAGATATCATTATTGGTAACGACAACCATTACTTTCTACAAAGAGATGTTTTCAGTATTTTATGTTTGTATTTGTCCGTTTGCAGTTTATAGTAAAGCAGTTTTGCCCGTCGCTCGTATCAAAACCTCAGCGTATGTCTGAAAAGTACAGCTTGCAGGCATTTTATATGTCCACATTATTCTACTGGAAAGAATGGAAAATAACATTGAGTGTTATTTATTGGCACCTTTCATGTCCATTTCTTTCGGTATCTTTTAATCTCCAAGTGCTTCGTGTCTCACTGTGAATCATGCATTAATTTCCTTAAGAAATTTTGTTTACAATCTTCCACAAAAGACCAAAGCCACTTTTTATTTTTTCTGAATCTAACGCTACCATAAAATTAAAACCACTCCTCAACTTGCTGTCTTTTGTTGCACTGCGTAACCTCTTGCCTTTACCATCTGGCTTTGACCTTGTTTTGTGAGCAACTCACACAATGTGGTTAAGTAAATTATTACCTAATTTCTTCGGCTTCTCTTACTTTCGGTATGTTCTGTGAGAGTTGAACTCTTCAGGTTTTCTTACGTCATTATGTGTCAAAGATAGTCCTGCTTTCTTTTGCTGACCTTATGTATGTTTCTTTCTAGTTCCTATATTCCAGTAGACTTCCTCATTGTACGCATGTTCTGCTCATGGTATTTTCGGCATTCGTCGGTAGAACATCTTTGTCGTTTCAGATGACTTTTCTTCTATCATATTTTCTATCATTCATATTTTACTATTGGTCATCTAATACAGGGCCTAAGTACCACTCAAGTTAGAGGTTAACTGTTGGTATCAATCCATATGGGATTGATAGCAAAATGCTGTACCCTTCCCAATCTATGGGCCGAAGCAAAGAAATGCACTCTGAGATTTCTTCCTAGCTAATAAGATAGGTCACATGACGGTTTCGTATGACTCATACAATTCTAAAATATTGATGTTAGAACGTTAAGTTCACTTATATCATTATTATTATTATTATTATTATTATTATTATTATTATTATTATTATTATTATTATTATTATTATCACTAAAAAGCTATTTTTAAACAATAACCATATCTGACTAGATGCTCCGTTTAGTTAATAAATGGTACAACCTGTATGAAGTTATACAAATAAAATAAACCTCACTAGCACAAACATTTCTGAATCAATATTTGTCATATTTAACCTCGTCCATTTACACCCTTAGTACAATATTTAGTTAACTTTTCTTCTCATTTTTAATGGTTAATTTATGAAATATTTGGTATTTTCGAAAATGCAGTGATTGAAGTTATACAGATTAAATTAATATTATCTTAACGCATCTGTAATCTAATAAAAAATATTTTCTTTGTCCATAATATGTGTTGAAACTTGGGTGAAATGAAGGCTCCAACAACTGCTGAAAAACAGAAAATAACAAAGTTATTGAGTGAGGGAATGTCAACACTAGAGTTATCAAAGGGGCACTGCAGAGATCATCGAACGATAAAGAAGGCTGTTGAAACTATAAGTTGAGAACTCGCAACAAAGGAAAGGGCTTTAAGAACTCAGCTCTCAGATCTTTGAAAAGGCTGGAATAAATTGAGTGGTAAATAATAATAATAATAATAATAATAATAATAATAATAATAATAATAATAATAATAATGCTATATATATATATATATATATATATATATATATATATATATATATATATATATATATATATATATATATATGAAAATTGTTTGAGGCTTTAAAATGAGAAACAAACATAGGTTATTATATCTCTGTATCCGTCTATACACCCGAATGCTCCGAATATGATACTGAAGCATCTCCCCAATTAAATATACAACCCTTTAAATAATATAAACGTATATACGGATGTGCTCGAATTGCAAAGGATAAATCTTATTGGCACAAAAAGTTGGATTGGCTTGACAAGTTAAAAAAACAGCTGCGTTTGTACCATTCACTTTAGCGCAAATGTCACTGGAGTCGCACGACACCATCGCCTTTCCAACGTCAGTGATTAATATCTTACAGGCAGGATGTCTAGCTTAGAGCGGCCATGTATATAAGAAAAAGAACATTATGAAAAACACAAGAAAATCCATCCGATAAAATTCTGTAAACCACAATAGCAATACCGAGCGTGGTGAGTCTGTGGCACTCTACACAACGGGGACTTCTACAGTTTATGATTATACATACAAGATTTGATTTATAAATACCAATTTGTTTTTTTCCGGTTGCGTTGGATAAATTGTCTCTAGATTACGCAAAAATCAAAATCAAAATGACATCATTTTAACAAATATATTTACAAAAATTACACAAAAGTATCTTGAAATAGTAAAGAGTAAATTTATTCAATAAAATTGCTATTGACTTCAACCACAGCCTCCAGAAAACTTCGGAATCTCCTGCAAGTTTTCTGAATTGTCTCCTTGTTTAAGTTGCTGAAAGCTACCATAATTCTTGCCTACAGTTCATCTTTGGTGGACTTTGTTGGTCTCTTGCTCAATTGCGCTCCACACATAACAATCAATGGGGTTGCAGTCTGGAGCGTTAGGAGGCTAGATGTAAGGGGTGACGTGGTCGCAGACATTGCCTGACAACTATGACTCGGTCTTTTGCTTCTGTGGTAAGTTGCAGAGTCCAGTTACCAGAGATAGGATCTTCCATCAGCCACTACCTTGACTCAGGTCAGTACTACCTCCTCAAAGTACTTGATGTAGACCATTGTGTTGATTTTGACACGTCAATTTACACTCGCACACTCTATATGTATATATGCGTGTGTGCATATGTACATATACACACACACATTTATGTATATATATATATATATATATATATATATATATATATATATATATATATATATATATATATAGTGTGTGTGTGTGTCTGTGTGTGTGTGTGCGCACACGCGCGCCTTAGCTCGTTATGGTCGTAGAGGCACCACCATAGCTACAGTAGTGACTGTGGTGCAAGATAATCGGGAGGAGGCTGATTTTCAATTCAGTTTTCCTTCTAAACTAGTTGCCGACAAAAATGTAAGAGCCCAGTATTCCCTGGTCTTTTTTCTCATAGCAGGGTAGACATGAATTCTTGCTTTCCTAAAGCAATAATACAATGTATACAATTAGAATCGGGCAAGAACTGTTCTGTGCCCAATTTCACTTTCCACGCCAATATACATGTAATATATTGTAGGTATTTTAATTGAATCCAAGTACAATTTCATAATTCAAGTTAGTTCGCTGTTAACGTAAATAATTGAACAGTGTCAAATTTATAAGCAAAGTATTTCATTCTCATTGTGCTTTGACTCGGTAATGTTTCTCTTTGTTTTAACGCTATATTCCATCGGAGCGCAAACGATGTCTGTCTCCAAATAGTTAAACCATCTCTGAATTTATATGAAATTAAGAAAATACTTGTGAGATGCAGTTTGTCTTTAGGGCTTTATCGATCTAAAGTGATTTCTATTTGATGTATGTTGCTTATAAATATTCCGAGATAGGAAATTTTTAAAATGAGAGGATGGTGTATTTTTAAACTTTGAAATTTAAATGAGAATTTTCTCCGTCCCGCAATGTTTAGAGTTTCCTATTTGGGCATAATTATAATCAACGGACATCGACAAAAACATCCCTGAAGTCGCAATGATGAAACCTACCGCACAAAACATGTTTCCCTCTTTTTCCAATAATTTTACTAACATTGTTCAGCTATATAAGACTGTATATATCATATCTGTGGTTGACAGACAGTCATTCTTAGAAAAATGTTAGCAGAGTCATTTCCTATTAAGCTTTTCATGGTTTTAATTCACTATTATCTTTCTATTGGGCTGGCTATCATATGCATGCCTAATGTACATGCTGAGAATTTATTTTTTTTATTTAGCCAATTTCATTTAATTATTTTATTTTTATCTTTCTGTCAATTGTTTATCTCAGTTCATTTGTGCGTGTTTATTCTTCTTCGATTTCCTGCATTTTTTCAGGATATAGGCAATCATGGCTCTATGCAACTTTCTATCACTTGTAGCACCGACCAGTTTTTCGACCATTGCTAAGGCATCTGCCTCCCTTTCCGCATCCCATTCACACAATTTTTCCGGTAAGTGGCTCGCTGTCCACAACGACTATATTTCGTTACCTGATTATGCCTCGTGAAGGTTTAGTCGCCAAAGCCTGACTTTCTAATTATCTATTGGTTTTTTATTATAAAACTGTTTTATAATACGAATGTGAAATTGCTTGTAATTAAATTTTGTAAAACACTTTCTTCAATTTGTCTCATCCATTCAGAATTGCCGTAAGCGAGGGAAGGTTACTGAATAGATTAATCACACGAAGGTTGGTAATGACAGGAACGGGATAGGACAAGAACAACACATATAAGATTCGCCAACGGCGCTTAGAAGAAGTAGTTAACTGCTAGAAGTGTGTCAAGTGAATTCCACGTATAGAAAGGAGCCGGGTAGCTGTTTCCCGAGCCGAGACTCTGCCCTTCGACATAGCTTCGTCTGTGGATCGTCTTTGCCGGGAGGCAGATTGCTTGACCTGCACAGCTGGAGACCAATCTATAACTGCATGATACCTATCAACTGCACTGAGCGGTCAGATGTGGCACACGGCCGAATCTAATGTGGCGTATCTGAGCCCGTAGGCTCGGCCAAAAATTCCCCGTAGACACCGTATAAAACTGGGTCGGGTAGCTGTTTCCAGACACGAGACATAGCCTCGTCTGGGGATCCTCTCTGTCCGGATGCAGAGAGTTTGACCAGCATAGCTGGAGACGAATTTCGAAATTCAAACCGAAATACAGTATTTAGTACTGCATCTATGTGAATGGGGGCATACTAGTTATCGCCCGTAGGCATGCTACAACAAGGATATAGACTAGCATGATTATTTCACTTGATCTTCGTAATTTATGAAGAGTATGGAAATTCCAACTTGTTTCCCGATTGTTTCAATTTCTTTGTAAGTGTTAAAATTTAATAAATTTGAAAATTATATTCCATCCCGATTTAAAACTTGTCAGATTGATGAATATAATCCTCCTGTTGTTAGATATTATTTTTAACTGAATAATTTAAATGCCACCAAAAAAAGAGAGAAAGAAAAAACACGAGTATTTAAATTTAAAGTGTAAGACAGTTGACGCTGAAAACATCTTCAATTTGAATTGAAAACGTGTATGCCATTTGAGCATATTTTTTTAAAGCAGGCATTCGCAGTTTAACTCTGCGACGTTGTGCAATTAATTAAAGTAATCATTTGTCTATGATTTAATTATCTGCATTGAATCATGTGTCATTCATTATGGCATTCAAATCACGAACAAATACAATCCAAACTGATAAAAATGATCTTCAATATAATTATATAATCAAATTAGTTCTTAGCATGCAATGATTGGATAACGATGAACTTGGCATATGAGACTGCAAAAAAGAAAATTAATCGCAAAGAAAAATGTGTTTATATTTGTTTTCCTTGCTAGGTAAATTTAGCGTGTTTAAATAGCGTGAAGATCTTTGTATGCGGAACATTCTTCATTGAATATGCACAACACAAATATTTTAATAGTTTCTTTTCTTTCGTTTAACTATAATTTCCATTATCTCAAACTGCCATGTTTTTAGCCTGTGAAAATTGAAATCTGATACTTGGAGAATTCCTTTGAAAAATTATGCAGATTACTATTTTATTTATGTTTTTTTAAAGATGTTGATTATAAATAATCAAAATGTTCCTTCTTTAGAAAATCAAAATCGAGATATGTTAATAGCAAAACTATCGTACCCTTAAAGTTTAATGTAATTTATTTGGTGGTGTAAAAGTTCTTAAATTATAATGAGTATATTTATTATCCTTTACATTATAAAGATCTTTTACATGGACAGCTACAATCTCCAGGGTTCGAATAATTCTGATTAAAACGGTTTCTTTCAAATCACGAAAGTTTCAGTTGGGTGTAAGTTCATTGAGTGTTATGTTTAATTTAAATTTCTTATTTATATGTTTTCTTAAAACGTTTCAGGATGTTTCTCCTGTTTAATATTGTAGGCATTGATAGCATTTGTTACACATCTGTTTCTTATTTAAAAATATTTTTGAAAAAGTGTGATGAGATTATCGTATATATATATATATATATATATATATATATATATATATATATATTATGTTTAACTTTCTTTTTATAGATACATGTATTTAAGCAAATGCTCTGTTTTATAATAAACAGTATTAAATAACATTTACCGGCCTGAATGTCCGAGAAATTTTCATAGAAAATTTTCGCTCTCCGACAGGAATCGAACCTGTATCCTATACGGAACCATCATTTCGCGTGATGTGCCTTAACCTTTCGGCCACAGAGCAGCGTCCGGTTAGCAAGGTCGATTTTACTATCTTTAAACTTAAATCTTCCATGAATCTCTTCTATTCATATCTGCTCTAGCGTATCAAATGTAAACAAATGACGTCATATATTTTAGAATTGGACATAGCCCGACAATTTATTTAAAGACATTTATATTATGTTTAACGTTCTTTTTATAGATACATGTATTTAAGCAAATGCTCTGTTTTATAATAAACAGTATTAAATAACATTTACCGGCCTGAATGTCCGAGAAATTTTCATAGAAAATTTTCGCTCTCCGACAGGAATCGAACCTGTATCCTATACGGAACCATCATTTCGCGTGATGTGCCGTAACCTTTCGGCCACAGAGCAGCGTCTGGTTAGCAAGGTCGATTTTACTATCTTTAAACTTAAATCTTCCATGAATCTCTTCTATTCATATCTGCTCTAGCGTATCAAATGTAAACAAATGACGTCATATATTTTAGAATTGGACATAGCCCGACAATTTATTTAAAGACATTTATATTATGTTTAACGTTCTTTTTATAGATACATGTATTTAAGCAAATGCTCTGTTTTATAATAAACAGTATTAAATAACATTTACCGGCCTGAATGTCCGAGAAATTTTCATATGAAAATTTCTCGGACATTTAATACTGTTAATTGTCGGGCTATGTCCAATTCTAAAATATATGACGTCATTTGTTTACATTTGATACGCTAGAGCAGATATGAATAGAAGAGATTCATGGAAGATTTAAGTTTAAAGATAGTAAAATCGACCTTGCTAACCAGACGCTGCTCTGTGGCCGAAAGGTTAAGGCACATCACGCGAAATGATGGTTCCGTATAGGATACAGGTTCGATTCCTGTCGGAGAGCGAAAATTTTCTATGAAAATTTCTCGGACATTCAGGCCGGTAAATGTTATTTAATACTGTTTATTATAAAACAGAGCATTTGCTTAAATACATGTATCTATAAAAAGAACGTTAAACATAATATAAATGTCTTTAAATAAATTGTCGGGCTATGTCCAATTCTAATATATATATATATATATATATATATGTATAATTGTGTATTTAGGCAGGAATCCATCATTTATGCATGTTTGATTAAAAAAATGGCAGACAAGGTACTACGATTAAGCTTTTTATTTAATTCTTTGTTTTGTTTTGTTTTCTCAAGAAATAAATAACTAAAACGCTCAATCGTAGTACCTTGTTTGTCGTTTTAAATGAAACATGCATATATATATATATATATATATATATATATATATATATATATATATATATATATATATATATACGATGTACAGAAAATGCATTTACAAAATTTGGGGGACGGGTTCCTCACCCCAAATCAAGGACAAAGGACCATATATACGTATGTCCACAAATCATTCGTTTTTTAGTTAAGTTTAAAGAACTTTTACGGTAGATAGCGCTGTGTTGCCATGTAGACTAGGTTACACTTTTCATTCGTGTATATTTGTGGCTAATCTGTCTTAAACGTATAACCTGCGTTGTAGTGAGTTAACTTAAATGTGTTCCGTTTAACAATGGATATTCTTATCCTGAGCAGGACGATATGATTTTTATATACAGCCGCGCGAATGGTAATAAGCAGATTTATTTTCATAGTACTACCCAAGAAACTAGCGGGCAATCTAAGGTAAGATTCCAAAGGACAATCAGCCTAATGAGCCACATAACAAAGCTCATCATCCGAATTCTAATGAATAGGGCCCGCAGCAGAATCAGACCAGAGATAAATCAAGAACAGTGCGTGTTTGTCAAAGACAACAGAACAAGGCCCGTGATATTTATACTCAGAATGTTCTCAGAAAGAGCAATACAAATGCATAAAAACGTGTATCTGTGCTTTACAGATTACGCAAAGTCGTTAGACAAACTACGTCACAAAGATGTGTTACAGATGCTCAACAAACTTGACATATTTGGGAAGCATATTAGAATAAACCTGAGTTAATACTGGCTGCAAAGTGCCAGCATACTGACGGAAAATTAGTTCAGCAGATATACAAAAATAGAAAAGTGTGTAAAGCAAGGACGTTTCTTCTCACCGGATTTATTCAACCTATACAGCAAGGTAATTCTGAAAGAATTAGAAGTCCTACCAGGAATTATTATTGGCGATCACAACCTTAACAACATAAGGTATGCAGATGACACAGTGTTGACAGAAGAAATGAAACTACAAAAGCTCCTACAGAAGGTAGCGAAGAAAAGCGAGAAGAAATGTCTACGTATAAACTACAAGAAGACAAAATGCACGCTTATCAGCAAAGAGACGGGCCCAAAATGCAAATTACAAATTAGAAGTACTAAAATCAAAGACGTACAGGAATTTAAGTAGATAGGAATTGATCTATCAGAGGACGGAACGTGCGGCACTGAGATGAAGATCTATTGGGATGGTCAAAGATGTATTCCAAAAGGTAAGCAGAGTATTAACAGACAGAAATATTTCGTTAGAAACAAAGAAAAGAGTACTGAAAGTCAGTCCTCCTGTATGGCAGTAAATGCTGGACAAACTACTTAAAGATGAAGAAGAGACTTTAAGCAACAGAAACGTGGTTCTACACAAAGATGCTGAAGATACCATGGACCGAACATGTGAGCAACGAGGAGGTTATGAAGAAAATGGAAACAAGAACGAAACCTAACATCAGCAAGAGGCAGTTATAGTTTCTGGGGTACGTAAAGAGGGAGGCGGACTCGGAAATCTAATACTCAAAAGACAGATAGAGGGAAAGAGGAACAGAGGAAAGCAGTGTCATATACTTAATGAGCTTGTGTAAATGGATGATAGAACATGGTTTGAGAGAAATAATAAAATGAAGAAACTTATTAAGAGCTACAAGGGACAGGAATGTGTGGAGAATCATGATATTAAAGCATATGAAAGACAGAATAATTATATTAGAGTCGCATTTTATGACAAAATTATGGCCAGTTTCGGTATGAACAACCAATGCGTTTTGACTGTTGGTTTTTAAAATGTCTCTTTTGGGTTCATGTAAACTTTTATTTAAACCTCTTGAAGTTTCTTCAGTATATTCTTTCTGTCAATGCTTGCAGGTGATAAAGTAAATTCCTACCTTTATGTATTGACTTCTTGTTTTGTTTTGTATTAAGTCTCTTATTGGTTTTAGATGTAGCGGTGACAAATTTTATGTTGAGTTTAGATTAATTCATTTCGATTGTGGTCGTTATACAGTTAGTGGATAGGACGATATATTTGTTTTTAATTTCTGCCAGGAGGGGTTGCATTTTTGTTTTGTAATATTTTATGAAACAATGTTTCGCATTGAATATGAAATAGGCTATTGAATGGACTTCTATATATGTTCTATATATTTCCTCTATTCAGGTAAATACTGAGGGCTGCAAATTCTGAGTGCTCTTAAATAGAATCCACTGATTATTCTGGATTTTAAATATATGCTTGTCTAGTATTCTTAAATTATTTCCTTTGGTTTAGGTAAGGGAATATAGAAATTGTCAATAATGTATATTTTCTTAAGCACTTTCTACCAATTCAAGGTGTTTTGTGTTAATATCTACACAAGATATCGGCTATCAAACTACTAAATGATATAATTTCTCCATACATGCCCAACAATTACAGCATTATAATCCACAAATTAATTCATCCAGATTTTAAGAGCAACAAATCCTATAGGTATGATCCTATCTTCGCTAGATATAGAAAATTTCTTTACCAACTGTTATGAATAATGAAGAGTGGTCTCCCCTTGTTTCTTTACTCTCCTCTTTGAAAGAGCTATTTTGTTTACTAGGAATGTAAAAGGAGACTGTACGCTAACAATGTGATTCAGTTGAATAAAACTTTCTTAAAGCCTTCATCTACGTACTTTTGTCATTATACTAATATCCCAGTTGGTGGAATAAACAAGAATTGTGACTGAATCTATAAACTTCCCTCAAATCCTCCTCGCATATTTCGACCATCAGCTGTTTAGAAACTAGACATCGCCTGTACTACAATGTACCCATTCCATGACCATAATGGTAACCCGTATATTCAAACTAATGAATTCAGTATCGGAAAACAATTATGTCATGTTTTTAACTTATACATGACACATGTTGAAAACCGCATCTTCGAAACAACGCATAAATCACAAATCTACACAATGTAGAATGACATTTTAGATTTTAAAAATAAAAGAAAGAAATAATAAATACAAAATCCACACTAAAATTCATTTACGAACTGAAGGTTAATTCTTCTTCTTTAAAGTGCCATGACTGATACATGTACCTATCGATACAGAACTGAGGGGGTAGATATTTTCCCCTAGTAGGTTGCCATTTCTTTCTGCGGTAGACCAGTTGCCATCCAAGGCTTTAGAACACGGTCTGTCCTGCTATTTACCTATAGCCGGGGAGGGAGAGAAGAAGAGAATGCATACCATTCCCAAGAGTATTAGCGCGTAAGGGAATGTAATGGATTCGACTTGAATTCGAACCCGACACTCCAATTCCTCTAACCAAACCGATATCCGTCACTCCACCCTAAGATCATATCCCTTGCCGATGATTTCGAACTAAAATTCAAAGTATTTAACACCTACATGTACAAAAACAAATAAACAGTGCGAACTCTTTTCTTCTACACTATGATAGACAATGCCCTGAAAGGTATAAAATGACAGAGATAAAAATCTACCTAGATAGGTCATACCTAAATTCGTCTTACCGGTGAATATTACTGGGTGAACTCAACCACAAAGAACATGCAATAGCTTAAAGTAATTTCCCCAACTATATCATCGATCAATAGATTAAGATAGTCTTACAAAAATGCTTGACAACAGTTCTAAAAATACAATGTAATAAAATATCAACATATTTTACTGTAACCGCATATACAATAAAGGCAGCAGGAATTTGCAATGCAACGAATTGTTAAACACGATTTTTCAGAAGTAAATCCTATGCAAGCGGGTAAAACCGCCAACGTAATCGTCACTAATTAAAAGAACCCTATGAAATCTAACCCAGCTATGACCAATATAGTGTTGCCTTAACAAATTCGTCAAATTTTCTTTCTGCGTCATATTCAACGAAACATCCTTGAAAGAACGTTTGCTGCCCAAATATACATTATATATATATATATATATATATATATATATATATATATATATATATATATATATATATATGTGTGTGTGTGTGTGTGTGTGTGTGTGTGTGTGTGTGTGTGTGTGTCTAAACAAGTATTTGAAGCCATACTAAGATAAGTTAATTTTGAAAACAGGGATTATAATTTATTACTAAAATATGGTACAACAGTATCACATCGAATAAAATTAGAACCTAAATGACCTTTCGACCGACTCATCTTCAGAAATATAACGTCGGTATAATATGAAATTGCTAAATTGCGCCCACTTTTGTGCTATTTTAAACATCATTTGTTGATTTTGTTTTTCTTTTCTGTAATTTAATTTTACACCAACGATATATTTTTTAAGATGAGTCGGCCGAATGGTAATTAGGTTATGATTTTATTCGCTGTGATACTATTCTGTCTTATTTTGTTTTTTACACACACACACACACACACACACACACACACACACACACACACACACACACACATATATATATATATATATATATATATATATATATATATATATATATATATATATATATATATATATACCCAAGTTTAGGATTGGTATATACGGAGTGAATTCCAATAACCAACAATTACTATTCTTTAAATAGTGCTCAATACAGAGTAGAGCAGATATAATCATTTATTTGAATATTACAACATAAATATGTTATAAAATCACGACAAAAATAGCCATTTTGTTTCAACACTTCTGGTGTCTTATCAAGTGATAATGTAGAATAGAGAATAAATGGTTTTAAAAGTTTCAAATTAATTAACGATCCTTAGCTAGGAGTAAACGAACAGCGTTTACTCCTAAAGATAAAGGATCATTCCGAATGTTTTGTAACATAAAATACTCCGTGTATGATCCTAAATGTAATCACGTAAGGAGAAGTAAGTCGTTATTGTCTTAGGTAAGGAAATAACTGTTGATTGCAAATAGTGTCTCTTCACAGGTTTACAACACATCAAAACTTGTTTGGTTATTTAATGCCAAAATAAAGTTTTTATTGTACTCAGTCTGCAGGTAAACGTTGATAGCGTCCATACACTAGTGTGTAAACATTAACCCAGTGCCTGAAACTGTTGTGTCAGGGGTGTTACTTCTCTGCATTAGCTGATATCTGTGTACGTAAGGGAGCGGACACACACACACACACACACACACACACACACACATATATATATATATATATATATATATATATATATATCATCTGCAAGCTCCAACTTACTGACAGAGAACATATATTATTTATGAATTCACATGTCCATTAAGGAACGATGTTCCAGATCAAACCAAATTCATAAATAGTTATACTGGATGTACAATAAAATGTCTAACAAGAAAAGTCCGGTTGCATCTTTCTGATTATAGATTAAATAGGTCGCATTTAAATAAACATGGAGACTTATCAAACCTCATCCGTAACAAGCCCGTTGATAATACAAATACAGGCTTTATGCACATGTGAAAAAAGGCTAAAAATAATGGAACAGTTATTAATAAAAAGAAAAAAGGCGTCACTCAATAATATCAACTATGAACACGGCCACCGATTTTTGGAAAAATATATATATATATATATATATATATATATATATATATATATATATATATATATATATATATATATATATATATATATATATATATATATAACTGTCGCCACTAAGTGTTGACTTCTATGTTCACTTTTATATATATAATATATATTATATTATATATATAATATATATTATATTATATATATAATATTATATATATAATATATATTGGCTAGCAATGATGGTACTAAACAAGGCGGTGTAATTGTTAGCAAGCTTGTCTGGCGGGACAAATTACGACTGAATAGAGAGTTCGATCCTCACTGGCTGCGCCCTACTTTCGGCCTTCTGTCATATCTAAGCAATATATATGGTAAACATTAATGGAATCCACTTTGGATTGTTGGATGTTTTTCAATGGGATATTACTCTAAACATTTGCAGTATATTTTTCTTTGGGAGATCTAATCCGAAAGACTTAGTCTAAAATGAGATATATTTAATTCTGTTAACGGCGTGTTTTTTATCAAGTTTTTTCTTTAATGTATGGAAATACCGCTATCCTCAATGGAAATATAACTGCAAAAGAATATGGAGAGAAGATCCAACTTCAGATTGGTTTTAAGTATATATGTTTCTTTCTAAATAATGTCCTCGTTCACAACGGCAATCACATAGAAACACCGGTTACCTTACGATCGCCAAATTTAAGGTAACGGCGCGCCTCGTCAGTACATATATTGTTAACCGATTGGAAATAGCCGGAGCTGTAAGCTTGGATTAGCGTCTGTTATAAGGGTTAAGAACGCGCAAACAAACTTGGGAAAGAGTATGAATTCACCTCTACTTGCTCCAGGTATAGTTTAATAATTAAAACTTGTATAACTAAATCATTATTATTTCCGAAAAATACTTCTTACGGTCTAAACTTATTTTCTGACTTTAGATAACCTGCAATGAGATGATAAGCCGTAGAAAATGAATCCATCAAGTAATTCATAAAATGGCTCATGCCCTAAATTGAGTCAACGCTGTAATGAACATCTCCTGTTTCACAGTGGGCGCAAAACAAGATTCTTGGTTACAAATCACAAGATCAATTTTGGCGATATCAACGAACACTCGCTACCACTTTGGTGATGCCAACGAATATTCGTTTTCACTTTAGTAATGTTCGTTGTACTATAGAATTTGTAATCGCAGACACGCCGTTGAAAAATACTGGTGTCGGAAGCCTTCGAATAACACTCGCACTAAGAATACTTACTCGATAATATTCGCTCGAAAATTAATCCGTGTTGTGTTACGAATAGATAAATTGTATAGTGAATAGAGTAGAGAATATCGGTCCGTATGGTAATAGAGGATAGAGTAGAAATAGTGATCCAAATAGTAATAGAGGATGGAATAGAAATAACGGTCGTTAGTCGTCAGCTACTTCCTACTTATATACGTATCCTTTATGATTATGTGGTCTACTTAATTCAATAATCGCATCACCTGTGTTTGCTCATTGCCGATCTATGTTACAACTCTAATGTCGACAGCGACACTATATTCCTATATATCATCTATGTACCGTTTTTGTTCTGTGTCATTGAGTAAGAATCTGAATATAAGGCAGCCTATCAATTCTTGCGCTGTCCAGCATTTCCGTTTACAACTGCCTCCTTTGCTGAATATGATTGCGTTTTATTAGTCTAGCATAAGAACTAATTCGATGAAGGTATATTACGAACGTTCATATTGATTTTTATGCATTTTATGCCATTCTTTTTCATTAACCGATGTTTTTTGTTTGTCTGCTTTCTCATTCCTATTCAGAAATTAAACACGACCTTTCGCTTACCACGTTGACAATATCGGAAGATATTTTCGCCTTCGGTGGTATATTACCGTGTTACATTTTCAATGACACAGGGTATTCTTGCCGAGTCAAGTCGTTGGCATAACTTCGGCCTTGTCACGTGACCACGATTTCCCAATTTAGCTTCTGTTTACTGACTGTTCGACGACTGTTGTCACTTTCAATAGTATCAAATCTTCTAAAGCCAACTCCTTAAATAAATATATGTACGAGAATTGTGAAAAAAAAATTCTTCAACTTGTCATGTAAGGTTTTCTTATACATTGACAGCAGAATAACTAAATGCATTTTACACCCAGATATAATCTATCGTGTATTCCCTGGTTCAACCGAGATGTATTTCCTCAAAAGGAGGAGAGATAATTATCGTTTGTGTTTATTTTGTGTGACAACAAACATCCAGATTACTTGATGTGTGGATGTCAAACCTATCCTCGTATAATGTATCTTTTCGCAGTCTTGGGAATTTTAACTCTTCAGTCTCTCACCTTCTTGAATGGTCTGCAGAAATAAATATGTTTAATTCATGTACCGCTTTTCACTGTTAATATTCCCCAGACGAGATTCCTCGGTCTCTAGTCTCGAAATATTCTAGGTAAATGCACAGGGAAAAGACGGGACTCCAGGCCTGTTCTTCTTTTATGACTCAAAAGTTTGGAGATACGTAAGGTGTCGTTCGGGTACAAATGCTGTTAAATTACGGCCCCTACGACAAGGATTGGTCTTCTCCCCTGACTTAACCTGAAGATATTCCTACTAGGATTCCGTATTAACCGCCACAATATTAACGACATTAAATATGTAGATTACACAGTGTCGATCACTGATACAGAAAGACAACTATAGAAACTCCTACACATGGTAGCAAAGCCTGAAGAAACAATTGTAAGAAGACAGATTTTATGATTGTTATCAAAAACAATAGTCGAACAAGCGAATTGCAAATAGTCGACGACAAAACCAAGCAAGTACAACAATTTACTTTTAACAGAGGATGGAAAATGCGACACCGAAATCCGATGATGCATTATGATAACGAAAGTTCCATCCAAAAATATGAGAAATCATGAATGCCAAAACCCTAAAAAGACACGGCAAGAAGAAGAAGAAGAAGAAGAAGAAGAAGAAGAAGAAGAAGAAGAATGAGAAGAAGAAGAAGAACAAGAATGAGAAGAAGAAGGAGAAGAAGAAGAAGGAGAAGAAGAAGAAGAAGAAGAATGAGAAGAAGAAGAAGAAGAAGAAGAAGAAGAAGAAGAAGAAGAATGAGAAGAAGAAGAAGAAGAAGAAGAATGAGAAGAAGAAGAAGAAGAAGAAGAAGAAGAAGAAGAGGAAGAAGAATGAGAAGAAGAAGAAGAAGAAGAAGAAGAAGAAGAAGAAGAAGAAGAATGAGAAGAAGAAGAAGAAGGAGAAGAAGAAGAAGGAGAAGGAGAAGAAGAAGAAGAAGAAGAAGAAGAAGAAGAAGAAGAATGAGAAGAAGAAGAAGAAGAAGAAGAAGAAGAAGAAGAAGAAGAAGAAGAAGAAATAATTGTTATTGTGATGTGGCCCACTTTCCACAAAGCGAACATATATACGACGTTGAAACATACGGATATACCTACGATCACCGAATTTAAAAAACGCTGAGCCTTGTCAGTAACAAGATGGGTGACTGCTTGTAATTATCCACTGCTGTAAGCTTGGATGTGCCGGTGGTGTAATTGTGTAACAGCTCGAACGGGAGAATCAAACCGGGTGATAGGGCAAGAACAGTGCGAATTTGTCAAAGATACCGGAACAAGGGACGTGATATTTATGCTCAGAATATTATGAGAAAGTGCAATACAAATGTAGAAAAACGTGCCCCTGTGCTCTAAAGATTACGCAAAGGCGTTTGATAAAGTTCATCACTTTCCACAGTGCGAACATACGGGCATATCACGTTGAAACAACGATTTTCGAACGATCACTGAAGTTAAGCAACGTTGGGCTTGGTCAGTACTTAGATGGGTGATAGCTTGTGAATATCAGGTGTTGTAACCTTGGATGTGCTGGTGTTGTAATGGATAAGAGCTCGCAATTTGAAATAGGAAAGCAGAGTTTCAATTCTAATCCGTTTGTTATATTCACATACGGGCAACTTCCTTTAGAAAAGGTATGAATCACATATCCATGGGTAAATTAGTAAGACATGTATCAGTAGATCTTTAATATCTAAAAAGTTCCTTGGAATGTAAAAATATTTCTTGGATTTAATTAACCTGTAAATTGTTGAAAAAAGATCGAGTAATAAATGAACAAATTAACACAGAGCCGGCTCGATGAGTTGCTAGGATATGCTTGCATATGTCTGTTTTCCATAAGAGATGTGTTCTGTTCTACGAAAAATCTTTTCCGAAGACAACATTTGGTTGGATGGATACGGCGCAGAAAATCAAAGGGTGCAAAAACTGTTGATAAACATGGAAGAATTTGTATGACGATGAATGTTAAAATTATATATCAACCATCTTCTTATTTTCTATGGCAACCGGAAAAGCCCATATTTCAATGAAGTAATCAGTACTAGCAGAGAAAAATTGCTAAGTAATGGGAGTGAAATATCTACCAGCCCTTCAAACACGTTTGAGTATTTCAACTTTGTTTTGCAGACGTAGGCATTTGTCCTCATACCACGGCGATTAGATCGCTGTCTTTTGAAATGTGTTATTGTTGTGGATTCCGGGATGAAATCCGGTATCAAATAATAACAAACGCCAAGAATGAATATAGGAAAATATATGTATTAACGTAATAATACAAACTGGTAATACAGGTTAGTAGTTCCAGTAATGCGGGTTAGTAGACAAATATATATATAGTCTTTGATATCGACGTATCGCTGTATGACTTTATACTGAGTCTATGTGCTCGTTACCGTGACTCTTGCCTGCTACGTTCGTAGACCCCTCAACACACCCTCCTTAGATCCATATTGGGGGGAGTTAGTATTGTTTTCTCTTATGGTCGATAATTAGAGGTTCTATAAATTTTCATTTCCTGTTTGATCTTCTAATTTCTGTGTCTTCCTGTGGTCTTTGAATCTCAACAGCTTCAAAGATCGCATTCATCGAATCGTCATTTTCTGCAGGTGACGAGCTTGGCTCCTGAACCCGTCTTTTTGTATTTGGTCAATAGGTCTTCTGTGAGTAAACTGTTCGCCTTGTATGGTGTACATCACATTTCTTAATCTGTTAATTATTGTACCTGGTTTGAATGATTTCTTGAGTAGTATAGGTGTACGCCGGATTTTGTTCTTGTACGGCAATAACT
>OZ038495.1:60693697-60703697 GCA_964036315.1 Acanthosepion esculentum | reverse complement strand
TATTCCATGTATCATTTTTTCATTACTGGTGATACTGGTGATAATGGTGAACACATAACCAAGCTATCCTCCTATTGGATTATATCGGATTCGAGTTGGAAAATTTTTTGCTGTACACATAACGTCAACATTTCCATCAGCTTATCTTTTGGAAAATTATTACATTCTCCTAGGGTGGGGTGAGATCCTACTCGGTTTCGAACTACTGTCATGGACTCAGCTGTAGGAATTCTGGGGAGCAGGCTTGGCATATCTATGTTTACTTTCGGAGTGTTATGGATGGGATCCCCTAGAATCAGTTTTGTAAAGTGTTCTGAATTTCTAAGAAAAGGATGAGGACTTCCTTCATATTGAGTTGACTAAATCCCCTAGGAATCTGCACTGAAGGTGGAACTCTGAGCCCCTGCAGTAGACTATAGGACACAATCAAATACTCACTCTGTAAATTTTTGCGAGACCATGCATGTGTAGCAGCTTGGTGTAACGTTGAGATAGCTGTTAATAATTATTTAATTCGAAGTAGTCTTTGTTCTTATTTAGGATCTGTGACAGCTCCGTCTAATTTTTCAGGGTCGAATGATTTTTCATTTGGCTATCGCAAACATCTCCAACTTGGCACAAAGGCCTAAAAGTTGTTATAAAACAACTATGATGAGGACAATTTTCCGAACATAAACAATTTTCATAATGATAACTTCTCATCTTAGAAATTCTGAAAAAATATTTTATTTCGAGAAATAATTTATGTATTTACAAATTTTAAATAATAGAAGATTTTAAATTAACACACACACACACACACACACACACACACACACACACACACACACACACACACACACACATATATATATATATATATATATATATATATATATATATATATATATATGTCAGCTGGAGAAAGAATTATAACTTTTAGGAAAAGAGATATTTGAAATAATCCGGCTCGCAGATTTATATTTTGGTAAGATAAGATAGAGACTTTTTCAAAGATTTTCATTGTAAGTTAATTTCTCTTTTGAAAAATGTACCATTCTTTAGAAATAAGTTGTGGCTTAATTTATTTCTTTTTATGGCGCAGGCATTTGATAAATCGTTATGTATATGGACACTGTTGTGTCTATATGCATGTATATATGTGCGTATGTTCCGTAGAATCTGACGAACAAGGAATATATCTTTTTCAACTTTTTCACATGTACTTTCAATTTTCTCATGGGTCACATTTGGCGTCCGTCGTATTTCCGCCGTCATTTCATAGAAGCGCATATCTGTTAAATGCAAATATTCTCTTCATCTGTGAGAGACTTATTCGGTTTTCGCTACCATATAAGAGAATTTCCGCACTCGTTTTGTTTCTAAAAAAATTCCCGGTTATCAGAATCTGTCCATAGTGTTTATTGCCCCGTGTCAATAAAATATATTGACACCTGCTCAACAAATTTGCCCGACAAAACATCGAAGGAAAATTGGAAAACTGAATGAAAGCATATAACATATTTCGTTTCCGTATTATTGAACGAAACAAGGACTAACAACCGATTTCTACCCTTACACACATGCACTCACATAAACACACACACACACACACACACACACACATATATATATATATGTATATATATATATATATATATATATATATATGTATATATATATGTATGGGAATTGAAGGAAAAGGATTTGAATCCTCAAATAAATTGGAAAATTTTAGGTTTCGCGAACACTCCCAATAGTTTTGGGGATAGGTGCAAGTTATGTTTAGAAGGGAAAAAGTCATAACAATAAGATATAAAGGGCAATGGAACCTATTAAATCAACAGAGAGAACTAATCACGAAAAGTAGACATAGAAATAGATTCAAAATTACATAATAATACATGTGCATTTATGTGGGGTTGTATGTGTGCGTATAGTGGCATATATGTATTGATATGTAAATGTATATGTGTGTATCTATGATGATATATACGCATATAAGTGTGTTTGACAGCATGTGTTCTGGTATTACGCACAATATATAAATCTCTAATTCAAATAATCATTAATCTTAATGGGTTTAAGATTAAATCCCCCATCGCTTTTTAATAATATTGGACACCTGTAATATAAAAAATATTTACTGTAAATCCAAGCAAAACATACCTGGGGCCCATATAATAAACGCTACATAGTAGGGACTGATATTAAAGTACAAACAACGAAAGGCTCTTCCTATAAATAAACTGCAACCACAGACCACTTTCCTCGGAATAAGATAACTTATGCCACCACAACCGTCGCTAACACAAGTCTGTTCTCATTAACAAGTGGTCAAGCAGAGGAGGACTGACTTGAAATCAAATTTAAAGCAATGCTCCGAAACAGACACTTCGGGGCTGATGATAGCCGCGTACAGAGCAGCTTGAAATAGACTATCCCATTTTTAGGTAATTTGGGGGTTTAGAAATAAAAAATACATATGCTCTGTTCTAATAAATACATTAAGCTATCTGTGGATCAGTTTTAATAATTAATATTACTAGGATATCCACGGATTTTATTCCAACTGGTCGATTAGTTGTACTATACATATATATATATATATATATATATATATATATATATATATATAAAATTTCCCATCTCCTCATGTATGGAGGTATTCAAGGTTGGGGAGGTACACCTTCACATGATGTTTTGATTGTCTCGTCCGATGCGTTCGTTCGCAGGTTACCGCCAGATATCAAAGCTGAAAAAATGATCGGCAGTAGAATCCATCAAAGAAGCAGAATCCAACCTGAAAACTAAGGAGATTGCGGGGGCGACCCAAAGCACTCAAGCTGGCATGGGCAGCACGTGCAACCAGTCATTCTCCAAACATGTTCCAAAGTGTAAATGAGACATCGTGGTAAAAGAAATCAGCAATTCTGAGGAAGTGCTGCGAACAGCTATTGCTCTTTCACAGTCAAAACAATGTGCTTGGACCACTGGGAGTGATTTTGATCCAACGAATCTATTATGGAATAATCAGACTTCAATGGAGCCATTGGCAATATCATTCCTCCTGAGATCTACATTTGATCAGCAAGCGAATGCGACATCAAGCTGTGGGTATAAACTGACATTGATGTATTAGAATTATGCCAAAGGGATCGAGACACTGCATGACCAAAATCATTGCAAATGGCGTCATAACAAAGTGCTGGAAGGGATCATGGATTTATGATTTACACAGTGTGAAGCAACAAACAGGCTTTAAGGATCAGAGAACTTAAGATCCGTTTTCGCAAGATGAACGCCCTCTGCGACAGACCCAAATAAATCCGAGCGTGAAACTACTGAGTAGAGCCCGTGATTGGAGTTTGTTAGTATTACCTCCGCTGGCGCACGTAATTTCGCACATATATATATATATATATATATATATATATATATATATATATATATATATATATATATATATATATATATGTGGGTGTGAGGTGTACGTATATATAGAAGTATTAATGAACAATTCATTTTTACCGAGAGTTTTATTACTTCAAATGTTATTATACTGGACACAGCTTCTTTGCAATAGATGTATCATTTTTTTTATTACTTGAACACACATAATTTACTAAATGCAAATGAAGCATCTATTTCAAATAAAAACGTACCCAGTCCAATAATAATTGAATTAATGAAAATGTCGGCTTAAATTCATATGTATATATATATATATATATATATATATATATATATATATATATATATATATATATATATATATATATATATATGAAGAAAATCTCATAACTTTTGTCAATGTTCTGTTTGAACGGTAATCATTACGAAGAGTGTATTCATTCTTTAGTTCTCAATACAAGTAGCTGTAAGACTAACAGAAAATAATAAAAAAAACGTTAATAGATTTTCCTTTATTGTCACACATTGTGAAACATGTATAAAAAAGAGTTGTCATATATATATATATATATATATATATATATATATATATATATATATATATCACAAATCTCTTTTTTGTGTTTATGGATGGTGAATTATTTCAGCAAATTTCAACTACATTTGAAGCCTAATTTATCCGCTTAGATTACAAATAAAATATTAGCTCATGCAAATATGATGTGTATCTTGTACCTAACGTGTTTTCCTATTGACAAATGTTTGCAAGAATTGTTCAACAATTGTTACTGATAGAAAGCAGAGTCATTTTTGTATATGCCAGTGAGAGAATAAGCGGAGTCATATTTTTGGAGAATCAATTTTCTTTTGGTGGAAGCCGTTTTGTTTGATAGGAGCTCTTTGTAATGTAGTGAAAGCGAAGCCAGTTTTATTGATAGCGAAACATTACCGCCATCAATAAGATAGCCTACTAATACCAGAAAAAAATCTAAACGTATCTGAAATTACCGAACACATGACATAATGACTTAATACTTCTACAGTAACTGGGAGTTGCCTGAACTACCGATGTCAGTTGTATTGAATGACTAAACACGCAAAAATCAGACATTAAGTCATGAATATTGATATTTAACCGTATTGAACATGTATATAGACACCTTATCTATCTATCTATCTATCTCTCTCTCTCTCTCTCTCTCTCTCTCTATATATATATATATATATATATATATATATATATATATATATATATATTTATATATATATATACACTCACACACACACATATATATACATATATATATATATATATATATTCTGTTTATATACGAGGGTCATTCAATAAATAAGGTGAATTTTTTCGGTATAAGGACTTCTAATACAGACAGAAGGTTACTTCTTTTTTTTTTCAACGTGGTCACCCAGCACTTTCACACACCTTTCCCATCTGTGCACAAGCTTCCGTATCCCCTCAGCGTAAAAATCTTCGGACTGATGTCTCAGCCAGTCGCTCACAACACTTTTGACTTCATCGTTACTTTTAAACTTCGTGCCTCTCGTGAACGCTTTCAAGGGACAAAACAGGTGAAAGTCTGAAGGGGCAAGGTCTGGACTGTAAGGGGGATGAGGGAGCAGTTCCCAGCCCAGCTCGTCTGCACCGTTTGGGCTGCTGTGTGAGGCCTTGCGTTGTCATGATGCAAGATGACTCCTTCTGACTGATGACCACTGCGTTTGTCCCAACAGATAAGCTCAATGTCCTTGCAATGTCATCCACTGAAACCCTTCTGTCAGACTGAATGAGGTCATTGACGTATTCGATCTCCTCAGGAGACCTCACTTCTGTAGGCCTCCAGGCCTGTCTTCATCCTCAACACTGCTCCGTCCTTCTTTAAACAATTTAGCCGACATGGCATTTTTTTTGCTGAAACATGTGGCACCAAACACAGTTGACATTCTCCTATGAATTTCAACTGGTTTGCACCCTTCAGCAAACAAAAATTGATAACCGACCGCTGCTCAATCCTGGAGCATGCTTCTTGGTCGGCCATCTTTGTTAATCGCCAAAACTATCAAAGTTTTTTTTTAATCTGCAAAAGAAATTAAATCCATGTGAAAAAGAAGTAAAACAAAAATAAAAAATAAAAAAGGGTAAGCTCCTATCTGTATTAGAAGTCTATATACCGAAAAATTCAAATTATTTATTGAATGACCCTCGTATATATATGATTGATATAAACTCTATGTAGCGTTCAATGAATTACCTCACTCGCCTGCTCTCCTCTACATTTAAAAGCGCCAGATCAGGCCAAAATGTGGTACACTTGTCATATTAGGTCTGCAGCTTTCCAGACCTCACTCTCCAAGCTTCGAGCCCTTGTGTATGACGAATAATTTTACACCCTTCAACCTCTCACTCAACAATATATATATATATATATAGATAGAGAGAGAGAGAGAGAGAGAGAGAGAGAGAGAGAGAAAGAGGATCAATTCACCCCAAGCAAGGCGATAATGCCACTAAGACGCAAGAGGCTACAGGGAATAAATGAGAAGACTTTTAGAAGAAACCGGAAACCCAACTTCTACTCTTATTCAAAAGACCAGGGAAGAGGCGAGCATATATATATATATATATATATATATATATATATATATATATATATATATATAAAGGGAGAGAAAGAGAGAGACACAAAGAGAGAGAGAGAAGGAGGGAGAGGGAGAAAGAGAAAGACGGTGTTTGTATTAGTTAGCGTCTGTCAAAGCGTGTGTGTCCTCTTTATCTGGCATGAATATTCTTGTTGTAGAAAAGCAAAAGCATCATTATATACGTGTGTATGGGCTTTTTAATGTATTCTTATCCACACACACCCACTCACAAACAGATCTATATATTTACGACGTTTCAATGAAACTGATACCAAGTAACAAACGTATGGTAATTACCAAGGCATTGACTCCGCTCAACAATAGCCTGAAAAAATATATTTTCAGATTTTATCACTTCCTGTAATCCCTTATATTTAGCTGATTAATGTTATATTCAACACTACGACTCTGATGTTTCGTAGAAGTAGCTTTTTGCAATCGTTCTGTCCACACGTCAGAATACTTCTACTCGTTGCTTATCTATACATTGATAGATAGAAACACACTAGTAGTAAAAATATAAGATAAATCTTAAAATTAGATAACGTTTAAAATAAACTGAGGGTACAATGCCGAATTTGACAGAGCTTTGATATAATATAATAATATTATGATTTTATTAATAAAAGTTACGAAGAAAGTTAATTATTAATTTTTATTTTATTTATATTTACCATGTTCATAATTATTTTTTTTTATTGCTGGTTCATATATGAAAATATATTTTTCCTTTGGCCGAGTAATTTGGACTCGTCTTAGCGATAATAAAACAATTTATACACACACACATTCAAACACATACACACACACACACACACACATATATATATATATATATATATATTCATACATACTTACATACATACATGAACACACACACACGTGTGTGTGTGTGTGCGCGTGCATTTAGGCGGCACATTCTCTTTTAGTCACGTCTTACTGAATAAGTTACAAACATTATACCTGTTTATTTTATGATAACACTTTCATATCCACGTATATATTTTTATATTCTTCAATATGAAAGAATTATGATAAAAATAATCAGACATAATGTTTGCGATTTATTCAATCAGACATATATATATATATATATATATATATATATATATATATATATATATATATATATATATATATATATATATATATATATACATTGTAATTTAAAATACATATTACTATGTATATTAGGCAAAAAGTGCTTGAGGTATCGACGCAGGATACGGATGTGGAATTTGTTTGCAGCAGGTTTGGATCCCATTAGCATGGGAATCAGACAGTGGTGTTTTTTTTGTTTACATTTTAATATAAAACTAAAAAACACGGAAAGACTTTTTAGGGCAGTAGTAGCCATAGAAAAAAAAACACTTGACGCGCCGACATTCTTCGTCGGGTCGTTTTTAAAACCCATTTAAACTGTAATTGATGCTGGCAAGACTCTGACTGATTTGATATCCCCTCTACACACAGACTCTCAACGTTATTTCTCGCTTAATCCAAGAAACTTAATTAAAGAAAATTATCCGTAGTTTGGGATGCAACGTTGCTGCGTGAGTAATTACCGACAGACTATTTCAAGGAATCAGGCACGCCACGCAACACTACACAGAGAATTGTTTTTGTGAAAAAATAAAAGTTAATGGAAACTTTTAAATATTCAAACGTGCCATTCTGGCGCGAAAAACCTGCTCATTTACATATCACTTAAATCATCTTCCTTTTCCGTAATAAAACCTGAAGTGAAATTCAAATACAGAATTTGACAAAAAATGTATGCCCATTTCAAGAATGTAAAACTTGTCATTCGTCGTTTAATTAAACTGCATTACATTTGCTGTCCTTAGAAATTTAAAATATATGTGCAGCACTCCCAATGTTATCCAAGCAGAAGTTCGCCGAACTATTAAATGTCTGGAATTTAAAGGTCTTTGAGCATCTATTTTGTTTGTAGAATCTAATGATAATTTGTATTAATCTCTGAGTGTCAGAATATTTGAATTAATGTCTGAATAAATTCAGTATTACAATATCTGTACGAGTTTTTTTGCATTTCTGATGTGTGTATATAAAGTGTTGGATGACTCTTTATATACAGAATGCTGCAAAATTAACGCGCCTTTTTATCGTGCTTTTATCGTGCTGAAGTGAATTGGATGACGTGAACCAACTGAATGGCTATCATAATCATCAGACCTAACAAAACAAAAACAATAGCAACAACAACAGACATATTCTTGTGAGGTGTACTGAAAAATAGTTATTATATGAACCATATGTATTTATATGCATTAATTAAATGATTAAATTCATTAATTAATTAAATTCTTGTAGGATTTGTGTCAGATAGTTTTTTAGCAGTGTTGCAGTTATACTGAACTTATATGGCCATTTTTATCTTGGTAACTAGTTTGTTAATCATAAAATATGTTGAGAATAATTATAACTTGTTTTAAATATTTTTTGTGCATCCATGTTAATAAATGACAAATGGCGTAATTTTGCCACACCCTATATATATATATATATATATATATATATATATATATATATATATATATATATATAAACAAAAATGGAAATACCATTGAAAATCAGAAACCCCTGAAGACTGGAATTTTTACCAAGAAACTTCGAAGTCGCGATAAATTTGATATTTAAAAGTTAAGCAATCATTTCATATAATATTATACATAGATACATACATACATATATATATATATATATATATATATATATATATATATATATATATATATATATATATATATATATGTATTGCTTAATATATTGTGTAATTGTCATCTTTGATAATGGCTTATGTAAGCCGAAAGCTTAGATTGGATTAAAAATATGTATCAATATTGTGATTTTCTTTCATTGTTTAATGATAATGTTATTAAGCTTATCAGACGATATGAAAAGAACTTACATAAAATATATAGACAACACTTATCTATATTATTTAATGAAACATGTATGAATATATATATATATATATATATATATATATATATATATATATATATATATATATATATATATATATACATATATATATATATATATGTTAAACAGGATAAACTAATTATAAGGACAGCGATCATAATTTTATTATTAAAATAAGATAAAAAAGAATTACGTTTTAAGATTTAATGTGCCTTTCGGTCGAAACTTCTTCAGAAATAAAATTGTTGGCAAAAAAAAACGAAGAAATTTTTTTTTACCAACAACTGATATTAAAATATAAATACCAAACTGGTAGGAATTGGGAGAAAAATACTAAATTTCTTACCAGTTAGACAACTGGTTCCCCGAATTAGGCCAACTTATATTTCAACACCCGTTGTCTACACAGCGCAGGACGCTGCATATTAATTTTAACAGACCCCTCGGGTGTCTAAATGAAGTCTGGTCCGTGTCTTGTGCGTGACAGAAAAGAACTCACTAGAATAATTCGTCCTGCTAGCAACAGAATTGAAAAGGCGCTCACCAACCCGGGAGTCATTAGTCTATGAACACTCGGATGTCACGGACTCGTGTCTATGCGCCAGGCCCGGGACATGCTGGGCGATCCTAATCTTCATCCTCTGGATAATCTTGCCCACGTCGCCAATCTCACATCGATATTTATATTAATAAACATTGTTGATGGACATGCAAGACATCCTTACAGCAAGAGCGGAAAGGTCTTCTAGTTGAGAAAATCCTCCGGAATATAACGGCATTAAAACACCGTTTGATAGAATTAGAGATTTTGTCGGCGTATGTTTGACTAACGGGACCAATCCACGGTAGTCTCACATATAAAGGACATTTAGAAAGCCCATAATTAACTTATTGATCTTTTGCTCAAATTGTAGATATAACAACACATTCGGGCTACACCCGGAATACTACATCAAAGCACGATGAGTAAAGGTACTGACAAGATTACTTTTCCTGGTTCTAGGAG
>OZ038495.1:60671197-60688697 GCA_964036315.1 Acanthosepion esculentum | reverse complement strand
TGTAAAACACAGACATGATAAAAAAGAATAATTCATCTAAACTCCTAAATAAATCACTAAATATTTCTGCAAAATTAAACTATAAACCAGGATACATGTATATTTCTATCAAAACGCAGAAACCTAACTATCCACTCCGATCAATGTTATTCCAAATAACCACTCCTGTCTACCAACTAACTAAAACTCTTAACCAATTGATTACACCATACATACCTAACAAATATTGCATTAATTCAACCCTTGAATTTATACAAAAATTAAAATCCGAAAAAAAAAACTAATAATGAAACCACAGTATTTCTTGACGGTGAAAATCTGTTCTCTAACGTTCCAGTTAGAGAAACAATTGACACTATTATTAAATATATATATAATAATTTATCTATACGCCCATTAAAAATTAGGCTTTAAATATGAAGAAAATTACTTTTAACGTGTACCGCAGAAGACCCATTTTATTATCACAGAAACAAGGTATATGTGCAACGTGATAGCATTTCAATGGATTCAGTTTTGCGTTCAAACTTCAGTAACTTCTGCATGGCCAAAAAACCTCTATCTACCTATGTAAATGATATATTTGTTTTAGTTAAAAACACAGAAGAAATAATTGAACTCAAAAAATCTTTCAAAAAACTCCATCCTCAAGTTCACATATGAACGTAACAAAAATAACAAAATCCCTTTCCTTCACATTTTAATAGCCACAAATAACAACACATTTACTACCTCTCAGTATAAAAAAAAAACAAACGGCAAAAACTCTTGCACTATCAACTATAAGAGTGAATGTCCAGATTACAACAAAATAACACTCATACAGAATTTAATTAACCAAGCACAAATTAATTCCTCCATGAAATATATTTTCTACAATGAACTAAAAAGATATTAAGCAGACTCTCATTAATAATGGTTTCCTAAACCACATTGTAGATGAACAAATATGACGATGTATAAAAAAACCTCAACACACGTCAAATAGAATATAATACTTACTCAATGGTCACTAAATATATCAAACTACTATATTGTAACCAGATACATGCTAACTTCAAACAGGATGAATGACCATAAAGTATCTCATTCATATAAACATATCTTCCATAGATTCTAATAAAAAAATAAAATTAATAATATATTATAAAAAATACAATACAAACAATTTAATTATTAGCAATAACTCCTCCACAGTAACTTATGTATTATGTAAAACTAATATTATATACCAATTTAAATGTCCCTTGTGAGAATGTATGTTCAACAAAATACAAATATATATGTTGGGTATACGACAAATACAATAACAAGAAGGCTTACACTATATATGTCTGACCATTCTTCCTTTGCGAAACATCTAAAACAACATTCTTGTCCACATTCACAATATAAAAAATTACTAATCGACAACACTGAAGAGCTATTATACAGCGAAACAGTTTGTCTGTCCATAACTATATATATATATATATATATATATTAGTAGTAAATAATTTATTAATAGTAAATTATGTAAAAAAATGTATGATTAAGATTAGTAAACATATATATATATATATATATATATATATATATATATATATATATATATATATATATATATCATTATATATCCATGAGAAACCGCTGCCGCCGAATAAAAGACATAAATATCAAAGTGGTAGAGGTTTCTTTTTCCATGTTGCCTCTTTAGCAAACTCTATCGGGAGTTGCTTTATTACTACTGCGTCTCTCTCTCTCTTTCTCTCTCTCTCTCTTTCCATATATATATATATATATATATATATATATATATATATATATATATATATAAGTGAACATAGATCGTAGCCCTATGATTGCATCTAGCATGAAACAGACAGTCGCCTCTAAATGTTGACTTCTATGTTCACTGAGCACTTTAGCCCATAAATATAGCAAACTTTAAGACTATACATATATATATATATATATATATATATATGAAACAGAATTTACGGCTCCATTGTTCTCAGAACCATGGACGAACAAATGAATCCCTGCAATAATAAGTCAGTCTATAAATACACATAATTGTATATTGTCATGGGGCTATTTTCGTTTTCTTTATAGCCACCTGCGATACAAGTCCTGGCGTCTCACTCTTCGTAAAATGGCACACAAAAGAATTGTAGCATAAGTTTGTTTATTGCTGTATAGGTAGTAGAAATGGTGGCAAATACGATTCACTTTGTTTTGTCTATTTCTATTTTCTTTTAGCTTTATCTATGCTTCTACTAACTATTATTTGAATTTTCTGGCGGCCGCGTCTCATTGTACTCATTTCAATCCAAGAAACAAGGCGAACATGCCACCAGAACGCAGGAACTTACATTGAGTCAATACGAATAACAAAATTTAAATAGGGAGGATTGGGGAATGGTAAAAAAAGAACAGGGTTCAAGAAGACAGAAGATGATAATTCACGCTACATTTTTAATATTGTAATTATCAGGCAATCAAGGAATCGGATGTGAATCCCACAGGCGAGAAGTTTGAGAAAAATGTTAACGTAGAAGTGGCGGTTCCATCTAGATAATACACCACTAAAACTCTGAGATCTAGTTGCCAATCAAATAGCACAATTAAATGTATTGTAATCGAGGCACCAGAGAAGAAATCACATCAGAAAAATGCTCTGGAAATTCTTCTAGAAAAGACAGAGTGAAGCCACCTCAACTCCTTGTGACTGAAGTAAGATATCTGCTCCTGATTGATTACATTACAGATCCTTCTTTTAATTTTGTCACGAATCTCGAGATGTAAAGCAGGAGCACCAAAGCATATATGGCAACAGCATTCAATCCACAGATGAATAGTAGATTTATATATGTGCAAGATGGATTTGACGAGAAAAAATGACGCACAACACAGTGAACCAGATTTCCTTGAAGCACACATAGCGATTGATTCGATATAATCGCTCCACTTTTTGTCAATGCAAAACGTGAGTCCATGAAGGCGTAGAGAGTTTAGAATTAAAAGTATTGATGGCAGACAGAAAAGTTTCTTTGTGTTGAGTACATGAAAGCAGTTTTGATTTGGAGTCGTTAAAATTTACAATCCATTTCTTGTACCAGTTAACCAATGATTAGAGGTATTTTTGGAATCAATTTCATTTTGGTGAAAAGCCAACAGGATCTTTCTTTTTAAATTTGGATGCTTCGTTTCTGTGGAGTTGCAATGCGAGTAGTCTGTACAAAGTTCCGAACTGGTGGAACTAAGTAATGAAGCACATATTAACAGTTGCTATAGATCGGTGTTTCTTAACCGGGGTCACTATCGAAGCTGGGGACCAAGGTACGTTTACTGGTTGTCCTCACACACACACAAAAATGACAAATTGGAGGTACACGGTAATATATTTGTGATCCATTTGTTAATTAGAACTTCTACCCCATATTAAAATACTACGAATAGAATAACTCTAAAACTCGCAGAAAACGAAATCAACCGATGTAAGTTAGGATCTCTTTTACTCTACCGTATATTTTGAGTGTAAATGTTGAATAAAAAATTGAATATAATATACAAAGGTAAGATTATATATGGAAAGGACAATTACATAAAGTTTATAATTTTTTGTATAAATGAATGTATTATATTATTAATAATAAATAATGAAAATTTTAAATATTAATCAAATAAAATACTATATACTAATATTAATTAAGTATTATAGTAATAGGCTCGACAATGTGAAAAAAGGGTAATTTTTGTCATTGATGGAGCGTAATAGAAAACAAAATCTAGCATAACAGCATGAACCACAGGGATCTAAATGAATAAATCTGAACATTTTTAATATATTAATTACTCACATATTATGAAATAGATTATTATGACTTATTTTGCTAGTGTACATAAATGTTCCATGGGATTTAATTGTTAAATAGAAGTTTATTTTGAGTATCTGTCTATATTTCTGAGATGAGGTATTATGTACATTATTTACATTATTCGGACTATTGTCCTCATCTTTGTCGCCATATTTATCACAACGTTTCGGCCGTTGTAAGCTCAGGCCTTCTTCAAGGACACATGGCACAGTGGATACAGGCGTTAGTTAGATCAAGTGACAGTACCCAAAATGTGTGAATACAATACCCGGTTAAGGCAGTGGAGAACTTCCAGAGGGAAATTAACAGGAGATAACTGATATCTGACATCAATTAAATATGGCACGTGGAACTAGAACAGTCTAACCCAGTGAGCGAAATAAATGGTTCTGTTCGACATTTCAACCACCTGAAGGCCGGGGCCTACAACGGCCGAAACGTTGTAATAAATATGGCAACAAAGATGAGGACAATAGCCCGAATAATGTAAGTTTATTTTCATTAAACTAGTTTTACATCAAAATAAAGTATATGCATTTATTATTTTAATAATATTTTTTTCTAAAATATTTTTAATAGAGACAAAAACAACTTTTGTTTCATCGAATCGTTATGTGGGGAGGGTCAACCAAAATAAATGAGAGTATAATTAGTCTATAAATAATTTTAAAAAAGTTTGAGAACCACTCCTATAGCAGATTCGTCAAACCATCGATAGGCTTGTATATTTGCATTTGTAAAAAAGCTGTGGAAAATTGGGAGACCAATTATTAACGATAACGCCGCATAAACATTTTTGACCTCTGTAAGAGTTGAAAACTGGATTATTTATGAAATCATTAACACATTAAGCCGATGTATTGCCAAATCTAAAAAGAAACAATTAATCAATCGATGTAGCTAAATCATAAATCTGTTTTAGGTGCTCTTTGTTCCAATTCAACTCTGATCCCTGTGAATTCAGTGAATAATGAGACAAAAATACATAGAACACGAACAACGCTGGTTTTCTGACAAATTACGTGATATCTGTCCTACTGTATGGTAGTGACTGCTGGACTATTTTCTCAAAGATGAAGAAGAAACTTAAAGTAACAGAAATGTGGTTCTGAAGAACGATACTGAGGATACCATGGAGGGTAATTGCGCGCAACGAAGAGATTTTAAAGATGGAAACAACAACGATATTTTCACTTAACATCAGAAAGCACATAATGAGGAAGGATGGTTGGAAAATATGTTACTCACAGGATGGATTGAAGGCAAGACAAATAGAAAACAACGCATAACGTATTTGACGAGTCCGAAAAGAAAGGATGTCTGAACAGGTTTTGGAAATAACAAAAAGATAACATTTCTTTAGAACTGTAAGGGTTCAGGAAATTGTGGAAATCCATGATCGCCTATGGTCTGAGGGGATACAGCAGAGAGTGAGAGAGAGTGAGAGAGAGAGAGAAAAAGAGAAAGAGAGGGAGTCAGTTCCTGTGACGAATTTTGGCTGTTCCAGAACATTTCTAAAAACTGTAACCAGAATAAACGATTCCCAGTTATCAGATACAAGCACTTCCTACTTTTACGAAGTTTTTCCTCGATTGTTAATTTTTGTAATCCCATCTCTGTGTCGATTTGACTATATATATCATATTTAAAACTTTTCGGTGGTGTTATAAGAGAATTAACGTTTAATAATTAAATTAAAAAATTAAAAAAACGATGATTTAAAAAAATACTTGGTAACATGGTTTATATAAACATTTTGAATACAGATTAAAATTGTTCCCTTGATAGCTTTTTTCATTAGACTGGTGCATCGATTACATAAATTTAAGCGTGCTACTAGATTGGCGAGTTGATCTCAAAGTTTTACTTGTGAATTAGGTAGAGGCACCTTCAACATCTACTCAATTTTTCTCGCAATTATTAACTGTAGAATGCAATTTCGTTTTCTTGCTTCCCTGCCGCGATTTACTAAGGCCACATGACATGTTTGCTTGATAACGTGGAAATAAAAGAAGACATGCAATTATGATTGCCATGTGATATCAAAACACCTGCGGGCCAATAAATGCTGCACAATTTCTTCACATGGTGAAGACAACATAAATGTAGTTCTACAGAAATCTGCTGAGAATACCACGTACGGACCGTATGAGCAATGAAGAAGTCCCAAGGAAAATATAAATATGAAGGGCACCTATAATTGAAATAGAAAAAAGACATCTGAAATTTCTTGGACGGATAAGGAGTAAGGCGAGTTTAGACATATTGACACTCACAGGACATATCGAAAGACAACATGATAGAGGAAGGCAGCGGTACACAGACTTGATGAAAATGTTTGAATTGGTAGCGGAGAAGGGGGATCCAAAAAGACAAATATTACTAAAGGCTGCATGGATAGGAAGTTGTGGAGAACCATAATAAACAACATCCGGCGGAAACATGGCACATAGAAAAAAATTGTGAATGCAATTTTAATAAGAATGTTCTTATTTTTTTATCTTATTACTAAATTTTGTATTATTTACTCCGACTTGCCGTATATCATAAGAAATCTGAAACAAACCATTCAGAGATTGATTCGTTTAGTTCCAGTTATCACGTCTTTGCAGGTTATTTAAAGTTAGAAAACATTTTCAGATTGTAAGATTTTTTGAGCGAATAATTGTTTAGTGCTACAAGACCTATTAATTAATCCATAGCAGGGTGAGAAGTGGTGGATTCATACCTTTTCTAGGAGTATATGCGTGTACGTGAATATAACGAACTAAACTGGAATTGTATCTCGGTACTCCGATTAAAATTTATCATTTACACCATCCGCACATCCAAGTTTACAGAACCTAGCATTTCCAAGTGGTCAATCATCTAAGTACTGACCACCCTCCAAAAACATTAAATAAAAAAAAGATCATAATCTTATTTAACTTAATGCAATTTGGAAATGAAAAACAAAAATTATACTGAACACTTAAGCATTATCGCTCACAGGGGAAGAATATCCTTGTGGTAACAGAAACGTGATTCTACAGAATGATTCAGGGAATGAATATTTGAATAAAGACGACGTTTTAGGGGGGAGTGGAAATGAAAAAGTTACTTATGCATATGATCATATAGAGGCAAGAGAACTTTCTAGGTAAGAGGGCTTATAGAATTTGTTACATATAGGACATTAAGAAAGAAAAAAAGACAGGGTAAGTCTACTTATGAACTTGTGAAAATGATTGACAGGACATGGATTAGGAGAGATAGCAAAAAGTCAAATCTTACTAAGCATTGCTAAGGAGAAGAAGTTGAGAAGAACTATGATAACACCACAGCTGAAAGGACATGTCAAGAAGAAGTAGAAGAAGATGAATAATAATAATAATAATAATAATAATAATAATAATAATAATAATAATAATAATAATAATAAATATTATAGGAGATAGGACCTGTTACAATTCTATGGGACTACACAATACACACTGACAGAACAATCAAAGCCAACCGCCCAGACATTGTTATTAAAGACCACAAACAAAATAAGTGCCTCCTTATTGATATAGCAGTCCCTGTAGACTGCAATGTATCTTTGAAGATATTCGAAAAACTGTCAAAATACAAGGACCATGAAATAGAAATCTCAAAAATGTGGCACATAGGAACATCAACAATTCCTGTTGTAGTTGGAGCCCTTGGACTGGTTGGAAAGTTTCCAGTAGGCTGATTGAAGGGATCCCTGGAAGTCCATGCCTCAAAGAGTTACAAAAAATTGTTCTGACAAGTACAGCCCAGACTTTACGAAGGGCTTTATGTATGTAATTATTTTTTATTTTATTTTATTTTATTTTTTTTGCAGTGGAAAGTGTCATGATGCCATTTCTAACCTTATGTCCCTGGGCGGGACCCGGAAAGAAATGTGTAAACGCCAGATATCAAAGGAAATAATAATAATAATAATAATAATAATAATAATAATAATAATGAGAAGAAGAAGAAGAAAAAGAAGAATGATAATAAGAAGAAGAAGAAAGAGAAAAAGAAGGATAATAATAATAATATTAATATTAATAATAATGATAATAATAATAATAATAAGAAGAAGAAGAAGAAGAAGAAGAAGAAGAAGAAGAAGAAGAAAGATAATAATAATAATAATAATAACTATAAGAAGAAGAAGAAGAAGGAGAAGAATAAAAAGGATAATAATAAGAAGAAGAGAAAAAGAAGGATAATAAGAAGAAGAAGAAAGAAAAAATAAGCATAATAATAATAATATTAATAATAATAATAATAGAAGAAGAAGAAGAAGAAGAAGAAGAAGAAGAAGAAGAACGAAGAGGAAAAACAAAAACAGCAACAATAATGTAGTCTTAAGAACAGCTCTAAGTTCTCTAGATCCTAGAAAAATTTAAACCGTCACAAGACTCTTCTTCCTCTGTGAGCGACACTACATAAGAGTACAATACACTTTTATTTTATTTCCCAAAACATTAAATCAGAATTGTATTCAATGAGATAAGATTATGATTTACGATCTTTTTTTATTATATTTAATGTCATTAGAGAAATAAGATTTACCATTATGAATAATTAATCTGTGGTTAATAGAACGTTAAAGGAGTAGTTTTCCATATTGACTTATTCATAGACTTACGGCCACATCACGTTGAAACACAGGTTCCCGTAAGACCCACGAACTTAAGCAAAGTCGAGCCTGTTCAGTACCTGGATGGGTGAATTCTTGGGAATAACAGGAGCTGTAAGCTTGGATGACATTTTAGTGGTAATGGCAATTTTTAATCGGAGTGAAGAGTTCCAATTCCGGTTGTGTTTGTTATATTTACATACTCGCAAATACCATTGGGAAATTTACTAATCCACCACTACTTCCCGAGTTATAGATTAATTAATAAGACCTGTATCACTAAACCACTTTTTTCTCAAAGAAAATTATTCTAATCTAAATATATATTCTGGATTTAAGTAACCTAGAGTATAGATGATATTTAAGGCAGGGCACTTTAAGTTTGTGTTCATCCACGATTCCAACAATCGTTCACGTGTACTGAACTGGAGAGAATTGATGTACTTTTTCAAGAGCAACTCTAAAATAGAAACTGTACAATATCATATAGAATAACTGGAATAAATTGGTTGATGTCCATCTGAGATTATTATTATTTTTCTATGTTAATCTCATGTACACGACGTAGAATACGTACTTACAGATGTTAGGCGTCCATATGAAAAACAAATTCCAGTGGAGTTGAGGATGTGGCGATTAGAGAAATTATTTACCACAGAAATCCCGATTAAATACGCCATTCTTGGTAAAAAAAAAATCAATAAATTCGCAGCATAACGATACAGTTATTCTCAGGGCAAAGCAACATAAATGTTTCCAGGATTTGTGAAGAAAATTATTTCTGTTATTTCTAGTAATGCAAAACTGGACTTAAATGTAGTTGTATATCATTGTTGGCTTATTTACGACCAGGGTTTTTATAGCTCTCGTGTTGCTATAATTGAATTCTAAAATTTTACTATTGCTTTTTGTCCATGCCCTTTTATCTATTCACCAAAATCATTTAAAAATGTTCATCCATTTTTCTCTTCGTCCGTTAACTAGTCCCTGTGGATGTTAAATTTCCCAAGTCCTGTTTCCTTATAATTTATACAAGAACTATCAAATGACTCATTGTTTTCCTTTTGACGATAATTGTCTTTCTAGTTTACATATTATTTACAAAGTCCTCATTGCTTACATGATGTGCCAGTGGTATTCGTAGTATCCATCCATAGAAACAAATCGCTGTCGCTTCGTATCACTTCTTCATTTGCTAGAAAACTGTTTACCATTCACTTTAATACAGAAGGATAGTTATGGAACACTATTTCGGCACTGTTTTCTTTGTTTCTAACGAAACTATCTTATCTCTAATATTTTGTTCAGTTTCCGGAGGCCCTCTTTCGCTATTTCCACGCGAGATCCGATCCCTGTATAACACTTAACGTTGTCTTTTACAAAACTGCCGAGGATGTATAATATGTGTCAAAACAAATAGAGAAATATGTGGAATATAGAAATGAAAGCAACACGTAGGAGTTTGAGGCATATATCGGCAAAAATCATTCAATATTTAATGGTCCCTTCATTGAAATTCACTGATATTTGTAATAATTTGAGGTACGTCGCATGTATATCAATTTGTATTAGTCAATAAATTAATAAGCAAACTAACATTTATCATTTTTATCATACACAGAATGTATTAAATGTTTGCTATAATCAACTCAACTATCATAATCGTATATATATATATATATATATATATATATATATATATATATATATATATATATATATATATATATATGTAGTGTCTTATTGTCATCCACAGAGAGACTGTTTCGCTGTATCACAGCTCACCAGTGTGTCTAGACGCCCGGTTACCTCTAGCTAGGATCGAAATACTACTGAACTGGCGTCAGTCGGGGATTCTACCACTAAGTCGTTGGCGCACGGCAGGGATGGAGGTGAATTTAAGCGTATTTATTTTTAGATAAACACTGTGTGTTTATCTAAACATAAATAGTGACTGAGAGAATCCGATACGATTTACCGAAGAGTCTTGCATTATTAGCCGTAAAAGCCACTGTTTAAAAGCCCACACTTATATCTTCTGTATCTATAAATGGCATTCTCTTAGTGCGCCTGTGTGATTGTCAACTTGTTACCAGATCCAGAGCAAACAGTTCGTCCGATCGGCATGAAAATTCACACACAGATCGAAATTTTACGGCATTCGTACTTGACGTCTTCGTATTCTTTGATTCTTTCTCCGAATTTGGAAAAAATCGATGAAAAACGATAGGGGTCGAATATTGATTCGAAAAAAATTCATCAGTCTTTCACTGATAGTTTTCACAAATTACAAGTGATATCCAACAAACTCACGTTGGGCAATATCCGTACTTATAGATTTGAGGTGCTTTTCTTTGTTTTTAAAAATTGATATCAATTATCGGAAAAAATAGATAAAATCGATCACTTTGGGACATCCGATTCAAATCCAATGTAGCTGATTTTTGGATCTGTTTTTCGCAAACTTTAAGGAATTTTCACAAAAATCATGTTGAGCATTAGTTTTATCAACAGTTATTAGTTGCTGGCCTTTTTCTTCAATATCGGTATCAATTATCGGAAAAATCGATAATATTATGCCACTTTTGATTCAAATGCAGTCAAACTGATTTTTGGCTATATATTTTGCAAATGGCGAAGAATTTTCCACCAAAATTACGTTGAGCATTGTTTTTTTCAACTGTTATGTGGTGCTGACATTTATTTTCAATATCGATATCAATTACTGGAAAAAATCCTTACAATCGATCACTTTGTGACATCCGATTCAAGTCCAGTCTAGCTGATTTTTGGCTATATTTTTCGCAAATGCCGAAGAATTTTCAGCGAAATTCCCATTGAGCATAGTATTTACCGACAGGATTGAGGTGCTGATTTTCCTTTTCAATATCGTTTCAATTATCGGATAAAAATCTTTTTACTTCCCATTCAAATCGAGTTTACCTGAATTTGGCGATGTTTTTTGCAACTTGTTTGCGATTTTGATTAACTTTATCGGCTTTAGTCGTTACAATTAAAAACTTTTGCCCTGTGAGCTCTTTTGTGACCAACTAATACCTGAAGGAAGTCAATACAATCAAGTCTTCATCGGAATATGCTAATACACCTATCAAACGTATGTTCAACTGAGACATCTACACTACAGACTGTACAGCTGATTGTTATTCACACACGCGTGACCATGATTCACATAGCGGTATCCCATTGGCTGAGCGCAGTACGCGGTCGCTGATTGGTGTTCCAGACCCTAGACGCTCGCTGATTGGCACAACCGATTGGCAAATAATACTTCGCATTTGAACTTGCTGTGCACAGCTGTGGGACGAAGGTTTCACTTCTGCTCCTGTTACGCCGCCAACTGATCATTTCTCCTACCGCAAGTTGTTTCTTACGTTTTCTTTCGTTTGTCTCTTTAACTACATTTTTCCAACTGCCATAAACAATTTATTCAGCTCTTTTACTTAAACTTCCTGATTCTGGCTCACGCTTTGCGATACTAAGTTAGACTTTATACTCCTGGAATTAAGCAACCCTAATCAACCACTACTAGCATCAATTTTCCCCATACCGCCAAAAAGGAGGGTATGTCTTAACCTTCGGTCTGCAAGAGCGTCCGCTATGAGGGCGAGAAGGGCCAACGTGTCCCAGGAGCGGACTACTATGCGACTATCACAGGTCGCTCAACGCAGCGTTCTCACGCAGGCCTCGCAGTCACCTGCTTGGCTGGGAAGGCTGCTTACAGGGCTTCGTTGCGATCAAGGCTCAAGAATACACAGCGTTCGAGAATGAACGCAAACGCTGCAGCAACCGCCTCTGCAACTCAGGCTTCCGAGACTCATCATTAAAGGCTTCTTCGTAACGTAAGAAACCCTGTTGCCACTGCGAAATCAAGAGCAATAGAGACACTTAACCGCCGACGCGCTCGTCAATCCAGGGACACTGCTGCAACAGCGAGTGCTAGGGCTGCTGAGACACCGCTCCGTAGGTCTGTGCGAAATGCTACGAATGCTGCCACCACTGCCAGGTTGAGGGCAGTACAGACACTTGCCCGCAGGCGCGCCCGTCAACCCCGGGACGCTGCTGCAACATCGACTGCTAGGGCTGCTGAGACACTGCACCATAGGTTTGTGCGAAACGCTAGGAATGCTGCCACCACTGCTTGGTCGATGGCAGCTGAAACATTCGACTGCAGGCGCGCCCGTCAATCCAGGGACGCTGCTGCAACAGCGAGCGCTAGGGCCGCTGAGACATTGCTACGTAGGTCTGTTCGAAATGCTATGAATGCTGCTACAACTGTCAGGTCAAGGGCAGGTGAAACATTTGACCGTAGACGCGCCGACAATCCGAGGACGCTGCTGCAACAGCTCGGTCGAGGGAGTCCGAGACAGAGCAGCAGCGGGCATCACGCAATGCCCACAACGCTGCAGCGACTTCTGTTGCCAGAAACTCCGAGGGCCCACAGACAAGGGCAAACAGACTGTCAAGGGCTGCTACAAACATGGCCGCTGTGCGCTTATCTCAAACTCTCCAAGCTCGCCGCATACGCCTCGACGGCGACATTTAGCGCCTTGCGGCTGCCCCTGCTATTGCCTGTCCCAGTAGCTCTTTTGGGTTTTTCTTGGCTTTCAATTATGACCCCGGCATTAACTTAACTATGCGTGACAACATCAATGTAGGGTCTATGAACTGCGCTTGCCAATTCTGTAACGCCCACAAATGGGCCGGCGAGCCTGCCGGTCTGTGATGCTCCTCCGGCAAAGTTCGACTGCAAACTCTGCATGAACCACCTACCACGGTGAGGGGACTAATAGCCAGCTCCTATCCCGACTCCAACCAATTCCTTAAAACAATTAAGCAATTTGAAACTCATTTCAAATTACCTCATTTGAGGCTCAGGTGGTTCGAGAAGAGGGTTGGATGGCCACATTCAAAGTACAGGGGCGGGTATACCACTGAATTGGGTGCTTGATTCCGGGAGGTGTTTCTGTAATAGTTTGAAAAATACTTTTCCTACGTTTGTTTTTACGTTTTTGCTGTACGGTGGATTGAACCATATAATATTTCTTTTCCTGTTGGCCTTTTTTTGTTCTGTGGTGAGTATGTGAGTGTTGCTGGGAATCCGCTATCTTTTAGGGCTGTTTCGTATTCTTTCTTAGATTTGTTAAATATAGATTCATTGAAGGAATTGTCGAAAAGCCTGCGGTTAATCGATTTTGGTATCTGTTTGATTATAGAAGGCGGGTGGTTGGAAGATGTGTGTATATAGAGTGGTTTATCATTGGGTTTTCTGTATGATTTGTATGTTCCTTTTCTTAGGTTGAAGGTAACATCTAGAAAATCTACTTCGTTTAGGTTAGTTTTTATATCTATGTCGAATCCGTTATTTTTGAAAAACTTTATTATTGCTTTTCTAGTTTTGTCTGTGTTTTGTTTGTTACAGTTTCTTAAGATTATGAGACCGTCGTCCCTGTAGAGTTCTGTGTATTTCTCTCTATTATTTTGCTTATTTCGTGTAGTAAGTAAATACCTACGATTTCGCATGTCCCTGCACCGTCAAAGCTTCCCATTCTGGATTCAAATATCCCATCTCTCTTTATCCATGCCTCTTCATGGTGAAATACTAATGATTTACGGGAGTGCTTAATGAAATCTACTTCGTTTGGTTTTAATATTATTTGTTTCTGAGCTAAGTTGATGTCCTTATCTAACATGCGTTCTGTTATGGATGGGTAAACTTCATTTATGTCTAATTGTAGGAATTGGCAATTTTGTTTGTTATTTATGCTGTGGAACCAGTCAATAGTTTCTTTTGTGTTTTTCCACTGGTTTACTCCTAACTTCTTTCCAAGTTCAGAGTCATTTCATTCTAGAACCGTTTTACTTATTTTACCTAGTTCGCTTTTGGCTGGGTGTATGTGTCTGCATGCAGGGTTGATTTTGAAATTTTCTTTGTGGTCTTCTAGTGTGATAAAGGCTTGCGCCTTGCTGATGCAACTTATTCGGTCATCTATGTCTAATTTTTGGGCGATTGTTTTAGCTTCTTTATTGATATCGTATTCTGTTGTTTTAGGTGCCTTTTTGTATGTTTTGGTTATGTTGTTCCTGAGTAATTTATTGTGTCTGGGAGGGCTTAGTTTGTATTATTTTCTTGTTTTGTCAGCTGCGATAATTACATTTGCTGAATTGTTTATTTTAGTTATATCTTCTTTTAGTTTTATATATATATGTTACATATATATATATATATATATATATATATATATATATATATATATATATATATATATATATATATATATATATATTTCTGAGATGAGGTGTTATGTACACTATTCACATTATTCGGACTATTGTCCTCATGTTTGTTGCCATATTTATCACAACATTTCGACGGTTGTATGCTCCGGCCTTCTTCAGATGTTTGGAATATCCTCAAGGACACATGGCACAGGGGATAAAGGCATTAGTTGGATCCAGTGACAGGACCCAAAGTGTGTGAGTTCAATACCTGGTTAAGACGGAGGAGAACTTGGAGAGGAGAATTAGCCGGAGATAACTGATAAATGACATCCATTAGACATGACACGTAGAACCAGAACAGTCTACCCCAGGGAGCGAAATGAAGAGTTCATTTCGACATTCCAACTAATTGAAGAAGACCGGAGCGTACAACGGCCAGAACGTTGTGACAAATATGGCAACAAAGATGAGAAAAATATTCCGAATAATTTAATGGTATATATATAACAAAGTGTATAGGTTCATTTCAATTTTCATTTATCAATTTTCGTTTTACCGTTTGGAAGTGGAGTCTGATGAGTCAATGTCCTTTAATAAAGGGCTTGGCGAAATAAATTATTACATGGAGCCTTATTGTGGTCTGTCTTCCCTTTAAATTATTAGCTCTGGATGTACATTGAGCTCTCAGGATTTCATCCTTTTTGCGACTACCTATACGGATTACCAAATTCTTCTTAGCCTACATATATATATATATATATATATATATATATATATATATATATATATATATATATATATATATATAAGTGAACATAGAAGTCAACACTTAGAGGCGACAGTCTCTTTCATCCTAGATGAAATCGTCAGGCCACGAGTGCTGTTTTTTTCTCAGCTATTTATATATACTGGTCAGTGGTGCATATATATATATATATAATTCGCGCATGCCGGTAATTTGTAGATGACATGCTGTATTTAGCATTTCTACGACAAGAAAGATGGCTGGAAAATTTTAATAGTTACAACACAGTTTATAGATGTTCCATTTGATTTAAAAAAATATCGTCACTCCGTGACGCTACTTAAGCCTATAAAAACGCGTGCATTTCTATTCCTAACCTTTGTTAGAGCTTTTCAATTCTGGTTTTTACATGTAGTCACACGTGGGTTAAGTGTCCACAACTGGGACAAGTTCCCTCCATGTTTTTTCTCTCTTCAATTTATCTCTCACACACAATTGTTATTCGCGTGCACAGTCTCCCTGACTCTGTTTCTCTGTCTATGCCTATCACACACGTACACACGCGTGCACACACACACACACACACACACACACACACACACACACACACACACACAATCACATACTTTTTATAGCTTTATGATTTTCCTTTCTCCACAAACTGGTAAAGCCGACGGGATATTTCTTCTGGAGAGAAAAATACACTTTTTAAAACCGAAAATCAATGAAAAAGGTAATTCAACCAACATCTTTATCTACCGTGCTAAGTGAGCCCCCAAAATAATTTACTCTTACGACAAATTTGTGAATAAACAGGATGTAAAAATCAACATCGCAAATTAAAACAAAAAAATCTCTATAGGACATCTATATAACATAGCAACTATCTGGAAAAAATGGTCTCGGTTTCAACAAATATATTTCAACAGGTACAAACAAAAATACTAATAGCTATTACCATTACTATTAAAACTAGTATATTCACCGACGAGGAATACTCCATCGCCTAACCTTTTCTTCATCTTAGGAAATTGCGCCTAACTTCTATCTCCACCGGCATGTATCACGTTACTTTTTTTACCAAATGAAAAATACAACTTTTGTCTTACATGTTTGAAGCACGTAAAACGCAGATAATGTCCTTCAGGAATGCCGATCAGATTTCAGAAAGAAACCTAAGCGGGCCACACGAGAAAATATCACTCAAACACAGATTATGTCACCTTCTCTCTACTACACATCAAAACTAGAGTCTCTGCCTGGTTTAACAGAAAAAAACAGATATGAACAAAAAGATATCAGCAAATACGATTTAATAATATATGAAAATAGCAGCATCTTCGAGAAAAATCGACAATAATACCAGATATCTTCAAAGGTTCTTACAAAACATGCATTCCACACGAGGAATCATTTTATCATCATCAACACGACAACTTTACGAAACGAAGCTTTTTCTAATTTTTAATTTTTTTTTCTGTCACCAAGATAATGCATGTATATATATGTATGTATTAATGTATGTATGTATAGCTGGCCACTCTTGTTCGAGGATACCGGTCTACTAGGGCGGCTAGCCAATCCCTATTGCAGACGCTTGCTCAGGCGTATTTCTGTTTAGTCAACGCCCACACTGCCCACATGTTGTTTATACTGCAACTATGCCGAGCAGTCCTTAGTTACAGTTTCTGCAAAAGAACGTGTTATATTTGAACAAGGCCAGTACGCTCAAGCTCTCGGCTACGATAAATTGTGACTTCGTGCTAGCACAGCTAGTTTATTCTACCCAATTTCCCCTCACAAGCCTTGGGTCAACCGGTGGTACGGTTTTCAGGCACTTTTCACAGGTGCCGCACGCAAGGATTGACCCCTCCATTCCGATATTATCAGGAAGGCTCCTTCCTGATAAATCGACCACGGTGAGATTCGAACCCGAGTTTCATGGTCAGAATACGAACTTTCTAACCACTCGGCCACAGCAAAATAAAACGGTCCATTCTAAACAAAATACAACTCAAC
>OZ038495.1:60638697-60666197 GCA_964036315.1 Acanthosepion esculentum | reverse complement strand
TCTGTTCTACAAATTCAGCCTTAAATGTCACGTATGTTTAATAGTTAGTATGATATATTTGTCATTACAATTCGGTTCCAATAAACAGAAAGAAATTATGGTTCAACCAAATAGTCTTTATACTCTATTAGAACGATTGTACGACATAGCATCGCAGGAACATTAGATGGCATTCAATATAATACGAAGTACTGGAGAATATGTTCACAATAGTGAAACATTAACAAGCGAGATGATCGGGATTTTCAGCAAGATGCATATAGATGTGAAAAAAGAATGGTTCCAGATGAAGAGAATAAATATTTTGAAGTGACCTAGTACTTCTCACACACTTCTTGCTTGTGGAATTATTTCTCGGCTTCTTGCTTCTCAATCAATTTTATCTTCAAATATTTCGGGGTAATGTCAATCGTTATCTTCCATATCCTAATTCCCGTACTTTTATTGGTCTCTCTCCTTAATAGTGTTTTTTTTCTCATATTGCGTAAAAGTCAGTAAACCTTTGTGTCTTCTGAAACCAATCATAGCTAATAATATTTCATTAAATATTGAAGCCTGTTTATCGATATGTGCCCAAAATATTCGCGCTTTATATTTTGTCAGATTTTCAAGGAATGAACATTCGCGCCAAACAATATGTTTTTTTTTATTTCTACTCCTAAATATTACTTTCTAAAATAATATATTAGATCATTGCAAAAGTCCGTTCCCTACTCAGTCATTGCCAATGACGATAGACGATTCCGTCACCATGTCTCTTTATAGTAGGTAGAAGTTTTTCCCCCACTAGGCTTCCGTTTCATTATGCGGTAGACTGATTGCCAAACAAGGCTATAATACGTTGTCTGTCCTGCTATTCAACCTCGTAACTGAGGGGAGAATAAATGGTTTCATATCTTTCCCAAGGCGTAAGAGAATGTAACGAATCCGAATGGAATAAGAAAAACGGGTCTCTAATTTCTCATACCAGGATTTCTTCTATTTATTTTCTTCATCTGGAACCATTCTTGTTTTCACATCAATATGCATCTTACTGAAACTCCCGATTAAAAAAGTGTTGCGAGAAAGAATATTCCCCTACAAGTCTGAACTCGGCGGTCGGACGAAAAACAAAAAATAATCCTACCACAAGAGGAGTAACAGTAGGAGCAGTAGCCTTTGCTGAAAACAGTCATTCACGGCTAAGCATTCTCTTTCCTATTTTCTATTCTACATATTTTTCCCAGTACTAAAAAATAATAAACGTGTTGTTAAATCAATTTTGGTTCTCTACTGTTGTTTTTGATAACTCAGTTACAACTAAAAGTAAAAACAATAAAAATCGTACAGGACCTTTTCTAATGTTTTGCTATCATCTGATATCACTTGCTATCATTTACTATCACTCTAATTTAAAATCTATATTTCAGAGCACTCTCTTCCCATGTCTATGCATTTAGTTCATAGGTGAATATTAATTTTAAAAGATGAACAGTATACAAAGAAAATTTCATATTTAGCTTCAATTAACAATTACAATTTGACCTAACTGCATCTGGAAAATTTCTACGGTTTGCGAGAAAAATCAATATTGCAGATACATACCTTCATTGTATGGTTTCTAGCTTAAAAGAGACTGACAATTCCGGATATTTTGAAATAAGTTTGTTTATATACCTTTCTTGGTGGAAGTATACTTCAAGTGTGATTCTAGATTGAAAGAATGTGCAAATTGCTGGTTTCTATCTTGAAGGAATATGCCTGAAAGAACCAGTTCATATACGCTTTCAGTCTATCTATCTATCTATCTATCTAACACTAAAAGTTTGTGATTGCCTGTCTGTTCGTGTGTTGCGTCCACCGGTGCATAATGATTTACGAATTTTTTATACAGTAAGTATTTTTATTTTAACTTTCTTTAAACGGACATTGTTTTTAATTAACATATTTTTTATGTTAAAGACAGTCACAAAGAGATCCCGCTTTGCTGTTTCGTCCAGTTATTTGTAGAGTAATTATTTATTTTCCAGCTTACTTTAAACAAACAATGTTTTAAATATTTAAAAAGTATTTTCAAATGAATACGATTTAATTTTTTTTGGGGGGGTGGCATATATAAATATTTTAAGTTAATCCGATTTAAAGTTCAAGTTTATCCCTGAAGTTCTATTCCGATTAAATGCTGTAAACAATCAGTAAACCGTTAAGCATGACCTTGTAAACCAGAGCAATGATGACATGAACGAACTTAAATATTTAACTGAATCATAATATATTAACTTTCATTTCAATTGAATGTTAAAATCAACATCAGTATTTTATAACCGGAAACGTCAGTGACCCAGGTCATGGGTAGTCTAGTATTAAATACATCTCTCTATACAAGGTTGTTTAATTGAAAGAAAATTCTTATATAAACATTATATATTGAGGTTACACGCCGACATCAGGTTTCTGTATTAAAAGAACTAGTCTAAACCTAAGGTTCTTCTACAGTGAAGGAACCTGTCTATCAAGTGTTCCTATATTAAAAAAAATCCTATATTTATTTAGTAGGTTGAAGGATCATTTACACGTCATACGGTTACTATATTGATGGAACCTACCTCCATAATGTGTGTACATTGAAGAAAACCATATTTATAAATTTTCAATATTGAAAGAACACATATTTATAAGGTTTCTATATTGATTGTTTTGCGGCATATCAACTCCTTATGGGTCATTTAATGGTTAAATTTAATTTTCATGGGATCATTACTAATTACTTTTACAAAAATGCTTTGCTGTCAATTTCTTTTCAAAGATATATTGCTGGTAGTTATTTTCATTTTATATATATATATCTTTTTACTATGAAAGGCTATTACTGGTATTTTTACTATGAAAATGTATTTTTATACTTTCATCTTGTTCTGACTTCAGTTAGGTGAGGGGTAACTATTTGTTTAGAGCTGGGACCCTAACAAGTGCTACCACCCCGGATCAAGTTTGACTGTGGAACAATTGCAATTACGAGGTGGTCCACGTCCCTCAAAACCTCCCAATCAGAGGCCTTGCTGCCGGACGTAGTTTATCATCATAACCAGGCCACTTTCTATACTGAAGAAACCTTAATACATAATGTTTATATATTGAGGTATACTGCATAGATTATTTTTCTCTAATTAAGTTTTGTTTTGCCAATAATATTTTTTTATTCTGAACGATTCTGCCTGTACGATCCTTCTATCGGTGACAACATATATACTGTTTGTATATTAAAGAATCTTGCATTTAGAAGAATTAGTCACAAATCCTAAATAAAATGTAATCGTGTGTCGATGACCAATTTTAAATTTCAAATATTGCGGCCTCCATCATATTAAAACAGTTTCATTATCACGTGCATAAGGAAGACGTGTGATATATTTTTTGTCCATTTATTAAGTATCGCTGATTTTACTCCTGTGCTACAACTGGCAAATGAGACGAATACGTCTAGAGATATATTAAATACAGAAAAATCCAACCGGTGAAAATATACATATGCAGAAATAGAAAGCATCCATCAAAGTTAGTTATTCGAATGACGGAGATGAAAATGCATTCTGTTACACTAACCACCATTTATCATTCCACGAGTTATTCAGATGTAAGGCAAAATATTCTTCAACATACCTCGAACGTATATTTTGTATGACAGAGATTTTTTTTGTTATCCATGACCTGATAAAGTTATATATGTGCGACGAATATTCCCACAGACAATAGTAATTTAAGCCTAAGTAAAAAATGTCAATCTTATGTATCGAGCTGACCAATACATCCTAACTTTCTGAACGTAGAATTGTTTTCTGACACCATTTTTCAACTGTGGAAATACATCGTTGTTGTTTCTATGCTAATAAGCGGAGGTAAGCAAAAACTACGAACTTCTTTGTATTGATCGGTGTCTATATGTGTGTGGTAATGTGTTATTTTTAATACTCGATTCTGGATTAACCCGTCTGTAAAAATATGTGAAACTTAGATAAAAACATATCACTAAAAAAGAATTATCAGAAGATCAGGATTATATATCGGTGAAAATAAAATGATAAAAATAAGAAGAGATAGATGACAGGTGAAAATGACTTGAGGAGTAAGGCGTATCTTAAATTTGAATGAGACACTTGAAATCATTATTCATATGTTTTCTAAGTGACAATCGAATCTGGAGTTGAATTACGAGAGGATAATATTACAAGTTGTTTCAACGCTAGATAATTTCATTATTTCAAATAAACAAAACGAACACGAATATGGGTTTCTTGTTCAAACCGTTGTTCGGTTAATTAGATTGATATTCTTTGCGTATCGCTGGTGTCAATATGTACATGTCATCCCAACATGAACGATATTTGAATCCTTCAACTATCAGGTCATCCCATAAGTTCTGTCCGAATTTTGAATAAAGAAAACAAGTGGCCAAATGTTACATTTAATTACAGATTCAATCAACAATGTATTTCCCCTGATTATCTATGATTCCTTCCATCTACTAACAAGCTTACTAATTTCATTACTGTAAAGTTCTTTTGGCTTTGATTCGAAGAACTCACAAATGTCAGTTTTTAACATCTTCCTGTGTTACAAAAGCTGTTTCTTCCAAATGATACTGTAAGCTACGAAACAAATGGTAGTCTGAAGGAGCAAGGTCGGGAGAATAAGATGGATGAGGAATTTTCACCCAACCAAGTTCTTCGATCATTTGCGACGTGATTCTTGCTGTGTGTGGTCGCGCATTGTCCTGATGAAACATCACCCGTTTTCGATTCACTAGAGCAGGTCTTTTGTTCCTCAAAGCTTGGTTTAAACGCTCTAATTGCTAACAGTATATTTGAGCATTAATTGTTGCATTAGGTGGTAACAATTCAAAGTGGATTATTCCTTGGCAATCCCACCAGATTGAAAGAAGTACCTTTTGCTCATGAAGTTCCCTTCTCGGCTGTGGTTGGAGTCCTTCCCCTTTACCAAGCTACTGTCTACGACGATTAACATTTCTATAAAAGATCCATTTTTCGTCGCCAGTCACATGTCTATCCAAAAAAGGTGAAACAAGTTGGCGAGAATGGAGAGAAGAGCAGATGGCAACTCAGGATTTGATGTTGTTTTCAGACAATTCGTGACGCACCCATTTTCCAAGTTTAGGAACTTTCCCAAGTTGTTGAAGATGACGATGAACAGTTGTATGGTTTGAACTGAGAACCACTGCCAATTCCTCAACTGATAAAGCAGGATTTTCTTCAAGGGCTGCTTCAAGAAGCTTTTGATCAAACTGAACTGGACGTCCGGTTCGATCTTCATGTTCAAGGGTGAAATCTCCACCTCTGAATTTTGCAAACCATCTTCTGCAAGTTATTTCATTCACACATTCCTCTCCATAAACTGTGTGAATGTTTCTATCCGCTTCAGCTGCTGAGTTTCCTTTCTTGAACTCATAAAGCATTACGTGCGTCAAATGATTCTTGGGTACTCCCATGTTAGCAGGGTTTTAATCAAACAAAATTTAATTTTATCGTTCTCTGAAATAAAAGTTGATCAGTTCAAATGCATCTAAACATAGAAATAATGTTCAGCTCCATTAGACATTATAGAATACTCTTTAAATTTCGTTCACTTTAACAAATTGCTAAAATTCGGACAGAACTTATGGGATGACATAATATATGCGGTATCAAAATTTTGTTAATAATATATTATTTTTCCGTTTAACTCTGTTTCTAAAACTGCTCGAATATATATGAAATAACGATATATATTTTTATATATCGAAAAAAATATTGTGAATATTGTAATTCATCGGACTAAGTTTCTTATGCTGGCAGGACTACGCACGCGTACGAACGAGGGGTGCCCATATATCAGAAGTTATGCAGCGTTGGTCCTGGGCAGTACTCAGACATGAGATCGCTTGGGAATGACTCTAAGCTTGATTTGGGTCGATGGAACACGTAAAGTCTAGACGCGATACCACGAGAAAGATTTTAATTTGAACCTGTATGCAGTTACTGATAATGTTTGAAACAATAGAATGATATGTTTTACGTGAGCGATCTTCACCATCTAAAACGTTCTATCCACTTTAATCAATTATTTTACCCTTTGAATATTTTTGAGTCAGTTTTCTGACATTAATTTTTATCCCAAAACTCTTCGTGAGCTTCTCTTGTCTTCAATACGTTCCGTAAATCTCGAAATATTGAAAATTTCTCTCCTAATTATGAATCTAAAAAAATGATTTTTTCTACCTCTAAATACAAGTGTCACTTATGCTTTCTTATTTTCCTTAAAACTTTCTCATTCTATCTATGATATTTTAAATATCATTCTCTATAACCACAACTCTGTTTCGTCAAGTTTCCCACTTAACTGTTAGGAAATTGTCCAGCTTTCATTTTCATGTAGGTGAAATGATATTACATGGGATTTCAGCAGTGTGTTTTGCTGCTAATATAATTTTCATGTTTTTTTTATGAACAATCATTTTTCGCTATTGCACTACGCTTTTTCATTTTGCACTTTTTTATGTTTACAAAGCATATTTCACTATACCATTGAACTTTTTATGTGTTTACAAAGCATATTTCACTATACCATTGAACTTTTTATCTGTTTACAAAGCATATTTCACTATACCATTGCACCTTTTTATGTGTTTACAAAGCATATCTCGCTATACCGTTGGACTTTTTATGTGTTTACAAAGTCTATTTGGCTATGCCATTGCACATTTTATGTGCTTACAAAGCTTACTTCGCTCTTCCACTGCTCATTTTCATGCCTTTGCAAAGCACATTTCATAATTCCACTGATCGCTTTCATGATTTTCAAATCGTATTTCGCTAACGATTGAGATTTATCATGTATAAACAAAGCGTATTTGGCTATACTATTGCAATTTCTCATATTTCTACAAAGAACATTTCAGTACACTATTGCACTCTGTCATGTTATTGCAAAGCATATTTCACAATTTCATTGCATTTTTTCATGACTATATGTAACATACTACGATATTCTATTGTGGTTTTGGATTTCTCCGTTATAATAATTCCCAGAGTGTTACATGTCTCGATTAGTTTAGACGCCACCAAATCGTAGTCCGTAACTTGCACTGACACTTTTTGTTATCGCTCACATATGTTGTCTTGTTATATGCATACACACACACACAAACATATATATATATATATATATATATATATATATATATATATATATATATATATATATATATATATATATATATATATATATATATATATATAAGCAAATCGCCGTAAGGAGGGAGTGCCACTTGCATGTTTGGTGTACACAGAGAGTGAGAGTAAGAGTATAGAGGAGTGTTGGGGAAAAAGGATAAAGTGAAGGACATGTGTGAAGATCAAGGCATCAGAAGATGGTGATTGACATTACATTTGAATATTTGAAGATTATAGCTATTATCAGGGATGCAAGTGATAGGAAGGGATTTCCACTGACGGGAGGTGCGAGATAAGAATCTGTTAAATTAGAATAGATGGCTACATTTAATCGTTTCGAGAGTGAAAGGGTGGGACCAAGATACCAACCAAGTAGCACGCTTAAATTCATGCACTTTTGGAACCATTGAAAGTAGCACGGCGGAGAAGCTGTCACGAAAGTACTAGTAGAAAAGATAGAGGGAAGCCACAGCACGTCTCTGAGATAGCGACTGTAGAGGGGATGCTAGATCAGGACCAACCAGTTTGCATATCCGTCTCTGGAGTTTGTCGAGGAACTCGAAATTGATAGCGGGGGTATTTTTCGTTCTTGTCTTCCTTCATTATATTCTCAAGGTGTTTCTTCTGCTTTCTTTCAATGGCTGTGTCATCTGTCCCACAATACTAAATGATGGTATGAATTCTAATTGCATAGTTGAGTAAAATCGATTGTCTTACGGCATAACCTATTTTTGTTTACTTGTTTAATTCGTCTTTTGTCGGTATGCAGGCGATTCCATCTCAATGAATGTTTCAGGGTATATGAATATATTTCCGCCGTTCTTTTATTGGTTCAAATACATCTATTTAATTTATATAAATACTTTCATAGTAATTGTTCGAATGACCTCTTCGTTTTGGTACCTAAAGTTTTTTGAATTTAAGTGCAGCACTAGACTGGCGTCGAGATCTCATCAATTTACAGTTGAGCTGGCTAGAAGTAATCATAACTTCTATGCTAACAGTTTCATTTCTCGTAGTTCTCGCTTATGGTACTCCCTTCTGGATGCATGCTTTCCTGCCAAATTTAATCTGAAAAAAAAAATAAATTCAGTGTCAATTGCTACATATCTTCCGCCTGATTGCGCTCTTCTGTTTCTGAGCAACGTTAATGATTCTGTTCCTAATTTTTCCACAACGAATAAGTTTTTTAGTGGCAATACTGTCTTGATTGTAGTGATTCCGATGAAAAAAAATATCATAAATTGCGAAATGCTTCTGTGCCATCTATACAAGATAGATACATGTCTTTCTACATTTGTATTTCTTGTTCTGATATCAATCTGATCACAAAATTGCATATCTTGTTCTAGTTTCTTGGCAGAAGTCGCATCGTTCTTGCTATATCCACGCTCTTATTATTCTGTCTTCCATTCATTAGAATTCAGGCACCAAATTCTGCTTTTCGCATCTTTATGCTGATTATCCGATTGAGCTAGCATTTGCTTGAACATGGGTACCTTGGCGTCAATATTAATATTGTCCTACTGTCTTCAATTAATATTGTCGTACAGTCGACCATATTATACATTTAATGTGTGATTCCACAGAAAGAGACACAAATTTCCTTGGATAGAGCGAGTAGGAAGCAACAAGCAAGTTAAAAAATGGCAACAGAAAAAAATATCTCTAATACTCAAAATTAGAAAAATATCTGAAATTTATTTGGCGCATAATGAGAGGGCAAGAGAAATATGGAATACAGCGAGTCACCCACCTGACGAACGTGTTTGAATTGATACTACAATAGGTGATTTTGCAAAGGGAGAAAATTGCTATGAGCTACTCGAGATAGAAGGTTGCGGATAGTCATGATATTATGCTCTCAAGGAAAACAGCGTATAGAAGAAAAATATTGTCAACGTCGAAATCATATAAGGCTTCAGACGTCTCTATTGTAATCACACCTGCCCTGCTGCTTTGTTTGTGTTCATCTTGGTCAGTGCCGATCTTACCTCAGACTTTAATATTTCAGTTTCTTAATGGTTTGATGCGTTTCGCCTCTACGTCGCGAAAGAGTTAACTGATGTATTAATTCCGTCTGCACTAGTTTTCTTTCACTGTTATGGGCGTCCCATCTTTAGATTTTATGCATCATGTCAAGGGACACGTCCTTATTTATTATGTTGTTTCTTTTATTCTTTTCTGCATGCCTGTCATTTCTATGGCATCTTTTATTGTATCATTCATCTTTCAGCCAAGCTAACTTTGTTCGTAATGATTGTGCGCCATGTTGGATATTCGCTAGCAGTCCTCTCTATTATATTCAGTATTCTTTCATTTATCTTGAGTATTTCACCTGTCATGCCCTTTTTTCTTGCCTCTTTTATTTGGGATACTATCGTTTCTCAAAGCCACTTGCACTTCCATAAAGGTTGTCGTAAAAGGCAAAAAGAGAAACACAATTTCTGGACACATTTATGCAAAACCGTATTCCAAAAATAGAAAGATACAATATGAATTTAAACATCAGTTGAATTATATATGTTTTTATAATTTAAAATGAATAAGCAACGAGTTACATAGAAAAATGTTTTTGTTAAATTTTAATATGGATAATATTTATTCATATTAAGAAACAAACCACGGCTAGGCTGGTCAAGTTCTTAGAATCATGAGAAACTTTAATTGTTTAATATCACTATTTTTCAAACATTAGATGCAAGTACAATTCTGTAGATCATGTTCGAATTAATGCTTTTAGTGTAGTTAATTATGTAATATTTAAAGCAAGCAATCAGTAAATAACTGTAAATCTCTTTAACTACTGGAAGAAATATTACAGTATATAATGAATATGCGAGAAGAATAAGCGGAAATAAAGCGATACCATGAAATCTCCTATAGCTGTTTTTTATTAGGAATTTGTTTCACTTTAGATTTTACTTATATTAGTGTTTTAATTTATTTTCTATCAGTTGGCACTCAGTCTCCTGCAGTTACGAGCAGCCTAATATTAGGTAATCCCATAAGTTCTGTCGGAATTTTAACTTTTTGTTAAAATAAACGAAATTTAAAGAGTATTTTATAATGTCTAATGGAGCTGAACATTATTTTTATGTTTTGATGCATTTAAAGTGATCAAATTTTATTTCAGAGAACAATAAGATTAATTTTTGTTTGATTAAAACCCTGCTAACATGGAAGTACCCAAGAATCATTTGAGGAACATAATGCTTTCTGAGCTCAAGAACGGAAACTCAGCAGCCGAAGCGGCTAGAAACATTCACTCAGTTTATGGAGAGGAATGTGTGAATGAAAGAACTTGCAGAAGATAGTTTGCAAAATTCAGAGGTGGAGGTTTCACCCTTGAAGATGAAGATTGAACCGGACGTCCAGTTGAGTTTGATGAAAAGCTTCTTGTAGCAGCCCTTGAGGAAAATCCTGCTTAATCAGTTGAGGAATTGGCAGTGGTTCTCAGTTCAAACCATACAACTGTTCATCGTCATCTTCAACGACTTGGAAAAGTTCCTAAACTTGTAAAATGGTTGCGTCACGAATTGTCTGAAAACAACATCAAATCCAGAGTTGACACCTGCTCTTCTCTCCATTCTCGCCAACTTGTTTCACCTCTTTTGGATAGACTTGTGACTGGCGACGAAAAATGGATCTTTTATCGAAATGTTAATCGTCGTAGATAGTGGCTTGGTAAAGGGGAAGGACCCCAGCAACAGTCGAGAAGGGAACTTCATGGGCAAAAGGTTCTTCTTTCAATCTGGTGGGATTGCCAAGGAATAATACACTTTGAATTGTCACCACTTAATGCAGCAATTAATGCTCAAATATACTGTCAGCAATTAGAGCGTTTGAACCAAGCTTTGAGGAGAAAAAGACCTGCTCTATTGAATCGAAAACGGGTGATGTTTCATCAGGACAATGCGCGACCACACACAGCAAGAATCTCGTCGCAAAAGATCGAAGAACTTGGTTGGGAGAGAATTCCTCATCCACCTAATTCTCCCGACCTTGCTCCTTCAGACTACCATTTGTTTCGGAGCTTACAGTATCATTTGGAAGAAACAGCTTTTGTAACACAGGAAGATGTTAAAACTGACATTTGTGAGTTCTTCGAATCAAAGCCAAACGAATTTTACAGTAATGGAATTGGTAAGCTTGTTAATAGATGGAAAGAAGTCATAGATAATCAGGGAAAATAGATTGTTGATTGAATCTGTAATTAAATGTAACATTTGGTCACTTGTTTTCTTTTTTAAAATTCGAACAAAACTTATGGGATGACCTGATATATAGGAGAGTACCGAAGCATTTTTAAGATTCATGGATTATCTGTTACCGTCGTGCTAAAAGAATTATTGGCTAATACTACCGAGGCACGGTGGAGTAATGGATAGCAGCTCAGATTGAGGAATCGGAGAGCCGAGTTCGAATTCTAATGGACTCCATTAAATTCTTACGAAATGAATCCTCTTCTGCCCACGAGCTATGGATAAATAGCATGACAGACCGGGTTCAATAGCCTTGTATGGCAAGTACCGCAGAATTAAAAAGGAAAAAAATCTGCCTCGTCAGTCATGTATCGAAAAATACCTGATCGCCTAAGCGTGTATCACGCATGGCCCATAACTGACTGACTGACTTACTACTACTCATAATAATAATGATGTCTGTATAAATAATTTAATTATGGAGTAGGGTGATTGTCTTAGGTAACATTATTTCCCATGATTTGGATCATTGGGGATAAAGTTAGGCAACGGGGAAACTACAGACTCAATTTTAAGACGCAGTCGATATGTCTTCTGTCCTTTTCACCAAAAGATATGTATGTAAAAAGAAGTATTTTTTTTTCAAACCAATTGTTTTATATAAATATATCGCGTTAAGGAAGTTTGATAACATCATGGACACTTTTTAAGAATTCTCAAATGTAATGTTTTTAGGAAAATGCAAGGAATGCCACATCTCTATCACATCTGTCAGGTCAATTATTGGCATTATCTGAGATTTGTATTAAACTTGATGGATTCTTTTTCGTTGGACTGACATGTTCAAATTCCTGATAAGGAAAAAGCTTCTAACTCGTTCCGTTGGTAATGAACATCGATTCAAGGCAAATCAGCTGGGATTCTGCTTGTTAGTAAATTTCATACCTGAAAAAGTTATGTACCACGATTTAATTAATTCATTCGTGTAGCTACAATGGCATTTTAAAGTAATAATTTAAATATAACCTTTTAAGACCGGTTTAGTGCAGCAAAAGAGAAACACGAAGTTTTACACAAAAAGTAACCTTGAGGTACATCCAAACCCGTTCGATCTATAAACTTACGAATTGTATGCGGTATATATATAACTCTTGGACAGCAGTCGGACGTACGTCGTCAATATTCTTATGTTCAAGTTGGCCGAGTATCTTGCTAGATAAATAGAAACACCAGAATTTGTTTAGCTGTATATTTCTCCCAGTTGTTCTTAATTTTATTGAATGCAAGTACCCCAAGCCCATTGTTGGTGGTGGGGAGGAATGCCCGTTGCCACCCCCCAGCTCTGCGTCCATTGAAACAAGGAGCTTGGTGATAAAGGTAGCTTTTCACTAGTGACCATGAGAATGAAAGCGGACGTGCATGAACAGTTGCCGCCATAAGTGTAGGCTTTTACACCATATCCACAAAGCCGGATAAACATATTTTTTTAATTTCCTTTTTAGAGTAGGACAATGGGACTTATAGTAAGTTAAAACCTATTGTAGTGAAAGGGTAAAATACAAATAAAATACTATTCCTATCCCCCAGTACATACGTCTCCTAGCGTCAACCTGGACTCTTTGTCAAATACCTCCCCGTCTTTTCTTTTTGTGGTCGTTATTGTTGTTGTATGTGTTATATGTAATAGGAGTAGGTAGGTTTTCCTACCGCCCGGTCAGTACACCTCCCCATTCTCTTTGACAAGAGTAGAGGCTCACACCTTGTTTCTTGTCTAGGAAGGGGTTCCAGGAACTCTCCCCTCTCTCTCTCTCTCTCTCTCTCTCTCTCTCTCTCTCTAGCCTCTGTACTAGGGCTGCCGTGTTTCTCCCGTGATGTGTGCAGTCTGTGGCATTACAGCTTCATTCTGAGTGTACACGGTTGACAGTTTGCTGGTTTCTATTTCCGACTGGTAGTTAGGAGCCGTAACTCTTGCGTAGCGTCTTGAGTGGCGGCTCTGATCAACAGTTGTATAATACCGGGGTGTCTGTAGTGCCATGATGCGCATGGAAAGGTGACCCTGCACTCAACTGCGGTGGGCAACCCTGAGACCACATTATGATGCAGGCTGTGCCAACTTCTCTCTGCCCACGTCACGGTCGATAAACGTCTGGTTCTTTTACTTCAGGCCTTCTCATCTTCCAACCATAATTCCTCATGATGACTAACAAAGAGTATATCTAACCCATCCCTTCAAAAATCACCTACACCCTTCAACATGTCATTCTCCAACATCCGAGGCATTAGAACCAATCCTTCCTCACGGCAAACTGTCCGAATATACTGGCTCTGTGTGAGACCAAACTTGACTCGTCTATCCCCTCCTCTGATCTCTCGATCCCCAGATAGATTCGATCATACTGTAGTGTCTGTCAACATCTCCTTCAACTCCACCCTCTGCAATGAACCTCCTACCACTAGAACCTCGTTCTGCTATCAACGAGCTGAGTGGGACTCGTTCCGTGATTTCCTCCGCAATGTCTCCTGGGATGTTGTCTTTGCGCTCCCCGTTCAAGAATCTGCTTGTATGGTCTCCTCTTGGGTTAAAACTGAAATCAATGCTTTCATCCCCTCAAGGAAATTTAAGGCCAAATTGGGCTCCTCCCATTGGTCCTCCGCTGCTTGCTCAGCCGCCATTGCCCATAGGAACCACTTCTTCCACCTATATCGTAGCGACATGTCCGACTGCAATAGACGTCTCTTTGCTTCTGCTCTTAACGAGTGTAAGCGTGTCCTCAACGAAGCTAAGTCACTATTTGCTGCTCGAATGAAGGAATGTATTGCATCTCGCAAATACTTCTCCATGTATTATTGGTGTCTCTGCAAGAGCGTACTTAATAATAGCAATCCCTCTATACCTCCTTTGTTCGACAAGTTTGAGGTCTTGACATCCTCTGCCGACAAGGCTGAATGCTTTGCTCGGAAATTTTCATCAAATTCAACGCTGGACTCTTCAGGTGTACCCATAAACGATTTCAATCTTAGAACTGAGGCCCTATTGAGCGGGTTGCACATAACCCCGTCATTGGTATTGGGCATTATCTCTAATTTTGACCCCCACAAGGCTAGTGGTGGAGATGGGATACCAGCCATTGTCTTGAAGAAATGTGCGCCTGAACTGGCGCCAGCCCTCTCCAAATTATATAACTACTGCCTCAAGAAGTTTTGCTTTTAACACTGCTGGAAAACCTCATCCATTGTTCTTGTATTTAAAAAATATGGCGACAGCTCTGACCCTTCTAATTGCCCCCGTATCAGTTTCCTCCCCCTCTTCGGCAAAGTCTTCGAAACCTTAATCAAAGCCGAAGTTGTTAACCACTTTACATCCCACGATCTGCTCTCAGACAAGCAATATGCTTTCCACTTTGCCCGATCTACAGCTGATGTACTTACGGCCGTCACTGAAATTGTCTACCAAGCTCTGCAAAATAACGGAGAAGCTCATGCAGTGGCCCTAGACATCTCCAAAGCGTTTGATAGGGTTTGACATGCGGGTCTTCTTCGCAAGTTCCAGGGTTATGGTATTACAGGTCGATTGTTTGACTTAATACAATAATTCCTGTCAAACCGTGAATTGAAGGTCTTTCTCAACGGATTCTCCTCCAGCTCATATCCCACGAACACAGGTGTTCCCCAAGGCTCCATTCCAGGCTCTACTCTGACCCTTATATTCATCAGCGATCTTCCTGACACCATAGATTCCCAAGTTGGCATCTACGCGGACGACACTACAATTTACTCCTACCTCAAAAACAAATCTAGTGTCGCTGACAAAACTAACCTTGCCGTTCGTCTCGAAAAGGACCTCCAATCGGTTGTGAACTGGGGAGGAATTGGCTGATTAACTTTAATGCCTCAAAAACAAAACTGCTCTGTATTAATCACCACAGAGATCATTCCCTGCCACCCATTAGAATGTCTAACGCTCAACTTTTCGAGAGCCCCTCTCTGCGGCTGCTCGGTCTCACGTTGTCTGCTGACCTGAGATGAAACAAATGCACTGAGTCAATTGCTTCGTCCACCGCAAGGAAAGTTAGCTCCCTGTGCCGCGCCAGGAAAGTTGGCTCCCTGTGCCGCGCCAGGAATTTTTTCTCCCCGGAATCGATCCTCCAAATCTACAAATTAACCATTCGTTCTTGCATGGAGTATTGCTGCCATATATGGTCTGGAGCCCCTTCTGTTTGCCTCGGGGTTCTTGATAAGATCCAGAGACGGATATGCAATGTAATTGGCCCTGATCTGTCTTCTCGTCTGCAGTCGCTCTCTCACAGACGTGCTGTTGCCTCTCTCTATCTTTTTTAAAAATACCTTCATGGTAATTGCTCCGATGAGCTGTCGGCGCTGGTTCCCAGACTTCATGAATTTAAGCATCCTATGAGACCGTCATCCCGCTCTCACCCTTTCACTGTTGAAACTGTTAAATGTAGCCGTCTCTCCTACTCCAATAGCTTCATATCTCGGAACTCTCACATGTAGAACTCCCTTTCCTATTCGTGTTTTCCTGATAGCTATAATCTTCAACTATTCAAATGTAATGTCAATTGACATCTCCAGTTGCCTTGATCATCATTATCCTTCTCCTTATCCTATCCTCTATCATTCCTATCCGCTCTCGTTCGAAATCCTCTGTAACCCCTTGCGTTCTTGTGGTTCCCCGCCTTCCTTGGGGTGAAATGCTTTAAATATATATATATATATATATATATATATATATATATATATATATATATATATATATATATATATATGTACTCATAGTAGTACTCGTTTGGAAAAAAAACTCGAATAGCTCAACTTGTAGATATGTCAAAATAAATCGGTACCCGAGAAAAAAAATGATGGAGTTTCGAAATTTAAACAGAAGTATATATATATATATATATATATATATATATATATATATATATATATATATATCCTAAAGAAACAATTTATACAAAGACTTAAATAGCAATGTTAATGTGATTAACAACGAAATCACTTCACAAACAAGACTTAATGAGACATTAACGTACTATCAATTCCTTGAACAGTAAGGACCTTATATTTGAGTTGTTGTCATATGGAAGACATTGCCAGATACTTTCAAATTTTCAAATGTTAAACAAAATTCGCACTTGATCGACTTGAACAGGCACTTTAGCTTCGCGGCATCGCAGACCCCAAAACATATATTCAACTGTGAATAAATTGCATAATTTAAAAAGTGCATCTTTCACTCTACATATATTTCGTCTGAGTGTTTGCCTATGTATGGGAAAAAATTTCTCCCTGGAGATGAAAATTTCGAATTTGTCTTACGAGTTATTCGAGCATCATGATGTCATTTTCTAATATTTAGTAGCGTTCTTGATTGGGCCTTCATCACAATAGGTAGGGAGGAATAGATGCAATAAACAACAATAAAATATAGACGAACTGAAAATTCATCGCTCTATTTAAGTACTGCATTAATATTTAAACTTACCTTTTAAACGTTCAACGATAATCCTTCTGCTGCCACTTAATCTAAAAATAATTTGGTTTACGCAGGTCCTTACTTTCTGTCCATAAATTATTTTTATTTCATGGGTGACTTTTGATGGATCTAGTAAATAATTTCGATTATTCCTAAATTTATTTCCAAGTTATAAAAAATGTTATCGTAAAAAGAATAGGCGCAAAATATCACGTGAAATAATCGCCGAAAACGATTGCTGTAATGAAAACTTGGGAATCCTAAATTTGCGGTCCGGATTCGACCTGGGATTATTTTTAAATTGTTCACGGAGTCGGATTGATTCCAAAAAGTTATCATATGTTGGGCTACGGAATCTAGGAGTAAAGTTGAAACAGTGTGACACAGTGACACACTGAAATTAGCATTTATTATATCGAAAAAATAGTAAGAAGTTATTCCTTTTGTTATCTGTGATTCGCATCCATGTAATTACATGTTATATATATTTGAACAATCTTTCCTCTGAGAGAAAATTATGTTCAGGTTTGAGATCTCCATAACAAGACTTCTCCTTCCCTAAGGAAAAAGGGACCTTCATGAAAACATACGCTAAAGCATTCATGGGTGAAATCTTCGATTTCTTGACCCGTAAAGAAGTTTGAAATCTTCAGGTTGTTAAATGCATCGTTTTTGTTTCCCAGATATTTGAATTAAACCTCAAAAATTCTTTTCTCAATTTTCTGCTAGCGTTTGAAAATTCTCGCGTTCTAGGAGAACATCAGATGGTAACTTATGTGTAATTTTCGGCGATGGTTTCGAAATAGAAGCTGACCAGGTGAAAATTACACGTGGACTAACAAACCTCATCAAGTTCAGTGGCAAAGATGAGCTTTATACATACCTTACTATTCCTCCTGGCCAAGTTCTTGATTATATCGACTGTTGTCACCATTTCGTTGATGTTAAACGGATACTAAAGTTAGAACAGCCCAAATCTACTACCCTTGATGTTTGGTGGAACTTGACTACATATTTGAACCGAAATGGTTGATAAACGAACATTCCATACTGGATTACTCGGTTTCCTATGATAAACTTAAACAGAATTGTAGCCTCTTCTCTAACTTTGAGAATATCATCCATAAGTATTCGGACAGTGTCACCCAATATGTTGTAGACAATGTCGATCATAATATATGTACATTAGACGGCAAGGACAGCTTTCACTGGATGGGCGTAATTGCCGTATCTACGCCACCCGGGCAGCAACAAAACACAGTTCTGAATTTACCAGTCCAGTGCCCCAAGACCATGAAAGTTGGAACAGCTATAGCAAACAAAAAGGTATTCCGATCAAGTGGTAACAAGAAACTTCGAAACATGTCATCAAAAAAAATTAAGCCATTTAATCAGCTTCAGTTTTCCAAATGATTTTCCAGTTTCAAATACTTGTGACTTACTCTGTCACTCTGCTTGTAAGTTCTACATTGAAAATTAGCCTCGGGCAGATGGGTCGATTTTATTCAAGATGTATCAACTGGATCTCACTTGCCACCTGATAATATTACAGTGATTCCCATTATAGACTTGTAGCATTCAGATGACAGTTGTAAGTATTCTACGCTTTCATTTGTGAAAAATCAACTCGAGCAGATGCACATTCCAAACCTCTCTGATCAACCGTTTTGGTGGAAAACAGCAGATAATATTGCTGCCAAGTCGATGGGCATAGTTTGAACTTCGGAGGCTTTTACATACCATCTTGCGCTTATTGAGAAATGTCGGCAGTCTTATGAATTCTGCTGACTAGCATCAATGCGGAAATCTTGGCGTCACACATTCTTTCCAGAAATGCTGCATCGAGAGGTTTACGAGCACACTTCTTTCAACATGCAGCATTAATGAGCAAACTTATTGATGCTGTGCTCCCAGATGCTGATCGATTGATTTTCAGCTATTGGACTCAGCTGATGTAGCAGAGGCAGATGGCGGAGAGATTATGGAAAAGGAGTGTGTCTCTTTAGAGAATGAAGCAGCTAGATATTGAAGGAAATCTTGATTTGGTGCAAAGCTATATTCCTGGGAAACTAAAACAGTCTGATGTAGACTTGTATAATAAACTCCAAGAGCATGAGATTAGTATCGGTGATATTGGCAAATCTTCAGCCCTCAAAAAGCTGCAGAGAGTGCTCGATACTCTGATGTATGAGCTCAGGAGCAAATCAGTTATAGATGGCTTATATTGAGTACATCGACATGCTCAAGCTGTTTATCCCTGAGCAGAAAACAGGAGATTGGAATTTGAATCTTCTGGCAGTGGGGCTGATGATAAACTTATTTGCAGCAACTATTTCAAATATTCAAAGAGAGCTCGATTTTACCTATAATGGATGCTAGAATCATTGGCTGTATCAACAGTTCTCCGTGTACGGGTTTCATTCTGTGCGACGCAGTGACCGACAATTGGCCGACTTAGCAACTGATCTCATTATTGAACAAGTGATGATGGGATGGCACGGTGGAGTAATAGATAGCGGCTCGGATTGAGGAATCCGAGATCCGAGTTCGAATTCCAATCGAATCCATTTCATTCACTTACGTGATAGTGCCCTTGGGAAAGGCATGGATTCTCTTCTTCTTGGATGGCAACTGGTCTACCGCAGAAAGAAATGGCAACCAACAGCGGCAGAATATATGCCTACTCTCGAAAGATAAATGTTCACCTAATCGTGTATCACGCATGGCACGCAACTGACTGATGATGAGATCCATAAAGATCAGAGGTGGGCTTTAGGGTACAGGGGTTACGGAATCGGTAAGATTGATGCGAGTGTATAGCATGCACACCTGCACCCAATTGCATGATGCCATGAGAACATGACGTCATGACCGGTCTTGCCTTTGGAATTAGCGAGTAGCACGTCGGAAGTTAGATCTTGTTGATATGACCCGGGTCTTCACTTGATCCTTGCAGGTGGAGCTGAGAAATGAGAAACGCTACTTTAGCACTAGTTCTTACCGTTCAAGATCCTCTCCCCGAGGAACTACTGAAGCTTTTGCATTGTTAGTGCAGGGTTTCAACCAAGAGTCCTCGCAGAACAAATGCCTATTGCCGGAAACACGGTCTCACGTACGTAACATCATGCAATGATTGTAGGGTCACCGATTGCAGCGACATTAGTCTGGTTCTACATGAAGAGGACAAATGGGAAGACATTGCTAAATTATTTGAACTTTTATTTTACGTTATTTAATAACAATGTAAATGGCCTGAAATAGGCCATTTACATCGTTCTGTTTGCTATTTTAGTAGTCGAATTGGGCACATTTCAATATTCGGTCATTGTATCTTGTAGCCTTTTTCGATGGAATGCGATAGTGTATGAATTAAAGATTTCATACTCTATACTTTTCTGTTTTTGTACCAAGGATAATATTTTGTTAGCCCCCCCCCCCCAAATAAAGGGGGAAATGATATAAATCCTTCAGTAATAAGCACTTCCATTGTCAGGGTGGGCCATCAGTTGATTTAGCAAACCAGAACTTTCATGTCTCATGTTACTTAATGGGTTGATTGATGTAATGTGTTATGTATTTGTTTTCTTCATTCTCTCGTTATAACTTACTTGTAGCACACAAGACCCTCAAGACCTCTTCCAATAGGCCCTATATTCGGATGACCAGACTGCCAAAAATGAAATGGTCAAATTGAAGGTAAATTTAGGCTGCCAATTTATCTCTATTAAAAACGTTTATAACCAGGCAAAATTTCATGTTCTCGGCATCAGTGCTTCCTGTTCTGCAAAAAAAAAATCAAAAGATATCAGGTGGATATCTTGAAAGCTCCACAGAGTTAGAGCAAGTCTTAGAATAATTTATGAGTTGATCGGAAGTATTCTAAAATATTTGTCCTACTGTCACTTCATTCTTTCTATCTCCCGGCAGACTGTTTTATTTGTCAAATTCAGTTTGACAAACAGATTAATGGTTTGCTAACTGTGGGTGTTTGGTCGGTTTTTAATTTACTAAGAGGTATATAGAACTTGTAGTTCTTTGTTGTGTGTTATTTCTTTTTAATTTTATCTATTTTTTTACTACTATATACATGACTACTTATATATACCAGCTGATAATGGCGTAATGCGTCTACGTTTTAATTCAGGTTCATTAATTCAGATCTAGTTTGCAAATTATCCCCAATAACTAAATTCCACCGGGTGGTCCAAATGAGGTCCTTTCAATTTTCAAAAGCCCTTATCCTTTATGAAATACTATATTTAGCTTGGTAACCTTTTTTGGCCCGGTGAACATTGATATCTACCAGAGTAGTAGTGGAAAAACGAATCAGGCGGACAGAAGATATCGATTGATTTTGCATTTCAGTTTTTGCAGGTTAGTTTTTTTATTAATTAAAATTTAAAATTTTTTTGTCAGATCATATATATATATATATATATATATATATGTGTGTGTGTGTGTGTGTGTGTGTGTGTGTGTGTATGTGTGTGTGTGTGTGTGTGTGTGTGTATGTGTATGTGTATGTGTAATAATCTGCGAATAAAAAGCGATGAAGTTAGGCAGAAATTATTATTCTCTTTGATTCTAACCTGAGGAAGCCAAAGGAGCAGTCATTTATAAACCTTCCACTGCGTATCATCATTTACACATGGATGTGTGTGTGTCTATGTGTGTAGCTGTAATATATATATGTATATATATATGTGTGTGTGTATATATATATATATACACACACATATATATATACATATATATATCCACACACACACATATATATATATATACACACACACATATTTATATATACGCATATACACACACACACACATACATATATATATATATGTATATATATATATATATATATATATATATATATATATATATATATATATATGTCAACAAGTCTACTTAAATTCAGTAGACAGGATCTGTTTGCTTATTTTTGATAAAATTATTTTTATTTCGGTAGTTATTTCAACATAATTTTTAGAAATGTTTTGACTCTATCTTGGCTTCTGAATTTAAGTCAGGTCTCAAATTGATAATGAATTTTTTCAATTATTTTTTTAAAAATTTATTTTATAAATTAATTAGGTTTCAAATCAATCAGAAGTTATCCTGAAGGACAATATCCCATTAATCTGCAAATAAAATAGAAATTTCTCAGTAGAAACTGAAGCGAATTCTACTTCATTTGCAAAAAAATGTCATAGATATTCGCCATGAGTCCCATGTGTCAATTATAATAGTTTACATGCAGCAGTGATTCCTCTAGAACGATATTATCGAATGTAACGGTTTGATACAATCAACAAATGCCTGACTGTTTTGATTCAATTCCTTCGAAGTTATAGTTGCTTATATTTTTTATCTTCATCTAAAGCAAAGTAATGATACTGAGGTGTATTGAATGGAATTAATATTCCCTCAGACATTTCGGTCAGAATAAACTTATGACTGAAAATTCTGCTCGGAAATTCGTTGTCTTTTTATTACGCCTATTAGGACTCACCGTCGCATGAGCTTTCATAAGTCAGTACTTAATAAAATGGCTTTATAAAGCAATAATTAACGCTACAATTTTATTTTTGTACAATTTGTTCATCTAGTTCTACATTTTACAGTACGCATATTGGACTCAATATCAAGCAATTGAATCAAATTCCAAAGAAAATGAGAAATTTCATTGTATTTGTTTCAACTCAAGCAAGGAATTAAACTCCCTAAGACGCAGGGTTTTGCTGAGTGTTGGAGAATATAATCAAGATATACTATTAACCCTAGAACACTTACCATCAATTAAAGCTACACCACTACTAACCATGGATATATCATACCCGATTTTGAAAATATAAAAAAATATTAAATATAAATCTTTATTTGAAATATTTTGCATGTACGCACTTCAAACTTTGTACTTTGAATTAACATTAATAGTAACTAAAAAAAACATATTATTTAGGTAAGTGTTGAAACTTGACTAATGCATGGAATAATAATGCAAACACAAAATGTACTTAGAATAAAATGTATTGAAACAAGAATGTGTACACAATATTTACATATAGTCTTTTGTATATTTCTGGGAAGACCGTTCCTGGAGAATGTGTTGACTAAGTCGTAGTCGGGCAGAGTCTCTAGTTGGATCGCTTGATTCGCCTCCCTGTCTTCCCGGTACCAACCATATTTATATCGTCGGTACTCCGCTATGCAAATTAGGTGGATCCTACCACAACAGTAAGAAAATCAGGTACTGAAAATTGTAATTAAAAATAGGAAAATTTGCGCTGGGTAATATATGCCCGTGGTTAGTGTTCTAGGGTTAAGGAGGGAAAACAATGAGAATAATAAGAACTAAGAAGATAGTGATTAACAGTGCATTTAAATTGTTGAAGATCAAAACTGACAGAAAACAAGAACCATGGAGAAAGCGAGAAGTGCGATAGGAGAAACTGTTAGCATAGAACTTACGGTTACATCTGGCAATTTACACGGTTACATCTGGCAATTTACACGGTTACATCTGGCAATTTACACTGTAAAATGTTGAGATGTCGTCACTTATCTAGTACGATGATTAAATTCATAAAATCTAGGTACCCCAGAGAAAATGCATCGGAACAATTACCATGAACATATTTACAGAAAAGGCACAGGAAAACTACGTTAGGGCGGTGAGAAAATGCGAGATGCCTGTTCAGGACAAATGACATTGTAGATTATTCTTTGTATCTGATCCAGGATCTCTAAATATAAAGCAGGAACTTCAGAAAAGACGTAGCAGAAATATTCAAAGCAAAGCTGAATGGTAGTCTTACAAATATGTAAGATTAGATTCTGGTGATACAGTTTGTCTAACTCGGCAAAGAGAACAAACTTTCCCAGCGACAGAACTAGCAAATGATTCAATATATTTTCCACCTCATATCAGCAGAAAACCTTAGTCCTAGAAGGCCGAGAAGAAAAATATTTCTATACAAATAGGATTAAAAAATAATTGTAACATTATAAGACAGAAAATTCCTTCTGCACTTATAGTACAGAAATAATATATCTATATTAATGAAACGCATACTTCATAGCGTAAATAAGTTTGTGGGATGAAAAGTACATACTATGACTATGAAGAACTCATGCTAGACCTGTGAAGTCTTGTTAATATTAATTTCAAGTCGTCTTATTAATAACTGCATCTTACATCTATAAAAATGTTCACCGTTTTTTTTTTAAAATGTCATTAACAGCAAATACGACGTTATCATCGGCGTTATACTGGTTTCCAGGCAAGTGCGTGCATTTTTCATGTTGGAAACAGGTGATGATGCTTTTACACCCAACCCTATCTACAGATGAAACGACCTTGGTCTACTTTGAAGTAGATTCAGAGCCATATTTCTTTTGAATGGATTGTCTCTTTATCGTTGGCTCAGAGTGACTGGATCATGATAAGTTCAAGGAAAACAATTGTATTCACCTCAAACAATGCCAGATTTTTTCCGTCATGTGATGAGACTGCTGCGCTTTTGATAAAGTGTCAGAAGACTTGGCACTGACTGATCAGAAACTTTCCTCACGCCAAATTCATTGTGCAGAATATTCTGTTGAATATTATGTTAATAGCATTGACTATTTGATATATAGTCAGTCGCCAGTCACCAATAACCATGTGATCACGTTCAACATTTTCCTTGGTGGTTGCAGTTGCAGGACGTCCAGACATCTTCACGGCTTTTCCTGCCCTACCTGAATTCAGCGACCCACCTTTGTATTTTGATAAATCTGAAGAGGCATCATACTATAATGTAGCAATCGTTTCAACATAAATGTGTTTGGGCGCTAAACCCTGTTTCTGTAGCTACTTGATAACACCACAATATCAAATTGTGTCCAATTTCAAAAGAAAACCACTTTGAACAGTTCGGTCTCAATTTACCTGGAGGGTAAATAATGCAGTTATTAATAAGAATAGTTGAAATTAATGCATGCAAGATTTCACAATGCTAACATCAATTTTTCATAGTCAGCCTATAAACTTGTCAACCCACCCTCGTGCCTGGAAAGAAACAATGCTGTTCTTAATAAGAAGAGTTGAAATTAATGCACGCAAGATTTCACAGTGCTGGCATCAATCCCTCATAGCCTATAAACGTTTCAGTCAACAGTTGTACCTGGAAAATAAAAATGTTTTTTTATTAATAAGAAGAGTTGATGCAAGTTTTTACAACGCTAGCATCATTTCTTGATAGTCAGACGTTGAAATATCCAGCCCACTCTCGTACAATGATAAATCCTATTATATGTTTAAGACAAAATGTATATTCCTTAAATTGTCGTTTTTAATAAAACTTGTTCATATAATCCTGGCATTTTAACTTTAATTATTGTTTTTATCAATATTTCCGTAATTGACTTCAACTAATTTCTATCATTATAATTTGCATTTTTACGTCTTTTAATGCAATAGTTTCATTACTTTCGGGAGCTGCAGTCAACGACGAAATTATGCGTACACCCATCAATTTTGAATATTTTTATCCAATTCTCAGAATCTAATGCCTGCTTCATGCTTTCCTACCAAAGAACACAGTGGCAAAATTAAAACACGGAGGCGTCTCGATGATGCGTTGGGTTTGTTTTAGCTCAAGGAGGACTGGACAATTAATTGCAATAATACGAATAATAAAATCTGCATACTGTATCAAAATTCTGGATGAAAATCTACAGCAATCTGTGAAAAAGCTGCATCTAAGTCGGCGATTTACTTCAGCTTCAGAAGAAAAAGATTAAAGTTCTGTTATGGCCTTCAATGAGTCATGACATGGTCCCTATTGAAAATCTATGGAAAGAATTGAAAATTCGAATAAATCCTCGGTCACCAAAAAACATTCAGTAATTAGAACGTGTAAGCATTGAAGGATGGAAAAAAATCCCAGAAAAAGACTTGTTCGATTCTCATCAAATACTTTAGATATTTACATAATATGTTATAGAGATGAGAGTCCATGCTATTGACTATTAATATTATGAAAACTGCTAATTTTTATCTATTTTTCATAATATACTAATATTTTTGTCTTTTCCTGTTTTGCATAATTCGCCGGTCAAATTTGTTGTATATAACGAAATGCTCTGAAAGTTGAATTTTATCTTCCCCTTTCTGTGCTTATTAAAATATAAAAAAAATTGTATCATATGAGCGTTAGATTATGAGAAATAGATAAAAATAATCAAAATTGATAGGTGTCCGAATAATTTCGTCGTTGACTGTGACTTTTAATGATCCGATAATCGGAGGCCTGATATTCCAAACACAACTACTTAGAAATATAAGAATATACTTTGGATAGAACTTTGTAAAACTTAGACTATGCTGAACGGACATCTCTTACGACAGAGTGAACTAACATTAACATAAGCAGCTCCTGAAAAAATATGAATATATGAAAAAGAATCACAAACAATTTTGTGTACGCCAAGAATCTTATATTTGCAACAGGACGAGCATCTGAAGTAATGAGAAGCGTTTGTTGAAATGTTTCTTGCGACGAGAATAGAGATGTGTCGCTCATTATAATTTGACACATGTACATATTAGAAATTAACAGTATCACAAACAAACACATACACACACACAAACACACGCACACACACACACATATATATATATATATATATATGCATATATGTATTTGTGGGTTTGGTTTGTTTTACGCCATATCAACCTCAATGGGTTATTTAATGGCGACGAATTTTTTTATTGTTGGTAATTTTAAATATCTAGTAATATTCTACCCTTCAAAAAATCTATTTTTGGCAATATTTTCTTCTACAACAAATCTATTTCTTATAAAAAAAAATTTTCATTAAAAATCCATTTCTGGTAATTTTGTTTCAAATATATATTGCTGGTAACATTTTTTCTTTTTTCTGTTTTCAAAAAATGTATACATTTATTCATTTTTTTATCCAAAAATATATTTCTGGTGATATTTGTTTTTCAAAAATGTATTGCTGGTAACAATTTGTTTATCCAAAAATGTATGCGGGTAATATTTTTTTTTTCAAAAATGCATTGCTGGTAATAATTTTTTTATAAAGTTTTTCTGGTATTAAAATCTATATTTACACTTTGACCGCAGGTTGGGAGTTAGCTATTTGCCCATAGCTGGACCGTAACAGGTGCTACCAACAGGGATCAAAGTGGGCCTGGGAACACCAGCAATTAAGTGGTTGTTCCATGCTCTTCAAAACTTCTTGATCAGTGGCCTTGCTGTTGGACGTCTTACCTACGACGTGGATGTAGTTTGTCGTCATACCCAGGACGGCTATGTTTAGGTGGGTGGGTGTTTGTGTGAGTGAGAGAGATAATAGATTGAAAGAAAGGAGAGAGAAAACTGAATCAAAGCTTCTAAGCCGTATCATTTCAGTGAAAATTAGGATAACAGGCAACATACGTGCATGCCCGTTGCTTGATTTGCGCAATGATTAGTCGAAGTTCAATGAGAGTAGCGCGTTTCAAAAGGTGGACGTGGCCTCAGGCGATAGCATGTTTCTTTTAGAATGGATTTAGCCTTCCAGGGCTTCCACATTATC
>OZ038495.1:60578697-60636197 GCA_964036315.1 Acanthosepion esculentum | reverse complement strand
CCAAGAGTTAGTAATAATATATGTATTTACGTTAATTTATCAATTTGTAAGACACCAATATTTTAATACATTCAATACTATTTCAGGCTCTTATATATTACGAATATATTAATTTAAGTTTTCATGTTGTTATTCATTTAACTTAAATGCATCTATATATTTTATTTTGTTAAGGGATTATTTATTTTGTCTTATGCGTTTTGCAAATGTTTTATATATTTTCACATTTTATCTCTGTATATATTCATAGCAGCAGTTTAATAAAATATGTTCCCCTATTGCACCCACCAATGCAAAGGCGGAGATCCACACAAGGTAGAGGGTTACATATTGAGATTGTTGAAAGGACATAATTGGAAGAAGCAAGAAGTACGTATTAAGATTATATGTAGACTAGGTAACCTTTGACACTAGATAGGAAGAGGTTAAATTCGCAGTGATGGAGAAAGTATCCAATCGAGAGTCTGTTCCACAAAGTCACATTTATAAGAAAAAAAAACTGAGTGGAACTTCTTACAAATCAAATAAGAAACGTATGAGGAGGGGTCGATCTTGTGTATATAGCATTGGGGTTCCTAACTGGGAAGATCTGAATTGCTGCAAGTAAATAATGTGAACATTAACTATGATTATAGTGACACATTTGCAAGAGTCTAGAAACACTTTCATTAATTACAGACAAGGTCGCGTAAATGTCTTTTGAATTCTGTCATGACTGGAAATAAATGGATTGGGAAATGGACTCCCAGATATGGTGCTTCAATCATTGCTTTGATCTTTTTCTATTAAATACAGCGCATAGCACAATGATTCTGGCACTTTCTGACCTATTGTCCTTCTAAAATATTTGTTTTAACTGTTGTTCTTATATCAAGTGTTCATTTTTGTGATCTTATTTTGCAAAAGTGTTCGCTTTCTTTGTACTTCTAATGTTCTGTAATATCTGTCCGACATTTTACACAATCTTTTTATATACAGAAGAGATTTAATTAATATAACAATTATTTTTCTGAAGCAGAATTAGTATGTGAAATAAATTCGGGAATACACAGTTTTCCCATTTTGACATTCGTTTTTATCACAATCTCTCTATCTCATATATATATATATATAATTTTTTTTTTTTGAATTGGACATAGTCCGACAATGTATTAAAGACATTTTTGATATGTTTAACGTTCTTTTTATAGATAAAATAGATATTTTTTGTATGTAAGTACAAGTATACTAAGGTATCCAAAACAGTCATGACACGTGGTTGACTAGATCAATCTAACCCGGTGGAAGAAATAAAGGTTTAACTTCAAAATTTAAATCACCTGAAGAAGTACAACGACTGAAACGTCGTGAATATGGCATCAAACCTGAACACAACAGTCCGAATAATGTAAATAGTGTAAATGAAATATAACGGACACGTAACAAATATATATATATATATATATATATATATATATATATATATATATATATATATATATATATATATATATATATATATATATATATATATATATATATATATATATATATATATATATATATGTATGTATGCAGGTGTGAAATAGGAAAGAACACGTTAGGTAGATAATCATATTTTTAAAAACTAAAAATATTATTATAATTATATTATATATATATATATATATATATATATATATATATATATATATATATATAATGAAAAGGCTTAAACACTAATATTCTATGGTCATAATTTATTCCATTGGAATCGTAAATACGATTCAATTTATCAGACCTACAAATTCAAAAAGAAAACAGAAAAAACAACTCCGGGAATAAAAAGTAAATTTTAAAATTTATATATATATAAAATTTATATATATATAAAATGTATATATATAGATATATAAAACTTATATATATAAATTTATATATATGTAAAATTTAAAATTTACATATATATATATGTGTGTGTGTGTGTGAGTGAGTGTATGTGTCTGTGTTTCTGTTTGTGTGCGCACGAGCGTGTGTGCGTATATATATATATATATATATATATATATATATATATATATATATATAATATAAGTATATATGGGCGTGTGTAATTTTTGCAAAAAGGAGGAATAATAAAATCATCAATTCATAGTAGAAAGGCTATCCGTCTCATTTGTGAATGTATACATGTATATAAAATACCAGCAGGCTTCGCCCGCTCATTATTGCTTCACAAAGTAAGATATATTCACTACTTTATTTTTTATAAATTTATTATTCATAAATTGGTATGTAGGAAAGTTTTTCAAATTGATGCCAACTTGTTGAAAGCCAAGTCAAATACAAATTTCCACCTGAAGAGTGATATTGCCTACAAGTAGATAATATATAATACAGATATTGTGATGTGTTTTTTTCTTTTCAGATGATAAATTATATAAAAACTGTCTCAATGTTCTATTTTTAAGCGCTTTCCTCTATACATTTAACCATTTTCAAGGATGAAATATTATAACAGTTAGAGAAGAAATGTTTTGTTGCATGTATATAATTATACAACGTTTTCATTTTTGAAAAATTAAATAAAAGTACCTTGTCTGTCGTATTCAATGAAATGTACATGAAAGAAGGATTGCTACGTAAATACCAAAATTATATATTTATATATATATATATATATATATATATATATATATATATATATATATATATATATATATATATATGTAAGTATGTATGTATGATCAATTCAGTACGTTTATGTCGGAAAGGTCGAAACGCGTCAGACAAAAACTTTTGTTGACACTTCGATAAACATGGTATATGTATATATCTATTTAACATATATGATCTTCACCTACGGGTGAATAGGATATTTCAGCACAAATCTGCATATATATATATATATATATATATATATATATATATATATATATATATATATATATATATATATATGTATGTATGTATATATATAATGAATTATATGCATAGATATACATGAAACAGATAATATCCATCTAAACACTTACATACATATATATATATATATATATATATATATATATATATATATATATAAAATATATATAAATATATATAGATATGCATATATATATAGATATATATATATATATATATATATATATATATATATATATATATATATATATATATATATATATATGCGGACGTACAGTGAAAGGGATATAATCTGATTTGCATTGATGATTACATCATGCTTCAAACTACATGTACTTTATTTATCTATATATCACTCCGTGTTTGTGGATTTGTGCATATACTCACGCGTAAATGAACACGGATGCCAATATTTCTATATCCATACGTTTGTAATTAAATTTCTAAGTAACCATGCATGCAGACACGAATGGCTACAAAACCAAATTCAACTGCCTTTCATGGACGTTGTGAATAAGCATAAAAAGATTGAAATAAATATCGCAAGCAGAAAAACCGGATTCCTGTGTTTTAATCAAATATTGATTAACTGGGGAATGTATTTTGAATTATTTCCACATTTCTGTATATCTATATCGATATGCATCTTTACCACTTTTCATCTCTCTCACTCACTCTCTCTTTCTCCATACATAAACGCACACACACGCACACGCACACAAGCTCTCACACACATATATATATACACGCACACACACACATATATATATTCATATATATATATATATAAATATGCACGCACACACTTAAAGAGTTACATATACATATACATATATATATATATATATATATAAATATATGTACACACAAATGTATATGTATATATATAAATGTATATGTATATATATACATATATAGGCTTACACATATATATATACATATATATATATATATTTGTACACACATATATATATACATATATATATACATATATACATACATGTATATGTTTATATATGCACAGACACAAATATATAGACTCACACCACTATATATATATATATATAGAGAGAGAGAGAGACAGTGAAAAAGAGAGATAATTAGATTTCCTTGAAAAAGTATACAACACACACAGACACACACACATACATATATATTCATATATATGCACACATATTTATTTACATATGCACACACACTTAAAGACACGCATATACATACATTTATATATATATATGTACACACTCACACATATATATATATACTTATATATGCAGACAAAAATATATGCATATATACATATATATATACATATATATAAAATTATATGTGTACACACATATATATACACACATTATATATATATATACATATATACATATATGTATATATATATATATATATATGCACAGGCACATATATATATTCACACACACACATATATATAGAGAGAGAGCGAATCAGTGAGAAAGACAGATAGTTAGATTTCCTTGAAAAAACACATAACACACACACAGATATATATATATATATATATATATATATATATATATATATATATATATATATATATATATATATATATATATATATATATTTATATGAATGCAAGTAAATGCACACAAAATAAATTAGAGAAGGCACAATTTTACTGAGGCTTTAAAGGTCGTGTCGACCGACCACATTAACAATGCATTCTACTTGAAGATTAATGTTCCTTGCGCAGGTAAGGACAAGAAAGAAACCCAATTACAATGCGACGAAGAGAGAAAATTTGCTCGACTTGCTGCGATATCCTTCCTTCCAATTTCATTCCGTACGCTTTTTGGATGATGTGAACGCGAGTGAGGTAAATATGATTTCGATTTGAAACAATCGAATTAGAAGCGATTCATCTTGGCACTCTTTAATTCAAAGACGCACCCAGTATCCGATCCGAAATGTGCGAGATTCCTGAGATCTTCTACACACGTAGGCCGCCGAACAGCTGCATACACAGAAGTGCATGCACAGGCGTGCTTAAAATAGATTGATTGTTAAAACAACCAACGTCTTTACATTTTCAACGTAAGTATCGTGTTTACACTTATATACGCAAAACGCGGATAGAAACATACATATATACACATACATACATACATACATACATACATACATACATACATACATACATATGTACACATACACACAGAGAAAAATACACGCACATACACTAGCGTCCAATTTTAGAGAACGAATGCGTAAACATGAAATAATATCCACTTGAATCGGACTGAATGTGTGGTAGAAATATTCTATCATTTTTCCATGTTTAAATCATTCCTGCCCCCTTATTGTCCGGTGTCCCGGCTCTTTACCTTGAACTCTTTGATAAAATCCAAAGAAGAATCAGCGCCATTAATACAAATAATTTTTCCATTGCAAAACAAACACTAATCAACAATGGATTTCCTAACCACCTCATAGACCACCAAATTAGACTATTTCTTCCCAAAGTAAATAATAAATTAGTGAACAAACGGTCAAATATAACATAAATATTTTTCCAAAGGCAAATGCACGTCAACTACAAACAAGATGAATCTTCACTTTGAAATATCATAAAGAATTACACTAACCTGTCTGACACCCCCCCCAAAAAAAAATCAAATTAATTCTATATTTCAAAAAATTAAAACAGCTTACTTCCCTCAAAAATAACAATACACCAGCAAAATCAAAATTACAACACATTAATATTATTTATGAGTTCAAATGCCCCTTAAAAACTGTGTTCCTGATCAAACCGAACTCATAAATAATTACATCGGTCACATTACTACATGCCTATTCAGACGACTTACTTTACACCTATCCGACCACAGACACATTATAACCATTTAAAGAGCACACACAAACTTACCAGACTTCAAACGAAACATATTAATAGAACATACAAATATTACAACCTCATCAATATGTAAAAAACATTAAAATAATGGAAGCCTTAATAATAAATAAGAAAAAGCCAAAATATTAACTACGAACCCATCCACAATGTGCTAATTTTGTTCGGAAAATAAAAAATCCCTATAATGCTGGGAACATACACACAACCCATACACCCAGTTAAAAAGCAAAAATAAAATCATCATTCATCTCGGAATTACAGAAGATTTGGACAGTTTTTATAGACTCTGTATCCAAAAATAAAATCACTTATTCGAACACAAGAAAAATTAAATAAGAAGTTTAACCGCGATACCTTGACTGTCGTCATTAATGAAACTTGTATAAATGAAGAATTGCTGCCTAAAGACACAAAATATATCCGATGCAATTACAACGAAAATAATATATAAGTTCTAACGCTCACAGTATTAATTCAAAAGAGGTTTCAGAACCGAGGTCGAGCAATAATTATTTATCATATACACAAAAACAATTTACTCACTACCAAGATGCAACTTCGTTTTGGTGCATTTCAAGTGCACCTCGACTGGTGAGAACCAAAAATTATTATGAACCATTCTGCTTGCAAACAAACCGTATGTGAAACGTCACTTTCTTTTTTCAATTTGTTTGAGAAATATATATATAAATCAAAAAGGTGACTGAGTGAAAAAGTATTGCTCGTTGATATTTTTGGTTATTATAAAAACAAAAGAAGCTAAAGCTGAATTGCATATATATATATATATATATAGGTTGGAGTTATCACTACTAATTTTGTAATCAATGAAAGTGTTTTGTAAATTTATAAATTTAGAGGTGGCGATTTCTTCTTGGGATGTTGAATATATAAGTTATTCGGGTTTATAAAAATAGTTTTGATTAAGATATTAAAATATTTTTCGAAATGTATATAAATGTATGGGATATTAATATAACATTTATAATCTAATTTTGTCCTATTTTCAGACAGTGTAACGTGTAGAATAAGTGGGCGCGTACACTTGGAGCAAAGATTACCCACCCAGATAAAGGCAGCATCGGGTACATTGCATTGTTTCACAGCCATCTATCCGTTCGTGGCCGAATTTCTGATGTGTGGTGTTCAGCCTGAAGACAGAGAGCTTGACTACAACTCGCCAGACAGTTGATGTCTGAATCCAGCGGTCTAGTATTTACCTACTCTCCCCACTGCTAAGAGATATGCTACATGGTTTAGTTTAGTGAGGCGAATCCGAGCGCATACATACGGGCAACATGCTAAAATTCACTCCGCTCCTGCAACCGCGGGATCGGGGAAATTCTATTGTGTATTTTTCGCAATCGTGTTTCCGTCCGTAGACAGAGCCCCGACTGTGTCTCAATCTGCTCAAAAAGAGAGAGCTTTAAAATAACGGGTCAGAAAGCGGGAAGCTTAACTGCGACGGACAGGTATTTAACAAGTCTACCCAATGAGACGAGATGTAACACAAGGTGGTGTTTAGTGTGGGGATACTGAGCGCATACACTCAGGCCAACGGTCAACATTTACCGAAACCCCGCAACCGCAGTATCTGGCAATTTGCATTGTCTACATTTCTCAGTGGAGATTCCGTTCATAGACAGAGCCCCGACTGAGTCATACTCAGCCGAAATACAGTCAATAGCAAGCCAGCAAGCCAACCAGCGTACTGAGGTCAAGCAGTACAGGCAGTACCCATTCTTCTAATTGACACGAGATGTATCACAAGGTTGAACTTAGTTTCGTCTACCTGTGTGCGTACACTCGGGCCAGCGATCAGAATTTTTCTAGCCACCAGACCGGGCACGGAGCGTTGTCTATTTTTCACAGCCGAATCTCAGTCAGTAGACAGAACCCCGACTGAGTCATACTCAGTCCGAAGAAAGAAAGCTTGACAGTACCGAGCCATACAGCGGACTGCCTAAATCCAACGGAGCGGTATTTATTGTGCGACGAGATGTGACATTTGGTCGAGTTTAGTGTGGGGAAACCTAGCCCGTACACTTGGGCAAATTTACTCAGCCCCTACAAACACAGGTTTGGTCACTTTGTATTGTATATTTTTTCGGTTCTGTCTCTGTTAGCAGACCGGTCCCAGACTGTGTCATACAGATCCCGAAGACAAAATGTTCAACAATAATTAGCGATACGGTGGACTGCCTATCACCAACCGGCTGGTATTTACCCGGTCTGGTATGAGATGTGACACTTGCTTGAGTTTTGTGTGGGGAAACCGAGCCCGTAAATTCGGGCCACATGTCAAAGCTCCTACAAAAGCAGAATTGGACACTTTGCATTGTTTATTTTCTCAGCTATGTCTCCTTCCGTAGACAGAGCTCCGAGCGCCGTAATCAGCCTGAAGACAGAGAGCTTGAAATTGGCGAGCTAGGTGGCGGACTGCTTGACTCCAACGTACTGGTATTTACCCAGTATCCCCATTGAGACGAAATATTACACAAGGTCGAGTTTACTGTAAAGAAGCCAAGTGCGTACACTCGGGGTAAAGGGTAAATTTTACCAATGCTCCACAACCGCGGGATTGAGCCTGCTTCCGTAGACAGAACACCAACTGAATCTCACTCTACCCAAAAAGAGCTTGGCAATCGCGACCTCGACAGCGGACAAACTGCGCCGGACTTCTGGTGACTAACTTTGAGGTTTTCATTTAAGGCGTCTTGTCTGGTTCATTTTTGCTGATCAGTTGTATCTTATTTACTCCACAACATCTCGTCTTATTAGATTAGTAATTATTTGATTTGAGTTTTTAATATTCATTCGTTCCTCTTTCTGGCGAGTTCGCCAAAGTACTGAACTTTGTATTTCTTTTGTTTTTAGGTCAGCCTCTAGTTTTTACGTACGTTTCTTATTTCTGTTAATCATACTTGTACTTCAACGAATTCTTGGGGTGTAGGTACATCGAAAATATCATACAATACTTATATAGGTTGTTCCTTTCTTGCGGACATTTCTTCAGTAAACATTTTCTTTAACTGATTCCAATGACTTTTATTTTCCCATTTTTACCTTTTGCCATATATATAATTTTTCCATTTCGTGACCTTATTACGCTCTCTTTCTACATTTCTTTTCCATTTTTGTATGCGCTGAAAAACACTTTTTCGCAAATTTTATAAATAATTGTGTCCTTTTTGTTAACCGTTCTTATTCTTTTTCGACCTTGTAACAACTTGTCGAACACCGATTCAATTTTTCTTGCGAACAGCAATTCTGCCGGTGACGTGATGACGGTGTATTGTGATTCAGCGTTATCCGGTATACCCTGAATAATTTTTTAGTGATTCTTCTCTTACTTTTTCATGACTTGCTTTTTTCAAACACTCTTAAATGACACACAAACCGTTCAGCTTGTCATTTTGACTTTGGGTGATACAGTGGGGTAGTAATCTGTTCACTCGGGAACATTTTACAATTTTTTTAAAATTCGTAAGCAGTGAAATGTGTACAGTTATCCGTGATTATGTCAGCCGGAAAGTATTATCTTGCAGAAAGTTTGTGTAAAAATACAATGTAACCATGGAAGTTGATTTTTTACATTTACAAATTTCGGGACACTTAGTAAAGATATCCACTGCCGCAAGATAGTGTGATCCGTTTAATAGAGCGACGAAATCTATGTGCTGTCTTGATCACAGATTATCTGTCCTTGGCCAAGTTTGTAATTTCGTGGAAGGTGATTTTGATGCTAGAGCATAACCTCTGCAGGTTTCTACTAATTTTTCAATGTCTTGATCCATTTTCGTCCAGTCTACATAGATTCTAATATGAGATTTCATCCTTGAAATTACCAGGTGTTCACTATAAAATTAATTTGTAATAAGCTAGTTATTGTTAATCTTTGTGCAAACATCAATACTCATAGCTAGTAATCGTACAAATTTTTGATAGCGTTCTAAAAATCGTCTTTCTGTAGTAGGTTTTTAATCCCGACATAAAAATGTCTTGTTTTGCTTTTACTTTTATTTCTTCCAGTGTGACGGGTAGTTTGCATAATATATTGCATAATATATTTTTAATTTATATTTCACATTTCAATTATAATATATAAAGATAATTATTGTTATCAATCTTGATAAAGCATCAGCATTTCCTAATTTTTTGAACGGTTGGTATTCCATCCTGGAAACGGAATTTAATAAGATGGTATCTCATCCCTGTAATCTATTCGCTGTATGCGTAGTAATTACATTTTCGAAACAGAAATTCATAATAGAGGTCGGTGGTCCGTCTGTAAAATGTAATTTCTTTTTCGTGTATAAATTTGTGAAGTTTTCCACTGCCAATATTATTGCTAACGCCTTTTTCGATCTGGCTGAAGTTTCTTTTTCTGTCGATAGTCGAGAAAGCGAAGCATGTGCGACGGCTTTCATGCTACTGCCATCATATTTGTGTAGAATCATTGCTCCTATACCATATTCATTAGCATCTGAAACTAATACCTTTTCTACTATTGGCTAATGATAAGTCTGACGTTAGTATTTTTCATTTCTTCAAACCCCTTCTGACCCTTATCACTCCAGTTCCACTTTACGCCTTTTTTAAGCAAATTGTACAGTGGAGCTTTCAAATTCTGCAAATTCGGTGCATAAATTTGATAATAATTTGCTAGTCCCAGAAATGCTTGTAACCTAGTAACATTTGTTGGAGGAGGTATATACTTAATTGCACTTGCTCTCGACGTTTCTGACTGACGAACATTTTTGCCAATGATTTAACCTACGTACTTGATTTTAGGTAAAAGAATTCGTACTTTTCCTCATTGATTTTGAACCCGTATTTGCGCTTGTTTTCCAAAAACTTTTTTCAAATGCCCGGTATATGTTCTTTTTTAGATACACTTTTAATTAATATAACATACAGATCAGCAATTGTGAAATCACTGTCTGCATGCATAATATCCATACCTTGTTAGTATATTGCTGGATCAACTTTTATCCCAAAACGAAATCGGTTGAACTTATGCAAACCCTTGTGTGTATTTATAGTTATTAACTCTGAATATTTTTTCATCCTGTATTTGCAAATACGCCTCAGAAAGATCCAGGTAAGAAAACTTTTTTCCACCGTTTAAATTCGCAAAAATTTAATCAGCATTTGGTAAAGGGTAGTTATGTGATTCTACACATTTGTTTAACCATGTCGAAAAACTATGGCAAACACGAATTTTCTTTTTTTTTTTCATTACATACACCATTTTTAATGGTCAATCTTTTTAATTATACCTATCTTATCCAACACTGCGAATGTTACACTTGTTTTCGGAATAAACATTTGCGTTGACCCATTTTTCACTTGATATTTCATTTTGACTTTGGAACAACGACCCATCATATCCGACAGAACACACGAAAAAAAATTCACATCTTCCTTTATAATATCACTTTGTTTTCTTTAATTGGTCGCACGTCCACTTACATTTTTGAAATAAATATTTATAGGAAAATCTCACTGCACAAATAAATTCATCCTATCAGAAGCGAATAGTTTGTAGCATTTTTAACATATACGCCTTAGTTTTTACACACTTCTTACGAAAGGAAACGTTACAAGTCATTTCACTAATAAAAAAAAAATAATTTCCCACCTGACACGCCACGTGCAGTTTTCGAAGGTTATTTTTATATAGGTGTTCTGTTTGATTTCCATGTGGTTTCGCCTATTATTGTAATATCACTGCTAGTGTCTACTTGCTTTTTTATATCCACAATATTAATTTTCACATACACAAATTTTCTTTTTTTTTCTAATTATATTTTGGTCGGAACGCTGAGTACTAAATATTTTCTGTGATTACTTTTCCTTTTATAGTGTGAATTTATGTCCTACATTTACAGCCTTGTACTACATTGCTTTCTTAAAGAGACAGTCGTCTACGAGTTGTCACCTTTCACATCTGAAACATGGATTAATTTTTCTTTTGCCACGTTTTTCTATAGCTTGTATATTTACGCGTTTATTTTTCTTCAATTTCCTCCGTATCCATATCGATTTGGGATTTTCTGAAATTATTTCGATATTTCTTGCAGTGTTAGTTTTCGATTCCGTTCATGTTTCGCAGTTGACCCTTGAAAGAAAATTAACCCTTTAAACATATCCGGAGTTTGTTTAATTTGAATCATTCACAATACTTATTAATGATTCCAGCATATTCAACAAATTCGTCGTTTTCTTTTTTCGTCAGATTCATAGATTTCCAACGTATATTGAATAACGAACTTTTCTCGATATAATTTTTAGTCAGAATATTTACTGTTTCTTCAAAGCAAATTTCTCCATTTATTCGGTAGTTCAAATTTAAAATATTATTGCTTGTTCTACAGGTCCTAACTTTCTCAACAAAAGTGCTTGTTTTTGTTATTTTCTTGTGTTTTCCCGTATCTTCTAAAATGAGCAGTAAAGGTAATTCCATCATCGGAATTGTATGTAAATTCAGTTATGGCATTTGCCACCGCAACGGGAATTAAAGAACGTGTGAAGTTTCTGTTTTCGTCTGCATTATTTCTATTGCATTCTGATGTTTCTGAAGTTGTTCTGTTGAAATTGCTCTTGATGTCTTTTTGCCTGTGGTTTAATAATTCTCTAATATTTAAAGAATATCTGATTTTTTTCCTTTTTGTTTCGCACACACAAAACAGAAACAAATTCATCTAACGTGGTTCTAATTTTTCGTCGTCACGTTCTACATGTGAGCCGAGGCCCCCCAAAATAGTTTTTCTCCTTGTATGGGTTTCCCCGTCGCTAATGTTATAACTCACTCCCATTGGTTATAATGTTATGTCTTGATTAGTCTACTTGCTGTGATATCATTAGAATGCCCTCTGAGTGACTCCAACAGTCTTTCCTGAGTCACCTTGTGTACTTTATGTAAGGCGCCTTGCCTGTGTAGTTCATGTGTGTTAGCGGAGGTATTATATATATATATATATATATATATATATATATATATATATATATATATATATATATATATATATATATATAACTTAACTAAACTAAATTACCTCCCTTACATATTCATAAGGAAAATTGACTGTAACGAAGAAAGTTTCATGCGCATAGAAAATATGCATGAATTTGTGCTTTAACAATTCAACCCTGAAGATGAATTTGGATGAGATTGAAAGTAATTGTTAAAATAAAAGAAATAACTTAATAACTATATATAAAATAACGTGGTAATTCCTATGTAGCAATGGAATCAAATGTCATATATATATATATATATATATATATATATATATATACCTGCCTCATCAGACCGAGTATATTTTAATCAAAATATAATAAAATGTAGTAGGCTTGATCCGGCAGGTATGCAAACACACAGAACGCACACACAAACGCACACACACACGTGTATATATATATATATATATATATATATATATATATATATATATATATATATATATATATTATATGTTTAACGTTCTTTTTATAGATACAAGTATTTAAGCAAATGCTCTGTTTTTATAATAAACAGTATTAAATAACATTTACCGGCCTGAATGTCCGAGAAATTTTCATAGAAAATATTCGTTCTCCGTTTTCTATGAGAATTTCTCGGACATTCAGGCCGGTAAATGTTATTTAATACTGTTTATTATAAAAACAGAGCATTTGCTTAAATACTTGTATCTATAAAAGAACGTTAAACATATCATGAATATCTTTAAATAAATTGTCGGACTTTGTCCAATTCAAATATATATATATATATATATATATATATATATATATATATATATATATATATATATTTACATAAATATAAATATATATATATATATATATATATATATATATATATATATATTTATATGTATATATATATATTTATATATATATATATATATATATATTTATATGTATATATATATATTTATATATATATATATATATATATATTTATATATATATAAATATATATATATATATATATATATATGTAAATGCTGACATAAATTTATAGCTGATTAAATTATGACTTAAGATTTTCCTTATTATTTATTTATTTATTTTGCTCTGTATATAAATTTATACATTGAGCTCTCATCATGAAGTCAGTTTTTTAATATTTTTATATTAAAAGGACCCCATTGTAATAATTCCTACCATCTTCGGATTTGGTAATATATATATATATATATATATATATATATATATATATATATATATATATATATAATTACATCGTCCCTAATTTACGTTGACTCTCTGTAAGTCTAATGTATATTTCTCATCATTTTACTTGTGTATATGAAATCCTGCCATTTGACTTCATAAAATGCAGCAGATGACGAAAAGTTTCAGTTATGCTTTCTTTTCGTTTTTTACAAATGTATCTTTTATTTATATCATATTTCTTGCACTTACACACAGGTGAACCTGTACACACACACAAACATGTGCACACAGACACAGACGCGCATGTACACAGATACACACATCTTGGAATATATGAAGGTATTTGGTTATGTTATTCCTCAGTTTTGGGAAAATCAAGCATTTTTAGACTTTTTCTAATTCCTCGGATTAAAGACTAAATTTATTTCCTTGTAGTTCTTTGAATAAATGAAAGTCATTTCAATATTTTATCGTTTTTACTTGAGGTCATAATAAACATAGCTTTAAAAAGTAATTGCCGATCTAATACAGTAAGTTTAAATTGATCCATTATTTTCAATAAAAGCTGAATGGGGAAAAATCACACTTGTAACATTCAATGCCACTAAAACCACACTAGTACCATTCCTTTCTCAGCTACCGTCCTCTGAGTCTCCTCGTGTCGCAATGAATGTTTTCATTCTCAACGATACTACATGCCTGGAACGGCTGTTTGAATCATAATCTCCGCAAACCTTAAGTCGAACACACATATACTCTACGTCTCATCGTGTTCCTAAATTCAATTGACACCTTATGTCTTGCTTTATTTATACAAAGTCAGTTTAAACCAAAACAAGGCGTAATGAAGTCATGTTTCGCCTGGAGATCACATGTCCTCACACAGATTACGTGGATCTGTTGGGGATGAGGTCATTTTCACTCCACTTTTTCCATAAACGCAATGTTGTAAAAATATTGCTACGACATCGCTACTTTCCTTGTAAATATTCAGATGGGATCCATCCTTTAGTTACATCAGTTCAGACCACTACATTTAATATATAAAAAGTGTTTTCAACGAGGGCGAAAAATATTATACCGAAATACGGAGGAACATTGGAATAGCAAAAGATGCCTTCCATAATCTAAATAGAATATTAAATATCAGGAAAAGTACATTAAAAAGACAAAATGCAGAACTGCTATGTAATAGCGATGCTCCTATATGATAGTCAATGTTGGTCAATATACTTACTAATCTAGAAGAGACGTGAATCAACAGAATTGTGTATTTCTGCTTGAGGATACTGAGAAGCATCTGTACTGGCCAAGGGATTAATGACGAAATGTAAAAGAAAACTGACAGAAAATATACATTAAATGAATTGAACATGTGAGTAACGAGGAGAAAGTGTCAGTTGAAGCTTTAGCGCATATAATAAGGAAATTCGTCTTGGAGAATTTTAAACTCGCAGAGGATATTGAAGGTAAGACTGACAGAGGAATGTAGCGACTAACCTACCAAGCGAATGTGAGTCAATTATTGCCAGTACAAGTATTAGGAATGATAGTAAAAAGATATACTATAGACTAAAGGCACCCATTTCATGAAGAAGAATACGATGACTACATTTATAATTTTTTTCTCGTCCACAAACAGACTGTTTCGTTGTATCAAATCTCTTCAACGTGGCGAGACGACCGATAGAAACCCTAATGATTTTATATGAGCCAGAGATTCTACCCCTAGGCTATTGTCACACAGTAGAGAGTAATGGAAATTTTAAGGTTTTCTATGCGAAATACATCAGTTGACCGGAGAGTTAAATTTAATTCGGTTGAAGTGCAATGCGTTATATATTTTCTTAAATTTTCTAAAGCTGATATATTTTCAGCAAACCATATTGTTCACATATATATATATATATATATATATATATATATATATATATATATATATACGAAAAAATTCTCACAGTTAACCTGTAGAAAAAGACAATATTTATAAATGCAAAAAAAAATAGGAAAACTGTAATATCAGCATTATACTGTTCCGCCCAATATTTGGATAAACAAATAAAAATAAAAAAAAAAACGCATCTATAAGCATAAATGTGACCTCACAAAAAACAACTTAACTAATGCACTATTCATACATACAAATAAATTTTGATTTTAAAAACGCTATAAGCATAATAAAGAAAATAACTGACTCCGAAGGAAAAGCCTCGAGAGTGCCACCATTGAATATTATCCAAATATTAATCTACGTCCAGGCCTTTTCAATATTTCACCTTTCATAACAGAATTACTACTCTCCCAAGTAAACATACACAACTGTATCAAGAAATAAAAAAAATAGTTGAATCCGTCAACACAACAATAAAAACAATATTTCCACGCGTGACAGTACTTTAGGCAATTTTCAGTTGACAATATGAATATAATAGCGTTTTCTAAATTCTTTCTGTTGCTAAGGACATTTTGTTTTGTTAATATTAGTTACTTTGTTTTAATAAATTCATTTCTTTTTTACTTTGAAACATCCATATTGGACGAACGCGTCGGCTAATATTACAGTTTTCTTATTGTTTTTACATTCATATATATATATATATATATATATATATATATATATATATATATATATATATATAAACAATATGGTTTAGTGAAGGTATAGCAGCTCTAACCAGCATATGTTCCGTTGAAAATTCTGAATCTTATTCATTTGATCTTATTTTGGGAATTTGGTCTGGCAGAAAACTGTTCGGTGCCCCTCGTATATATTCAGATAAAAGTGTTCATTATAAGTCCTCTATGACTTATATATATCTACGTTCGCAATATCATTTTTTAAGTAATAAACAAGAGATTAGGACATCAGAAATGAGGTTCTGCAGAAGGATATTGAGAATACCATGCAATGAACATGAGAGTAATGAGGAAGTTTTACGGTAAAAGCAAACCAAAAGACATCTATAATTAGAATTAGAAAGAGTCAGTTGAAAATTCTTGGACACATTAAAGAGGACAGAAATGTAATAAAGAGACAGGAGAAAGCAATGAATATCCTATATATATGTATAAATGACTGACAGCACAGGGATTAGGAGGTATAGTAAAATATATAACTGAATAAAAGCTACAAAGGACAGGGACTTGTGGAGAGGTATGGTGGCTTGGTTCTGAAGAGACGTGGCCCAAAGAAGAAACAAAGGAATAAGAAGAAACAAAAGAAGAAAAAAACTAAAAATATGCACGCACACACACACACACACACATATATATATATATATATATATATATATATATATATATATATATATATATATATATATATACTTTTGTCATCCACAGACAGACTGTTTCGCTGTTTCACAGCTCATCAGTGTAGCTAGACGTCCGGTTGTCTCTAGCTAGGATCGAAACTTCGGAACTTCTCCCACTAAGCCATTAGCGTACGGTACGGGATGAAGGTGAATTTTAGCGTGTTTATTTTTAGATTCAGATAAACACACAGTGACTGACAGTGACTCAATTCTGTCGAAGAGTCGTGCAGTATTAGCTTAAATAGTCACTGTTTACAAATTCCCACCTCAAACCAGAGGGCACAACCGAAATTAATTTTTCAGGAGCTAATATTTTTGTCATCCACAGACAGACTGTTTCGCTGTTTCACAGCTCATCAGTGTGGCTAGACGTCCGGTTGCCTCTATCTATGATCGAAACTTCGGAACTTCTCCCACTTAATATATATATATATATATATATATATATATATATATATATATATATATATATATATAATAATTTTCTTTTTAAAAATATGATTCCAGCTGGACACAGAAAATTTCCATGTTTCAAAACTGAAACCAAATTTATAAATTTAATTATAAAAATTTAACTTAAAATACATAGTCTCTTTCCATTGTCAAGCAATGTTAGGAATAACTTTCTAAGAAATTTACTTAATTTATAAGCGCAGATAATATTAACATTATGATTTGTTAAGCTTAAGGAAAATTCAATCCAGTTTGAGTAGGGGTGGTAAGGTTTAAATTTCCCTAGACAGATTATCTATCAAATATATGTTAGTTATAAAGTCAGATTAATTTTAGGTTTGGTGTCAGTGCCTGCTAACAAACGTATACATCTGTTATTCAGCAAGTCGTCTGGGTTATCTATGACAAAAAAATGTTGGCATATTCATTCACCTGCTTAATTCATATTTCTTTACAAACAGTTTTTTTAAAAGTTCCTTTAAATATGTGTACGTCAGATTTTTAATATTTAAATTTTATTCTTACAGATTTAAAGTACGATACGTCCTTTTAATAACGAATAGATTATACGGTATTTTTATAAATAAATACATACAGAATTTAATTAGTAATTAATGATCAGATACAATAATGTATGTTTCCTCTAGATTTTTTTATTATTTTTTATTTTTCCCATATTAAATATTACTTAAGGAAAATTTTTGACAGTGCATACAAAAAATAGCTATTTACTTTGCTAAAAATATCAATAATATTTTCGTTCCAAAATTCCGAATTTAGGTCATTTGAACAAATTTTGGGTATTCGACCTGTCTGAGTGCTATTAAGCGCACTGCCATCTATACATTCAGATAAGAGCGTTCATTATTACGATTTTCCCTGGCTTACATTATTTTAATATCCCCCTCTCCCAATATATCTAGAGAGAATTAAACACAGACAAAGAGAGAGAGATTGAATGAATTAAGAAAGAAGACATTTGATATAAACTCTCTCAAATGATTTTTGCTTAAGAACAATATTGTCTACCAAATCCCCATGGAATAAATTAGAACAAATGTACGTGAAAATATTTACATAGAATTTTACAATGAAATCTCCAAAGACCAAGGACAATTTGTTCGATCGATTTGACAAGACAAGCGATAAATACATAAAGAGATAGATAAACATTGGAAGTCACATAATTACACACTTTATAATTTCTCGACATATATATGAAGTTAGTAAAGTTTTTAATGAAAGTCTTAATATATGGATGATGGCTATATATATATATATATATATATATATATATATATATATATATATATATATATATATATATATATGATAAAATATAGTGTCGATTTTGACATGTCTTTCGAAAGAAATATCCTAAAATACATTATAAGAAAAATTTATTTCGGTTGAGCTCTCTGGGGAGGATGTGTGAGTTTGTAAACAGTGACTATTACGGCTAATAATGCAAGACTCTTCGGTAAATCGAATCGAGTTCTCTCAGTCACGGTGTGTTTATCTAAAAATAAATACGCTTAAATTCACCTTCTCTGCCGTGAGGCAACGGCTTCAGGGTAAAATTTCCGACTGAGGCGAATTCAGCCGGTTTTCGATTCTGGCCAGAGGCAACCGGACGTCTAGCCACACTGATGAGCTGTGATACAGCGAAACAGTCTGTCTGTGGATGACAATATATATATATATATATATATATATATATATATATATATATATATATATATATATATGTGTGTGTGTGTGTGTGTGTGTGTGTGTGTGTGTGTAGTGGCGTATATTCTTTCTAATCGAAACTCAGAATAGTTCTTACATTGAGTATAAGAATAATTCATATATCCCTGTGAAAATTTTATTATATCTGAAATTCAGTATCAAAAATCTGATACAATGAAAAAAGTGCAGGCGGAGCAGCCAATATATAAATCTCATCATCTCTGTCTCTGTCTGGCGCAATAACTGTGAATTAATTTAATATATGAAGCCGGTTGTATGTTGGTCTTTGTCCGAAAATATTGCATAAATCTATCGCACCAAATAGCATCGCTTTTAATATGTACATCTAGCTGCATGTGTCTTGTATATTGAACCCCATCAGAATTTAATACATTACTCACATGATACGGAGATATACGATATGAATGCAGTCATTTCCTCTTCGAATTTATATTAAAGTGACATACTTACTGATGGCTCCGTAATTTTTTGTCATATCTGTATTATTTACTTTCTCTATGACAGATATTCTAAAATATTAATAATATTTCATCTGTTTATTATATATTCGACTATTATACTAAAATATTTATCATATTTGTATTATTTCTTTTATCAATGACAGATCTTGGAAAACGTTTATCCCAGTCTATTCTTTCCTTTATCCATTACAGTTATTCTAAAAATATTTCTCACAACCTTGATATTTTCACTATTTACGGGTGAGTAATAACTGGGAAGTACTAAATGAAAATAAGAACTAAACCATATCCCGAGACAGAATCATTGGAACAAGGTCAGTCTAATTTCGTAGTTTTAGTTAAAGATTCCCTGAAGGATTCTCGGGTCGATATACACCAGAAGAATGTCATAGGGCACAACGAACGAAATGTTGAGATAACAACAAAGAAAATGATAATAGTCCCAATATAAATAGTGTAAATATTGATAATGAGGAGGCATGGTGGAGTAATGGATTGCGGCTCGGAGTGAGGAATCGGAGAGCCGAGTTCGAATTCCAGTCGAATCCATTACATTCACTTACGTGCTAATAAACTTGGAAAAAATATTAATCTTCATCTTCTCCCTCCAGTTATGGGTCAATAGTGGGACAAACTGGGTTCTTTAGCATTAGATTGCAACTGACGTACCGCAGAAAGAAATAGCAAACTACTGCTGGAAAAATCTGCCTCTTCAGCCATATATCGAAAGATACATGATCGCCTACGCGTGTATCACAAAAAGTACATGACTCACTGAATAATGATAACTCCTTATCCCAGAAATTCTGATAGAATATATTACAGTTGCCCTTATATGACACCTTATGTATATCGAAGTGAAATATTCGGTTTCTGTCTCCTATCTCAAATCCTTCTTTTGTTTATGGCAGATATTCTAAAATTTTTATCATAGCTGTTATGAGTGAGGGCAATGGAGAATTTGGAGAGGTGAATTAACAGGAGATGACTGATAACTGACATCCGTTAGACATGGCACGTGGAACTAGAACAGTCTACACCAGTGAGCGAAATAAAGGGTTCAGTTCGACATTCCAACCACCTGAAGAAGGCCGGAGGGTACAAAGGACGAAACGTTGTGATAAATATGGCAACAAAGATGAGGACAATAGTCCGAATAATGTAAATAGAATACGTCTTATATTTAGTTGCGGACCTACAGTTGCGTTCAATACATATTTAGTTGAAGACATGAAAGTGATTGAAATTGCCAAATATTAAGTTGTTAAATCTGAAACAAAACAAAAATAATCATTAGACGCTTAAACTTAATACACATTTAAAATCGATCCAAGTTACTTGTGTGTGTGTGTGTGTGTGTGTGTGTGTGTGTGTGTGTGTGTGTGTGTGTGTGTGTGTGTGTGTGTGTGTGTGTCTACGGTTGATTAATAAATAGCTACCTGGATTGAGTAATCGAATAGAAGGCGAGCCCGTTCCATTAACTCACGTGCAAATACGGTGGGGAGAGGAACGAATCCATCTCTCGCCTACTTATGACTAACTGTAAATAGTTTGACACTCTGTGTCCTATAGTCTTTGGTGTCAACTGGTGTAGGACGAAACTCTGAATTCAAAACCTGAGGACGGACGGTTGGTGACATTGTGCTATCCTATGTCAACGAGTATCTCTATATTCGGCTATTCAAGAAACTGTGGCTGGTTTTGCACCAAGCTTCAACATTAGAATGAAATCATATGTCTCTAAAATCTGGACGATTTGGACAATTTTGCTGTTACACCCGGTATACACGCACACACACACACACACACACACACACACACACACATATATATATATATATATATATATATATATATATATATATATATATATATACATATAAATATATATATATATATATATATATATATATATATATACATACATGTATGTGTGTGTGTGTGTGCAGAATGTGTGACGGCAGAATACCTAATGTCTTCATATATAACCAGCTTCACAGTGGACAAAGGACTGTTAGACGGCCCTGACTCAGGTATAAGACATTCTAAAGAGTAACCACTAACCTGCCAACGTGCCTCATACTAACTCTGAGCAAGTTGCCACGGATAGAAATAACTGGATATATATCTGTGCCAAAGTGGTATCAGAAATTTCAAAACCGGCCGTATTGACCAGCTAAGAGATGAAAGGCAATGGCGAAAAGTGTTTGCCAATATGCCTGTGACTATGTCTCGGAATCTGGCTGTTGCACAATATGTGGACTTTTATGCAAGTCACTAGCGGGACTGAAGTGTCACATACCGCAATATAAAACTGAATGGGGTTGTCCGATACGCATCCGTGGAAAAAAGGGAGAGTCCATCATGCCGCTGAAAATATTTTTCCTTTAAAGTCATCTGATTCAATTTAAAAATATACTAACATGTTCACCACCTAAAATAATTTTGACTTTTTTTTTTACTTACTTTAGGTGTACGCACTCCTGATGTTGACTGATGTGAGTCGAAACGTCGTACACGGCTTTATTTTTGGATAATTTTTGCATCTACAACAGCTATGTTTGCAGAAGATTATTCGCAACTTGTCCAGGTTGTATAGTAATATTTAATAGTCATAGAATATCTATAATATTCTATGACTACGGGAAATAATTTTCCCAATACAACTGCATAATTAAACGAAGAAAAAATGAATCGCAAATATCTGATTTTTCTACCAGTTCCTTTGTGTGTTAGTCCATCAATGTTTATTTATGATATTCATTTTATCAATATAATATATCGATAAATATTAATTGATCCATAAAACTTATCATTAGGAAAAGATAAATACGTACGAATGAATGTTTCTAAGTGGCGTTTGTTATTCGTGCTCCAACAGTAAATATCTTCTCTACTTTGTTTTTGATCTATCCTTTTATATGTAGGTTTGATCAGTTTAACTACGTACATTATTATTGATCGACAGAGCAAGTCGGCCTTTTTCCATCTTGATCTAGCTAGTTAAGTACCGATTTTATTCTTTTCTTTTATGTACTATTTCCTGAAAGACAGCTAATGCTGAACAAAGTCGTTACAGATTTTAGAAGAGACTTGAAACAACTGAGATGTGGTTCTACATAAGGATGAAGAGCATATTCTGGGCCGAACATGTGAGCAACGACCAAGTCCTAGGGAAAATGGAAACAAAAAGGACACTTATACTTAACATCAGAAAGAAACGGTTGAAATTTTAGAGCATATAATGGGGGAAGAGAGCTATGGAAATTTGATACTCACAGAACTGGTTGAAAGCAAGAAGAAAAAAGAAAAAGGAATATAATCTATATGCCGAGATTGAGTAAATGAATCGAGGAACAAAACTTAGGATAGATATAAATTTATTAATATTTGGGATAGATAACAAGTTATTAAGATTCGGGATAGATAACAATTTATTGAGATTTAAAATGGATAACAATTTATTAAGATTTAGGGCAGATAACAATTTATTAAGATTTGGGATAGATAACAATTTATTAAAATTTAGGACATACAAGTTAATAAGATTTGGGATAGATAACAATTTATTAAGATTTAGAATAGATAACAATTTAAGATTTAGAATAGATGCCAATTTAAGATTTGGGATAGATAACAATTTAAGATTTGAATAGATAACAATTTAAGATTTAGAATAGATAACAATTTTAGATTTAGAATAGTTAAAAATTTAAGATTTGGAATAAATAACAATTTATTAAGATTTAGAATAGATAACAATTTTAGATTTAGAATAGATAACAATTTAAGATTTGGGATAGAAAACAATTTATTAAGATTTAGAATAGATAACAATTTTAGATTTAGAATAGATACCAATTTAATATTTGGGATAGATAAGAATTTAAGATTTAGAATAGATAACAATTTAAGATTTAGAATAGATAAGAATTTAAGGTTTTGGGATAGATAACAATTTAAGATTTAGAATAGATGACAATTTAAGATTTGGGATAGATAACAATTTAAAATTTAGAATAGATAACAATTTTAGATTTAGAATAGTAAACAATTTAAGATTTGGGATAAATAACAATTTATTAAGATTTAGAATAGATAACAATTTAAGATCTGGGATAGATAACAATTTATTAAGATTTAGAATAGATAACAATTTTAGATTTAGAATAGATACCAATTTAAGATTTAGAATAGATAACAATTTAAGATTTTGGGATAGATAACAATTTAAGATTTAGAATAGATGACAATTTAAGATTTGGGATAGATAATAATTTAAGATTTAGAATAGATAACAATTTAAGATTTAGAATAGATAAAAATTTAAGATTTTGGGATAGATAACAATTTAAGATTTAGAATAGATAACAATTTAAGATTTAGAATTGATAACAATTTATTAAAATTTAGGAGAGACAATTTATTAAGATTTGGGATAGATAACAATTTATTAAGATTTAGAATAGATAACAATTTAAGATTTAGAATAGATGCCAATTTAAGATTTGGGATAGATAACAATTTAAGATTTAGAATAGATAATTTAAGATTTAGAATAGATAACAATTTAAGATTTAGAATAGATAATTTAAGATTTGGGATATATAACAATTTATTAAGATTTAGAATAGATACCAATTTAAGATTTGGGATATATAACAATTTAAGATTTAGAATAGATGACAATTTAAGATTTAGAATAGATGACAATTTAAGATTTAGAATAGATAACAATTTAAGATTTTGGTATAGATAACAATTTAAGATTTAGAATAGATAACAATGTCAGATTTAGGATAGATATCAATTTTAGATTTGGGATAGATAACAATTTATTAAGATTTAGAATATATAATAATTTAAGATTTAGAATAGACACCAATTTAAGATTTGGGATAGATCACAATTTAAAATTTAGAATAGATAACAATTGAAGATTTAGAATAGATAACAATTTAAGATTTGGGATAGATATCAATTTATTAAGATTTCGAATAGATAGCAATGTAAGATTTAGGATAGATAATTTATTATGATTTGGGATAGATAACAATTTGTTAAGATTTAGAATGGATTCAAATCTATTAAGATTTTGAATAGGCATCAATTTATTAAGATTTGGAATATATAACAGTTTATTCAGATTTAGAATACATAACAATTTATTAAAAGTTACAAAGAACAGGAAATTGTAAAGAGAATATTTTGAATAGAAACGTCACAGAGATGAGAATAAATCCTTCTAAGGGGAAGGTGATCATGTCCGTCTACATGTATCCGTCTTCTGTTCTTGTAATATCTTTTCAAGCTTTACTATGACTCTTTATCATTGGTCTACAATAATAATTGTTCCTCATATACTTGTTAAATAGTTTACCTGAAGTTTCCACTCTGTCTTCAATCAAGTATGCTATGTGAATGTTAAATTGTCCAGGATCACTTTCTTCATTATATGTCGCTTAAATTTCAGCTCTCTCTTTCACATTGTATGAAGAGTTTTCTTTGTACTTCCTATTTTCTTGAATCATATGTTCGGTTCATAAAGTTCCTCGCATTCGTCGGCAAAATCACATCACTGTAGCGTCTGTTCTCTTTTTCATCTGCTAACAGGTTGTTTCCAAAGCTTCCAGGCCCTCCACATAAAGAGCTGCCTAACGTTACGATAGTTCTTGTGCTTGGTGATACTGTCTTCTAGCACTTTGTTCGGGTAAATGACAGGTCAATCTGCGTGAAAGTGTGATTGTTGTGTAACCTATATAAAAAAATATTTTTTATTGCTAATATAGACACAGTTGCAAATGTAATTATATATTTATAAACAACATAATTGCAAGAAGGATGAGCATTTGTTTTTTTTTCTTTATATATATGAAATTAAGAAAAACGAAATTTGTTTTTAGACACGTGAACTTCAATTACGTGAATTGTATTTGAATATCATATTCACTATTAAGTAATTAATTGTACTATAAATCTACAGGAATATGTTGTGTCGTTTACGCTAAATACATGAAATCACATTGTTTCAAAATATGTGGGCTTCCAAGAGCAGCAGCAACTAAGATGTATAATACATGTAATTGTAGAAAATAAAATTATCCCAATATTGACATTCCATACTATTTTAATTATTTTTTTAAAGAGTAGATCACCATCAATATTGAAAAGAGAGATAACAGTTACTGTAATTGAGGAAGCTATTTTCTTAAACAAAAGTATTAAGAGAAAGATTTATCAGTATAGGTAAATAGACACTGCCTAGTTGTTACGCACACATTTCGTTGTTATTAAATAACAATTTTAGATTTAGAATTCTGCTAATGATTTGCTTAATTTCTAAAGTAATGTTTAGCGCTTCCTACGTGCCTTCCGAAAGCCAGATCAGTTTTCATCGCCTGTTGATAAAATATCTTGATTGTTACATTTTTTCACAGTATTAATTTCAGGTCCCAAATTACGTAGCTCATATATTGGTTACCCTATTTTGCTTTTGACCCTGGATTCAATAGTCTTACATTGTAATAATTACTTCTGTCAACTACTTTCCTTTATTCTTTTTAAGAGTTCAATGTTCTTCACATCATGGAAATGTGATTTCTGTCTAACACAGGTTGTTCAAATGATGTTAACCGATAATAAATACTAATACGTTTTCTAATTCACTTACCGTATGTAACACGGTATCGGTTAAATAGCTGTGACGACAAAAATGCTTTTTATTACACCAATTATGTATTCATTTAACTGTTCTCTATCCTCCTAGATAGATCTACATATAGTTGAGCAAGTCAACAATAGTTTTCAATCAAATTACACACACACACGCACATATATATATATGTAACTTTTAAAAATATTAAAACATACATATATATATATATATATATAATTACATCATATATATATTATAAATATATATATATAACTATGCATTAAAGCATATATATATATCTATATATATTAATATATATAATTGCTTTAATAAATATAATTGCCTTATATGCACATTTATTAAATTGGACATTGCTCTTTCACAAACAAACTACAGACCCGCTCTCATCTATATTGGTAGTGTTATCTGTTCATTTTGGTATTTATAAAGTTCTACTAAAATATTTTAAAACTCCTCCATGATAAATGTCTTACAAAAAACTCGCTTTTCCGTATTTTACTCCTCGTAAATGTTTTGTCGCTAATTTGTTGTGGATACTGGCAAAAAACGGCAAAGATACTTTTTTGTGTGCGTGTGAGTTCGAATACTTCGTCATCAATTTGTTGTGGACAACGAGGGAGAATTTTGTTTCATTTTCCTTCCCGTGTGAGTTCGAAATTGTCGTCCCCAATTTGTTGTCGACGAGGGAGAATTGTTTTTTTCTTCTTCCCGTGTGAGTTCGAATTCCTCGTCGCCAATTTGTTGTGGACAACGAGGGAGAATTTGTTTTCGATTTCCTTCACGTGTGAGTTCGAATTCCTCGTCACCAATTTGTTGTGGATTCCGGGATTAATCCGATATCAATGAATAACAAACGCCAGGAATGGATAAAGAAAATAAATGTATTAACGTAATAATACAAACTGGTAATACGGGTTAGTAGATTCAGGAATGCGGGTTAGTAGCAATAATATATATACAGTCTTGATATTGAAGTATCGCAGTATTACTCCTTACTGAGTCTACGTGCTCGCTAACTGTGACGCTTGCCACTGTCTCTGTGTGTGACTTACTCTACTACTACTGAACTCTACTACTCTTCTGTCGTTCCGTCTCGACTCCTTCACTATCCGGGTATTCACTTGTAGTAGTATATGCATACCTTGGGTGAGTCTATTTGTATGAAAAGGGGAGACCCCTTAATATTATCATAGTTCTTATTACTGATATTATTAATTATATTATTCAATTAAAAATACTTATCATCAAAACTATATGCAAAAGTAATAATAAAAATAATAGTAGCAAAATTAATAATAACTATAATAATAATATAATTGTATGCTTAGTAGAAAAAAAATTAGTCTTGTTGAAAATGTTTAACCATAACTGTAGTATATAAAGCTACAGTAAAAAGTAATCCGGATATAAATATATACAGGAAACAGAACAAATAGCGCTAAAATGTCGCCATAAAATGCCTTTCAAGAGAAAAATGATATGCTAACAATGAAAAACTTTCAAAATACATGTAGTAACAAAAATAAATCAACTATCCCGACTATTATTAATTTGGAAAGCATAAAGAAGTCAGGTAATTGCAATGATAATATAAGGATAAATCTTTAAAGTATTTAAATATTTCAATACATCTAATATCAAATAAGTTAGAAAAAGCTCGACCTCCTATTCACAAAAAAAATTACTCAAAAAATGTTACAAACATTCGTATCATCACAGAGATAACTGCAAAAACATATGCTTTAAATCAAACCTAGCATTAATATATAACTTCGGGTTATATTAAAATATAGAAAGCCAAATATTTTCATATTAGCTTGCACGATATGATAAAACCTTGAAAAATTACATAATTTTTCATTAAAAATTTACGTACTTTTAGAAAATGTTCATAACTTCTTTTTAAAATAATGATTTCTATAAATGAATTTAATTTTAAAGGCAAGTCTATTCACGAGGATTTTTAATCAATGACATGTAATTTATTTATTTTGCACTATATCTTCGTCTCTCTATATCTTTGCCCCTCTCTATCTCTTCGTCTTTCTCTCTCTCTTTACACACACACACACACTCTCTCACACACACACACACACACACACACACACACACACATACACACACATATATATATATATATATATATATATATATATATATATATATATATATATATATATATATATATATAACTTAGATATTAAGTAATTATCAAATAGGCCAATAACAAAAAATATTAAGAATGAAAGAAACGTCAAATCACGCTTATATTTTCCGGTAAAGATGTCTTATAGAAAATCATCTATTTACCTGTATCTTGGCAAGCTATAGAAATAAACTTGATTAATGCACAGATATTTAAAAACACAGATGGATAGATAGATTGATTGATAGATAGATAAGAACAAATCAGTAAATAATGATGATCAAATTATTATAAGCCCCGATTGATAAGCAGTTCTAAAGATGAAAATAAAAAAAGATAGATAGAGAGGAGATAATCTGGAAAACATACATTTAAATTGAATTCAAGGAGAAATCAATAAATTCGTTTAGGCGCCTATTTATAGAATGATATGATAATATTTCTCTCTCTATTAGCAGGTATTCTTGATTATTAAACCGTCAATCATTTTGACAGCACGAGACAGAAATGAAAAGAAAAGAGCGAAAGGCAGAGATGTTCTACGAAACGACGGCTATAATAATCGATATACCAAATGTATTAAATTTGGCGAATTTAGATTTGCTTATGGACGCTAATTATGTAAATGATGTGAGAAGCATTAATATGAGGCTTATTTGTTTTCCAGATAGTTTGTTTTGTTTTGCTTCTCCTTACATAATATTAGAAAAGTTTAGGTTTAATAATCTTCCAGCTTATAAACTTAAATTCTGTCAGATGTCATATGAGCTTCTTTCAATATTTCAGCATTGTCATAATTTGTTTATTAATTTTGGCAAAGAAGATGGATAAATTATCTATATTTGCGTTATATTACACTGATATATTTTAAAACAGTTACAAAACAATTAAACGCACAAAAGATAGAGTTTTATGGATTAGGTTATGTTAATAATCGAATGTTTCAAGAGTGATTTGTGAAGTGTCAAGTTGACGATGTCTCGCTGAATAAGTATTATTTTAATCAAGAAGCCTAATCAGTAGTAATCATACCAAAAATATCTAATAATTAGTGTTCAACTATATGTAATAACGCTTATTTAAACATAGCAAGATATTAGCAAGATATTAATACAACTAAGCCACAAAATGTGAAAGAATGAGAAAGATAAAAACACTATTAAGCAGATAGAATAATAAAAGAATAATCGACAGGACATAGATAACGAATAACATAGCATTTAAATTTTGAAGATCGAAGTTGACAGAGTAGCAGGAAGCCAGAAGAGTGTTCCATAGTCGAGAAGCACAGAACTTACGTTGCATCTAGCCAATTCAACTATAAAATAATGTGACAATATCGTCTATCTAGTACTGCGCTTAAATTCATTAAGTCTAGGTGGCAATGAGGAAATTTCATAATAACAATTACCATGCAAACATTTATAGAATAGACAAATGGAAGTTACATTACATTAGTAGAAACGTGACTGAAACCAGGATGCCAAGTCAGGACCAATAACATTGCAGATTCTTTGGATTTTATAAAAAATCTCTAAATATATATCAGGAGCAGCAGACGATTTTTGGCGGTAATATTCTAAGTATGGGCGATTGATAGACTTATAAAATGTCAGATAGATTCTGGAAAGAAATATTGTCTATCACGATACAGTAAACCAATTTACAAATCATCTGATCAATATAATCTTGTCAACAGACAATGTTTTCCCGAGAAGTCGCGTCGAGTCACACTGCTGGAGTTTAGCATAAGCCATGTTAACGGAGGGCCGAATGTGTTCTTTCAGATAATTAAGAGAGGGCAATTTTATTTTAGGCGTTTTAATTAGCAAGACATTCCTAACCCAAATTAACAGCAGATTTTCGGTCACTTTTGAGATTAGCTGTTTAATTTGACCTCATCAAACCAATCCGATTTATTATTAAGACAAGAGATTTTCATCCGCATAGATACCGCGAACATATTTAAATTATGCAACTCAAATTCCGAAACTTATTTTTTTTCTTCATTTTACTGCTTGATTTTCATATAAGAGAACCGAAAAATTCATTTTCTTCCTGAGTTAATTAAAAGAAAGAGCGAAATATTACATCATGGTAGTTCAAAACCACAATCCCCTTCTTAATTATACAGAAATGTTTATATTAAATAGCTTATACAAAGACTTCATTCAGCCGCTGTATTCATCAAATACTATATATTATATTTGAATTAACATTTATTACTATATTTAAGTATTTATTTTATCTAAACAGTTTCAGTCACCTGGATGATCGTAAATCTCACTCTGTTGAGAAAAATGTGCGATAAGGCACTGACGGTATTTAAACACTTAATTAATTGAAATTACAGTATGGTGATTTTGAGGGACTACTAACTAGATAATAATTATTACAACTCTCAGGAGAGTAGATTGAATTGTAGAGAGGATAATAAAGACGGAACGCGTTAAAATGTATGTTTTGAAATAATACAATGAGTTCAAGAACAGTTCAAAGGAGAATCGAACTCAGAATGAACTATCCAAGTTCAGTGTAATTGAACAAAGCCAACGTACTCAACGCTATCCACACTCTACGATAAAGAAAAAAACAATGTGTTGTTCTAATTCTTTAGATCTTAATAAATTTAAATTCGGGAGTATGTTTACACTAAGTTAGCTATTCAGAATTGGTGTCTTCATGCAGATTATTCAAGATAAAGAACGAAAGAGTTAGTTGTGTTGATGTTGACTGCCCCAAAACATAACTATATTTACAGAAAGATACCTTGCAAGAATCTAAAGTAAACAAAATATATGCTGTTTCTTAAGGTCTCCTGAGTTGAGAAAATTAGTTATATCAGTCAAGAAATTAGTTATATCAACGTCAGATTTTGGAGAGGGAATCTGGTATATAAACGACAGCCCCTAGATCGAAAGACGCAGTCGGAGATCGGGCCCAATGACAAGTCGGCTAGCAGCGGCTCAGGCTTGCACGTAAGACCGTCATCACTGAAGATCACACCCACAACTCCGTGACCCGAGCAAAAGCACAAACACACGCAGTGTGACAGAAACCAACGAGAAATAGGCTGCCACTTATTGCTGCTTTCTTGGCTCTAGAATGTCTTTGATACCCACTTTCACAACTTGTAGGCTTTTCCTATGCGGTGTATATGGAGTCTGACTATGTCATTAGAAACCTGGAAGTCTTGGCTATTGTCTTCATCTGTGGTGGACTTAAGGGCCTCACTATCCAGGAACTGTTGCTGTAAATTCCAAGGTTCATAATAAAGTGATAAATCTTCCGAACTGAAGTTCTGGAGCAATGCCTGGCGTTACGTCCTCTCACAGTATTGCCCCCAAAGGCTTGCCATATTCGGCAATTTGATGCGGTTGCTTACAAATCCAACTTTGCTTGCTAATGATATACTTAAGGTTGACATGTTTTCAATGTTAGGTAATACTCTTTCTAAAAGTCGAGCGATATGCACTAATGCGTTAAAGAGTTTAATTTAGCTTAGTAAGAGTTACTTAAAACAAAACAAATTATGAAACTTACTACTTATTAAATCCAATGGGATTCTATGGAATATATACAGGCTGTGATGCATAAATTGCCATCTAAATTACGCACAAATGAAAATAACACTGGCATATCATTTTCAAAGATATATTTACTAAAATTACACAAGAATATCTTGAAATATTAAAGACTACATTTATTCAATCAAAACCCTGTTGGTTTCAAGCACGGCCTACAGATAACAACGGAATATCCTGTAATTCTTCTGGATGTTCTCCTTGTTTAAGTTGGTGAATGCTGCCATAACCCCTAGCTTTCAGTTCATCTTTGGTGATTCAAAGAGGTTTGACGGTTTCTCGTCAACTGCGCTCCACACATAATAATCAAGGGTTGTTTCAATTTGGGGTGTTAGGTGGCCAGATATAAGTGGCAATGGGGTCACAGAAATTGTCTGAGAGCCACAACTGGATAATTCTTCTTGTGTGATATGGGGCGGATTCATTTAGTCAGACCAAGGAGCTTCCTGCAGCCACCCTCTTAACACATGCCAGCACTATCTCCTCAAATAACTTGTTGAAGGACTCCTTGTTGAAACTGTGGCCCTCACCAGCAAATTCGGGAGTTCTTTTCCTATCATAACTATCGGAATGAGTTTTCCGAGCTGTCGTACCTTCGTAATCTTTAGACTCTTCCAACTCTTTCCGAATCCCTTACAATATCGTCAGATTGACAGCCAAACACGATGAAATTTTCGTATTGGAGCTTCTGGCTCGAATGATAAGCAGTACTAGATGCCGTTTAATATTTCTGGAGGAGTGAATTGCATCATGATGCTCTTTTCTGACAGTGTTCAACTGACCTTACTGTACTGTGCAGTCAACAAAATAAAAAAAAAACAAAAAAAACGCGCATGCGCAAAGTTAAAAATGTAAAAAGGCGACAATTTATCCATCTCACCCTATATATATATATATATATATATATATATATATATATATATATATATATATATATATATATATGTGTGTTATTTTTAGGGGATACCTTTATTAGAATAGACGCTCCCTTTATTTATTAAACGGTATATATATTTATTTTTGTCTACTTGTAAGAATATTCAAAAAATCTCATTAGAGAATGCCCTCTCCGACAGGATTTGGACATTCATTCCTCTAGGAAAAACCGTCATTATGTCTGACATGCTTTGATATCTCGGCTACAGGGTACGTCGATGACCAAGCTGAGTTTAAACGTGCCTTTAAACACAGATATTTCGTCTGACACTTGAAAAAGACAAATGCCCAGTTTCATATCCTAACATAAACAAAGCAATTTGTAAGAAAAGGAAATTGATTTTTTTATTTATTAATCCGTCGGTTTTTTGTTGTGTTTTATAATTATTATTAATAAATAGATTTTTAAATAAATAATTGAGTAACAGATTTTTACTTTCTTTTAAAAATCTGTCGGATTGATAAATAAAGAAATCTATGGCATTTCTTTGTTTTATACGCATAGATACACACACACACGTATATATATATATATATATATGTATATATATATATATATATATATATATATATATATATATATATATATATATATATATATATATACACATCTACAGAGAGACTCTTTCAAGCCGGTCGATTTGACATCATTGACTACGGAGAAAGGGGATTTTTAACGCATTATATACGATGCATATACATTACTTGCTAGTGTACTTCTTCATAACTGCAGACAACAAATTCCCTTTCGGCCAAAGTACTCCACTTAATAGAGGAGGATTATATAGTCATCCACAGATAGACTGTTATATAAAAATATAAATGAATATAGTATACCACATATTGAGTGCTGCTGCTATAGAAATATTGCTCGATATATATTAACATACTGATAATTTATATGAATAATAAATATATACATTTATTTCGCAGTGGCTGGACAACTCATGCACAATGTAATCGTCAGGTTCTGATTGAAAACAATTTCAATACATTGATACATTAATACTACCACTGTGCAGAATGTATATATATTATTAACATAAATTATAGGTCTGTTAATATATATCGAGCACTATTTTTTTATATCAGCACGTATTGTGCCATATATATATATATATATATATATATATATATATATATATATATATATATATATATATATATATATATAGATAGATAGATAGATAGATATATTGATAAAAAGAAAAATATATATATATATATATTAACACCCCCCTCTATACAAAAAACAACACTCAATAATACCAACTATGGACATGGACAATAATTTGACCATGTTTTTAAAATGAAGTCATTATATAAATAAATACATATAAGAATCTATTTCTTGTTAAAATGTAATATATTGCAACATTGAAAATGGTTCAACGTATAGCCGAAATCGCTCGGATAAAAAGAACAATTGGACAGATTTTATATAATTTATCACCCGAAAAGAAAAAGTATATTAGACCACATGATAAATTGTATAAAAAACTAAATCAAATCACCTTGTCTGTCGCATTCAATAAAATATGAATGAAAGAAGGATTGCTGCCTAAATACACAAATATATATATATATATATATATGTGTGTGTGTGTGTGTGTGTGTGTGTGTGTGTGTGTGTGTGTATGTGTGTGTGCAATCAAAAACGCCTAAATGACAAATAAACTATTGATAATTCTGAGAAATATTTCGGTAAATATGGCTTACAATATTTTTGATTAATGTTCACCTATTACAACACCCAGATCAACCCAATATAAGGCTTATTTTATGGTGTTCTCGTAGCTTAAGAAAAGGCAAAGATTGCAGTTCATGCGGTTAATTTGGAAAGATAAACGTTAACCCTAGCATTGAAGATGTAAAGATTGTAGTGATCAGGAAAACATTCTACAAATCAGCAGGTCTTGTGTTTAAAATATTTTATGTATCTGGCCAAGTAGTTTTCCAGTTTAATAATAAACTCCTACGAAGAATTATTCGTCATCATTCACATCACTATTATGTTGAATATCTATTTTATTGATTTTATTCCAATTTTTCGCTCATTATATCCTGTCCCTTTCGTCAAGTGCATGTTGCAGTTGATGATTCTCAGGGGTGGATATTTTCTTTTCCATTTCTGAATAAGAACGGTACCATTAACACTTCTTATGAGTGTTAAGGTCTTGTTGCCGCAAGAGAATATTTCAAACGAGACTGGAAAAGAATATTTATTTTTAGCAGATAATTGGCCTTACATTCTCCTCTGATATGCAGGGCATAAACGGTACGAACTTTTCTCTTTCACACTAGCGCCTATATGGTGTTAAATAATAAGGTATCCAGTGTCTTTCATCGAATCGGATTTCTAGTGTGCCGTCTCAGCATATTGATTTCAATCCTTGGAATCGGATCGGCTTTCTTCACAAACATTCTCTTAAAAACATAAGTTTAAAGTGTCATGATAAAACATCGGCTGAGATGAATGATAAAAACAAAACAAATTTGAGAGTGAAATCATGTCGCTATTGTATCAGAGAGCATGAGAAATTAATTAGCAATTTATTGAAACTCTGGAATAAGGTGTTAACTTTATTTATATCGCTTTTGACCAGATATTTGTTCTTATTATAACACCGTTTCAGTCGATACGCGGCTCATCTTCTATGTGCTGTGTCCATTCAGAATGTAGAATAACTGAGCAATAAGACGAGATATTCCTAGACATGGAGAGGGGAATGAAGACAATATCCTCCCGTAGATTTAATAAAGTGTTAATTTCAAAATGTTGCACAATTCCTCATAAATGATAAACAGACTTTAGCCAAATTAAGTATGGGGTTACAGAAGGATAGTGAGAATACCCTGAACTTGATACGTGAGTAACACAGGACTTTTAGGAAAACCGGGAACACAAAGGAACCTTTCACTTAGAATCAGAAAGCGATAATTCAGATCTTTAGGGCACATAAAGAGGAAAGAGGGCTGAGAGAATCTGACACTCACAGGACATATTGAAGACAAGAAAGACAGAAGAATATATAAAGATTGTGGAATGCTCGCACAAACAGAATAGAGGCGACACAGCATGGCAAATTTACCTCGCTTCTGTATTAGTGCCTTCGTAGGAAGTATCAGCATGTAGGTAAACGGATACGGACACGCACCAGGTGGTCGAAAATGATCGTTTTAAAATCTTATGGGATTTAAATAACCAAACAGTCCACAAACTTGAAATCACTAATCTATACATCACCGTTGTAAGAAAGAAAAAGAGCAGTGCATCCTCATCTATATAACTAATGCTGATCAAGGCAAATAAATTGAAAGGTTAACAAGTACACTAAGCTCCGCACTGATGTTGCTAGAATAGGACCACTATTCTTCCAGATATTTATACCAACGAACATAAAGATGCTAAATTGTGATTTTCTAAAAGTAGATTAGATGTGGTACAAGTCCGAAAGTATGGGCGACCACTGAAAATCGATTCATTACGCAGTTATAATTAATCTTGTGAGGCAAGCTTGCTCACTTTTACACATGTTGAAGTCCCGCATAAAGACGTAAATGAATAAAATCGGAATAAAACCGAGTACGCCATAGCTTCAGAACACTAGGTCGTCTTCGCCCTGTGAATATTCTGAAAAAGGTACTATTAGTTTTAGTTCGTATGTGTTGGAGAATATTGTATCTGGTTGTAAACGAAAAACTGTGAGCATGAAGAGATAATATTAATAATAATTATAATAATAATTATAACTATAATTATTGTTACTACAGTAGTAGTAGCGGTAGTAGTAGTAGTAATAATAATAATATTGATAATAATAATAATGATAATGATTCAATTTTGATTTTCTCGGACAAAGACAATTTCATTGATCAGTCATTGAAAATCGAAATGTCTATCAACAACCAATAGGATCCTGATACACATTTCTGCATTAAGATCTGATTATTTGTTCAGGATATCGATCGACCTTTCATATCGAAAATCTTTTTATTTAATTCTTTGATTATTAATTATCTCGCTTTGAACAGAATTGAAAACAGACACATGAGGAAAGAATTATTTGAGGCCATGCCCTTTCCATAATACACACACACACACACACACACACACATATATATATATATATATATATATATATATATATGTATGTATATATATATATATATGTATATATATATGTATATATATATGTATATATATATATATGTATATATATATATATGTATATATATATATATATGTATATATATATATATATGTATATATATATATGTATGTATATATATGTATGTATATATATATATATTTATATATATATATATATATAAATGTATGTATATATATATATATGTATATATATATGTATATATATATATGTGTGTATATGTATATATATATGTTCCAATTTAACAGATTCTTATTGTATAAATTCTTATATTATGATGAAAAAATTGTTTTTTTTTAAATACTACTTGACAAATAATCGTTTGTTTGAAGAATTCCTGAGAATCATTAGGAAACAATAACGCAGTGGTTATAATAATTGTAATACGAGGCGTCTCCTTATATGGTAATGATAATATTAGCCGTTTCCCTATTAAGAAAACTCTGGCATTAATTGAGCGAGCAGATAATACTGATTTCGGTTGAGATCTATTCATTTTTCCTCATAAAATAACATTCCAGGAAAATAGATTTCTCCCGTTCAGTAGCTATTATCGCTCTTTCCCGTATTGATCGCTCTTTCCTTTCTAAACTTTTATTTGCAGTAGTGCGGAATGTTAGCATTTTTATTTTGTCATTGCTTCGTTTTTGGTTTTACATGTGCTATCCATTTTAATTTTTGCTGCTATTGGTATCCCACAAGTCCTTTGCCTTCTGTTATTTGTGAATTTTACAATGTTCAAGGAGGGATGATCTTTACCAAAGGCGTCAAGTTTCAATCGACCAAAGTTTTTATTTTTATTTTTCACTAATGATCTTAGGAAATGGTTGTATACAGCTTAAAGTTTACATATGTCTGAACGGTTTTGGCACCATTTAGGAAATCTATATGGAAGTGTCTCTCTGACGAGTCTATTTAAGCACATGACACTAGTTGATGTTGATCCATACGCCGAAGTATCTGAAGAATTTAATAAATCCACATACTATGTTTTTTTATAATGGAGACAAGTTAGACGCCATCACTCTTGTCCTTCCTATTTCAGATCGTAGTTGCTTCTTTTGCTGTTCATGATCGTTCTTATCTATGAATACCTATGTTATCAGCATAGACTCTTATTCATGTGGATCGTTACAGTTCTACCATATTGATGCATTCAAGGAATTCGGAGTGTAGTCTAATGGGCTCGAAGTGGAAGTCTTTATTTATGTGGTCATATACTATTGTAAGTTCAGCAAAGCGTATATTCAGTTTCCTATTAGAGAGGCAAGCAATTTCTTGTAGTTGCTTGATGACATATAGTAATGGTAATGTTAGTCATTTCTTTATAAGGAAACATTCTGGCATTCATTGTCTTAGACAGATAGCGTTATTAGAGCGACAGTTTTCTTCACTCTTTGGTCACATGGTTATGATGAAAGCGTTGTAACTGTCCTTCTCATAGCTTACTGTCTAATAATGCCATATTCGAAATTCATTGCACGTACACACACTGATACCGTCGGTTGAATGTTAAAACCTTTTTTCAAGAAAATACCTTTCTCATTTGTAGTAATTGTTATCACGTTTCTAGGGTTGATGGTGTATTTATTCATAAACGTTTGATTGAGGTGTTCCTGAGAGACACCAAATTGATATTATGTCATTATTTTATCGTCTATGTGCTATCTATTTTAGTTGTTGCTGCTGTTGGTAGTCCGAAAGTTATGTGTTTTCTGTTATTTGCCACATTACTTTGATTGTAACTCTGTAGCGCCAATTCACAATTTTAAAAGAGGTGTGATCGTTATGTGTTTTGGGTTATAATCCGGAAAATTTAAACATTTACAAAATAGCCTTTAAGTAGCGTTTATACATATGAAACATTCAAAATTCTTTAAAAAATATAAATATAATATAATTTTACAAACCAATCGATGAAATTTAAATAAGGTGATTTGTTTGGAAAATACTTTGATAAAATCCTACATCGCGGTAGAATAATTGCTGTAACCTAGGAAAGGTTATTGAATAAAATAATCACACGAAGGTTGGTCAGGAACGATAATACTTAGGACACGAACAACACATATAAGATTCACCAGTGGAGCGTAGAAGTAGTAGTCAACTGCTAAAAGTGAGTCAAATGAAATTCACAATGAATCTCCAACTGCAGGATATCTACCAACTGACCCACGGCATAGCCTCGTCTGGGGATCCTCTCTACCTCCAGGCAGAGAGTTTGATCAGCACAGCTGGAGTCGAATCTCCAACTGCAGGATATCTACCAACCGCCGAACGGGGTTAGATATGGGACAAGGCTGAATTTAATATGGGGTACCCGGGCCCGTAGCCTTGGCCAAATTATCCCCGTAGACCCCGTATAAAATGGGGTCAGGTAGCTGTTTCCCGAGACGAGATTCTGCCTTTCGACACAACATCGTCTGGGGATCCTCTCTGCTCGGAGTCTGAGAGATTAATCAGCACAGCTAGAAACGAATCTCCGACTGCAGATCAACATAGAGTATTTTACTGTATTTATGTGAATGAGGACATCCCCATTATCTTCCTTAGGTATGCTACAACAATAATTTCATTAATTTAATTTACTTTTATAGGACTTCCTGGCAAACAATATTTTTTCCCTTTTAACAGAGAAGAATAAATTCTGAGGATATCTAATAGTCGAGCATGCAGCATCCAACTGGACATGCGTAAATATTTATTTTTCGAGCCAAATTCCTTAATTTTGAAGCGTTTGGTTTTGCGATTTGTTTACAGTTCTCGCAAACGCAGGTGGAACTGGATTTGTATATCTGAAAAACTTAAATAAAAGATATGCAAAAAACAATATTGCATTTTTATTAAAGAAATATTACTTATTTTAATCATAATTAAAAAAACATAGTGGGTGTATTTTGTCAAGTAATAAAACATTTAATTTTTCCCAAAACATGAAAGAAAATTCATTGTATTAAGCTACACACCCTAGTTAAAGCAACATTACTACGAACTTCCTTACCTTGCCCTTCTCCCCAAAATGTGCTTTGGATCTGTTAATATATGGCTATTTTAGACGGTGTAACGGACGGATAGAATAACAGAAATCACGGAATTTTATATATAGATAAATGTAATGTTTTCTGCTTTCAGTATTTAACATTCTTAAGAAATTTAAATTTAAAACAATTTTATTTAATCTTTTTTTAGTGAGATTAATCACTGAATGGCATGCATATACAGGTCATGATATTGTGATATCAATATTTATGTATGCTTGTAAGATGTACAATAGTATCCGAAACAAAGGTGAAGATGATGCGACAAATTTGATTAAAAAAGCATGAATTAGAATCAATCAGAGGCTTAAGATACTGACAATATATTATTTACCGGTATTCAAAATACTATCCATGATACCAATCCCGAAACGTGCCCGTCTTTTCTTGTTCGGAATCCACAACTATTTTTCGCCATTTAAAGACAACACTGTTAAAAGTATGGCAACAGTTCACTAGGGTACGTGTTACTCTCTGTCTCTTATTTTTCTCGTTTCGTTTTTTACGGTTTTTTCTCTCTTGATATCAAGCACTATAATTATAAAGATGGCTTGCTTATAAAAACGTTATCATCCAGAAATACTTTGGTCGATGGGAGATATGTAATCTTTATTAATGTTATTATAAATTTAGATATATGAAGTCTGCTTGAGGACGTTAGAAAGTCATAACACCATATTGGAGGAAGATAATATTAGTTATTGGATGATGGAAACACAGCGTTGATGAATGTGAAGTTTTAACTGAATATCAGAGAACTAACAGAATTTAACAGAACTATAAAAAAATAAAAATATTGGAAAGATAAGAACCTTAATAAACGAACTTACTTTAATAATGTCGGAAAAACGATCGATATGAGAATGTGATGATGTAGTAGAAAATGAACTTTATGTGAAAGATGGTATTTGAAGAATATGGTGTAACGAATATTAACGGAGATGATATAGCGAATATAGCGAAAATTCTCTAAATAATTACTCTTCTTCGAAATGTACCTTCAGGATGTCAGGGCTTATGGTTCTCCACGTCTTTGTATCCTTTGTAGCTCTTAGTAAGTTTTATATTTTCACCATCAACCCCAGTCCCTAAACTGCGGTTCCGTTTTACAAGCTCGTTACGTCCGTTACTCGCTACTTTCCTCTGTCCATCTTCTGTCCAGTATTCCATGGGAATGAAATTATCCAAACGCTCTTTCTCTGTACCTGAGTCCTAGAAATATAAGCTGCTTTTGATTCTATATAAAAGCGTTATTCACATCATCACTTCATGGTGTTCCCTGTCTCATTTTTATAGAAGCATACTTCTGCTGTCTCTAGTCTCTTCTTCATCCGTGAAGATATTATCCAGCATTCACTGCTATGTAGGCAGGCAAATATTACATATAACAGGACGGCACTAGTTTCTTTGTTCATAACGACATATTCATGTTTCTTAATACTATGCTTAGTTTTTGGAATGTATATTTCCTATTCCAAAGCGCCTTGCTATTTCTGTTTCACTTCCTCAGTTTTCTTTTAAGACATATATGTACAGTTTTGTACTAGCTTGATTTTGGTATATTCATAGTTCTCATTTTTGGATGTCCGTCCTGTTTCCTTCTTGTATTATGTCTTAGAATTCATGTTTTTCCTTTCTTCTCAATTCCCTTTACGAGTTTCTCTAAAAGTCCCTGCAGCTCGCCATCCGTGTCTGATATCAATACAGTGTCTTTTGAATATCTTATGTGTATCCGACATTAATAAATACTACTAGAACTTCTAGCTATCTCATGATTGCCTTCCTATAGATATCTCCAGGAGGTAATAAACCACTTTCTATTTTTTTATGTATTTACTGAATAATGTTTTATATCCGTGAGTTTTTCTCCCAGCATAAGTTCTTGAGTATCATTGTATAAGAATTTAAAGTTGCGTGCTCTGTGTCTATTTTAGGTGGATGCCTGTTTGTATGTAAACAATTACGAATAAGCATTCGAAATCTTGTGTTGCTTCCACAGACCGTTTATTCTCTTTCTTATATAAATTGTAGTGAAGCAAAGCTCTTAATGTCTCTTGCGTATGTTCGTTTTCATGTTGGACCAGAAGTCGGGGTATTGTATTAATTAAGCATTGTATTAATGGTCAAGCGTATGTCAACTTTACGCAGAGATGGAACAACCAAAAGAAACGTTTGTACTTGCTTTATTGGTGAACGTTTCAACCCATGTTATGGAATGTCCATTTTAATTTTTTGGTCCAAGAGTTAGGAATATTAAGGATGAACATTCTTATATTGGTTGAGATCAACTCAACATAAGTCTGATTTACTTCATAGGTGGAAGTTGTGGAAGACACACAGGAATGTCAAGCGTTAAAAAGGGAAAGGTGTTTTGAGCCGTAGTTGGAACGGAGAAACTATCGTTTGAAGCAGGGACGTAACTGCGACGTGGTTTCTACATCTTGGCGCAAAGATGAGATAGTGAGGCAGGAAAATGTTTGTTATTCTATAGACTTATATAGCGCCGCATAACGGCGTTTGATGAAGCCAAGTAGGATGATCATATTTCCGGTTCCTTTACTCTTACTAACTGTTGTGGTAGGATCCACCTAATTTGCATAGCGGAGTACCGACGATATAAATATGGTTGGTACCGGAAGACAGGGAGGCAAATCACGAGATCCAACTAGAGACTCTGCCCGCCTGCGACTCAGTCAACACATTCTCCAGGAACGGTCTTCCCAGGAATATACAAAAGACTATATGTAAATATTGTGTACACTTTCTTGTTTCAATACATTTTGTTCTAAGCACATTTTGTGTTGCATTATTATTCCATGCATTAGTCAAGTTTCAACACTAACACAAGAAATTTTTGTTTTAATATACATTATTATTTTATTTTACTTTCTTTATTTTACCCTCCAGTATGTTTCTCCAAACCGTTTTTCTTTTCTAGAAGCTCAACGCGTGTGATGCCTAATTAAACACTTTTTCCATAGTAACCAAGATTCCAGTAAGCCTCACAAAAAGGTAGGTGTAATTTGGGTAAAGAAACACATGTAAATTGATTTATCAAATGTAATGTTTGTTGATGAACGGAGAATTGCTTTCTATTGCCGTGAGGAGAGAGACCAAAGCCGGAGATCTTAGTGAGCAATATTAATAAATATATCTTGAAAGGCCACGGTGAGAAAGCGCAGTAATATTTTGGACAATATTGTAGGAAGTAAAATTAACGGCCCATCCAACGTTAATTATGGTGCTAAAATAAATCAAAGAATTATTTTAAGTTCTTGGACAACATATTAGTTGGGTGGCAAAGTTTACAAGCAGGAAGATTTAAGTTGAAAGGTATATTTATTCAAAATGATCCTTCACCTCCGGGAAAAATAAATGCGGTGGAAGATTGTAAATTCTAGGACAAGATATCGTTTGGGTGGTACAGGTCGTAAGCAAGAATATTTCAAACACTTCGCATATCCATGGAAGAAACTAATCCTTCACATTCCGGGAAGTTAACCGCTGGCCGTTTTGAGAAAAATGGTTTCAAAGAAGCTAAATTAATGGAATGGCAACCAGGCAATCTTTCCATTTATTGATCCAATAGAAAACATGAGATGCACCATTAACAGAGATGTCTTATAGAATGAAAATTAATTTATAAGCATGAAAGATCTGCGGCGATCAAATAGGAAACTGTTTGAAATAAAATTTGAACCTGTAGAGGTTTGAAAATCAATGATTTAAAGGATAATGAAGTATATACAATGTCAAGGAGCACATATAAACATGAAAAATAATAATTCATATAGGATTTTTTAAATATTTTAATCGGAGCAACGCAATGATAATAGTACTTGTAATATTAGCAGTTTCCATATAAGGAAGCATTTTGGCTTCATTGATCTCGCATACTTTCTCAAATCCAGTAGCTGTTATTACTCTTTCGGTAATAATGGCGGTTTCCTTTCTAATGCTTTATTTTATTTAATGTAGTGTGCAATGTTAACATCTCGATTATGCCATTATTTTCTCAAACATGTTTTATCTATCATGGGATTATCGATGCCAATATAGATGCTACTTATATTATTCAAGGACACAGTGGATAAAGGCGTTGGTTAGATCCAGTGACAGAACCAGTGTGTGAGGTGAATACCCGGTTAAGGCAGTGGAGTCTTTGGAGAGGGAAATTAAAAGGAGATAACTGATAACTGACATCAATTAAACATGGCACGTGGAACTAGAACAGTCTACCCCATTGAGCGAAATAAAGGGTTCGGTTCGACATTCCAACCACCTGAAGAAGGCCGGATCGTACAACTGCCAAAAGGTTGTAATAAATATGACGACAGAGATGAGGACAATAGTCCGAATAATATAAATAGTGTACATAATACCTCATCTCAGAAATATAGACAGATGCATAATATATATATATATATATATATATATATATATATATATATATATATATATATGGATAAATAACTGAAAAAAATTGGGTGTTTTTTTTTGCGAAAGTATTAATTTCTGTTTTCATATATATTTAATATTTCCGACCACCTCGGTCCTTGCTCAGAAATTAATTGAATTAATGTATTACTGTATTTAGCAGTTTGTTTACACTTTACAGCGTTCGTGGTTAGACGCGGACGTCACATGATGTGGAATGCAACGATGTTTGAATTTTTTAACGTAAATCTAACGATAGTATTTTAGATGTTGTTTAAAAAGTTTTTTTAAAAATATCTAAAGAATTTTTTTAACTATTGAAATATTTATACAGATTTAAAGTACCCAAGTCTTTGTTTAACCCTAGTTTATATGTGTCTAATTTTAAAATCCAGTATTTCTCTTTTTTTCTTCGTGTGTATGTTGTACTAAAATCTGAGTATATTAATATACATTTACAGTTGTCTAATGAGTGTCCTGAGTGGCTTCTAATCATGCTACATATATATATATATATATATATATATATATATATATATATATATATATATATATATATATATATATATATATATCGTCAATTCGGAGTTTCATGCAAACTGGCCATCTTCAGAATAAGAATGATATGAATTATAAATAAATAATTAAATATTTTAATACAATACACAAATCTTAAGACACAATTTTAAATCATCACCACGAGAACACGAATTTCATAGCGCCCTAACTCTAAGTCGGAACTTAGCACCTGAAGTTTGCAAGTTTGCATGAAATTCCGAGTTGTGCTATCGACGTTGGATATTAAGTATATTCACTAATATATACTTAATAGCTCTGCTATATAACACTAAGAATTGTTTCTATAACACCCGATAAAGTAATATATATGTGTGCATTATATTTCTTATCATATCCATATATATATATATATATATATATATATATATATATATATATATATATATATATGTTTTTACGCTATTTTTATAGAAATAATTCATTTAAGTAAATGTGTTTTTTTTTTTTAATTAAACAGTATTAATTACATTTACCGGCATGAATGTTTGAGAAATTTTGTTGAAATATATGCATTTCCTTCAGGGTTCGAACCTGCAACCCCAATGGGAATCAAAACTTGATCTGATGTGTTGTTATACATTCAGCCACATAGAAGCGTCTGGTTACCAAAGTTCAAATTTCTGTTCATAAACATAGACCTTTGAAGATTTTTATCGATTGATCATATCACGAAGTATTCATTAATCTAATGATAACATATTATGAAATGTATTAAGTCCGAAAATTGTTTTAATTTGAATTTCCGTATATACGAATATAATTTATTGAGTAATGTTTTCTACGAAATTTCTCGAACATTCACGCCGGTAAATGTAATTAATACTGTTTAATTAAAAGAAAAACAACAAAACATTTACTGAAATAAATTTTATCTAAAAAATAACATATAAACGGAAAATATATTGAAATAATTCTCGGACTTAGTCCATTTCATAGTGTGTGTGTGTGTGTGTGTGTGTATATATATATATATATATATATATATATATATATATATATATATATATATATATATATATATATAATATATATATATATATATATATATATATATATATATATATATATATATATATATATATATATATATACACATAAATGTAATAACGGATTTGGTAATATGTGCCGATAATTCCAAAGAGGATGTAATCCGATGAGATCAATGTAACAAGAGCAAATATTAATTACATAATTACGAAAGAGACAAAATCAAGTTTCCATGACTATACTTTATTTGCATAATTTCATAATAAATTATGGAAAATAAAATAAATTATAAGCAGGGAACCTTAATGTTGTCTCTATCTTCATTATTAATTAATTCATATATACTCGATTCTCCCGTCGAAATCGACGTATGAGGGTCAAGTTGATCAGTTTCTAGGAAACTGACAGCCCGACGCCAGCACATGTGATTTGATTATAGTGGTGAAGGTTTTGTGCAGAACCATCCATACTTTTTGAAGGGCCGAATACAGGGACTTGGTGCACTGTGTGCCACATGCTCCCCGACCGAACCTTCACAGGTTTTGAATTCAGAGTTGTCCTTCTTCTAGACCAGTTGCCATCCAAGGCTATAGAACGCAGTCTGTCCTGCTATTTACCCATAGCGGGAAGGAAAAGAAGAGGATTCATAGCTTTCCCAATGGTATTAGCACGTAAGTGAATGTAATAGATTCGACTGGATTTCGAACTCGGCTTTCCGATTCCTCAATCCAAGTCTCTATCCATTACTCCACCGTATATATATGCATGTGCGAGTGTGTGTGCGTGTGCATAAAGCAACTTGTCAGTGGTTCAATGTTTAAGGTAACACGATGTTCACTGTGTGGCTTATACTTTCAGCCACTCAGGGTACTCGCAGAATTTGTGTTAACAAACACAATTATGTAACTGTGAAGGCGACTTCTACAGTGACTGGCTAGCTGCAGACGGGTCTAGTAGGAAAGATTGCTATTATATAAAAATGTACTTGTGGTAGCAAGAAAAAACTAAGATATTATATTTTCCTTCGTATGAACCATAAATATCCGTATGATTTATTGCTGATGATTTGTATATCGAAACTTGTCAAAACGTTGTACCTCACTTTGCTGATTATTTAATGATAAATGTTGTTATGGCGTCTGTCGCACCTTCGTCAGTAGGAAATTATTTCTTTAATTTCCTGACTCTTTTAAGAGATTAGATTGATTTTTTTTTGTTTTTTTATTATCATTATTAGTATTATTTGCTATCTTACAATGTTCATTTTAGGCTCGAAGAGTTAATTGGATTTTTGAATGGAGAAACCGACATTGATATTTATCGTCTGGGGACGGATACACTTTGTAGGAATCATAATTTCTCATGTCTTTTAGCGAAAGTATGGTTACCGCATCAGAGCAGTGAGGGCCTGACCTTTGAAGTGATAACTGATGTAGCATATCACCCTATCACAAAGGCAAACATTTATGCAGCTTCTATTTCAATGAGGGCTGCGATATTTCTAGCAGCGCCGACGCAGAAACCATTTGCAAACATCATCATTTATTTTCCGTGTCTGTTCAGGACGTTGATAATCATAGCCATCCACAACTTCCCGCCACTAAATATAAGCAATTATTTACTCTTTACCATCTCTCCTTATCTCTGCTCTACTTTACATTTGCGCAAATTTATTACTCAATACGTCCTCCTATCACAGTACGTAGGTTTATTTTTTTTGCAATTCAACGCGTAGCTGTGAAATTTCGACAATCTTGTTTAGTTTTCTCTTTAAAATTCTTCATTTTTCCGTTTAGATTTCCCATGCCTAATTCTGTAGAACTACAGCTATATTTTTAATTCTTCTTTTTTTTTTCGAACTAAGAGAGAATTGTCCAACATCCATTTCCACATAGGAAGATTGATATTGCCTAGCTGTTCAGTACACTTTTCTTTGTTCTTATAATATTACACGAGTTGATCTTCTGTCCAGCTTCAGACATATGTTTAAGTTGCGTGCCAATGAGTCGCGTGACTGGCATTCCAATCAATTAAGTGGACGTTGTCAGTCCATTTTTCTGTATGTGCCACTTCTTTTTCCTAAAAAGGTAAATTGTATGTTGGCAGTGGAATGATTATTGGCTCATATAACGCGTTCATAGCAGTTCAAATTTCTTCTCTTGACCATGGATACAATTTTATTTAGTCATTTATTACTTGTTTTATGAAGTCTAACTCTACTTAATTTTTGATTCGGTGTAGGTAGGTGTTGATTCCGTTGTATATCACTACTATTGTGTATGTTACTCTGTATAATGTATAGCATACAAAACACAATTCACAAATCAGGTGCTGTTTGTAAAATAGAATCTATCGTATATTGATATAAATCAGGGAACAAAAATTATTCGGTATGCATCGATGAATCGTTGTTCTTACTTTTTTGTAGGTAGCTGGAATAAACAACACAAAAAAAAACTAAGATAGCAATTTAGAAGAAAATATGAAGAAAATATGAAGAAAAAACGTCTTTTCGGACGTAAGAATGTATGAAATATATGTAGTTATTAAGTCAAACTTCTGTGCAAAAACGACAAAACTTAAGAACGGGGTTCAACAAATCAATTATTAAAGGTTTTGAAGGAAATAAAAGCATCCAAAAATGATGTGCATCTTTAATTAGAAGATACCATCATTTTTTGCATGTACAAAGATTAATATATGTGCGTTTATGTGTGTATGTGTTTGTGTGTGAGTGTTTCTGCATGTGAGTAAAAGAACGAGACCTTAATTAGATATTCAACTTTTCCCTTTCATCTACCCCCACAAAAAAACTCATATAAAATGGGAAATATTCTTTTGTTCATGTCATATATAAATATATATATATATGTGTGTGTGTGTGTACGCGTGCGTGCGTATGTGTGTGTGTGTGGGTGGCTGGGTTTGTGGGTGTGCAGATAGTTAGAAAGCTATGTAATATGCATAAAAGATAGACCTTTTTTAACTTAATGAAAGAACAGTTATTTGAAAGACATGATTATATCGATGTATTCAGAATAGAAGGCGGTAAAATTAGAATCTCTGAAGATAACGAATGCATTTTGTCTTACATTGCAGACATTTGGCACAAGAAATATGTATATCTATATCCATCTATATCCATATATATATATATATTATGGCTGGTCACTCGTATTCGAGTATACCAGTCTATTAGAGCGGCTAGCCAATCCCTATTGCAGACGCTTGATCAAGATATATATATATATATATATATATATATATATACATACACACACACACACACACACACACATATATATATATATATATACATACATATATATACACACACACATATATATATATATATATTTATATATATATATATATGCATATATATAGATATAGATATAGATATATAGGCGTGTGTCTGCAAATGTGAGTATTATTTTGAACTTAATCATCTTTCAGGTAAGTGCAGGTTACTTTTTTATGGAAAGTTGCTAGGAAATAGAAATTGGGTAGCCGAGTTCCAGTTACAGAAGAAATGAGCCTTAGAAATGAGAATTAATGAGCTCACAGAAAATCATGTAGTTGTATGTTCAAAAAGTAAGGATTCTGACCATAATAGCCAAATTCAGAAACTATTTTCGGATTTACTACCTCAACCTTTGCCTACGTAATGGGGAGTAATTAATGCAAAAATGACGGAAGACAAACGAAACAAAATTCTGTAATTATATTAATTGGAATTCATTAAAAATGCACGAATATATTTCCCTTGCTGTTTCCAAAACATATTAAAATTATTCGAAGAAGCAGACACATAAAGGAGGTTCTTTAAGGTAGAGGGGTTTACACAGATTAATCTAGTAAGTCATTTTTACAGGTCGTACTCGGCAACCGCACGACCACCTGGATTTTCATTCAAATTTATTCTTTTCCTAGACTGGTTACCAACCAAGGTTAGAGAGATACATCTTCCTTGTCATTTAACCAATGACTTGGACGCGAAAAGGTCTATTCATACCTTTCGGAATGGATTTATAAAATATAAACTGAATACGGCAGAAATTTCGCTACGCCTCACCGTTTCACTACGCCCATACCCAGATGTATTTCCACACAATATATTTTTACAGTTCTTCCTTTCATTCCTCTTCCAGAACTTTATGTTTGACAATGCCGAGATTCTTATTTATTCTAATTGTGAACCCCAACGACAGTTATTACATTGTTGTTTCTTGAAAAGACGTCAGATCACAACATTTGGAAAATGTTTATTATTCATTATTCTGTAGAATAATTTTTATTAATTTAATCAATGACTGATTTTACATATATATATATATATATATATATATATATATATATATATATATATATATATATGCCTGACGATTACGACAGCCTGTCGCCTCTGAGTGATGACTTCAATGTTCACTTATATTTACATTTATATACGCTCCGTCTCTGATATTGAGCACTTTATCCCATAAATATAGCACATCTTAAAAGTATATTTCTTCATATATATATATATATATATATATATATATATATATATATATATATATATATATATATATATATATATATATATATTGCTTATATATATACATATTTGAGGTGTATGGGGAGGAAATGTGGGTTTGTATACAGTGACTATTACGGCTGATATAGCAAGACTAATCGGCTAAAGCGAATTGAGACCTTTCAGTCACTGTGTGTTTAAAAATAAATACGCTAAAATTCTCTTTTGTCTCTGCCGTGCGCCGACGGCTTAGTGGTAGAATCTCCGACTGAGGCCAATTCAGTCGGGTTTCGATTCTACCTAGAGGCAACCAGACGTCTAACCACACAGGAGAGCAGAGAAACATTATGTCTGTGGATGGCATTACATGTATATTTTTATATAAATATTGCGCATATACATATGTATATACATAAGTATATATTGCGTATATTTTGGCAACGTTTTTTCATTAAGGCATGACTCATTGAATAATTTAGAAACATTTTATCTACTTATTTTCAATAGGATCTTCCCATATTCCCGGACAAGCTTCTTAATATCTTTATTAAGTAATGTGTAATGTTCTCAATCCTTCCTATTAAGAAACGGTAAATTTCTCAATTCCATATGTAAGGATATCCAGTGTGGCCGCAGTTATATTTCAGTCTCATCTGCGAGCAGGAAACTAGTTGTCATGGCAAAAATAATTTTGCACTTCCAGAAGTTTTCTAATTTAAATTATCTTCTGCACTCAAGTGTCGTTAACATCAAAAGAAATGAAAATGTCGAAGAAATAGAGAAAACAACTGAATACTTAAGAAGCACTTTTAAAAAGTCACATGTTAAATGCTTTAAGGACAAAGGATAAATACATTCCTACGTGTATTTGGTCTTTTCCAATGAAGACTAATTGGTTCTCAATTAAATTGCCTGTCAGAAAAGTAAGCGAGAAACTTGAATACAAATTAAATAGCCACTACTTGATGGTAGTTGAACGAGATTTAAATTCAAGAATCTTAAGCTAAAATAGATTTTTCTCTGATAATCATTCTTTGTGTTTCGTTACTCCATATTTAACAAACATTCTAACTGTCCTAATGGTTTCAGTGAAACATCTTGTCTCAATTTAAGTGGAGCTATTCACAAAAAATCTAAACATGTAATCGATTCACAAACACATACAGTGAAGTATATTGTTGCCCGTACAACCACATACCATACACGCACGGTGGGCACCCCACACGAACATACACATACACAAACATATATATAATGTATTGGATAAATTGAGCAGTGACTATGTTTTTTTTAATATATATATTGTTAAAACAATTCAATGATTTTTTTCTACTACACGAAAATCATTTCGCAAGTATGTTCCTTGCGTGTGGATAATTTGGTCAGAATTCTTATTTTGCAGTCTAATCATATAAGGAGAAACAAAACCTAATATATTTAGTAGAAAAAATTGCCTAGCCTAGGGGTAGGATCTCTGACTGATGCCATGTCGAGTTTCGATCCCGGCTTGAAGTAATCGAACGTCTAGCCAGACTGAAGAGCTGTGATACAACGATACAGCCTGGCTGTAGATGTTAGTATATATATATATATATATATATATATATATATATATACATATATATATATATGTGTGTGTGTGTGTGTGTGTGTGTGTGTGTATGTATATATATATATATATGTGTGTGTGTATGTGTGTGTTTGTGTATAGAGAGAGAGAGAGAGAGAAAGATAAAGGCCCTACACGTAGTTAGAATCCAGTCAACTCAAAAGTAAACTCTTTGTTAATGCCCTATAAAAGCCGAAAGTGCACAGAAGCTATTTAAGAATTGATGTTCAAATATTTTCTGGAAATCAGAAGATGCGTGAAAAATCATCCAAATCGTGTAGAGATGAATTCTTAAAAAATCAAACAATATCCGTTAGCTTTCAACTACGATTGTATAGCTGCATTTAGATTAAAAACAATTATGCCAAAATATATACCGAAATTATGCTCATTATTTTTACAAGAATTTGTTTAAATTAAAAGCCAATTCATTTGTCTTTTAACTAAACCTTCTTCAATTCGAAATAATGAAGCGAAGTGCTAGACTGGAAATGAGGTCTCATCAATTTACAGCTGAGATGGCATGATTTAAGCGTACGTTCTATGGTAACAGTTTCTTTTCTCGCACTGCCCGCTTGCTATCATGAGTCATCTTGATTGCTCTTGTATTGTTCTCACTTCTGAACAAAGTTGTTTTATCCAATTCTTCACACCCAAAAACCTCTTGTGTCTTAGTGTCATCACTGCCTTGCTTGGGATGAATTCGATTATATATATATATATATATATATATATATATATATATATATATATATATATATATATATTACGAAAAACTAGGTAATCCTTATGGGTAGACCCAAGGAGGATAAAATCCAGAGAGCTCAATGTAAATCAGAGCTAACAATTTAAATAAAAACATTACTTTAAGGTTCCATATAATAAATTATTTCACCACAGCCCTTTTAAAGGACCGCGGATCATCAGATTTATTTCCAAATGTTGAAATGAAAAAATTAATTTACACATTTATGACGGGCAATAATAAGAAAATTAACGTTAATTTCCTTATTATTGCCCGTCATAAATGGTTAAATTAATTTTCATTTTTTCATTTCAACATTTGGAAATAAATCTGATGATCCACTGTCCTTTAAAAGGGCTGTGGTGAAATAATTTATTATATGGAACCTTAATGTAATCTGTTTTTATTTAAATATATATATATATATATATATATATATATATATATATATATATATATATATATATATATATATATATATATATATAGATAGATAGATAGATAGATAGATATAGATATTTTTAGTGGTATAAAACTTTATAGCTGTCATGAATAGACAAAAATGAATTTTATTATGACCACTCTAGATGATAATAAAAAATAAAACTGAAAAATGGCTAGCTAACCAGTTTCGTACATCGCTCAACAAAGCTAAATCGAGGTTAATAAACGGAATTATCTAAAAAAAACAAATGGAGAAAGTGCATTGGGAAAAATGTTTAGATGGTAATTAGTTGGAGGCCTAATACAAAGTCCTTCTGCTTACAGATAGAAGGCGTCAACGATAGAGTATTGATGGCATCTAACACCTTTAAGTTGAAATTCGAGTGGTACCTGCTAAGAATGGTAAATGAATCACCTCTAAAACATAGTTATGGCTATTTATTAGGTGTTCTGTGATGGACAACGCGTATGTATTGGTCAAAATGTCAGAAGTAGTGTACCTAAAGTCTTGGATTTTCGATGGAATGTGTTGTTTTATTCTAACATCCAGCCTTTGCGTCGTTCTCCCTATGTAGCGCGAACCACAGCTACAATTAAAAGAATAAATTAATGAAGTATTATGATGTGGAGGGAGAACATCCTTACGCATAGACGGAATGACAGGCTTGGTAGCGAAAACAATACGTGTTATAATTTTCAGATACATATATATATATATATATATATATATATATATATATATATATATATATATATATGTGTGAAAGTTTTAACGCACATTTATGGGATAAACTACTCAATATCAATGATAGAGCGTATGTAACACAAAGAATTAATATAATTTATCGTATTTATTGCAGCGGTAAAACCTAGAAATTTATACGTACTATGCACAGTCCCCCGCCAATAAAAACACAGTAAATTACTCAAAGACAACCTAGTACCTACTATAAAACACCACCAAACCATCTGAACACAATATTAATAAAGGAAATAAACAATTGCCCAAAGATTAGAACTAGACGACAGATTAAATTCTATGGCTAAGGCAGAAACGATTACAGACTAAAAGATCACAACAACATTTCAGAAAAAAACAACAACATGCAGACTCATAAACGCAACTAAAAGTGAACTAGATAAAAGAAGTAAAATGATATTAGAAGAGTCAATCCGTGGAAAAATACAAAAACGTCTATAAGCTGGTTCCGCAACCTAAAAAATCAAACACAACTGTCAGTTTATACAAGTAGATACGAAAGAATTCCATCCTTCTGTAACAGAATCTATGCTGGATAATGCCGATTCGTTAGCTCAGGAAAAAATAAAAATATACACAAACGAAATAAAAATCATTAAACGCTTCCGAAAATCATTATCATTCGACAATGTAGATGAATGGATAAAGAAAGAAGAGGCATTTGTCCATACAATGGGAAGCTTTGACGGTGCTGGACCTGAGAATTCATAAGTATACATTTGCCATATGACCTAAGTAAAATAATCGATAAGAATGATGCAGACCTCAACCGAGAAGACGGTCTCATAATCTTAAGAAACTGTAACAAACAAAACACAGACAAAAGTAAAAAAGAAATGATATAATTATTTTTAAAAATGTGGCATTCGACATAGACAAAAATACTAATCTAAACAAAGAATCTTTTCTAGATTTCAACTTCAAACTAACAAAAGTTATATAACACAATGATAAACCATTATATATATATATATATATATATACATATATATATATATATATATATATATATATATATATATATATATAGGCACTCACACATCTTACAACCATTTGTCTTCAATAATCACGCACATAACACAATCAACCAACAATATTCAACGAAGAAAAGAAAGACGTTGTAAAAGCCTTAAAATCGAGATGCCAGTCAGCACTCACATACACGCCACACAGCGCAAAAAGGCCAACAGGATGAAAAACATCATATGGTTCAACACAGTGTACAACAAAAACGTAAAAAGAAACGTAAGAAAAATATTCCTTAAACACAGGCACAAACACTTCAAGCATTACCCACAGGATATTCGACAAAAACACATAAAAAATCAAATACATTTGCACCGAGGTCATGACAGAAATAATAAAAATCACAACAGGCAGAACAACTGAACAACGACCTGAACAGATTAAACCAAGAGAACAAAGAAAGTTATGTTCATTAAACGGCAATTCCCTGCAGAACAATCTAATATACTAAGCCTCTGTAAAATCAGAACATAATGAAGAAAAAATATACATAGGGGTAGCTGAAAGGCCCTGGAAACTAAGAAACTACGCACACAAAACAACCTTTACAAATAATAAAAACGCGAACAGAAAATTTTTTTCTAAATATATCTGGGAGATTAAAAACTACAACAAAATCACACCAAAAATATCTTGGAAAATAAAGAAAACAACATCAGACTGAAACAATCAATACAAAAGTCGTAAACTCTGCCTGGAGGATAAATAGCTCTAATTACCTTCTCAGACCAAATCAAACTAAAAAGTAAACGATCAAAACTCATCTCCAAATCCAGACGAAAATTTTTTTTTTACTACGTTACTTACAATTCTAAAACTGAAATCAAATAAGAATAAACAAAAAAAATAAAAACAAGTAAAGTATATTAATTCAAATGAAAAAAAAGAAAGAAATTAAGAGACAATGCACGCAGAGATAGGCACAAGATAAGGTAGCAATAAGAACCAACAATAAAATAATAATAATGAATTAAAAAAAATCTTAACTACTATAAATAGCCCAAGAAACTGCATTCGGATTTACAATTATTCCTTCACAATAGCCCCTGGAATAATTCGAAACCTTTACTGCCCACTAAAATAACTGTTAGAATAATACAACGGACTACCCATAATGATATACAAGACACTACCTACAATGCATTACTGACCGTTATATAAAAAAGGCGGGCAAAAACAAAACTCACATGGTCTGATGTTTACGTTTAGCATGAAAACAGACTATCGCCTCTGGGTGTTGACTTCAATATCCACACACACACACACACACACACACACACACACACACACACATATACACACACATATATATATATATATATATATATATATATATATATATATATACAAGGTAACCAAAAAAGTCATGTCCGTTTTTTGATTAGTCATTGAATGAAGTTGAAATATATACGAAATACGTGTAGCAATTGTTTTCAAATTCGGACAGCCGGAAGTAGGAACATCAGACGTTATAAAAAAAAAACATGTGCACTGTGCCCGGCCATCAGTTATAAGCCGAAACGCTATGAGAAGAATGGAAGTGTCTAGAGATCGGAGCTGTTTGCTTTACGACTTCAAAGTGGGCTTATCAACAGCTGCATCAAGTCGCCGCATATGTCAAGCGTTTAGGGATAGTGCTGTGGATGAACGTACTGCAAGGCGTTGGTTTCGAAAATTCAAGTCGGGAGATTTGTCTCTCCATGATGAGTCTCGCAGTGGACGACAACAGGTCTTGAATGACGGAGTCCTGAAGGCGGCCATTGAAGAGGACAGTAGTCTAACGTGTGGTGAACTTGCAAGACAGTTCAACGTTCCCGATGAAACAGTTAGACATCACCTGCACCGCCTAGGTAAGACGTACAAACTGAGCAAGTGGGTTCCGCAAACGCTGTTGGAGGTCCA
>OZ038495.1:60553697-60573697 GCA_964036315.1 Acanthosepion esculentum | reverse complement strand
TTCTAGTCACAAACATCAACACCAAAATATGAACGTTGGTAAATTGTCTCAATACGCAATGAATGCTAAATAGAAAAATAGCAATCCTTTCACATTTTGACATGCCAATATGTTATTTCTGGTTTTAATTTGACATTAACAAATCAATCAAATAATAATATAAACAAAGCAATTATTCTTTATAAATTATTGTTTACTTACAAATTATCTGCGGAAACGAGAACTTTATGCATTAAAAGTCGAACAATACATTTTTATCTATTTAGCTTATTCATCATCATATACAAGATAGATACGGTTTAATATAAACGCTATGATTTTTATAAGAGTTTATATCACTGCTTTTATAATTTTCTTTTCTTTAAAAGTGAAATTAATATCAACCGGCCTAAATCAAGAAATACTAATAAAAACAAAACAGGCAATTATTTCTTTAGTAGGACTTCTCCATCTCGTCCAGTTGACAGAAGGATTAGGTCATATTAAACATGAGTAATCAATGAAAATAATGTTTTGAACAAATAAGGTTCGATTAATCAAAAATAATATATATATAATTAATTAATTCATTTGGCTACCAATTTAATTATTTTCGCATGAATGAATGGACTTCGCCACTCTCTTACCAATTGTCTACAAATATTCGCAAATAACAGAGGTCAGATTTTAACTTGTTCTTGACATTTTAGTGCGTGCAAAAACTCGGAGATGCATTGAAATGTCAAGAATATCTCTGTCTCTGTCTGTCTGTCTGTCTGTCTCTGTCTGTCTCTGTCTCTCTGTCTCTCTCTCTCTCTCTCTCTCTCTCTCTATATATATATATATATATATATATATATATATATATATGCTCCTAAAGAATTTATTTCGGTTTCGCTCTCTAGGGAGGAAGTGTGAGTTTGTAAACAGTAACTATTAATGAAAATAATGCAAGTTCCTTCGGTAAGAGCGAATCAATCGATTGTGTATTCATCAAAAATAAATACGCTTAATTCACCTTCATCCCTGACGTGCGCGAACAACATCGGCTTAGAATTTCCGGGTTTACATCAACGCGAAATCTAGCGAAACAGATGAGCTGTGATACAGCAAAAGAGCCTGTCTTTAGATGACACTATATATATATATATATATATATATATATATATATATATATATATATATATATATATATATATATATATATGGCGGAAAGTGCTAAATATGATAAAGAGCGATTGTAGATATAGTCATTGTAATCATTGGGACTCTGTGATGCGTGTCGGTTTTGTAACTCCGTTTATCTACAAGCCATACATCACTAATCCATTCTTGAGCTACGTATATCGAATCCTGGGGGAATTATGATAAGTTCGGGAAGGAAAAATCCGTCCCTCTCCTCTTATTTGTTTTTGTCTACTACTTCATAATATTCCGGCGTATAAGATTTTTGGTTTCAGTTACATAGAATGATTGTATATAATTTGTTTATTAAATATTAAATATAATATACCACTATGCTTTTAACAATATTATCTGTGAACTGGGGAAATTATAAAATAAAAATTGTTGCGTTTTCATATTTGCTGTTTAACAGAGATACACGGCTGTAACCAACTTGAAGCTGAAAATAGTCACGCAAATTTATTGAGCCAATGAAAGATCTTTGATGATAAAGTTATGCTAATATTCAAATTTCAAGTTAAAAATTATTAACATGTTCGTAATCTGCCTTGGCAATAAATTCTAGTGTTTTTTGTTTTTTACACCAAAAGAATATTTTTCTTCTGCAACAAAGATGGAGTTTGTGATTTGAAAGGGGAGATATTTCAACGGGAGACATGCAGGCCGTTATCAATATTCAAAAAGTCTGTTCAAATAATACAAAAGGCGTTTGATATTACTGAGTGTTTTAAGTGCAAAGAAAATCGTTCAGCTCAGGGAAAAGTGAATCCATTTTTAACTGTGAGGTTTCAGTTGATACAGTGCGCGGGGTATTACAAAAAAACATTTGAACGTTTGTATATCAGTAAAAAAAACCATTAACCAAAAACATCGGAGTAGAAGACTCAAGTGGTCTAGAAAACATCTAATACGGGATGTTCGAAAGCGGGAAAATTATTTTTAGCGATGAAGCAAAATAGTATTACATTTTAATGCAGGAAAATGTGTAAGTAAGAACAGTGGAAGGAAGGAACAATGCAAAATACGCACGTGTGACGGGAAAATTCTTGCTGGACACGTTAAGATATGTCGGTGTATCAAACTCGATGCTTGAAGAAGGTTGATACATGTGTTACTTCCTACGCATCCCGTACAACAAAAAAGTTTTTCTCGTTAATGAAGATCTTCGGCTTTCGGATGATTGGCCAAGATAACGTCCGCATCTCAATAAATTTGAACCATTGTGGTGGGAACCGAAGAAACATGTGTTCCAAGGAAAACCACTCAGTCGTCAAGAGCTTTGGAATTACTTTTAAGGGGAATAGGAATCCATTTCCAATGAGAAGATTTAGATATTGTTCCATTCAATGATGCATTGAATTGAAACAATTTTAACTTTAGGAAAGCGATGCAATTCTCTCCAGTGGCCGAGTATTCTTGCTTGACCTTTTTCAGCAACATTATACAAAAGATGTTCTATCATACAAAATTAGAGAAAATACAGCATATTGCTTTCTTGTTATCCAAGATGATAAAAAATACTGATAATATCATTCATATTCTCACTTTCAGTTTTCGAGTAAAATGAACAAAAGTAATAAATTTAGCAAAAGCTTATTCACGCTAGTGTATTTATCGTCACAAACTTTATTTTTCTCACTTCATTTATGTATGATTTAAAATTTATTATTTTATTACTAAAGGATTTACTATAGTATATATTTAAAATATAATATTATTTATTTCAAATTTATTATTTTATGTATTTATATATGTCAATTATTTATTTGCTTTGCATGTTTTCTGCTATTCAATTGATACATTAGCATTAGTCATAATAGTAAACAGTAGTGTCACACGAAAGCGTGCCGCTGTTCCCGTAGAGACTCGGAAATGGATCTTAATTTTCCCTGACAAATTTATTCTAAACCTATGTTTTTCCTGTGTTTTAAGGATTTCTATTATGCATGTCTGGTGAGACAAAACTTATTTTTACATTTGCCAATGGCCCAAACTACAAATCAAATCCCATGTATAATTTGAGACATTTACAGATGACAGCTACATCTGAATTTTCGGCCCGAGTAAATAGCTACCGACCTGGCGAGCTAACTTGCTAGCTAGATAATTGAATTAACAAATCCCTTTGAAGAAAATATCAACTCGATAATCACCATGAGCAGATCGACGGTGTACGGGTTCAATGCAATGGAAATTGATGTTCGATATATTTAATATCGAAATCGGTGGGCGAGATTTTGTTGCCAAATCGATAATTGTAAACTTAGAATTCCCCTTTTGTTTGTGTTATGTTCAATAATAAATTTATAAAATTATTCTATTTCTTGTTAAGGAAATTATAAGAATCTAAAAGAAAACAGAGATGTATTCATTCATCGGTGATAATATAAGATTTCTAAGGCTCAAAATATGATTAAAAGTTGAATGTACCTGTAACGTGAGAATTTTAATTAAAGATTAACAGAAAATAATCGACTTCTATGTTCACTTTTATATATATATATATATATATATATATATATATATATATATATATATATATATATATATATATATATATATATATATACACACACATATATGTAAAAGGCTCAAACACTTGTAATCGTAATCACGATCAAATTCATCAGACCTATAAATTAACAAATCTTTGTGAATTTGTAGGTTTGACGAATAGGATCGTGATTACGATTCCAATATAATAAATTATAACCATGGGATATTAGTGTTTGAGCCTTTTATATTATATTCTTACTCTGTGCTGGACATTGAGTTCTACCTGGATTCTATCCTCTTGGAAACTCATATATATATATATATATATATATATATATATATATATATATATATGCAGATAGATAGATAGTTAAATGTATCAAAAAATAGCTATGAGCTCCAATATGTGTGGAAAATTTCGCGGCCCCCCGTACTCCGAAACAAAGTCGCAATCATCAACCAAGTCCCGGGATATTCCCTTGAACATATGACAGAAGTAGATTTTCATTTTCGGTTTTTAAAGTTTTCGTATCCAAAACGAACTGTTCCTTAAGGATGTATGTTCATTTGCTATCGTTTAATTCATTGCTTTTTGGATTCATTATGAAAGTGTCCTTCGTCATTTTCATCGAAAATGTATTCAACAATATTTAAAATACGAATTTCTTTCCATATTCTATCGTGTGGTAATTTATCCTATTCCTCCAGCCCAAAGCTTGAACGCAATCTTGTCTTTCTGGTATTAATAAGAAATCAGAATGTTCGATTTAGCTGATAAGATAGGTGCTAAATCATAAAATGTATTGAACGACCCTATGATTTTTCATAAAAGTTGTTTTGGTAGCGATTTCTCAAGAGCTGAATTTCCAAAGGATATGTCGAAAAATTCTGTGATTTTCTGTGTATATGCCAACACATGAATTCAGTCATACTCACACAGAAACTTATCTACATATCTCTGTGGACGGATAATTAATATATAACTCTTTCATACAAAATTTGTAATTATATTTTTTCTGTTCAATAAGAAGAAATAGCTGATAAACATGCGAAAATACGTCACGATATTTTTGTTGGCAACATTTTATATGGGACAGTATGATTCGAATCTGCCATCGAATTAAAAGGATTTGTGACAATTAGAATTATAATTAATTATTATTATATAACAAATTTCATAGATAGATAGATAGATAGATAGATAGATAGATAGATAGATAGATAGATAGATAGATAGATGTGTGTCTTAGTCGGATATAGAATGACTATTAGTAAGATATATTATCCAGAAAAAATTGGAGAGTCTTACGGCTAGATTAATTTGAAAGAAAAAGGTAAGCAACGTCAAGCATAGTCGGTACCTAGAATCTGTAAACTTGGGTGCGCGGGTGGTGTAATGAATAATGTCTCGGAATTGTTATTACAATAATAAACTTTCTATTCCCCTAGCGTTCTTTATATTCACTTGCATTCAGATAGCCTTGAGAATGGTACGAATCCATCTATTCTCCCCAAATTTTGGTTAATTAGTTAGACCAATATCTCTAAGCCATTATTATCTAAAAAAGAACATTCTTAGAATCTAAAAATGGCTTTAAATCACCTACAAATATTGAAAGACAGTAGAAAACGAATCAAATTACTAAGAGAATTGTGGAATGAGACAAAGAGGAAAAGATTTTTTATGTGAAAAGCGTTTCGCCTTTCTTCAGTAAATAACCACCTAACTACACAACGAAGGAGAAATCCGTTGTTAATAAATATATAGACGTTGATATATAGATGGGTAATTATATATGAGTGTATGAAAGTATATGTATGTAGTTGTGATATATATATATATATATATATATATATATATATATATATATATATATATATATATATATATATATATATATATATATATATATATATATATATATACGTACGTAGCTCAATGCGTATTTTGACTCCCAAATCATGCAAGTAGATGGATAGTATAAAAACCGTGTAACACAGATATTCAAAACAGTATAAAAGAGAGCAAAAATGTTCTCCAGAAAGTTGAAAATATTGTTAGAAACAAAAATAAATGAACTGCTATATCATATCTAACATCTTATATGGCACTGAATGCTGAGTAATCCTCTCACGGATAGGGATGAGACTTGACTCCACACACAGACATTGTTCTATAGAAGGATACTTTTAATGCCACAAAGAATTCAGAAGTATGGTGAGACTTTTAAGGAAATTAATATTTAAAATCGCAGAGCAATTAAATAAAGCTCTACATTAAAGTTCTAAGCAAAACGTTCTTAGAAATACTTGAAATACAATTATGAATAAAGCTTATTTGTGAACAGGTTATATGTGAACTAAAATTACAAGGAAATACAGTTGAAAATTCCTGAAATATAATAAATGATTGTCGTCTGGAGAATTACACATTAGTAGTGAAAAAGCAGAAGACAAAAACAGTCAGTAAGCAACATAACGAATATGAGAAAATGATCGATCACACTAGAACAAATAATAAAATGGACTTAGAAAATTTAACACACACTGGACATAATAAGTGCAAGTGAAGCCTAGGGAAACAGCCGTAGCTTAATGAGTTTGCGTGAATGAATGAGAAAACGAAAATAAATAGAGATATTAAATGTTACTTAGATGGTTATTTACATCATTCGGACTATTGTCCTCATCTTTGTCGCCATATTTATTACAATTTCGACCTTTGTACGCTCCGGCCTTCTTCCGCTGGTTGGAATATCGAACTGAAACCTTTATTTCGCTCACTGAGGTAGACTGTTCTAGTTCCACGTGCTATGTTTAATGGATGTCAGTTATCAGTTATCTCCTGTTAATATCCCTCTTAATATTCTCCACTGCCTTAGCCGGTTATTGAACTCACAAACTTTGGGTCCTGTCACTGGATCTAACTAACGCCTTTATCCACTGTACCATGTGTCCTTGAGCGATGAAAATTGGAAGTTGTGGAGATCTATGTGTGCTGACTTCATTTGCCATATAAAGAAAACCATTAATAATCCGGAAGTCTAATGGTGGAAAAGTATGCTTTTTTTTATATGAGTATATAGTTTGCAGCATAATTTTCTTGTCACTGACCTGTGTTGGTGAATATGGCCTCAATAATTCGTATATTCTCTCTCATTTATAGTCATGCGATTTCACTTCAGAGTCCACCGAACCGCGGCAAAACTGCTTTAGCGTGATTGGTGAAGAGACCTACTGGAAAATATATTGGGAATGATTTCCCTTTGTCTCTCCTCGACTAGAATCTCCAGCTATGAGAATGCATGAGAGTCAAAGCAACGGTGACCTAACTGAACTGCTATTTAACCTTAGATGCCGATGCGGTGCAAACACTGGAATTTGAAGATTTACTAAATAAGTATCAGGCTACAGATTTATTAACATATCTTCATGTACACCCCCATATATATATATATATATATATATATATATATATATATATATATATATATATATATATATATATATATATATATACATACACTTGTATATTACTGCCTTCCCGAGAATTATGCGTAAACCTTTTATTAGGTTATTATACGGTTTTCTTAAATTCTTCAAACAGCAAAGAAGACGTGATACTACGAATTTCATAAAAAAAATGAAAAACTAACGCCATATTTTTACTTGTGCGTATAGATACTTATTGCAGAATAAAATCCTTAAACTTTGCTGGATAAAGAGCATCGTAGGATGAAAAGCTTCGACTAAGATCACTTTGCCGTTTGTCTTTATTCGTATTATTTCTTTACACACACACACACACACACACACACACATATATATATATGTTATAGATTTAATATTGTCGCTTTCTATATATATATATATATATATATATATATATATATATATATATATATATATTTAATATATTAGCTCGATCATTAATATTCAGCGCTTTCCAATAAGTAACCCCAATATATAATATATAAATAATATATATAAAAACTGCATATATATATCTGTTTTTAGATCTGAATTTTTACACTTTCAGACTCACACACACACATATATATATATATATGTGTGTGTGTGTGTGTATGTGTGTGTATATATGCATATATTGGTTTTCTAAGCGGAGCTTAGATGTGGCTCAAGACCGGAAATACGAGGCACCCAGTTAGGATTAAACTAACTATTCAGTCGTAACTGTTTTAGCGAGAAAACTTTGCTAAGCATTACACCAAGCCGACGTGCCTTAAACCTTCAAAAATAATATAAAAAAATAATTTAAGGTATGCTAAATTCATGCCGAATATCAGCGAAAGAACGTAGGCAAATATAAAAGTGGACATTGAAGTCAACACCTATCGGCGGCAGTCTGTTTCATGCTAAAAAGCAAACCTGTGTTTTAGCTTTACTATACATATAAGCTGGCCAGCACTCTCTCACACACACACGCACAGACACACACGCATATATATATATATATATATATATATATATATATATATATATATATATATATATATATATATATATATATATATATATATATATATGTATATATATATGTATATATATATGTATATATTTAGATATAAATAAAGTGAATATTGAAGTCATCACTCAGAGTCGATAGGCTGTTTCATGCTAGACGCAATCGTCAGGCCGCCATATATTTTCTTTATATTTCCTCTATTTAAAGATGACGCAACTTTATCAGTCTCCCGATACATGTTCAGTCGTTAGATTTTACCTATTTCTTATGTAATAATTTAACGTTCAGTCGCGAACTGGCCAGTGTTTCAGCTTTCCCGATGGCAAGTGGACTTCTAACGAGGCCCCTATCAAATATGCAATAAAGAAACAAACGCAAGCTGAATTAGGAGTTTTAAAAAAATCATCTACACACTACAGTTATTCAAGTCCAATGTGAGAGGACATTTTCAAAGCTAATGATCATAATGACAACGTAAAGAAACTTGCTGTCAGAAGAGAATTTGGATTAATCCATACGACTGTTCAATGAAAATGTTTTGTCAGATGAACGTGATCCAGATACAATTATACGCTGATTCGCACAATCATGTTATGAACACAAATTATTCCTCTTAATATAGGGGTCTGCGTATTATGATCCCTTGTACTTTGGAATAATCTGTTAATGAGTAAATTGTGAAGTAATCAATTTAATAATATTTGTAAACAATTAATTATAATAAATAAATATATTATCCAATTATAACGTTCTGTATTTACCTTTGGTATCTACTGCCAATAATATCTACAGTACACGCATATATATATATATATATATATATATATATATATATATATATATATATATATATATATATATATATATATGTGCATATTCGAGGATACCCGTGTACTATGGCGGCTAGCCACTCCCTATTGTAGACACATGATCAGGCGCATTTGTTCTTATCCAAAACTCACAAAGCCTACGAGTGGTTTATACTACAACTTTGCTGAGCAGACGTAAGTTACAGTTTCTGGGAAGAGCGTGTTATATAGCCTGATCAACAAATGGAACAAGGCAAGCACACTGAAGCCGTTGGCCAGGATGACTTGTGGCTTCTTTCTAGCACAGCTATCGACGGCTCCCAAGAGTTCAGTCTATCCAATTTCTCTCACAAGCCTAATGTAATTACTAAGAAATCCACCTTTTTTCGAAAAATATATATTAATTTAAACCTTTTCCCATTTGCATCTTTTGGAAATTTTATTCATTATGAAAATTAAATGGTTGTATTTTAGTTGTATCTTGACCCCCTTCGTCTCCTGACAACGAATAATTTTATGCCGAATCAGCATCTGTTAACAGCTCCATTATCACGTTTCGTTTGTGCATGTTATTCCTTCTTTTTCAGTTCCATTCAGTTTTATTTTAAGATGCTGAATAATTTCCTTTTTCTCGTCACCTAATTAAGAATAGAAATTGGAAGTAGTGAAATTATTTAAAGGAGATAAATCAGTATTCGCTGAGTGGTTAATTGGTAATTTATATAATTAAACTGAATAAGGACCTGGAATATATTGGTTAAAATATATTTTATGAAGAAAACAAAAGAGACGAATAGTAGGAAACCAAGTCTCCACAAGATTTGTGCTATATCTTTTTATGCGAGAGGGTTATGATAAATCTTGCGTACTCAAAGGTAGTGATAAATTGTCAACACGAGAGGGTTATTTTTAAACTTCCCTATTCGAATCTTAAGATGAATCATTCGTACAAAGGACATATGTCAAAAGAGAAAAATAGTAGGAAACCAAGTCTACACAAGATTTGTGCTATATCTTGTTATGCGAGAGGGTTATGATAAATCTTGCGTACTCAAAGGTAGTGATAAATTGTCAACACGAGAGGGTTATTTTTAAACTTCCCTATTCGAATATTAAGATGAATCATTCGTACAAAGAACATATGTCAAAAGAGAAAAATAGTAGGAAACCAAGTCTACACAAGATTTGTGCTATATCTTTTTATGCTAAAGGCTTGTGATAAAACTACCTCTTGGCTGTTGTATTAAATCTTCTGAACTCGTACATTGCGATAAGTCCTCCAAACGAGAGGGTTAGGATAAATCTTGCGTACTCTAAGGTAGTAATAAATTGTCAGCACGAGAGAGTTATTTTTAAACTTCCTATTCGAATCTTAAGATGAATCATTCGTAATTGATAAATACTACACACCGTGGGCTTGTAAATATTTTAGTCGTAGATAATGAGATATCTTCATCATCCGAACCTTGCAATAAATCCTCCACCCTATAGGCTCATGAGAGATATTCTTTAGTCGATGTTTGTAATAATTTCTTCACACGAGAAACTTATGATAACTATTCAGCACTCTCTTTAACAGAGGATCATTTACTTCTTCACTCAAATTTTGTGAGAAACATCCCATAATCGACGCCTTATTTTAAAAAATAAGTCATATTTTCTCTGTCTCTTAATATTATTATACTGTACATAGATTATTATAACTGTACATATGACCTTTATATTGTACAGTGCATGTGGATCGCAGGATTAATCTTCATTTTCATTCTAACTGTTAGAAATACAGTGGTACTAACATTATAGAATACATGCTTATTTGATATGAGGATTCTTTGTTCACCCTTTTAATGATACCATTTATGCTCTCGGTCGAAAGAACTAGGCATTTATTTCAAATTTATTTTGCATAAAAGGAAATGTTGATCACCATTATTATTTATAATTACTAATACTTGCATAAGATTTTCTAGTTTTTTTATTATCTCAAATATACTCAGGCTGCCAATGTACAACTTTGAATGAGCGGTGCATAATCGGAAATAAATATAAGGTAATTGGCAATTGTACTGATGAAATGTTCCCTCTATATGAATTGAAACGTGTTACTAGATTAGCAAGTGAGTCTCATCGTTTTGATATTGAACTAGCAAGATGCAGTCGTCACGTCTATTTTAATAGTTTCTTTCGTTTCACCTCTGGCCCGTGGAATTTTCTTCCTATTTCTCGCTTCGTTGAAACCTACAATATTCTAATATTTAAATGCTAAGTCAATTGCCATATTCTGTTCTCCTGAATCCTGATCTTTTTTTCTTCACTTCTCCTCATAGACGTTTTCTAAGCCTCATTCACTCCTTGTGACCTCATTCGACCTAATCGCATTATCACCTTGCTTGGAATGAAATGGTTAATGAAAAACGCCTTGATTAGGATCGAACTGATTATCTTACTAAAATCTCAACGGGAATTTCTCCCTTGCCGATCCTACACTTATTAACCATTGAACATAACAAACGACCCGTGTAAAGTCCCGTAAAATCTACAGGATGTGAATAAAAACTAGTTAAAGTTAATAATAATAATAATAATGATGATGATGATGATGATAATAATAATAATAATCTTTTATCACTGTTTTAGTACCAACTGAATATAAAATACGGCAAGATAGAGTGGCCCAATATCTTCCCTCGAAAATATTCCAATTTTACGAGAAATAAACTGTCACCCAGACCCGGTTACATAGGTATATATTATCACTGTAACCGGGTCTGGTTGGTGCTCTGTAAAAATGTTATGGGATTTACAATATACACATTCAGAACCGTCAGAGCTAATCCCCCAGACATCGCGATCAATGACCACAAAAACAGAATATGCTTTCCTATTAACATGGCAGTTCCTGTAAACTGTAATGTATCTTTGAAGATCTTCCAAAAATCTATCAAAATACAAGGACCTTGAAATGGAAATCTAAAAAATGTAGCACATGAGAACATCAATACTTCCATTTGTCTTTAGAGCCTTCGGATTTTTGGAATAGGGTCAGATAAATTAATTCATATGATTACTGGGCTTTTTCTATGTAATATGTGTGTGAATTTTTTTACAATAATAATAATAATGATAATGATAATAATAATAATAATATTATTATTATTATTATTAATAATATTAATAATAATAATAATAATAATAATACGAATGAATACTAAGCATTTCTCAGCTCAACTCAAATTATAAATGTGAAGAAGAGACCAAATAGCAAACTTGAGCGTAGATTAAAATCCTTTCAGTGCTCGAAATATTTTTTCACCGCACTCTGGTTGATTTTCATATGATCTGTTTCCTGTCTTTAATCTTTTTTCTTTTCATTTAATAGCTACTAGTCAATTTTTCAATGTTTACGAGTATAGACGTTGTTCATTTATTCAGTAAGATTTTACCTTATCTATTTTCTAGTACTTACCTTATCTTTATATCCGTGTAATCGGATTCATGCTTATTGGATTTGATACAATGCGGACAAAGAATAAGTGACGTCATGATATCTCGAAGAATCTGTATGAGTGTGTATACAAAAGCATCTTTTGAATTTGAAAATGTTTATGTATATTGAAAAAAGAGCATAAAATGTATTCATCACCGCTGAACTATAATTCAACGGAATGAAAAAGAAACTGGGAATGTGTTATGGTCCAATATCCTCGCACCACGGTTATGGTCCATGGTTAGAACGAAGGATGAACAACAGGAACACAAGAGTAGTAAATAACAAAGATATATCACAGCAGAAATATAATACAAGAAGTTGAAGGTGTTAGTATTAACTGTCAGTCTGGTTTAGAGTGAACTAATGTCTTGACTCGTTTGGTCTCAACTCATTCCTCCCCTCTCTCTCTTTCTCTCGGAGAGGCGCAGTATTTATAGAGTCAGGAAGGGTTTATTATCGTTATAGGTAAGGTCCTATAACTCACCCCTTCCAAAGCTTTTGCGTCGCAGGGGTCTTTAGTATTTTTTCTCTTTGGATTTATTATCAAATGATCTATGACTTTTGTTTTCCTGGCCGATTTTCGTGGTTCAGACATTGTTTGCGGCCTTTGCATATCAAATGTGTCGACTATTTTATCCATCACTTCTTCCTCAGGTGGACCGTTAGAATCATCTAACAGCCTTTTTCTTATTTGATTTACATGTATCTTATGTGAGTATTTCGGGCCCTGTATTGTGTAAACTATGTTCCCGATTCTTTTTTCAATTGTACCTTGCTCCCAGTAGGATGTATTGTTTTTATACGTTTTGAAAAAACACATTCTCTCCGGGATATAATTTTCTTTTTGATACGTACGACATTGGTATTTGTCTTGTTTGTTTTGGTAGCAATTTGTCAAATACTGATCTGATTTTTCAGGCGAACATCACTTCTGTGGGTGATAATGTCGATGGCGTAGCACTGTTTGGAGTAATTCGATATACTTGTAAAAATTGTTGCAAAGCCTTTTTTTGGGGCACGTCATATGTTTTCCTTAAAGCTCTTTTGAGTGTGTCTACATGTCTCTCCGCTTGCCCATTTGATCTTGGGTGACATGGCGGCGGTTTGATATGTTTAACTTGGAAAGTTTCGCAAAATTCTTGAAAGTCCTCAGATGTGAATTGTGTCCTATTATCAGTGACTAGACAACCACTCCGAAACGAGCAAACAGCTCGTGGAGGCAATTTATGGTAGTTTCAGAAGTAGTTTTTCTGCAACGAAACACTTCTGGCCATTTACTATAACTGTCTAGTATGATCAAATAGTAGAAACCATATATTGGACTTGCGAAGTCTACATATATTCTTCACCATTGTCGATCTGTCTCTGGCCAAGTCTTATGGATGATCGGTGCTAAAGAACAACCCTTGCATTTTTCCACCATTTGTGTAATGTCCTGATCCATGTTTTGCCAATATACGTAACTACGCATTAACGATTTTATTCTGTTCTTTCCTGGATGGTCCATGTGGAAGTCCTTTAGGATTCGCCGTTGTAGTGTTTTTGGAATTAATACCCTTTCGTTATATAATAGAACGTTGTCACATGACGAAAAACTGTCTGATACCTTTTTATTTTTTTCTGCAATTTTTGTTTTTGTTTCTTTTATGAATTCATCATTTATTGCTTCATTTCTTATCTCTTGTAGTGTGACGGGAGGGTTTCGAACTGTACTACATAGTGATGTCCTGGTATCTTCTTCATGTCGTAGGGCTGCGATTACGGAATCTTCCAATGGCTCCATTTTCTTAGGTATTAGTCTCGAGAGACCATCTGCATGCCCAATTTTGTTCGTTGTCAGATACTCCAATTTGAAATTGTAGTTCAGTAAAATTGTACCCCATCTTAACAACCTATTTGCTGTGTAAACGGGTAGACTTTTCTTCGATCCAAATATTGTTAGTAACGGCTTGTGATCCGTGTGTAAAGTAAAAAATCTCCCGTAGATATATCTATGAAATCTTGTAACTGCAAAAATAATCCCCAGTCCTTCTTTTTCGATTTCTGAGTAAGTTTTTTCTGCTGGTACCAAAGTTCGCGAAGCATACGCGATGGGTTTTATTGACCCACCCGGCATTTTATGCAGTATACATGCCCCGACTCCATAGGCACTCGCATCACTTGCTACTATTATTTCTAATTTTGTGTCATAGTGCGCTAAAAATAGATCCGCGGTTAGCGTCTTAATTATTTTTTCAAACGTTTTCTGGCATTCATCTGTCCACTCCCAAACTTTTTCCTTCTTCAACAGTTAGTTTAGGGGTGCGCGTAATTTATGCATGTTTGGAATGAATTCTTGGTAATAATTCACTAAGCCTAAGAAACTTTGTAATTCTGCTATGTTTTTAGGAGCTGGCATTTTTTTTTTATTGCCGTTGGCCTTTCTGGGTCTGGTCGCTTCCTTCTTCATCGATGATATGGCTCAGATATTTTATTTCCTTCATAAAGAAATCGCATTTGTTTTCTTTTACCTTGAATCCATAGTTTTTTATTCTCCTGAAAACTTCTTGAAAGTGTTTCGAGTGTTGTTCAATGTTTTTACTATTTATCAGTATGTTATCCAGGTAGGCAATCGTGAAATCAAGTCCGCCTAGCATAGTATCCATTATTTGTTGAAATATTGCCTTAATCCCAAATGCTAATCTTTGGAACTCGTATAATCCTTTATGTGTGTTCATGCACAATAATCTAGAGCTTTCCTCATCTACTGGTATTTGTAGGTACGCTTCGCTCAAGTCTATTTTTGAGAAAAAATTTTCCTCCGTTTAATTTTGTGAAAAATTCTTCTGGGCTGGGTAGAGGATAGTGGTATTCCTTTATAGCTGAGTTCAATCCCGTTGAGAAATCAGCGCATACTCGTATCTCCCCCGATTTCATTTTGACGTAATCTGTAGGTGCGGCCCATTGACTGTATTCTACTTTTGTCAATATACCGATTTTTTCGAGTCTACCCAACTTTTGATTTATTTTTTCTATTTATACAAAAGGTACATTCCTTTTCTTCTTGAAAATAGGTTGTACATTTGCTTTTATTTCTATATTTGCTGCCATTTTTTTACACCTCCACAGGCCGGCTGAAAATACTTCGGGGAAACTCTCTTTTAGTTTCTCCTTTAATTTATCTGGATCGGTCGATAAACTTTTCCCTTTTTCGCAGTACGTACTTATTGGTAAATCCCAGAGGTCGAATTTCTGCATCCAGTCCGTTCCAAATAAAGTTTCTGTGTATCTTAGCACATACATTTTTAAATTTTGGTCATTCCATTGAATGTCACATTTGTAATAACTTATTCTTCAATTTTTATTTTTTTTCCTCGACTTAGCAATTTTATTGGTTCTCAACATGGTCGGTTTTTTCAATTTTATCCATGTTTGTACGTTAATAATAGTTAAATCCGAACCGGAATCCAATTGTAGTCTGACTATTCTATTTAACATTTGTACTGGCACGTATTTTCGTATGTTTGTCTCGTCCGCTTGGTCAGTCCTAGTAACTCTTACTCTGCTTTTGCTTTCTTTCCTAGTCCAACAATGAGAACTTTTATGACCCACTTTTTTGCACGACATTTATACCAATGCAAAGTCCCACAGCGATAGCATGGACTGGTAGATAGTTTTTTCTGATATTGACATTTTGAAGTAGAAAAATTCGTTTGACATGTTTTTGAAGAGGGAAAATTGTTTTGGTTTGTTTTTGACGAAGGACAGAAACGTGCTTATCGTTGTACTTTACGTATGTGAGCGATGCCAGACTCTTCTCTATCTTTCGAGTCCTTCTTTACGATTATACATCTCTGACAGTCTTCAGCCAATTTTAGTAGCGTCAATTCTGGTTCACTCTCCAGTTTTGTAAGAATTCTGCGTCTGATCTCCGTGTCTTTAGTCGAAACCAGGCCTTGAATGAATATTAAATATTTAAAATTGTCCGGGCTGAGTTCAGATAACTTAAAGTCATCACAATGTTTATTTACAATGGAAGCGAATGTTATATAGTCTTCGCTGTCCTTTTTTGTTAGATTCAGACATTTCCATCTTTTATGGAATAATGAGGTGTTTGGGCTAAAAAGTTCTGTTAACAATTTTATGGTTTCCTTGAAGGCTAACTCATTTGATTTCCTCGGTAGGATGTAGTCTATGAATTTAGTGTATTCGCATGACCCTAATTCTTTTAGTAGTAGACGTACTTTTCTCGCGTCTGACCAATTCCTGCAATCAAACTCATATAAATCTTCGTACCTTCTGAAGTAAGCTGCGAATGTTTTGCCTTCGTCTGGTGCATACGTGAAGTCTTCGATAGAGCTCCATATAGCATTTTGCGATAGAACTTTTTAACGGAATTTTGCCCTTTATTTTTTATTACCAGTAGCAATGACTCTTGTAGTTCAAGATGATCCTGTTCGTTTTTCTGTTGCTGCTTAAATTGTATTTTCATAAGTTCCAATATGGTTGACTTAAAGTCTTCCATATTTACCGTAATTATCTGTAAGTATTTTTCTTTTAGCTTAGACGTCATGTCTTTGTTACTACTGTAAAGTTGGTGTCCAAAAAGAAAATTCTTTTATTCTTTTTTTTTTATGTTCGCGTATAACTATATTTCTCGCTACCAATGTCGCCTATGTTACGGACCACCGATAGTAAAAGATTTTTTGTAGATTCTCCACGTAGAACTTGTTACTTGAGTATACTTTTTTGGTTTCTCCGCGGAGAGTTTGTTTCTTCAGCCCTCGTCGCGACTGTTATGGTCCAATATCCTCGCACAACGGTTATGGTCCAAGGTTAGAATCAAGGAAGAACAACCCGAACACAAGAGTAGTAAATAACAAAGATATATTATATATATTATTTATATTATATATGTCTTGACTCGTTAGGTCTCAACTCATTCCGATATTTAAAAGTGCCCCCACAAGGAAAGTATGTGGCACAAGTCCGAGTTTAACGTCAGTTTCTCCGACTCCCTTAAGAACCCGTATAAACGGATTCAGGGCTTGTCTACCACCCCGGATGAAACTCTGCCCTTCGGCAAAGCATCGTCCGGGTTCCTCTCTGCCAAAGCAGAGAGTTCGACAAGATTCATGCACAGTCAGAGACTGCGTCTCAACTCATTCCTCCTCTCTCTCTCTCTCTCTCTCAGAGAGGCGCAGTAATTATAGAGTCAGGAAGAGTCCATTATCGTTATAGGTAAGTTCCCATAACAGAATGTTAATGGTGAGAATAACCGTTTCCATACAGAAAACATTGGGCATGCATTGACCGAACAGTTATAGTTTCAGTTGGTTGAAATTTATACGTTCTTTCTCTTAAAATAATATTTCAGGAGAATAGATTTCTCATGTCCACTAACTTTTATCGCTCTTTCTATCATTCATGGGGTGTTGTGCCATATTCCTCTTATTTAAATGAATGTGGAAAGTCAACATTATGTCATTATTTTCTCTTCAAATTACTTGTGTTATATCCAGTTTTATATGCGTCTTTTCACGGGACTTATTTAACCTAAACAGTGAGACGATTCTAAGAGAATTAGGAGAACAACTATGATTCATTATTGGCGGCCATAATATAAATATACAAAAACGACTACAGAAGGGAATGAAGGAAAGCGATAAGAAAGGATTAAACATTAACTGCACGAAACAGAATGGATGGTTGTTAGCAAAGTGCGCCCAAATTGTGAATTGTGAATCGGATATAGCGAAATCAAAAAAATTACAAAAATGAAAGTATGTGGGAATTATTTTAACAGACGACTGAAAGTGTGACACTGAAACCAGAAGGTGCATTTGCGTATCAAAAATTGCATTCTAAATGCAAACAGATTTCAACAAATAAAAAAAAAATCTTTGTTAGAAATAAAGTAAAACGTACTGAAATACTACGTTATATCTATTCTCCTGTATGGCAGTAAGTGTGGGCCAATCTTCTTATAGATAAAGAAGAGACTTGAAGCAAGAGAAGTGTTCTGATATAGAAGGATGCTGGAAATACCATGGACTGATTATGTGAGTAACGACAAAGTTTTAGAGAAAATCAAGACAAAATGAAACCTATATTTAACACCAGGAAGAGACAGTTGAAATTTCCAGGACACACAACGAGGAAAGAGGGCTTGAAAAAATTGATACTCACAGGGCAGTTTGAATGCAAAAAGGACAAAGGAAAACTTATATTTAACATCAGGAAGAGACTTTTGAAATTTTAAGCCATACATAGAGGAAAGAGGGCTTGGAAAATCTGACACACATAGGACAAATTTAAGGCAAGAGAGAGAGGAAAACAATGTAAAACCTGCTTAGTGTGTTTGAGTAAATGGATGGAGAAAAAAGATTTAGGAGAAATAACAAAAAGACAAAATGCATTAAGAGCTGCAAAGAACAGGGTATTTTGGAGACCTATCATCACCTACGCCCTGAAGGGATATGCCATATAAAGAAGAAGAAGAAGAAGAGTTGAAAATAGGAAAACGATTTGGTTTCTGTTATTTGGTACAGTTCTTTGGTTGTGATTCTTAAGTGCCACTCTATGAGATCCAGTGAAGTATAGATTTGTTTAAGACGTACATGCCTCATTCATTGGTTAACCATATATAATCATTAGTATAAGAAAATGATTGTAATAAACTGTGTTTCTGAATGAATCAGGGGCCATATATGACATATTTATGACATTCTAGATCTGACCAGTTTACTTAAGAACATGGCTCAATTAGAATATTGTAGAATTTTTCATCGTTGGAAAAAATCCATCGAGCGTAGCTTATTCTATATTGAATTTCTTTAACTCCTATAATAAAGATTCTTATAACTGATTTGAAGTATGTGAAGTCTTAATTAATTCCAGACTATGAGTTCTTAAACAAAATAAATAATAGGTTATTCTTCAATGTGCTGTTTCCTTTTAACTCACTTCCGATCATGGCTCACCACAATTTCCTACATTTTGTAGCGCTGAGTAAGGTTTTTTCTTTTTGCTTTCCCTCCTAGTCCCTGCTCTGCTAAGCATTTATAAAACTGTGTTGGGTAGATTATTCGATGCTTGCCTTCGTCCCTTATAGTTCAGTATACCCTGAGAATGTCAAATTCTCTAAGCCGTCTTTCTTCATTATATGCCAGGAAAAATTCACTTCTCTATTTTTGAATATGAGAATACATGTCCTAATTGTTTCCACTTCCTTTGAAACTTTGTCGTTACTCAAATGTTCCATAGCTGAAATTCTCAGCATCTTTCTGTAGAACCACAATTCTTCTGTTTCAATCCTCTAAAGAGGGATTGTTTCAAATTCACTATCATATTGAAGGATCGCTATTAGATTACCAGTATAGCGCTCTTCACTTTGTTTCTAAAAAAATGTTTCTGTTTCTTCATACGTTGCTAAAGGTTTGGAGAAATATAGCTCAGGAGAAATAAATTGAACATAAAATAGTTTGTGTCAAGAGTAGTTTCGCCCAATACTAGAAATTGAGTCATGATCTTAGATAAACAAGTCAGATGTAGATAGGGGTCGAGACGTTCATGC
>OZ038495.1:60428697-60548697 GCA_964036315.1 Acanthosepion esculentum | reverse complement strand
CTCTATTCATGGAAATTCGGATGATAACTTTTCTTATGTGGTTATTAGGCTGAGGCTCAGATGGAGTTCACATTCGTTTGAACCTGGATTTTTTGACAGCGCAATGCAAATAAATATACTTGGGTGTTGCGGTGTATAGCCATTGTTTATGATGTCTGTAATCTTGACAAACATCTGTCGCTACCAGCATCTCATTTCAATTTCTTCTTGTTGCTTTGCGAAATTTGGTCAGCACTGATTTGATTTCAAATTTTAATTTTTTTCTAAGCAACCGTATTTATGTGTATGCTGAGATGTCGTCTTTTCTTATTTTTATTTCTAAAAGAGTCAGAGAGAGGCGACGGCGCGTCTGTGAGAAAGAGACTGCAGACGAGTAGCCAGATCAGGGCCAATTACATTGCATATCCGTCTCTGGATCTTATCAAGAACCCCGAGGCAAACAGAAGGGTCTCCAGACCATATATGGCAGCAATACTCCATGCAAGGGCGGATGGTTGATTTGTAAATTTGGAGGATCGATTCCGGGAAGAAAAATTTCCTGGCCCGGAACAGGGAGCCAACTTTCCTTGCGGTGTATGAAGCAATTGACTCAATGTATTTGTTCCATCTCAGGCAACTTTCCATGTGACACATGGCACTACAGACACGCCGATATTATACAGCCGCTCAAGACACTACGCAAGAGTTAGGGCTCCTAACTACCAGTCGGAAACAGTAACCAGGGAAATGTCAACCGTGTACCTTCAGAATGAAGAGGTAATGCCACAGACTGCGCACATCACGGGAGAAACACAGCAGCACTAGTACGGAGGCCAGAGAGAGAGAGAGAGAGAGAGAGTTCCTGGAACCCATTCCTAAACAAGAAACAAGGTGTGAGCCTCTACTCATGTCCAAAAGAAGGGGGAGGAGTGTTGACCGGGCGGTAGGAGAGCCTACCTAATCCTATTACATATAACACATACAATAATGACAAAAACAATAAAAACAATTAGAGAGGGAGGTAGTTCGCAAAGTCTCAGGGCAGACACTAGATGTATGTACTGGGGGGTAGGAATGGCACTTTGCTTGCATTTTGCCCTCTCGAAACACTAAGTTTTAACTTAGAATAAGTCAAATAGTCCTATACTAACAAAGGAATTAAGAAATATGGACATCCATTTAGGCAGCAAGTATTCGAGGTCGCCCACATTCTCATGGTTACTAGCGAAAGTTTGGTTGCCTTTAACGCCAAGCTTCAAGTTTCAATGAACGCAGAGGTGGGCAGTGTGGGGGTCAACGGCAATTCATTCCTTCCTTCCCCCAGTGGGCTTGGCGTACTTGCATTTAACAGAAATTAAAATCAACAAGTAGTAAGAAAAGGCAAAGACAATTCCACGTCGAGATAATATTGATGATATTCGGCCAACTAGCATGAGAAAGTGGTGGCGACCCATTACTTGCTTTTAAAGACTTTTTTGGGGGCGGGGAGGTCAAAGAGGCGTTTCTAACTAAACGAAACGAAATACAGAGTTACAAGTTAGGCTAGAATACATTAGAACAAAAATAAATATGTTAGAATAGTCAGACAAAACAAGGGTTAAAGAAAAAAAGAAAAACAATACATACATAGGTAAAAAATTACAGAGAGGATATCTTGTCATAAAGAGAGAGAGAGAGAGAGAGATAGATAGAGAGAGAAAAGTACCCTTTACATTCCGAAGATCAGTGAAAAAAACTTGAAAGTGAAATCGTACGTGAAACACGTGAGGCAAATTGTTACTCCAGGACAGAAAGTTAGGAGAATAAAGAGGGCGAAGATCATCTTGAATAATTTAGAAAATTGTCCTGGAATTATATATATATATATATATATATATATATATATATATATATATATATATACTTTATTTCAATAGTACATGAGCTTCCGATTCTTATCTATGATTACTTAATGATGAACATGTAATTTCCGTTTATGATCGATATCATCACAAGACTTCTGTTGAGATGGAGAGTAATTATACATTCTTATTGGTCCAAATGAAGTCCTATAGTATTATAAAAACCACGGAGAATTCTTTAATCATTTCTATGATACATCTGTTCAGATCTTGATCTAACAATTGGATAATTTTGATGATACAGGATTTAGACATCCGATATATATATATATATATATATATATATATATATATATATATATATATATATATATATATATATACGCACTAGTCGAGGTACCCGGCGTTGCCCGATGTACATGACTGCAATTCTATATCCGCACCCCTTTCTATATTGCCCCACCTTGTCTAGAAATGTCTGCCTGCGTCTCCGCTTGCATGCATCATCTTTTGGTCTAAAAAGATACTCCCCACCTAATCTTTTTTACAGTATGTCCTGCGCAAGTGTTTGATTGAACTTCATAAAAGATTTCCATCGATAAACCCTTCTTGTGTGGTCGTTTCTCGAGGTTACATTGTTACGATGTTTTAGATATTCAGTAAATTTCTAATGGTCGTAAGAACTTTCAAATAGTATGGCATTGTTCACAACTCTAATAATCAAGCCAAAAGAGGGATGAAGCTTCAGAGCTTGATGCAATTACAAGGGCAAAACGCGTAAACGCCCACCTTATTCGCATGTTTGCTGTAAAGCTGGGGTTAAGAAAATGTTCTTCGGGAAATTTTACCTCTGAACTCTTCAATAATCCTTCTCAAACAATCTTTGCATCAAACGTTGTTTGAATGCCAATTTTGGAAGGAATCATATGAAAACAAAACTATTGGCTAAACGTCGAAGCCGATTTTGTACCTAGTTTGTCGGAGATTTCTATCACTTAACATAAATAGTCTAAATCAAACTTTCACGCAAGACAATCTGGATGCCACATGTAAATTACCTGCTTAATTTTGAAAGCACTGGATAAAATCTACGGGGTGTTATAGTTGAAAAAATATCTTTTTAACAGTTTTTCGTGGTTTTTCGTTATACACGTGCAGACGAACAGGCCTAAAACCATGGTATCTTATTTCTTGCACGATGGCAAATATTTTACGATATGTTTGAAGAAAATGATTAAATTTATTCAAGTTTTTATTTTAAGTAGAACAGAAAAAAACGATTTTTTTTACAGTTATTTGCATTTCTTTGTATGAATCCAATGTCGCAAGAAAACTATCAAACGTTCGATATAAACGTCGCAACAGGATCTGCGTTTTGCATTAAGTGGAAAGAACATCAACGCATCCAGTAAAATCTTTTTCAGGTGTAACTTTCCCTAGGTTTTTGCAAAATGCCGTACCTACCTTCAGTTTTCTCGATTTTTCATCCAAACACGGGGTGCTAGTGATTAGAAAGGCGGTCTTGAAATTCCGTAGTACATTTGCAACATGTGAGTACAATTTCATCGAATCGGTCAAGAAATGTGGACGTGCATGTATATCATACACACTGAAAGACATACACACAGGCAGGCCCACAGATAGAGGCACACACAGATATATTCTGTTTTATGGATATAGATATATATTGATAAAAGTCATTATTTTGAAAATATTTCTTCTGTGGGAGAAACGTGTACTTTAAGGGTCTTCTACAGATAAGAATACTACACACATTATACACACACACACACAACACAACGCAACATAAACGCAGATGCACACACCCTAATGAACGCGCACACAGACACACAGACACACACAAACGCACACACGCGCGTGCGCGCACATACATACACATTTACATATAAAAAGAAATGGTAAGTTCAATCTAAGGGAAACAATAATTGAAACAAAGCAAGTTCAGTCGGCCAATGATGACAATTCCAGAACAACGTAACTACAAGCAATTTTTTTTCTATCCGCTATGATGGAGAAAGCATTACCTCGAACCGTCGCCAGTGAGACACGCTGCAAGAGCCACTCCGTTTCGCGAGGCTCGTTCCTTAATCGAGACGGAATCGCACCAATCCTCCGAAGGAACACCATTGAACGAGGGCCAATAACCCCTGAAATCTCCACTGCCACAGGAGTAAAAAAAAATCTATCAGCAAGAGAAGAATATTTAGCTATTTTTTTTTTATCTCTGCGTCTCGGGCGACGAACCCCGGCTCAACCGCGGACCTGATCAAATTACCGACCGAGAATGTATCAGCACAGGTCGCATCCCAAATCAACGACTTACCCATTTTAAAAGGGAAGATGGTAATGCCATCCGGCCGCTTTCCATCACCACGGTCGAGGCCTACGGGTTCGATTTGGGAAGAGAACCCAGCTGCATCCAAACCTCTTTTGATGATGTCGTTAATTGTTGCATGCCGTGGAAAGCGGCCGGCTCTACGACGACAGGAGAGAGGATGCAAACCAAACTCATCGATGGAGGCTCCACATCTGCATCTGAGACGCTCACATAATTTGAGTCCAATATATATATATATGTATATATATATATACATATATATATATATATATATATATATATATATATATATATATATATATATATATGTGTGTGTGTGTGTGTGTGTGTGTGTGTGTGTGTGTGTGTGTGTGTGTGTGTGTGTGTGTAATCGAATGAGAAAATCGAAAACGTTGAGAATGAACGTTTTAAAAGTGATAATGACTTTTGTCGATATATTCATTTTTAAATATGCCACAGGAAAGAAATACTTCAAATGAGAGCAAATGTTACATCGAAGTCTTTTTTAAGATATAGCAACGCTAAGCTTTAAAATTCAAATGTTGATATTTGGGTGTCAAGATGCATGATTTAACTGACTCATTCGGCATTCTATCAATTCAAGTTTTACAATTTTTTCCCTCTTTGTTTAATTAGACCGCATTTTAACAGAAGCAGTTTCTTGTGACGATGGAATATATGTAGTAGGAATTTGGACTTAAAGGTTCAGAGGATGATTTCCGAAATTAGTGCACCTTCAATACATTATTGACGTAAGAACAAATGCAATGTTTTATACAAGATCACATTTGTTTTTATATATTCGTTTATTTATATTGCTAGCTGTGTCAGCGTGCTTATATGGAAATGTGTTTTGCTATTTAGTTTTTAAAATGGTCTTATATGTTTAATGTTGTCATGGTGATTTTCTAAGCGTAGCTTAGATGTGGCAAAAGGCCGGATATGTAAAGCACCGAATCTGGATTGAACTCACAATTAATTGTTAATCGTTCTAGCAATACAAACTTGATAAACGTTACACCACGCCAAGGTGCCCGAAATGATTTTTTTAGCGAAGCTTAGATATGGCACAAGGCCATAATTCTGGAGCACCAAATGAGAATTGAACTCACTATTCAGGGCTACTTGTTCTAATGAGATAGACTTGCTAACCGTTACACCCAGTCAAGTTTCCCTAAACGATTTTATAAGCGTAGTTTAGACGTGGTATAAAGCCGGTATTGTGAAGCACGGAGTGAGGATCGAACTCACTATTCAGTGTTACTTGTTCTAGTGAGATAAACTTGCCCTAGGTTACACCACGCCAAGTTGGCCTAAACGATTTTCTAAGTATAGCTTAGATGTGACACAAGGCCGGAATTGTGGATCACCTAGTGAGGATCGAATTCACTATTCAGTGCTAATTGATATAGCGAGAAGAGTTTGTTAACCATTACACCTCATCGAAGTGCCCTGTTTAATATTTTTATGGTTTTATTTTGTCTCAATTATGCTTATATAATAATAATTATTACAATGATTTTTTTTACATATTTCTAACAAATTTTTATGTTAAACTTATCTAATCTATTTTCCCTTATAGATGTTATTGATTTGATTGGTATGTACCTAGTTTTATCAAAGGTTGTCGCAGTTTATTATCTTGAATTTGTGCGTATTTTTTTCCATTATTTATTACCAAAGAAAAAAATGTACAAATATTCTCAAGAACAACATTATTATTCTCAGAATAGTGTCAAAGTGAATATCGATTACAATATATTATTCAGTTTTTCTAAACCCTTCACTCTTGAAATGTTCCTTCGTAGAAGACGTCATTTTATATATATGCAAACACATGCTTGTAAAAATGCAGAGGTAAATACCGCTTCCTTGACTTCGACATTGGCGCCGGGAAGATGACACACGTTCGATATTTGCTAAGCGGATTTTCTTCAAGGACAAGCCGTGTGATTTTAGCGAAAAGGATTTGAAGAAGACTCTCCCGATCGAGCTTCCAAATTAATCACATTGCAACCGAGACATATTCAAGCTCTAAAGGGTGCTTGATAAATTTGGTAAATTCATACGAATTCAACAGTGTATTTTGCTGTCAATGACATCTTTTAAAAAATATATAATCTCCGTTTAATCAGTTCAACATTAATTGGATGGAAGAACTTCATTTCTTGGAAAGAAATCTTTCTGAACGACGCATAATTATTCGCGGCACTTCTCTACGTAGAAATCATGCAGGTTAATTGCATTTTGCGCATTTATAAGGGGGCTTAAACTTAGAACTTCACGTAAAATCTTCAAGATCATTATGCAGCATGATGAGTCGAAACGTTTTACCAAAAATACAACAACAACTATAGTAACAAACTGCATATTGATACACATGCCAGGATATTGAACAGGAACTGTGAACAAAAAATATGCAATACTAGTCATTTTAACAAAAATGTACGAAGCCTTTTGAACTATACATATATAGTAAATAGGAAATTTCCTTATAATGAAAAATTCAGCTTCAGTTGACGATACAGACACTGCAGACTGCGTTTGAAATTTCTAGAATATTCCTCTTAAAACAGTTCCTCAGAAATATAAGCCCCTCGAGTTTTGTAGCTGTCTTTGCTCGTTCCAGTATTATTGGTGGTTTCCTTTCTAACATTTCTTTGAAACATTGCGCAGTGTCAACATCTTTATTATTCCATTATTTTCTCATCCTGTTATATGTATAATTGTTGTGGTAGGATCCACCTAATCTGCATAGGTGACTACCGACTATATAAATAATGGTTGGTACCGGGAAGACGAGGGAGCGAATACAGAGTTCCAGCTAGAGACTCTGCCCGACTGCGACTTAGTCAACACATTCTCCAGGAACGTCTTCCCAGAAATATACAGAAATACTAGATGTAAATATTGTGTACACTTTCTTGTTATAATACATTCTTGTTCTAAGTACATTTTGTGTTGCATTATTATTCCATGCATTAGTCGAGATTCAACAATGAGTCTAGACTCAACAATAATCCATTTAGTTTCTCGTTGTTGTTGAAAGTCCTCAATTGAATTGGTTCATGTTATTTGATACATTTCGTTCTTTCTGATTTTTAGCGACACTCTATAAGATTTAAACAAGGATGTCTCTCGCTGAAACCCTCTGGCGTCATTCGAGCGAAAAAATTTTAACCATTGATCTTAGAAAACGTTTGTATACAGCGTCAGTACTTAGATATTTCTGAATGAGTTTTTATGCTATGCATGTCTTCCATATTATAGTCTGAATTTGACAAGGCCATTTAAGTACATGTCTTGATATTTTTGGTTAATGTTTTGTTTTTTTCTGTGATTTGTGGCAATTGCCGTTAGCACAGTTTAAATGAAGGGAATAATATGAACATCCAAATGTATTAGAAAGAGATTCAATCAAAGAGAAAGAAATCAAGGTAAAATCAAAAAGAAGTACCAAAGGGAAGAAGAAAGATTCTGCAACTGCGTCAAAATATGAACACACATAAAATATTAATGAATTCAAAAATATTCTGGTCACTTCCTTAGCTGGGAAGGGAAATCATACGGCGAAATATGAATGACAGAGCAAGCAGCTTGATGTTTCTCTTATCTCAAGACTTTATTGGTGATAAAAGGCTTCCAGAAAATTGTACCGATTTCCAGTAAGAGAATTTACTAGGTAATGAAATAAGAGGCAATCCGAATTTGCAAGACCAAATAAATACATCTTGTGTAGTACGACAGACAAGCTTAGCGTTACTGATCATCTGCCGTGTCTGAAAAGAGACGTGAGATCCGGTGTTGACCGGATGGAACACAGTAACTTTCCGAATGCTTTTTACTGGAATTATCTTTTCTCGTTCCGTCTGTGAATTCAGTGTCTGATTTTGGGGAACTAGCTCTTTATACAGGAAGCCATTTGAATCCCTACAGAAGCAAAACATATATTTTCTAAGATGTAGACCGACATTCGTTTTTTTTTTGTTAACGACGGCTCTTTTCGTTTCCCCGGGATATGTTTCACTTTGCACTCTTTTGGATAATCTATATATAATCCACGGTGACAGCTGTTATATATATATATATATATATATATATATATATATATATATATATATATATATATATATATATATATATTATATATATGTACACACACATTGGCCGTACATTTTAATTTTTTAAATTCGTACAGAAACAAAAATCATAGCGATCAATACGTGAAAGTGTTTTCAATGAATTTCAAGTATCATATGAGATGTGTAGAGTATCTCTACGAAGTTCCGTGTCATGAAAATAACATTTCCTTCATTTTCAATTTTAACTTATATTTCTGCCACGTATGAAATGCAATCAACTTATTAAATGTTACCTATTGATAGACGGTACGAACTTTTATTCCAAACAAATAAGAGTTATTGTTTTTCGATTAACCCATTATTGCCCGCCGTGTTATTTTGAGGAAGTTGGTCATTAAGTAATTTTAATTAGTATTGTTGACCATGTTCACCATAGTCTATGAATATAGAATCCAGCGCAGTACGAAATCTGTTCAATGAAACAACGTTAAAGATTAACACTCACGAGTCAGACACTCTACTGAATCACACCATATCGCTAATACCACCAGCAGCCATTCCGTAATTCCTCAGTTCTTAAATTCCTCAAAGGCTGGCAGTTAATATTCCGGTAAAAACATGGCCGCCTTTATACACGCCAACTTGAATATTTTGAGCCTTCTGATTAGTTAATATTTCTATTGGTGAACTATGAAATGAGTCAGCTCATTTTGGCTGGCTCACTAGTACACCAGGGTACCCAAGAACTCCAACAAGTATAACCTATAATTAGCAACTGATTTTCGTAAAACAATAATTAATATCAGTTTTGAAGTAACCTGTGTCGGATACGTTATATTCATTCATTTCAGAATTTAATTTTAAACTTCATATTTAATGTCGTAAGCTATAATTAGCTCTAATTATTCACTAATATTTCTCTAATAGTATAGTGTTCGAGGTCAGGATTAGTTTTAGCTATCGACTGTATCAACTGCTATTTATATGGTTGAAATCTGCATATGAAAACAACAGTTAATATAGTATTTGACTATTAGCATTAATGGAAGACAGTTTTAGCAATTTTTGGAATGACGCCAAACTATTTTTATGTCTTTGTCATTTTTCCGTACAGTGGAAAATGTTTTACTACTGTAAATCAAATATGAAAGAACACATACAGAATGGATGCAGTTTAGTATTTGAACGCTCGTCTTTTTCTAATTTGGAAACATAATCAGCCATATGGATCTGATTATTAAATGATATATGACAATTTAAATACGATTATTTTTAATTAATCTGCGCCTCCATGTTTAGTCATGTTTTATTCGATTAAGATGCCGCTTTAGAGGCCGGTATTTGGGATGCCGGGCCGAATTTTGAGTAAGTTTAGAAGGCTTCACTTTCCACTCAAGCTCCACAGAATAATAGTCTTTATTAATATCCAGCAGCATATAAAACAGTTCTATTCTATTACGGGTGAGTGTATATGTATGTACACGGATATGTCAACGTATATATATGACGATATATATATATATATATATATATATATATATATATATATATATATATATATATATATATATATACATAACAGAAACTCTCTAGTTTCGGTAGTCGGATTTATAATGCAACCGCACCAAAGGTTTCAATAATTATACATATAACAGAAACAGGCGGAGAGACAATCTCTTATGTCTGGACATTTGAGGTGATTTGGCAGTCTAATTTATGGTCACAATTTATCCTCAGAGATTCAAAAGCGTTTTTCATCACATAGTTTTGTCGCTCACGGCGAAACGCGTCTTTAATTAATTCGCCACTTTGATTCATAATCTCCACTAGAATATAAAATAATCAAAATATTCGCTTAAAAACTGTTTTGATGGAATAAAATTTTCGAAATACAATTTTGATAAAATTAACAAAGTATGTTGGTTATCACTGAAAACACTGTCATAATAATACTTATTTTAATTACTGTGAAATAATTCATTTGAAATATTTAGTTTTGTGCAGACAAAATTTGACATACAACTGAACAACGGTGTATCTTGTTTTCTTTCTTCGAAGCCTATTAGAGATTTGTCAAACTTTAAAATCCTCTTAATTTCAAATTCAATGCCTGTAACTTCCAAATTTTAGAAAAGTGTTTACTGAATTGATAATCAAATGTAAGTTCTGATCGGTTTCAACTTAGTAAAGTCCGTTTCCTTTGACTTTGCTGTTCTGGAAAATCTTTCAAAGACAAACAAGTGCAATAAATAAGTTTAGAGAGTGGAATAATTGTTTTGTTACAGGCAAGAAATTTAACCCTTTTCTCCGGCTTTGAATCCTTGCTGGAAGTATTGCTTTAGTGCTTCTATCTCATCACGAAGCCTTTATCAATCTATATCTGTCAATTTTATGGTGACATTTTAGATGTCCACAAGGCTGAAAATATGTGGCATCAGTAAGGATCGAACTCATTATTCAGTCGTAATTGCTGTAGCGAGACAAAGTTGGTAACTATTATCAACGTCGAGGTTAGGGTTATCAATTTTATTTATTTAACTTGCTATCTTTTCACTACCGGGTTTGGCTATATCCATGCCACTTCCAGATCTGATGCTTTTTTCTTATGATCACCATAGACATTTCTTGATAATTGCACGGGTATCCATGATGCACGGATTAAAGTCAGTTTTGATGGAATCAATCTTTGATTCTTTTGTTTGCGGTGCTTTAACTTCTTATTGATTCAACCTTAAGGACGGCTTCTGATGCGAGGATAGATATGAAAACAGTCAGTTTTGCACGTAACTTTGTTTTGTTTTGAACAGGAAGATATCTGAGCGTACACATTCATCACAGTTGCATTTGGAGATTTATTGATGAATTGTTTGGAAAAATGCGTTCTATGTCTGACTGACAGTTATTTATATTTAATAACACATCTATATGCCAAAGAGTGAATAACATAACACTTTGAGACGCATCGACATTCATGTGTTACCAGATCAGAAAACAATGTTTGGTCTAGTTAGTGGATGTCCCTGAACAAAGAGTGACCAGAACAGGAATTTGGACAACTTTAAATACATTTAAAATTTTTATTTGACAAAGAATGAGAAAATATGAAAGCTGATAGTGACTGACTGATTCTGACGTGTTTGAAATTATACCAAATAAACCTGCTAAGAAAATTGGAAATCTGAGAAAAAATAGAAACAATACCGACAAAAGAATCATTCGAATTTGTTAAAGTACTGTTTACCGAGACTATTTGTACACTTAATCCTTCGGGAAATCAAGCCGTTTTCACTGATATGAAAACTCATTTTTTAAGCCATGTTTCTTCAGGAACAAGACAATCATTTCTGTCCACAGATTATTTGTCTTTATCATCTTCTATTTATCATGAGTTGTTTTTTTTTTTTGAGAACAAAAAGCGCATTGCTTTCTAGTGGTCATTGCCAGTTTAGAATTCAGCGTAGATCTCTTAAACTGGATTGCCAGCCACATTTGTATTGCTATTTAACCTATAGTGGAACGGACAAGAAAAACTAACTGCTACCAGTTCCAATAGCATTAGAATAAAATCAAAGTAACAATCAAGCACAAAGCGCCGATTTCATTTTCGGAGACAATAACAATTACGCTAACTGCGTATCGACAATAATCATAATGAATAATGAAATTTCACCATCGACAATAAAATCATCTAACAGCGGAAATACTTTTAAAAATGGCATTTTTTTTCTCATTTTATTCAGTTAGCGGATTTTTCGCCGCTGTGGTTAACACTCCCCTCCTTCTGTGGCTTCACGGTGGAATTCAAGATAGAATAGTGCAACGGTTTGCTGGTTCATTTTGCACCGGGATGTTATGGTTTCCCGGTATCTGGCGCATCTGTTTTTTTCTAAAATCTTTTAGCCTTTGTGTTGTGGTAGGATCCACCTAATCTGCATAGGTGACTACCGACTATATAAATAATGGTTGGTACCGGGAAGACGAGGAGCGAATACAGAGATCCAGCTAGAGACTCTGCCCGACTGCGACTTAGTCAACACATTCTCCAGGAACGGTCTTCCCAGAATATACAGAGAGACTATATGTAAATATTGTGTACACTTTCTTGTTATAATACATTCTTGTTCTAAGTACATTTTGCGTTGCATTATTATTCCATGCATTAGTCAAGATTCAACAATGAATAGTAAATAGGTAGATCCTACAAGGCTTCTATTTTACTTCTCCTAGACTAATTGCCACACAAGTCTATATCACCCACTCTACCCTGCTATTTTACCCATAGCTGGGAGGAGAAGAGATTTATTTATAATTTCCACAAGACACGTAAGCGAATGTAATGAACTCAATTGGAATTCGATTCCACAATTCGATCCGCTAAACATTGCTCCACCGTGCTTCCAACAAAATAATGAAAACATAACAGAATAACTATAGCAGATCGAGTGCTCTTAATTTCATCGGAAGATATGATAAAATTCTACAAGGAAAGTTTATCACGAATTATCAGTCGAATGGATGAATATATAAAAACACCAAAAAGTCAACAAACGACGAAAGATATGAATAAATTGATTGGACATAATATCCCTAGTCAAGAAGATCTATAAGCTGATAAAACAGGAAGTTTATATTTGTGAAATATCAGGCAGTAATCCATCTTGAAAATTTGGAGATCTTTTAATATAGTGGAGATTATAAAGGATAATAAAGGCTTCCGGTTAAGCTTATGCCGGCTTAATACTTTTCCAGACGAATTCCATCGCTTTATTCAGCTTTGAACAAAGAGAAATTGTCAAAATCAAATTATCGAACAATAACAAGAGACTATACATGAATGATACAATGAACCGGACTGTAACATTACGACTACTAAGACCTTTAAATGTTATATTTTACTTTGAGAGAAAACTTCTATTACGGCGACGTCGCAAGAATGGACACGTTTAGGTTGATATTTTTTTTAAATGTCTTCTGTCAGTCAAACAGTGAATATAATTACATTACTTACATACAACATATTGTCCTTGTCTTTGTAATTATCACATTGGAATTATCACAACATTTCGTCCTCTTGCTTGGTTAACATTCAGGTTAACCTATATTCATAACGATTTGCTTTTTTACTACTACTGAAGCCGGGGTAAATGCAGGGAAACTTGACAAACAGAAGCATCAACTTCATCTGCATTCTCATTACGTTTAAGGCTTCAAGTTCTACACCAGATTTAAAGTGTTGTTTTTTTAATTTAGTAATATAGTAATTTTATTCAATACTTGTGTTGGGCACTGGAGAGTGGAACTCAGTGAAATCGAAGTGGAGGAGATTTAAATAAGAACATGATGAGATATCTTTAGACAGAGGAATTTAAAGAACCTATTCCCGTAAATTAAATAAAGTTTACAAGTTGAAATTGCTTGAAGGTTTTCAGTATCAACTTGATGAAAGCCAGAGGTTAGTAGCATCGAAACATTATAGAAATAACACGAGTATCCCGCATGTAAATAAAGTTAAATTCGAATTTGATAATTTCAGACTGTAGCAGGGAACTTGTATAATGAAAAGAAATACAAAACACAACAGAAAATACACAACTGAGAAAAATGACGGAGTATTTAAAATACTTGGATTTCATTTCAAGTAAAGCTAGCAAAATATTCGGTATATTTTTGTTCATATTTTTTTCAGCTTTTAGAGTCAAATCCATAATTAAACATTTACATTCGTGATTATTCGAAACACATAATTTTACACACACCTTCTGTGTGCCATGTTTAACAACTTAATAAACTTTTAACATCTAAATGTACCTTGCGTCATAGCTTCGATTTTTATTATTTATATTTTGGAGTATACGGGGTATTTTTGAACAAAGTCAATGATTTGTAGAATTTTCCTGTAATAATGACTTCGAAAATTTGCTTCTGCATATAGTCTAAATCAAAACCCACCCTCGTTTCTCTTGTTATATTCCATATACAATAAAGCGTGCGGTCTTTTATTGATTTCAGAAATAATTGCTCCGTGATTTTACTAATTGTGGTACTGATTTTGCCATTCATTTGCTGAATCCTCTCAAGAGCATTTTACTTAGCTACAGTAACCGTTCATTTTTCCATACTTTTACTTAACGTTATGACTTCCAAACTATTTTAGGTGTTTTTTTTTCTAATCGGAATTTCAATTTAATTCGTATACCCGAATAACAGCTTTTAGTTTTTAAATCCCTACCTCCCTCCACCCGCCATGATGAAGGCGTGTCAGCATGTGTCAAAATCAAACGTTGGAATTACAAAGTCATAAATCTGCACAAGGCAATGTGATTTTTTATAATATTGGTTACCAAGTACAGGACAAAAGAACCGCTCAAGGCAGACGGTTACTGAACAGGGTTGTTTTAAGTGTGTAAAGGCAGCAGAACTTCTTCTTGAGTCAAAAGACAGAGACTAGACATGAAGACAATCTCGTTCGACTCTGAGGAATTTGTTTGTTTGTGTGTTTTACAGCATATCAACCTCAATGGATTATTTAATACCGACAATTATTTTATTGCTGGCAAGGTTTTTCATCACAAATAGGTTTCTGAGAATATTTCTCTTTCAAGAAATCTATAGCTTGTAATGTTTTTTTTTTCTTTACAAAAAATGTATTGCTGGTATTTTTTTAAATGTATTGCTGATAAATTTTCTTTCAAAAATTTCTGGTATTTTTAAAGTATTTCTGGTGTTAAAACCTATTTTAACACAAGTTTCGGTGTTAACTATTTGCCCATAGCTGGGCCCCTAACAGGTGCTACCACCCCGGGTCAGGGTGAACCTGAGATCACCAGCAATTAAGAGTTGGTGCCACGCTCCTCGAAACCTCCTGATCAGAGGCCTTGCTGTTGGACCTAATTTATCGTCTTACTCAGGACTCGGATGTAGTTTATCGTCATACCCAGGACGATCGACTCTGAGGAGAAAAAGACGATCTTGTGAAGTGGTTATATTATGACTGCTATTCTCTTGGCTATCTCTGTGTCTGACCAGGCATATCGGTTCACGGAACTGCTCATACAGCTTGTTCAGAAGGAGATAGATAAGAAGTAGTTCTAAAAATTGCCTGTCACATCTACTCCTGATCTCCACCAAGTTTTTAAGTGTATATAAACTACTGACCCGAAAGATTATGCGCGATTCATCTGTGATAGTAAACATGCTGAAGATACTGCGGTTGACAACGGAATGAAACACGGTAATATCCCAGATCCTACTCTGTTCTTTATCTACATCGCAATATTTCATGTGTATGTTTTGTCATTTTGATACGCTGATATGGCTAAAATTAGAAACTACACGAATGGTGTTGAAGAAATTCAACAGAATTCCTACATTTCCGGATTACTGATCAGAATGTTTCTTTATAGTGATAATGCGGATTTTTGAAGTCCCATTAAGTTTAATATACAACGTGTAAATGGTCGCATGCTCGGTGCATGTGCTGTGTTCGAAATCTCAATAAAATTGAAGAACATTCAGGTTCACTATTCAAACCCCCTGAACTGTAAGTTGACGTTAACAACTAGGTAAAAATACCGAGCTGGGATTAGGTGATTGATTGAGTCATTCGATTTCTATCGGCATTGGTGAGTTGATCTCAGTGGAAATGAGGAGGGGCAGTCTAAATAAAGACATATATAATTGTTTTTATATAATAATGATTTGTTGATACCTATCTTACTAATTAACCCATAACCAGTGGAGAAGAAGCAGATTCTTATCATTCCCAAGGGTATTTGCGCGTAAGTGAATATAACAAAACCGACGGGAATTAGAACTCGCCTCTCAGATTAACAATTCAGTTACACCAACCACTCATCCAAGGTTACAGCACATGGTATTAGCGAACAGGCAACCATCTAAGTACTGACCAGGCTCGACGTTACTTAATGTGATGCAACCGTAAGACTTGAATGAAGTTGATACGACAGTACTTTTTATATATATATATTGGTCCTTACATATATACAGTCGCGTATTGATAAAGTTTGTGTGGCTTTTGGCATATTGACCAATTTGGTATGGTCAGATGGAAGCATCACAATTAAAAGCTAAATCAATGTCTATCACAGATGTTTTTGGACAATGCTTGTGTACACTTGGGAAACAGAGACAACGTATCTTGTTCATCTACAAATGCTTGGCATATTGCAAGAGAACAGTTTCAGAATAACCAATAACAACTTGCATTCAGATATCGGAATAGATAACACAGGCGGCCGAGTGAACATCGTATCTACGATCATCTGCAATCAAATGCTTTGGGAATATGCACACGGATGATAAATGGCTTCCAAAGAGATTTTCCTCTTGTCAGCTACAAAGTGGAGAGCGTCTATAACATAAACCCAAGAAAAGAGTCAGGTATTGTAAATTGAGAATCCATAATATTTGTAAAAACACCCGGAATTAGCTACATGTTTTTCTTTTTTTATTGGAACCACTACGCGAAGGAAAAAATGTTGTGGGAAGAAAAGTGTTAAACGTAATACATTCAAACTTGATTGTTGTAAAGAACGTGGGTCAGTCATTTGATAATGCAAAGACATTGGAATGTGAAGTGTGCGGTTCAGTCTTACTTTCCGATGAAGGATATGTCAATCGGACCATTGTCTCATTGGAATTCACAGAAAAAGACTATATATGTCAACATACTTCATCGATACCAAGAAGGTATCAACTGTGTTTTCTGTAACGGAATATATGAATATACATCTGCATAAAAAAGGAATCTGGAGAGGAGTATCAGGGACAGATCGCAAACAGGTGTGAGCATGGTTCAGATATCGGGTTTCGTCTGCCATGTTTACTACAGGACATGTACATAAGCTGTTAGATTAAAACAAGAAACAAACTATCAGCGGATCAGGGGAGTTGGGAGAAAGAAGGAAAATGAAACTCATTACAAATCTGAGAACAATGGAAACAAATATTCTCTGATTACCTAGATAGATAGATAGATAGATAGATAGATAGATAGATGTAGAAGAAACTGAGATAGATAGATAGATAGATAGATAGATAGATAGATAGATAGATAGATAGATAGATAGATAGATAGATAGATAGATAAAACAAAAAGACATATACTTGGAGAGAGAACGAAACAGGAACAGAATATTTAAATATGTAGATCGTGACTAGAAGTAAACTTTGTCTGATTCGTCTTTTCTTTGTAGACCAAATAACATTTAATATAATAAACTTATTAACCAATATAACTTGGCCATTATTAAGTGTCATTTACAACATTGCCGACTCGTATCACTTGCGATAGTAGAAGCAAAAGTAATGGATTTTTACGCAACCACAATATAAATGTAAATTATAATTAATGTTCAACGAACTGGATTTAAACCCTGAGAAATCAATTTGTTTTAACCTATTCTAAATCTCAATCTAGGCACGTTTACTATATTCTTGATGATCACTAAATCTATAGAATTAATTTCGCAGGGGACTTGGTAATGTTTATCGATGTATTCCAGTTGACCATAACTACTGAATAGTGATTGCAATCTTTAATGGGACATCAGTAATTGTGGCTGTATGTTAAACTAAGCTGAAGTTAGTAAATGACAGAATTAAATTCAGCGGTCTACAAGAAGCTTTATCTAAACTACTTAAATAAAGATTGCTACATACTATAAATATCAGTTCACTGTTATTTAACTCAAATTTCTGTTTCTAAATAGAAGTGGATATCTATGCCTAATCATTTAGACGGCACAATGTACGTTGTGGATTTTTCACAAGAAAACGGAGTGTGACACTGCATGTTTTCGAAGGATTTTCGGATCAAGATATGTTGTTTATATGATGCCCATAAAGAAGTATTCAAAACATTATTGGCCATCACATTAAACACCACATGAATGGCATTTGTGAATCTATCTAATATAACATGTACACAAACATATATATATATATATATATACACATATCATCTTAAAATATAATGTGGTTGGTTACTGAAATAATATTCGATATTTAGATAATTATAATAACTAATATTTTTGTCAACCGAAATTAATTTTTCAGGAGCTAATATTTTTGTCGTCCACAGACAGACTGTTTCGCAGCTCATCAGTGTGGCTAGACGTCTGTTTGCCTCTAGCTAGGATCAAAACCCGACTGAATTTGCGTCAGTCCGAACTTCTCCCACTAAGCCGTCAGTGTACGGTACGAGATGAAGGTGAATTTTAGCGTGTTTATTTTTAGATTCGGATAAACACACAGTGACTGACAGTGACTCAGTTCTGTCGAAGAGTCGTGCAGTATTAGCTTAAATAGTCACTATTTACAAATTCACACCTCAAACCAGAGTGCTCAACCGAAATTAATTTTTCATATATATATATATGTGTGTGTGTATGTGTGTGTGTGTGTGTTTGTTTGTGTGTGTGTGTGTGTGTGTGTGTGTGTGTGTGTGTGTGTGTGTGTGTGTGTGTGTGTGTGTGTGTGTGTGTGTGTGTGTGTATTATTTATTTTAGGATATCAAAAAGCAGAAAGATTAATCGACATCTGAAGTTACATGCCAGTTTCTCAATAGTCAATACGCTTTTAAATAGTTTCTCCTGTAAACTATGGGTAATGATCTTGGGTGAAATGTATTCATTTTTCTCTAACTCAGACACATGTTTATTTGTATGAACATTTCCAACTAGAAAGCTGTTTACGAAAAAATAAACTTACACAGACATTTACGTACATGAATATTGTTGTTGAAATTTCAATAAATTGGAGTTGTAAAATTTGTCACAGTAATTGAAAGTTTATTTACTTTATTAATTGTACCTTTGACTAATTACTAATTCTGCTGTTTAGTTATTAGATGTGAAATTAGCATCAAGTAATTTGAAAGAGAAACATGTTTATCCTGGCCATCTTGTCTCTGAAAGAAACCGAGAGTATGGAGAGTTATATGTGCGGTAGGTGAATGCTAATCTTAATGTGTGTGTGTGTGTAGTTGCGAATATTCGTATTTGTAATTATTTGAGTGTTTTTGTGGTGTATATATGATTGTATGAGTGTGTGTGTCCTTGCATGTGTGTATGTGTATGCGGTGAATTTAAATCTAACACCTTCATTTGACCATCAATTTATTTTCCAATTACAGACGGGTTTTTTTTTAATTTTTTATTTTATTCTATTTTCTGTCGCCTTCATAAATATGCAATCCTTTCCGATTATCTAAACTAAGATGTCAGTACTGCTTGAGGGAAATGGCATTGACGAAAGCGTTTTATCACCTGATTGTGTTGGTAAGCTAAAAGAAAAAGAAAACTACATATGTTTTTGATCAAATTTTTCTTCAGTTTTAATTCAAATTTTTTGTCTGGTTCAGTTAAATTCTTTCCCCTTTTATTTGTTGTTCAACCTGTTTACACACACAAACACACAAACACATATATATATATGTATATATATATATATGTATATATATATATATTGTCATCCACAGACAGACTGTTTCGCTGTATCACAGCTCATCAGTGTGACTAGACGTCCGGTTGCCTCTGGCTAGAATCGAAAACCGGTTGAATTCGCGTCAGTCGGAAATTTTACCCTGAAGCCGTTGGCGCACGACAGAGAAGAAGGTGAATTTAAGCGTATTTATTTTTAGATAAACACACAGTGACTGAGAGAACTCGATTCGATTTACCGAAGAGTTTTGCATTATTAGCCGTAATAGTCAATGTTTACAAACCCACACATCCTCCCCATAGATATATATATATATATATATATATATATATATATATATATATATGTATATATATATATATATATATATATATATATATATATATATTATATATATATATATATATATATATATATATATATATATATATATATGGGGAGGATGTGTGGGTTTGTAAACAGTGACTATTAGCCGTAATAGTCACTGTTTACAAACCCACACATCCTCCCCATATATATATATATATATATATATATATATATATATATATATATATATATATATATACGCATGCCGATTTTCTAAGCCTAGATGTGATATGAAGCCCAATGTATGAATGATCTAAGGAGGATCGAACGTCATATTCAGTCGTCATTGATCGAACGAGACACACTTGCTAACCTTTACAAGTTGGATCTCACAAATTCTGGATGATTACCGACCAAATTCTGAACGTAACATGAGAAAGGTCAGCCCTTTCCCAACTTCCCACGTGTCACTGATCACTATCTCAATAATATCCCCATTTTAGTATAAGTCTCTCGATTTATCAAAAGCGTCGACTCTTAAAAAAAGCTATTTTAACGCTTCAGTAATTACATGACTCCATAAGAGCCAGATCAGGCCGACAATTGAATAATGTTGTCCTATTTGGAGGGAAGTTGCCAAATCCACACTTTCCAGTCTGGATAGAGTCTTGTCTAATTTTAATAATAATAATTAATATGAGTAGATAGGTTTGCCTATCATCCGCTTCACACTCCTCTCCTGCTTTTGTTTTTAACAAGAGTAGATGATTACCCATTGTTTCCCATTTAGGACTGGGTTTTCGATTCCTTCTAAAGTCTACTTCTGCTATATGCCTATAATTACTTTCATTCTCTAATTAAATCTTGACATTTTCAAGAATAAGCTGATATAATTCCTGCATAGCCACAAGAATTTTACTTCTTGCGCTTTCATAAAACTCCCAACATTAACGCTTGATTGGCTCGTTGGCTTTTGTATTGTGTCAATATTATCACCCTCTTCGAAAAGATTATTATTCTTATTGTTAATGCTTCCTGGTTTTCTTTTGTATAGAATCCTTTACGAAGACTTTTACTTGAGACCTAAGTTGAAGGAAGCATTTTCTTAGAAAGATTTTGTGATGACAGCGACGACATACCGGAGAATCTTAATAAATCCATGTTCATATCATTACCTGCAAGTGAATGAGAGCTCCGCCAGTAAATCAGCTTAATGAGCCGCATAGCCAAGCCCGTGATGCAAATCCTGGTGAACAGAGCGCAAGTCAAATTAGACTAGAAATGAGAAATTAACCGTACGGTTTTATAAATAACAAGAACAAGAAATGTTATATTGCTGATAGAAATGATATCAGAGTGATCAATGCAAATGGCGAAGGATGTACACTTATGTTACATAGATTAATTAAAAGAATTTGACCCTAAGGAAATTTACGAACCCCTCGCCACGCTTCTTTTCACTGCTATGTGTTCTCTATTAAAACATGTCGTAGCAAATGATTATTATCTCTCTAAAATTCTCACAAGCCGAAAATATGTTCTGGCTTTAAATAACATGTAAATTAAAATGTAAACATTATGAGATATTGTCGAATGAAAAAATGAAGATAGAACGTTTTCTTGAGAAAAATAATACGCCAGTGTCCAGTGAAAATAAAGAATAGTTATTTGTTAGAAATATTATCATTGGTATTAATTATTCAGTTGTTAAAGGACGTATAGGCTATAAGAAAATACTTTCCTAAAAGATATAAGATATTTAACTACGAGTTACTACTACTATTAGGTAAACTATATCTATTTGGAGAGCATGTTAGAATAATCTAGAACTTATGCCCTGAACAAATCGCCTGTGTATGAATAGAAAATGACTTGATTATCTACACAGAAATAGAAAATGGTATAAGACAAAGATGTGTCACTTTCCAGATTTCTTCAACTTATACAGCGAGGCTATCCCAAGAAAGCTGGAGACGTTACCAAAATGTATTACTGGTGGGCGTAATCCTAATAATATAATGTTGTGGACTCCGGGATGAAATCCGGTATCAAATAATAACAAACGCCAAGAATGAATATAGGAAAATAAATGTATTAACGTAATAATACAAACTGGTAATACAGGTTAGTAGTTCCAGTAATGCGGGATTAGTAGACAAATATATAGATAGTCTTTGATATCGACGTATCGCTGTATGACTTCTTATTGAGTCTACGGGCTTGTTACTGTGACTCTTGTGCTACCCTCCTCTGTGTGACTGTCTATCTACTACTTGACCGACTCTACGTTCCTACTACTACTGACTACTGACTACTACCACTTGACTGTTCGAGTATTCACTGGGAGTAGTATATGTATACCCTGGGTGAGTCCATTTGTGTACAAAGGGAAGACACCTCAACATATAAGATACCTAGATGACACTGAGTTGACAGCTGATAGTTAAAGAATACTACAATACTTCTTGCACAATATTGTAGAGAAAGGAGAGAAAACAGGATTAACTATCAATTGCAAGAAGACAGAAATGATGGTCATCACAAAAGACAAAACCGAGCAAAGAATAAAAGATGTCGACATCAAACAAGTACAGAAGTTTAAATATCTGGGAAGCGTTTTAACAGGGGATGGAAACAGTTATAAAATTAGGATCTTTGTACAACTGGACAGGCTGAAAAACTTAATCATTATAACCAGTGACAAGTGGGAGAAATGCCAATTACTCTCCCTTAGACCATTGCCTATCTAGGGCAATTTCATGTATTCTATGCAAACGTATTCTTATTTTCAGATTTATAACTATTGCAAGGCGCTTCAGGTTATTTGGCAAATATAATGTGTAGATATATAGTGTTTCACATAATAGGACATTTCCCATGGAAATATCCACAGAGTAGTGATAGACTTGTTATATAGAATAGAGTCGATGTTAGGCTACAGATCTGACAATAAGTCTTTCTCCACAAGGACGTGTAAATGTTTTGAACTCTGTCAATGCTGTAATCTGAGGAGTGAGAATCTCCATCCCAGATATGATAGTAATACATTATTTCTATCATATGTTTTTGCCTTTTTTTTTAGCATAATGTATTGTGAAAATAGTCAGGTACATCCTGGACCGGTAGAGTATAGCGACAATTTTAACAGGATCTTCAGTTCCAGGTCAGAACCGAATCTGAGATTCAACAGATGTCGAAAGCCAGAAACCTTATTAAAAGTGCAAATATTCATACTGAGTGGAGAAATGATTCCATAACAGTGCTATTATTTTCCTAGTTATTTACTACGGATATTAAAATATTTCTAGACAGATCGATAATAATAATTAAAAAAAAACAAAACAGAAATAGGGTAAGACAGAGGAAAGAGCATATGGGGTATGCCTGAATTGATCAAGTGATAGTCAGAATACTGGCTATTCACAATGGCCGGCATTTAACAAGCTGAGAAAAAAAGAAATTTTAGAGGATTAAGTAAAATCTTCAATAAATGTCATGGCCGGAGATGATGTGCAGTAAACGACTATGCCACACCTACTTAAAAGCCTTGAGGTATCTAAGGCAATCGTTCTTGCAATCATCGAGTATTTCACTGGTTCTCTGTTTGATGACATTTATACGACCTAGATGAGCTAACTCCATTCTATTATTTCTCAGTTTGGTTATTTCTAGCTATCCACTTGTTGATAAATGACACAAAGTATTTGCTAATTAAATTAAAAGCCCTGATTGGGTAACACCGCGTTGGTGATGATCGCTCACAAGCATCCTTGATACACACGGAAATATCTGATTACTTTCACATATTTGGCAAACATTTATTTTTCATCGTGAGGCCACACCCGTAATCGCTGCATTATATAAATGACATTAACAGCATTGCTGTCCCGTTGATCTTGCCCGCGGGATCACATTCGTAGGAATTAATCTAATGTTCAATTCTCTGAACTTACAGTCGGGAAACGTCGACAAACACAAAAAAACTTTCAACTACAGGAGCACCTTTAGTATCCAATCCAGATAGGGCTAAAAAGAAAATAATATATAAAATCATACCACGTGAAAATCTAGAAAACATGTCGTCAGAACTTTTACCAAAATTAAACTTATCGCACTTAAGTATTAGTCTTCATATGTACGGACTAACGGACAAATTTTGCAGAGGCTTACAAAGTTTGTACAGGGATGAGACATGAATTAAATGATGGTTTTGACTACATTGTTAAGGCCTGGAGTGGCACCCTTCTAACAGTGAAGATTAAATTTGCTCTTGAGCCACACTAACTGTGTTTTTCTGTCTGACTATAATTAACTTAATTAAAGTTTCGTTAGATTTAACTTAATAAATAATACCCCAGAACCGATATACAGGGTGCGGTAGAAATAACTCCGACATATACATTCCACAAATAATTACCGCATAATGGTAAGAGAGTAAGAGGTAGTTATCTTGGGTATATGTGGGATATATTTTTGCCGTACCCTGTACTTTCCATCCAGGTTGATCATATGAATTAGCAGAGACAGTAGGAAGAGTATTCAATCAAAATATGTTTCATTCAAGATATAAATAGAATGGTTAGCAAGTGATTGTAGAATACTTCTGATGAATTTAAATACATTTACATTTGTGGGGCGTAGGCAAGTTTTCTAGCAAGTGTAGCATTTAAGTCACTCAACATAAAAGGAAAATGCATTAACATAAAAACATAAAAGAACAGCATTGAAACGGAACCCTGGAATCTGATAAAAAAGATTTAATTAAAAAAATCCTGAGACCTCTAATATTTTCCTACAGTTATTCAGTTTATTTTTATCTTAGAAAATGACTCAAGATAAACCAGACAGCGGTTGGTTAGCGGTCAGTAGGTTAGAAGAGATAAGGAAAATCGAAACTTATCTCCTTTAGGTTTGGCTAATCCCGTTTGGAAAATACAGTATTAAGCATTTTTATTTTTATTTTCCTATGTTGCTGAAATCAGCTATGTCATTTTTATCATTCCAGTGGTTGAAGTTTGTGATATATTTGTTAAATATATGCTGTAGTGTTCTTGGACTGTGATCACGAAAGTTATAACCACAGACAATAAAGTATCTTCGAGAAAATAACTAGAAAATGTAGTCTTAACTGCTAGTCAGTTATGTTCCATACGTAAGAAGAGGCAGATATTTCTTCCCGCAGTAGGTTGCCATTTCTTTCTACGGTAGAACAGTTGCCATCCAAGGCTATAGATCCCGATCTGTTTTGCTATTTACCCATAGCTGGGGAGGAGAAGAGGATAATTCAAGAGGATTTCCAAAGGGTATTAGCACGTAATAAAATGTAATGGATCTAACTGGAATTCGAGTCGGCTCACCGATTCCTCACACCGAGCCGCTATACATTACTCCACCATGCCTCCAAGACTACCGTCAAAATCGATCCCGTCCAATTTTGTTAGAACTGTTTTAACGTTTATTGACAAAAAAAAACATACCAGCTATCAATTGTTATATTTCACGCATATTGTCCCTATCATTTATCACCTGGCGGTCTTAACATAACAAACAAGTTTTGTTTCTCTTCATGTTATAATATGGGCATATACGATTAATGCAACAGATAACGGCACTATTTGTTTTCATTATGTTAGACACTGAAAATCTCGGTTAAAAATATTGTTGTTGTCTTTGTTGAGATACACCGGCTTCGAAACAAAGTTCCGACACACCCTTTATCAACAAAGATATGCAGCGTTACAATCTAGAAAAAGGTAAGTACTAAACATCAATATAATCACCGGTATTTTCGATCACCCGCTACCCACGACAGGTTAGGTCATAGTTACATTTGTTGTAAAATTCAGTCGGCTTGCCATTGAATGTCACCATCTAGAGTTTCCAGTCAAAAAATCAGTTGTAAACGTTTTACCATTCAGGAATTTTCGTAGAACCCGGAATAGAAGATAATCTGTTGGTGCCAGGTCAGATGAAAACGCCCTTCACATCCCAGCAGATACAATTCATAAACTTTTTTGATGTAGGCCGAGGAAGCCCTTTTATCACGTTCGAGTACAACCACCATTTTCCATCTGCAGAAACCATTTTGTTCAGCCAATCAAAATAGCGTAACTGCGCATCTTGTACAGTAGTGTTGTGCAGGTACTCATGACGTATCGACGGACAAATCTTTCCTTTTACTTAGGACCCATATATCTAATTTACTGACTTTGACTATTTCCTCCAAGTGATGCAAAAAGGCTGACGACAAACCTGTTAACCGGTTCGCGTGCTGTAATGTGTAGATCATCTTCGACACTAATTGTCAATGAATGAGGGTCGACCAATTCTTGGCTGAACTTGGAGATCTTCTTGGCCAGACTTAAACTTCTTTAACCGACCAATTGTATCTTCTACAAAATCCTTGGTTAATATGACGTTGCAATTGACCTGCGTTTAGGCCGGACTTGTAATCATGAAGCAAAAATATGCACGAGAAAGCGCCATTTGCTAGGCCAGACTTTGGAATTCATAAGAAGCTTTGAAATGATGAAAATAATTAACAATCAATCAAAAGATATAGCACTTCTTTACATATAAAAATATATGTCAACAAATAAATAAGTAAACACACGCACAAACGTGCACATATATATATATATATATATATATATATATATATATAATGTATATATATATGTGTGTGTATGTGTGTGTGTATGTGTGTATGTAGTTGTACATGAACTTTGTTTCCAACCTAACAGAACATTCAAATGACATTTTGAGGTAAAACACATACGAACTATTAATGCTTGAAAGCATAATACGCACTTTATGTGGCGGACTGGATACCGAATGAAGCCTTCCAAAAACTAAGCATAGTATTAAGAACAGGAAAATTTAGTTATAATCTTACAAAATAATGGTTAAGTGTTATGTGATATCACAAAAAAATTAAAATTAAACTTGCCACCCGAAAGAGGCAGTTGACCTTTCTATGGTACATAACACGAAACATATTAAAAGAAGGCTAAGAAAATGTGACACCCACAAGGAAATATTGATGGCAAAAGTGTAGTGGGTAGCAGGATAGTGGAAACATATCCAACGAGCTTGCGTAAATGGTTGGCAGAACTAAGGCGAGGAATGATAGCGGTAAAACAAAAATGACTAAGCTCTACAAAGTGCAGGATATTGTGAAGACCCGTGATCGCCCGACGGGTCAGGGCACATAGCAGAACAAATATCCGCTTACCTAAAATATGTCCTGGGAATGTCAAATTTTCCAACCTTTCTTTTCCACATTATGTGTCCTAGAAATTTCAAATGTCTCTTTCTGATTCTAAGTACAGATATTATTTTTGTTTCCATTATTATTGAATACCATTGTCAGTTTCGGAAAAGCATTTTTCGCTATTTCAATTCACCTTTGGATGTCGTTATCGATCAGCGGACTTTGTCAAATGGTCACTACGGTCCTGAGCATCTGAGTATTACAAGCCACATATTTGTTTTGAAAACCGGTGAGGTAGGAATTAATGCATATCTTGACTTAGGGACGTAAACAAGACACGTCCGGTGTCCCTTTTGGTCAAACCAAAGACAATGTCTTAAATTATAACGAAAGCAATTACATAACCGATGTACTCGTCATATAAAAAAAAACAAAAAAAACATTGAAAACATTTCTATAACTTTCTGATATGAAACTAAAACAACTACAAAGAAATCTGTCTTTATTTTGACATGATCAGATTCCTCTCTTACAAGCATCGAACTATTGATTACAATAATTAATGCTCCCATTTCGAAACATTTACTGCAGTAAATTAGAGAAAAATCTGCTGTATTTTCCTTAAGGGAAAATTGTTTAATATTTTATAATTATAAAAATGCTCACATCAAGAATTTTAATTGTAAAACGCCTCATTGTCTCTTGTCAAGGATGAAAATGAATTTATTTCTACTGCTTCGGTAGCTAAAATAGTTAGGGAAGAATAGTTTGCTAAAGTTGTAACAGTCTCACAGTTTTCTCCTTCCTAATGTTTGTCAAAAATATCTGTCGAGGAGAAAGAAAACGGGGAAAATTGGATTCATGCCTTTCCACAATTATTAGTGTCAAGTGAACGAGAATTTCTAGGTTAAATCCAACTTCTATTCACCAACTCTATGTTGTCAACAACGTTCACAGTTACATTGCCCATTTATTATAGGACTAGGATTTGCAATTGATGTAATAGGTAACAGCTCGGAATTAGAAGCCTAGTTCTAATTCCAGTCGGGGTTGTTACATTCATTCACGGGCAGATTCCCTTGGGAAAGGTATGAATCCATCTCCCCTCCCCAGCTACTTATTGAGTAGTAGGTTTTGTAGCTGATTTATTTTATGTTGCTGATAATATAATATATAGTAGCCCAACTAGGATGTCTTCGTTAATTTGCCAGAGTTTACATATTCAGATTAATGTGAACCTTGTCTTTAGAGAATATCCATAAAAAATAATTGTTCATGTGATTTATGGAGAGTTATTTGAGAGGGTGGATATAAGAGGTTTTTGTAAGATGGCAGAAAAGTAAGCCTAACCAAATGCATACGCTATTTCCATTCCCACAGACGAAACATCGATCGCATCTAGTCTATCACTGTTTCAATGTCATTCATTCTGAAGAGCTAAACATGATTGGTCACGCCAGTCCTGACCGTTGCATCTGGAACCTGCTATGCTAGGTACAAAATTATGATACATCTCCATTCAATTCATACTCCATTACTAATATATATGTTCCACTCGGACAGCTTCTTTGCAAGAACTGCTGCTTTGTGGAACATATTCTCGACAGAATGTTTTCCCATTCCCAACAAGCTTGTCCTCATCATCTCTAGGGTTAAGCTTAATCATTCCTATATAGTTCTTGCCTTTTCTTTCCCTCATACAACACCAGGCAAAAAGCCTGAGTAAACAGTGGGCATTGCGCCTTGCATTGGCTGAAGATTAGCATAAATTTATTTATTATTTCCAATATATAACAGCAATAATGTTTTATACAAAATAAATATATTTGGCGAACGACCTGGGATATTGAACTTATTATATAATTAATGAATACAAATAAGTAATCACGAAAATATTGCAAATGGCTTTGTCTGTGTTTTGAACATTCGTGTTCAGGAGCATCATTCAAAAGATATATGAGTTTTTTTTTTGTTTTATTTTAATTACAAAAACGTAGTAAAAAATTATTTTGTTCGATAATGACCAAAAGAAATTTATCAAATCAACAATTAACCTGTGTAAAAACAAGACAAAATATGTTTGTCTTCAATTAGAAATATGACTGTGTTCTGCTTGTATGACTGCCTCTTATCTGAAGCTTTCGTTTTGAATGTAACTTTAGATTAAAAACGGAAATGCGGAGTGGCATGAAGTAAATAATAAAAAACAGGTTAGATAGATTCACCTTTCGTCCGGTTTAAATCCTCCTCGTTCTTTTTAGAAAGAGAAGAGTATTGTCCCTTGTTTCCTGTTTAAGAGCGGTTTTCCCGTTCCTGCTTCTAAAATCTTCTCATTCACTTTTCCTGTCAGCAGCCATTTGTGTCTTAGTGGCATTATTGCTTAGGTTTGGGGTGAATTGATTATGAAAGATGGAACGTGTACTGCGACAAATACAGTTGATATATATATATATATATATATATATATATATATATACAGTGTAACCCGGATATAAGAGAGTTGTCGAGACCGGAGAAGAAGTCTCTTATATCCGGGTTTATCTTATATCCGGGTTTGGTGTATTTTGTTTTATTAACACAGGCTCTAATTTGGGACCAGAGAAAGTTTCTCTTATTCCCGGGTTTCTCTTATATCCGGGTCTCTTATATCCTGGTTACACTGCATATATATATATATATATATATATATATATATATATATATATATATATATATATATATATATATATATATAGACAATATTAGTGGTAAATATACACATACATATGCAATTATATATACACATACATATATGTATAAAAATAATTCCAAGAGGATATGATCCAGGTAGAACTCGATGTCCAGGACAGAGTAAGGATATAATAAAAAGACTTAAACACTAATATTAGTGTTTAAGACTTTTTATTATATATATATATATATATATATATATATATATATATATATATATATATATATATATATATATATATATGTATGTATGTATGTATGTGTAAAGATAGAGTGAGAGTGAGAGTGAGATAGATAGATAGATAGATAGATAGATAGATAGATAGATAGATAGATAGATAGATAAAGGCCTATAAACATCGAGGACAAATTAAACAGTTTTATCTATCAGATACAAAATAAATCCCTATCAATTCCAGGATGTAACGATGAAATTTATTCTTTATAAATAATCTAGAAGAATTAAGATATCGTCTCTTATATAAAACTTCAATTCAACTGCACAAAATGATCATATCTTCTAAGCAAAATAATATATAAAGAAAGTAATATTAAAATAGATACTAGTTAAAGTTCTGAAAACTTTTATCAAAGATCTTTTACTCAAAATATATATTTTCGTTAACAGATAAATAATAAATGCCATGGATTATATTTTTAACAAATAAGTATTATTCATTTTCATTGGGTATAGGCGTATTATTTTTCTTAACAAAATATTCTATAGTTTCGATTTCATTCTCCAATACGTGTAACAATATTTGAATTGTAGTATACATTATTTTAAAGTTTTTTAAAGCCAGAAAAATATTTTTAATTGTTTGAAATTTTATGGAGATAGTAATGATTTATTACTACAGCTTCTACTAATGAACTTATAGTTGGGAGTAGAAGAGGGTGGTTTCATGCCTTTCCAACGCAACGGAATAAACCCAAACCCGACTGGAATTTGAAACACAGCTTTCTGAATAAGGATTCTTTCTCTGTAAGTGAATGGTACTCATTCAGCTACAGAGAAGCGCCTGGTTAGCAAATTCCGAAATAATGATTATGAACGCACAATCTTCGTCTATTTTCCTCTATCGATCATTTTTGATCATGAAAAGTATCTTAACGTAAACATTGACAACATAAAATGTAATAATTATTTAACATATTTTCTGTTTATATGTTAATTTTATGTATTTAAGTAAATGGTATGTTTTTTTAATTAAACAGTATTAATTATATTTAGCGGCCTGAATTTTCGAGGAATTTCGTAGAAAAAGAGCGCTCTCCGACAGGTATCGAAGCAATATTTATTCTGTACTATAGAGAAATGTGGCACGAGGCCTAATGGGGGTTAGGAACAGAATGGTGGTCTTCTGTCTTAACTATAACTTAGCTAGCCGGAATCACTGACCCAATCGTACGAACAATATTCCTTACACCAAAACAACACATTCATACGTACCTTTCTTACTCCAAACACCATAATGCCTCACTGTCTCCAAATAAATACTAACTAGTTCCCATATTTACAATTCATTGTCTGTGGGGGCAGGGGAAAAAATAACAATTCTAAAAACTACCCCAATGAGTATTTACAATGTGTATACAAATCTATCTACAAGAAACTAAAGAAAATATTGTTAGTAATAAAATAAAACCCTCAATCACAGGTATCGAAGCTGTATTCCTATAGAGAAAGCGTTATTTGACGCGCATAGAAATGATCGATCAAGAAAAATCTGTAGTGATTGATTGAAATACTAGAAAACCCTAAATGAGTATTATCAGAAATCCTTTCAAAAATCTATATAAACTGTAGGCGGATTTCAGCAGTATTAATAATTATTCCGTTACAGATGAAAGAAGCCATAGCTTAGACGGTATATCATTTTATCTGAACGCTTTCCGTCAATGATGTCGTGTCCATTTACATGATTAAACTACCATTGTTACTCATGGTCATTTCTTTGTTTAGCTTGAAGCCATTTCTTTCTCCATGTCTTTTTCATAATCCTTCCGAAACGAACATTCGCTTTTATCAGGATTCCTGCTGAGAAATAAATTCTATAGCAGATCTCTTAAAGTGTTTCTAATTTGTTTATATTTTAGATTATATAAAACTTTCAGTTTCTCATTATTTTTATCGTTTCACCCTAAGTAAGGTAATAAAGCCAGTAAGATATAAGCGGTTGCTGAGTGTGAGAAAGCCTTATTAAGGCGAGAGAACAAGAAAAGAACAGGAATTAAAAAGAAGGACGATAACGACTGACATTGCATTTAAATTCTTGAAGATTAAAGTTGACTGGAATGCAAGAAGCAGGGAGAGAATTCCACGAAAGTGAAGAACGAGAAAACAAGCATTTAACAGAGAATTTACGTTTACATCTAACTATTTCAACAGTAAAATATAGATACCCTGCTGCCAATCTATTCATAAAATCTAGGTACCAATGAGAAAAGCTCACTGTAACAATCACAATGAAAACATTTATAGAAAATAAGAAACACTACCTTATGGCGATCTGGAAAGTCACTTAAGGCGAGGTTCTATTTCTGGATTAATAAAATTGCAGTTTTTTTTAATTTATAAAAATCTCTGAATACATACCAGAAGAGCCAAACCATATGTGACAGCAATATTAAATACGTGGACCAATGGTAGACTTAAAAATGTGTAAGGTAGTTTCTGGAGAGAAAACTGTCGAGCACAAAACAAAGAAACAACATTCCTTGTAGCAGGCCTTGCAAGTGATTCACTATAATTTTTCCACTTCATGTCATCTCCCAAAACAGCTATTCATTATCCAATCAGTACTGGTTCTTAAAAATCCAGTAATATTTTTCATGTTTTTTATGTGAATTTATTAAGTTTCTTTCGAATTTTACATTAAATATAAATACTAAATAATGTTTTTATAAATCCCACATTAATATATTGTTAAAATTAATTATTATATTTCACCTAATATCTGTAATTATATTTTCATTTCTTTCTATGAACCGTATCCCTTGAGCGGATGAATTATAATAGGTCTCCACAACTTCCTCCTCGTTGTAGCTTTTTTTAATATATCTCTTAATACCTAGGCTGCCAACCATTTGTGCAAGCTCTTTAGTTTGGTGGTGAGATGCTTTCCTCTTTCCCTCATTCCTTTAATACTTACCGTGATAGTAAAAGCTTGTTATCCCTATCTTCCTATTATGCACACTAGAAATTTCAAATATTTCTTTCTGGGGCTACGTATAAGGGCTTGCTTTCATTTTCTCAAAAACGATCTAGTCCATAGTATTTTCAGCATCATTCTCTAGAAAGATATTTCTATTGCCTTAAGACGTTTCTCTATCTGTGATAAGATTGTCCGGCTTTTAGTGCCATATAGGAGTACTGAAATTATATTTCAGTTCAATATTGTTTTCTTTGTTTCTCATTACTCTTTCTTAATACTTCGCTTTCTTTAATGAGGGTGAATTAAAATTATTCTTTACAACAGGGTTAATAGGAGTAATATATCCGGCTTGCCAAATTGAAAGCAAACATGTCCCTATACAAATTCTAATAAGTATGAGATTGAGAACCTTACGTATTTCTCATTCGTGATTTGAACGTCAATCAAAATCTATTATCTGTTCTTTCTTAACTGCTCCACATCTAATCTTAAAAGCGGGCATGGCATGAACGCAAAATTACATCGGTTCACACTGTATTTTTCACCATAGTTGCTTTCCTTCTCGGAATCAACTACTTTGGAATGCGCGGTCGTGGGGGAAAAAACTTAAGAAAGCTAACATTCAACACCATTATTACTATTAAGATTTTCCTAACAAAGTAGAAAGAATTTATGAATATTTTCGCAAGAACATGACATCTGGTTCGAATACTCCGTGCGCTGACACGTCATTTAGAAAACCAAGTCTTGGAGATATTTACCTACGAATATTTTGTAATGTCAACAAATACTCGTTGCCACTTTCGTAATGCTTATTGTAGTATAGGCTTTGTAATCGCAGGTACAAGTATAGTACGCCGTTGAACAATACTGGTATCAGACACCATCCGATAATACTTGAACTAATACTACTTGCTCGATAATACTCGCTCGAATAATAATTGCCGTATAGTGATCTGAATAGAGAATAGATGGAGAATAACGGTCCGAAAAGTAATACAGGATAGAATAGGATGGGGATCAACTATATACAGGCTACGTCCCGTATATGCGTTTTTTCTATGGTCACGTGGTATACTTAATTCAATAATGGGATCGCCTCCGTTTGCACACTAGCGATCTATGTTCAAACTCGAGTGTCGTCACCGACACTCTATTCTCATATAACATAGACAGTGTTAAGTTTGCTGAGTGATATTGTTCTATGGGAAATGTCAATTTGCAAATTATTCAGTGCTGATCCATTCTATTTAGGATACAGGAGCTGGAATTCAGTTGACGTACAAATTATTTCATATTTTGGCGATATCGTCAACACAGTTGCGTACGTTAAACTTCAACATAAATGGCTCCGTTATATCACGCAATTCATAAAACATAAAACCATTCAAATACAAAATGACAAAATAATGTTCTTATTCATGTGTAGAGTTAACAGTCTTCTCAAAATATCGTATTCAGCTATGCATTCGTATCCCTTTTTAAATATCAAATTAGATTGTGCGTTATCAGTTCATACAGTATTCACTTTTCAATTTGAGGCAATTGACCTTAGTGATATAATGAACAATGGCGGCACCAGGGAGTACAATTACATTTGTGCGCCATTTCCCAACTAGTCAAAAACTGATTCCTTTTCAGAATATGGCGTTTTACAGTTTGAACGAACGCCAGTGGTCAGCTACGTCTGGTCATGTCATGCGTTTGTTATTCCCTGTGTTGAGATTTGGAGAAACATATTCCGGTTGAGAGTGCCTAAAGCCATCTCTTTCTTTAGTTAGGGAATCGAGCGTCTAGACTACATTACTGTATGCATACAACAATATTGGCAACTAAATCTCACCAATTTATTTTTGAACTACCTTGACACACTCGCCACTTCTATTCTAACAGTTTGCTTACTCGCACCTTTGGAAATCACTTTCTATTCCTTATTTCCTACAATCCTACAATCTTAAAAAATTTGAAAGCAACGTCAATCCCCATCTTTTGTCGTCTTGAAACTTGTTTCTTTATTGTTCTTTCCTGACCTCTCCTCATTAAGCCTTCTCATTATCTTTCAGTCCTTGTAATCCCCCGCGTCCTGCTGGTATAACCCCTTGCTTGGAGAGAAATAATTAAAATAAATTATATGAGGTACACTTTTATATACTGCAGATACGGTCTAAACTGTTAACAAGAAACTGCTTATTTTTGTTAAAGAGTGAAACTTTGATGAGATTCTTAAATATGCTGTACAAGAGATTTCTAGAATTTTCTCGAATGTTTCGGTCGGGTTGCATGATTTTAAAACATGTCAAGTCTTTTTTTGGATGCGGCGCGCAATAATGGTTGATCTCAATTTGCACTATTAATAGTTCAACCAAAATAAACTTGCAAAACATTATCAAACATGTAGTCACTCGGAAATTATTTTACTATGAAATATGTGTTGTAAAGCACTTTCCTATAAAAATACATTGGCAGTAGTATTTTTTATAGTAATGTGCAGGTAATACAAGCCACTGAGAGAGAGGCAGTGTATTCGCATAAAAAAGCAAGAAGGACAGTTCACAAGGTTTTGTAAAAATGATAATGGTTAACCATAGACTTCGAGAGGCTAATATTGTAGAGATCAAGAGAACAACCTGGTGGGAATATTTTCTAAAAAGGCAGAATTTTAGGGGTAGAATCTGTCCGAATGTAACTTCATGGATTACGACGCGAATTATTCAGCTTTGTTTACGTGGCATGGTGGGTTCCAAATGTAAATATCACAAGTGGAATTAAAGAATATAGTTTGTAGGAAAACTTGTCATTGAAATAAAGATAGAGATATGTGGAGCGAGCAATTTTTTTGTCTGTCGGAAAATGTTTGTAGGCTGGAAAATGGTCCATCACCCAGAATTCAGCGTAGAGCATTTTGCACACTACCATGACAGACATGTGATGACTGAGCAGATATGGTTAGCAGTACAGTATATTTGGTCTCATCTGGCTTTTGTAAAGATAGATTATATCAGGTGAGGAGTCAAATGATTACTGGTGTGAACCTCAGAGTAGCCATGTACATCAGTGTGTTTACTTGAAATGTAAGGCCATCGCCATCGTCTTTAGATCCGAATCACATCGTATGTCAAAAGCTTACCTCGAATTGTAAATACTTGGCCGCCCCAGTTGTGCCTATGATTTACACCTGTTGAAATAAAAAAAAAACAGTATGACAGATAGATATATAAAATTCACACAAGAGTGAGGGAGGGGAGGGGATTTTGCAAGACCTGGTGAGATGTAGAAACAAGAATTAGAGAAAATTTCAAACAAGTCTACCCATTGAATGACATTAGATTCCCTATGGAAACGCATTGCAAATAATTTCCCTCTGGAAACTATTTTACATTATATTACATGATTTTACATGCCAATCATTCATTTATGTGCCATGCGTGACACACACTTAGGCGATCATGCATCTTTCGATACATGACTGATGAGGCAGATTTTTTTTCCAGCAGTAGGTAGCCACTTTCTTTCTGCGGTAGACGAGTTGACATCCAACGTTAAAGAACCCAGTTTGAAATGTTATGTACCCATAGCTGGGGGGAGGAGAAGTGAATGTAATGGATTCGTCTGGAATTCGAACTTGGCTCTCCGATTCCTCAATCCGAGCCGCTATCCATTACTCCACCGGTTTATATAATGTGAAATATTATATGGTTCACCTAGTGAGGTCCTAACACAGTACGAATGATCAAGCAGATTAACATTTCTAAAGCTGTGCCTGGGTATACTAAAATTTGGGGGATATAACTATTTTTGTCCACAGTTTATTTTTATTTAATAATATCAAATTATTTATGCTTGACTATATTAAACTATTCTGATATCTTCTTCTTCTTTTTTTATCCATGCCTAGTATAATGTAACTCTAACAACCCGTAGCCCGTAACTTCCTGTGTAAGACGTTAAACTACGTGCAGCAGCAAGGCCTCTGATCAGGAGGTTTTCAGGAGCGTGGAACCCCCTCTTAATTGCTGGGGTTCCCAGGTCTACCCGAACCGGGGTGGTAGCACCTGTTAGGGTCCCAGCTATGGCGCAAATAGTTAACTATTACCAGCAATACAATTTTGAAGGAAATATATTACCGGAAACAGATTTTGGACAAAACAAAATATTGCCAGCAATAAAAGTGTTTGTCGGCATTAAATAACCCATTGAGGTTGATATGCCGTAAAACAAAATAAATCAAACTAATCTAAACCAAAGAATACATATTCTATTCATACGAATCTATCCTTAAAATGTTGACGGCATTAAATAACCCATTGAGGTTGATATGCCGTAAAACAAAATAAACCAAACCAATCTAAACCAAAGAATACATATTCTATTCATACGAATCTATCCTAAAAATGTTGTCGGAATTAAAGAACCCATTTCGATTAATATGCCATTAAACAAAATAAACCAAACCAAACCAAACCAAATCGTAGCACGTAACGAAATTTCAAACCTAAATGGGAGTTCCACATTTGTGAAAGTCTAAAACTTATTGAACTCTTTTCCATAGATTCAAAATGTTTACAAACATCATTTCGCTACTACCCTCAAGAGATTAAATTCCTTTGGCATAGCAATGGTAACTTATTCGTTGTGCTTCATCTTAGCTTGGCACTGCAAAAGACAATTTAAAGGAGCTTTCCTACGTCGGGTACAGGTTCTTGAATAGATTATAAGGCAAACAAATAGAGTGTTTAATTAAACGTGAAATAAAGATTTAAGGGTATAAAGAACATTTTTAATAAACACCTGAGACTGTCTGATATCGATTTCTTTTTATTAGATTGGTCTTTAAGAAGATAAAATCAGAGAGACTCGAACACGCCAGAAAATTAAAACTTCAGTCGACTCGCAAAGGAAGGCAGTAATGTTATAATTCTTTCAAAAATATTGACGCCTGACTTCTTTGAGCGGTGTCATGACTTGTCAATATTCTTCATAAATCTTTCCTTCAAAAAATCCAGAGAGAAGGAAGAGTTTTAATTAAATTCTTATGCAGTCAGCGGATGGAAATCCTGTTATAACATAGTCATCGACTTTATTGCGTAATAGACTAACTTCTCCAAGTTACAGCAAAGGATCAAAGGTTCCTTTGATATGATTCACAGTCGCTTGTGTTTAGTCGAGCATTGTGATCGCACAGCATCATCAATAATTCTACACAAGCGTAAATCAATAAGGAAAATCGGATCATAAGTTAAAATGCACGTTATATATACAAAACTTAGTCTGGCACAAAGTCATTTGAGGAACGCCCCCTCTCTAGATAGAACTTACTACTCACGCCGATGTTGTTACATATAGTAAAGTTCGCAAAATACAAGCCAAAGATCCACTCGTAGCAGACGGTTACAAAATGAGGTGAATGATATTAACGTAAGAGGAGGACGTAGATAGTGAATATTACAAGGATATAGCTGATAGATAGCTACTGACTGTAGGCTTGAAGAATTTGATATTATAGTGTCCTGTGAAGGATTCCTACTGGATTCTATTCCACTAGGTAACCGTTTTTGGGAATAAGACTTTAACACCATTTTTACCAAATGAATACCTAGAGAATGTGAATGGTTGCCTTATAAAGGGTGTTTCATTAAGACGGATTATATATGGGGGTGTTTCACAAGACGGATGAAAGTCAGCAGTAAATAAATCAGTGTTATTGTTAAAAATTTATTTATTTCTCTATTGGATCATGTTATTTAAGTCATGACAATTTTGTGGGAAAATGATATCGCCCAAATGTAACCCAAATCTGAAAGAAAAAGAAAAAAAATCATTAGACGCTTAAACTTAAATCGCATTAAAATCGGATCGAGTTATTGGAACAGCCTTTGCTTCTTGCCTTCTACGAGACGTAATTATAAGGATATATTTTGATCGGGAAACTTTTGATTGTTCATGTTGTGGGTCTCTTCCCCTTTTACACAAGATGGACTCGTCTAAAGTATAGTTATTCTGACAGAGTGGAGATGCGTGAGTAAACCGGGTGTTCACAGAGACACGTTGAGATAAAGTTGAAATATGTAGAGTCCACAGAGAGAGAGAGAGAGAGAGAGATAATTACGGCTTCAATTACAGAGACTTGTACATATACTATTAACCCGTATTCCTTGAATACTAATCTTCATTTCAAGTTTGTATTCTTACGTTCAATACACTTATTTTCCTATTTCAATTACTGACGTTATTTATTTATTTGTGCAGGATTCCATCTCTGGAATCCGCAACAGTTCACTAATTATTTCTGTTTATTTTTAAATAACAAGCAAGACAAATCTTGAAGATACAATTTTTTTAAATTTCTTGTCATAATTTTGAATAACTATAACATCTCAGACCTGAACAGTGAACATTATTTCTAGAATTATAGTGCGAAATTTATTTGACAAGCATTAGTGTACTTATTCGATTGGTTTCTTCTTTATGGATTGTCACATATTATAGGTTATATTTGTATTATAGGAATAATATATTTGCCAGTGAACATTCTGTAATAATATTAAAGATAATAATGCTTTTCAAATAAAACATCTGTAATAATATTGCTTTACAAATGCTTTTGAAATAAAACATTCTGTAATAATATTCAAATGCATTTGAAATAAACCATTCTGTAATAATATTAAATATAATAATTCTTTTCAAATAAAATAATAGATGGAAGTGGGGAGAGGTGGATTCATGCCTTTTCCAAATGTATACGTGCGTAAGTGAATATAACGATCTCGACTGGAATTCGAATTTCGTTCTCAGTTTCCTCTTTCCAAGCCGCTATTCATCACATCGTCCACACTTTAAGCTTAGAGCACTTCGAATCCCCAAGCGTTCACACATATAGGTAATGACCCAGCTCGAAGTTGCTTAACTTCGACGATCGTAAGAAAAGCGGTGGTTTAACCTGATCAATCGTACCTCTTTTATAGACATTCAACTTGCTGCATATACCGGGTGTAATAGAAAAATAGTCCAAATCGTGTAACAGCAAAATTGTTTAATTGTTACATTAAGATCTGAACAGTTATATCTTAGAAATGATTAAAGGTATCTTACTGGAATTCTCGGAGATTTTTATAACACCATTGGACACTAACTACTTTGAACAATAAGAGTGTATAATTATTCTACAAATTTAACAGAGGAATCGTAATGAAATCGATCATAATCGAAAATCATGAATGGATCATAGCTAAGGATGGAAAGCTCATACAGGAGTAAAATGAAGGTCAAACATATATTAATACGGGATCATTTACCAACTGTACATGATGACCTCTGAACTGCCAACTTTCATTCGTGGAGTAACAATGTTTCATGTACGATTTCATATTCAAGTCTTTTTTCCCTGCTCTTTGGATGGTAAAATCTGAAATCTCATCTCTCCTGGATTGAGTTGGATTTTTTTCTAATTGGTCTCTTTATCTCTAAGTTAAAATGATGATTTCTTTTCCCGTCGTGAGCTCCTCATCCAATTTTCCCTCTCTACTGTTCCCTCTTTTATTAGAAGCCAGACTGTTGAGTCTTGACTCATTGTTGAATCTCGACTAATGCATGGAATAATAATGCAACACAAAATGTAGTTAGAATAAAATGTATTATAACAAGAAAGTGTACACAATATTTACATATCGTATTTCTGTATATTTCTGGGAAGACCGTTCCTGGAGAATGTGTTGACTAAGTCGCACTCGGGCAGAGTCTCTAGTTGGATCTCGTGATTAGCCCCCCTGTCTTCCGGTACCGACCATATTTATATCGTCGGTACTCCGCTATGCAGATTAGGTGGATCCTACCACAACACAGGCTATCACTGTTGCTCAGCCAGGAAAGCGGTGGGGCTGATACAAAAATATTTAACCTGTTCTCTTTCTACCTGAACAACTCAAAGCATTTTTACTGATCTTTACGATAAATGGTGTCAAGATAACTAAATGTCGTATCTGAACATCTGGAAAATAGCTCAATTTAGTAGTTTTTAGATATTAAAAATTTTATGCGATGGACAATTACACCCTTGTGTAAATTAATTGAAACAACTGCTTTAGTTTACATTCTTTCATCATTTGATCAATGTTACACCCAGTGGAGTGACAGGGTGTAATCGATTTCTATTTTTTTCTCAGATTAGTTCAATTATTTTCAAGATGTATGATGAAATTTGTTTGGCCTTGAAAAGTATTGCGTCATCCTTGACTGCATCAACCCAGACAATATTGTCTCGACTGTCGATTAGTTGTCCTATGGCCATTGTCTGCGATGGACGTTAGTCTATAGAAGCATACGAAAATTGTAACGCTGCCCGAACACTCTGGCAAGCCATACCAGTGAGCCAATAAAAGTACTACAGATTTGCACGGAAATTCTCTTGATTTAAATCCAATCTAGAATCAGTGGTCAATCTGCAAGGAACGACTTTGTGGAATGGACATAGGAAGTACTAACATGTGCTCTGGGTTATGTTTCATTAGAAAAATACGAAAAAAGTAAATAATAACGGAAGTATTCGTTTTCTTTCAATTAATTTGCACTGGGGTGTATGCTATTACATGATCTGTACAATCTAGCTATTAGAACCGGTACATAAAGAGAGGACGTACGAATATTGTAATGGCTGTCAGACCGGAAATTGTTTCGTCGAACCGAGTTCGAATTCAGATCAATTCAGTTTCTTTCACTTCGCACTAATATCCTTTCAATGAGAAAGTAGTCATCTTACTCCAGGCATGAAATCTCTTTTCCTGGGTAACATCCAAATATCTGAATTTCTCTGTTATCAAAACAGTATGAGTAATTTTAGACGTTATCGGTAAGCTCTAAACCGGAAAGGCTTGGGCCTCATACATCGAAATAGACTGGTAAATTCACTATACATCCATATAATTGTTTTAATCCTGCAATCCCAATCAATGCGATAAAACCACTAAGATTCAAGGGGGTTACTGAGAGTGAAATTATTATCTTAAAATTTATTAAGGAGAATGGAAAATAAAAGAAGACGATTTAAAAGGATGGAAGATGACAATTGACATCACATTTCAATTTTTGAGGATCAAAGTTAATTGGAAAGCAAGAAGCCTGTAGACATTTCAACAGTTAAAACAGAACACATGAGTTCTTCTAATTTGAAATGTAAAATGATGAGACCTAACAGGCTAACGAGTAGTGCGCTTATAATCGTAAAGCCGAGGTACCATCCACATCTTAACAATTACCATTAAAATATTCATAGAAAAGAGACAGGAAAACTACGTTAGGTCGATGGGAATATAACCGAAGCCGAGATGACAGATCACGGCCAATAACATTACATACGCTTCTTTGGATTTTGCACATTATGCCAAAATACATAGACGAGACACCACACCAGGTATGACAGTAATATTCAATGCATGGGAGAATTATAAACATATGTGTGTAAGATAGATTCTGGCGAGAGAAAATGTTATAGAGCGACAGAATGAAACAATTTTCCGAGCAACAGATGTAGCAATTGATTTAATATAATTATTTCCTTCATGTGAGCGGAAAGCATTAACGTCAGTCGGAACTTATACGCTTGTGTGTGCGTTTAATAATGTACTAACTTAATTCAACTTAACCATTGCAATCATTTTGGCTTGTTATCAATATAGACACATTTGAAATTGTTATAATATTGGTATTATGATAGATATTAATACGAGTAATATAGCTATTAGTATAGACACTACGTTTCGTCCAGCTACGGTCGGATCCATCCCGAGTGTCCATATTTGTTTCATAGGAGGATAATGCATATTAGCGGATTATCGTGTTGCTTCCGGGATCCCAATACCAACAGGTGATTTTAACACAAGTAATATACATTATAGCATAAGTCTAGTTTGGGAGTATTTTAAATATTACGCGTTGGTTAATTAATAAATTGATGACGTCCTAAAGAAAGAAACGTATCACACGATTGTTTTCACATGCTTTCCTAAAATGCGTCTGTATAAATCAAGAGATGCTATATTGATTGGAGAAAAGTGATTAATACCAGTACAGCCTATGTAAATATGAGTAGTTTGGACGAGGTTATGAATACTCGATGCCTACAGTGCTTATTAAAATATATATATATATATACACACTTATATATATATATATATACACATACACATCCACGCACACATATGTGCGTGTGTGTATGTGTGTGCGTGTATGTATGTGTGGGCAAATATATAGAAAAATAGTTAAGAACACGTTAGGTAAATAATCCGAACTTGTGTAATAATTTTTTTTTTTAAAACAGTTATCAATACAAAAGTAGAGCCCAAATTATAATTTTAATTATATTTTGTAAAATATTTTTTAATTATAAGTATTTTTTAAAAATAATTACTTTTGAAAAATATCATTTTTTCGCAAGGTTTCATATTTTTTTTTAAAATAATTTTATATATACATATATATATATATATATATATGCGAGGATGTGTGGGTTTGTAAACAGTGACTATTACGGCTAATAATGCAAGACTCTTCGGCAAATCGAATCGAGTTCTCTCAGTCACTGTGTGTTTATCAAAAAATAAATACGCTTAAATTCACATTCTTCTCTGCCGTGCGCCAACGGCTTCAGGGTAAAATTTCCAACTGACGCGAATTCAGCCGGTTTTCGATTCTAGCCAGAGGCAACCGGACGTCTAGCCACACTGATGAGCTGTGATACAGCGAAACAGTCTGTTTGTGGATGAATATATATATATATATATATATATATATATATATATATATATATATATATATATATATATATATATTGGTTTTACACACATAACTACAATTTCGATCTCTTTTTAGTCCATGGGTCATTAATTATTTTTAAATTTAAGTTTCAAGTTGTCCTTGAAGCCGATACTTTTTATTTTTATCCATTATGAACATTGACTACTGACATTGACATAATTTTTTTCTATCGATAAAAGGCAGGATGTGTGTATGTGAGTGTGTGTGTGTAACGAATGTACGGCCGCAATTTTCGATGGATTTGCACCAAAATTTACATGCACATGCTCCAAGTTAGCGGAGAGTCCAAGACCGACTTTGCATTTCTCAACTCCCATTGATAGTAGAAATAATCGATTTTTTAAATGCTTTTTATGCAGTTTTCATGTAGTTTGCGTCAATTTCCTACTGGCCAGAGGGAGAGTCTATAGCTGGCTGCCACGAATAGGCAGGAATATTCTATTGGCCAACGTGAGAGCCAACAGCTGACTGACACGAATGTTAACTAGCATGCAAAAGTAATCGATAGCTGCATTCGTCACAAATGGGAAAAATTTAAATCTGCATGGCACTTTACTCCAATTAGCTCGTTCGCTTGCTTAAACTCAACGTTGATTCTGATTCCGCAGAACTGGGTTGGGTGTGAAAAAATATTTCTTGTTAACACTCTTTTTTCATTCGGTTTTTCCAGTTACGAATCCTTTTTTAAAGCTAATCGTTTTGTGTTCATTTTGTTTAGTTCTTTTTTCGTAACAGATTTAATGTTTAGTATAGAGCTTAGAAAGAATTCCCAGTGTCAGATAGGCAAGAAGTAAGGCATGTAGCAACATCAGCACGGCAAAGTGCACTCCTTTAAAAGCAAGGAAGGGCCAAAATATTTTAAGTCAAGTGATAGCGATTGCTGTATGAGTCGTACGATTTTTGAATCAAGCACGGGCAACGCCGGGCAATGCTGCTAGTTAAGAATATAAATTCGAAAACGTTTTCCTTCTCTGACATGTCATTTAAGAATGTTAGCCGAATCAGGTAGATAGTCTTTATGATTTCATTTCATCATGTTATCGTTTCTTTTTTTGACAAGTATATTAGAATATTTCGCTTTTAATCAACTTAGCGACGTTTTTCTAACTCGTCTTCATATGGAAGTGTTACTTGCCTCTATTCAGGTGTAATGCATAAACACACTTTCTCCTATCACCATTACATGTTATATGCATGGGGCTTTCTTGAACCAATTATTTATCAATCAAAGTGAAGTTTCTTTTGCCATATTCTTGCCACAAGGTTCACATTCACCCGTATGCCAACACTAAAAATTTCCATATCACTTTCCAGCTCATTCGCATCTGCTGGGCAAAAATGTTTTAATTAAGTCCATTTCAATGTACATGCATAATGATATAAAGTCTTATGGGGTCAATCTCGATACCGACTCAATCGCCGAATTGTGACCCAAAATGTCAGCCTGATTCGCCACGTATCACGCCACGACGCTGCCTCAAGGGAAAGAAACGAAATCTCATCACACCATAGCCGATTCGAAATCATAATTCATATGTAGGTATTAGCAATCAGATTGGCCAAGTATTCAGTGATGAATGACTGGCCTCCGGGGTGTTAGCGATGTGGAAGAAAATCCCAGGTGCATTTGGCTTTAAAGGGTAGATCACAAGTTACGACACCTTTAGACCGCAGCTCGCGATACTTCGCCGTCTCCCTTCTAAGCAGACGACCAAATATCAATTGCCTCTCGACAAATTACGAAGTCAATGATAAGGTGTAATTTGTAGTACTCTTAATATCGGGGCAGGTGATAATGATTCCTAAATGACTTCAATATTTCTACCTTTGTGCTACTACAGTAAGTCAAATAGGTGTCGTGATTCGCTTCCGTTAATTTGACACTGGAAACAAAATATCCTTTCCCTTTATAGCAGATGTCTTCACAAGAGGCTTAATACAGCAGGATGTGAATGAAACTCGGAAATTCGATTCCCTTCCATGAATGTATTTGTAGAATCTTGCACTGCCAATGGAAACAGAGAGAAGAGATTTTGAATACTAATATTAGTCCGTGACAAGAAAACTAATAAACTGAAGTAACAATTAAGAGTGCAAATAAAATATAAGTATTTGTAACTGAGAGAAACGGGTATATTAGGCAATGAAATAATTTATTGTAGAGCTAATTGATCTGCGGGATGTTGAGAGCTTTATCGAAATTTTCCTTCTTAACAAGTTTAAAAGTTAGGATGTATCAGAGCGAATATTTAATATATTATTTTAACCACGGAATGATTTTCGGTTTGACTGCTAAAAAAGCCGTTTTGATAAAAAAAATATAAAAAAATTAACCACTCGTAACTTCCAAATTCCAACGCCATGAGCACCAGTTTTCATATAAAATCTGTTACTGCTCCCGATTGTTTGTATTTTATCAAAATACATATCTTAACGGCGACCCATAACTTCTATCTCCGTTAACCACCAGTAAACGCCTGTGTCCTTTAATGGTTTAGGCGAACAGGGTTTTCCGCAATGATTATTCTTTGATACTTTCACCTTTTTATTTTTTTACTTTACTTCCTATGACAATCCAAGTTCTGCTTTTTACAAAAATTCTATTGGTAAGTTTATTCAAAGTTTCGCTCTTCGCCTCCTTTCTTTAGTCTGCTGTGCGAGTCAGATTCTCGAAATCATCATTCCTCATTATGTTTCACATATATTTTAATTGTGTCTTTCTGATTCTAAATAACGCTGTGATTTTTCTTCCCATTTTTATCAAAATTTGCTCGTTGCTTACACATTCCGTCCATGGTATCCTCCACTAACCTGCCGGCACGAGGCTCTGTTTTACCGTTTTACCTAGGAGACAACGGACCACCACTCATTGCTCTATTCGGGTATTGATGTTACAGAATATTTCAGCATTTTCCTTCGTTTTTAACGATTTTACTTCTGTGACGTAATACCTTGTGTAGGTTTTGGAAGTTAACTCTCTGTTCTTTAATGTACCTTCTGATTTTTGAGTCACATTTTTGTTCGTCTCGAATTCTGAAAATGCGCATATTATCTTAACTCTTGCATAACTATTACCGTTTTACTCCTTTCATTTCGTGTCCCTCCCTTTTTTTTCGATTTCCGTCAGTACATTGTGCTAAAATTCCTGCTGTGTTCTTTCTGTCTACCATAGGCACAGCGTCACCTGAGTATCTTACATTGTTTAATACTGTAATACCGTCCTGTGTATGATGATAAAATACATACAGTAGAACGGTTTATGATCGGGAGGTTTTAAAGAGCGTGGAACCAACTCTAAACCACCAGGGTCACAATAACCCTGATTGATAGCACCTCTTAGTCTTCTACCTATAGGAAAATAGTTAACGACCAAATTAAGTTCAAACACTATGAAAGTATAAATAATTTTATAATAAAAATAGCAGCAATACATTTTCATAGCAAAATATATTACCAGCAATATATTTTTGTAAAAAATAAATACCTGCAATACATTTGACAAAGAAATGCACAAAATTTCAGCATTAAATTATTCATAAATAGTTGATATGCCGCTAAACAAAGTAGTAATATATCTTGTTAATTCTATTTGGAACGTGAAGAAATAATATATAGGATGAAAAGACTGATTTTGTCCTCATTAAACCCATTTTTCTCGTCATCATCATTGTCATCGTCAACATCTTCATCATTATCCTTATCAGTCTTGTGACTGGCTCCGTCTTAGAGTGAATGTACAGTTTAGTGCCTGATCAGTCGCCTTCCTGGAGATATCGTCATTCTGGAAGCGTGTCGTGGGCAAGTTTTCATGGCATAACAAATAAATATACACGCCAAAAAGGTGTCGATGCCCTCCATCTTGAAGGTTCAGCTTAGGCACAGGCAAATAGCCTATTATTCTATCGGGTAAACGCCCTGATCATTGACTTCACTCGAGGAAACCAACCACTCAGCCATGCTGTGTAAACACTGCACTGACTACATACATAGCTATGAAACGCAATGTAACATATTGTGCAAAATGTCCGTAGTCCCTGCAATGTCGTTGTTGTTCTTCACTCTCAATAATTCTGCTATGTACATAAACATCCTTCTCATACAAAATGCTTGAGGGGCTGTTTAGTCGACGATGACGATACAGGTATACGGTTTTAAATGGTACCAATTGTCCATATTTCCTATCATTTCACTGAATTATTTCCTATTATTCAAAGAAATGTTATTATAATAATAATAATTCTTGCAAAATTAATTTTCTCTCCATCTACAGGTGGAGTGTTCCCAGTAAATATTCTGATTACAAAACAAAACAAACTAATCACGAAAGATGGAACAAGAAGAGAAATGAATTAAACTGACTTATCTCTTATCGTCACACTTTCAGAAACATCTGTCCGGTGAGCACAAAATCATTTGATACTATTTGATTACACAAGAAAGGAAATTAAAAAAAAACAAACATCTTGCACAGGAATACAACCACCAACTTGGGCATGAAACGTTCACAAGAGATGTTTTTATTTTTAGAAAACATTTCATGAAATTGAAAGAATGCTTCTTATAGACTGGAATCACGAACCATTATTTGCTCCCAAAGGCACTGTACTAACAGTGATAAAATTGATGAGAAATCTGAAAAAAGTATTTCGCTCTTTCTTTAATTAGACATTAGACAGCAAAAGGCAATATATATATATGTATATATATATATATATATATATATATATATATATATATATATGTGTGTTTATATATATATATATATGTTTATATATATATATATATATATATATATATATATATATATATATATATATGTATATATATATATATGTGTGTGTGTGAGACGAACGCCTTGAGGAAATGTGTGGCTGCAGTAAAAAGGCTATGGAATCACGTTTTATAAAAAAAACAATAAAACGGCATTTTAAACCATAGCCTTAAGGAATATCTTGCAAAGAATTGTCCTTTAATTATTCAAGAGTAAAAAAAAAAGTTTTAATGAATTTATAGGATTTTACTCAGCTAAAGAAATAATTATTTGATGGTATGGAGATTTGTTATGTTGACTGCGTTATTTACAGTTGCAAGTGAAAAGTGTAGCAACTTGAGTGAAGCAACGTTTATATCTGCATCCAATTATATTTTTAGAATTCTTTGAGCGTGACAGGCATTCTGGATTCCTACCAATATAATTCGTCTTTGTACACATTATGACGACGAAAAACGATGACGTACATCTTATTAAACTCCTGCTTATTCCTCTGTTATTAAGATAGCAAGCGCATATGTTGCGCCTCGATATTACATAAGATAAATAATTTAGTTTTTCATTGCGGAGAAAAGTTGAAGAAAAATATATTTTCCAGACGCCGTTTTGTTCAAGTGACAAAGAAAACATCATACATAATAACAAAAAAAGCAGGAATATTGAGGAAGTCAAAACGCTCTCAGGCATTTAATATGTACATCAATGAAATCTAAAGATGTTATATCTTTTCTTTTGTATACTCTGTTTTAAGTAATGCGCTACGTTCATACTTAAGGTCGTTAATGCGACATTTTGTGTGTGTTTTTTCTTAGTTTTTTTAAGCCCGTATATTTATTGATGCAATAGGAGAATTACTACCGCAATTATACATCCATGGGACGTGTAAAGAGCTTACACAATCACCAGCTTATGAATTATGATCCACCGGCAAATTAAAATATGGACACCGTGAAATTTTAAGGTCCATTTCTAGTAAAAGAGAGTGATATAATAACTACCTTTTCAAACTTTTATATATTATTTAAGCCATAGACATTATTCCGTATAGAATTAAAAATGTCTTTATTTTTTATTTAAAACAAATTATTTAAATTGTATAGTAGAAAAATTCAGAAATACTCGGTGAAATTATGCCCATTATAATAAATGCTTAACACTGATTAGAAGACATTAGCATTTGCAAATCTGTGTGTATAACATTCAGACTTTAATTTGTAGTTATTTTCTTGCGTTTTAAGGAGGCAGCGATACAGAGAAGAGAACTTGTTTGCTTTTTAACACTAAAAATCAGGTAACTATCATTTCAATTAACTTCTCATAGTAATATACAATTTTGAAAGGAATTTGTAACAGAAATTGTTGAAATATTTCTGTTATTTACTTAAAAATAAAGTTCACACGCAAGGGTACATCAGTGCACAATAAGAATGTTATTCATATGGACACCTGTGTCTCGAGTGTTAATTTGTCGCTTAACATCTCCTGGAAAGCAGGAAAATCCATCCCTATCGGCAAAGGTGAGAATGAGAAACAAGAAAGAGAAAATTTGACGAAAGACAAGACAGTAGCAGATTTGTTAAAAGCCATTTATACAGCAAAGTGAGGCATCATTCTATTCATAACTAAGAAGAACTCAGTTGAAAATTATTTTTCAGCATACGACACCGATACACATAAACACATAACCCGTACACACACACACACAGACGCACACACATACATACACATATATATATATATATATATATATATATATATATATATATATATATATATATATATATATATATATATATATATATATATATTGTCATCCAGTGACAGAGAGTTTCACTGCCTAGACAACTTATTGCTCCGAGCCAGGATCGAAACCCGACTAATTTGGCACAAGTCGGATATTTTACTATCAGAGTGCCGATTGAGAGCAAGGCTAATTTTTACGTACTTATTCTCCAACTAAACTTTTATTAAGCTGTTGAATCCAATCCTTGATAAAGACTGATTAAATCTTCCAACCTTGATGTAATTTAGCCCTCTTTATCCTGAACTGAATAAAAGAGGGGCAAACCTGGTAGCGGATACATTGTTTGAGAAATTTAATTTCTAACTTAACAGATCTTAATTTAGCCTTAATTTGTAATATTCTATTTAATTTACTAATTAAACTCTGACTGTACCAAATTTTCAAATATTTAAAGACATTTTTGTAGGTACAAAATTTAATCAGAACTGTGCAGAACCATCCATAGTTTTTGAAGGGCCGAATACAGAGACCTGATGCACTACGTGCCACAAGGTCTCCAAACGTCCCTCCGCAGGTTTGGAGGTGTCCTTCTCCTAGACCAGTTGCCATCCAAGGCTATAGACCCCAGTCTGTCCTGCTATTGACCCATGGCTAGAAGAAGAAGAAGATTCATACCTTTCCCAAAGATATTAGCACGTAAGGGAATGTAATGGATTCGACTGGACTTCGCTATCTATTACTCCACCGTGCCTCCCATATATATATATATATATATATATATATATATATATATATATATATATATATATATATATATATATATATATATATATATATATATATATATATATATATATATATATATTGTATAACAAAGTGGGAAATATTTACTCGTGACGCATTTCGTTCTTCAAGACTTCATCGGACTATTTATTTAGAGTCTATTTTAAAGAAAGACTCTAAATGAATTGGGTTAGATATTAAAAGAAATATTAAAAATCTAAATAATTTAAAAATCTACAGCAACCCACGTTCGTTCGCATGCGGACCAACATAATACATTTAGTCCGATGAAGCCTTGAACGATGAAATGCTTCACAAGTAAACTTTTTCCACTTTGTTACACAGATTTCTCAATACTGTTGTCGATATATAAACATATATATCATTATCTCATATTACATATATTATTATATATATTACCCGGTGGCGCCATGGCTGGTTGGCGGCTGAGGAGGGCAGAGTATCGCCATTGCTTTCTCACGTTGTAGTAGTGATTTTCCAAGCGTATCTTAGATATGGCACAAGGCCGAAAGTAGGGGACAACCAGTCAGGATCGAACTCACTACTCGTAATCGTTCTAGCGAGACAAGCTTGCCAACCATTACACCACCCCTAGGTGCCCAATGATTTTCTAAGCACAGCTTAGATGTGGCACAAGGCCGAACGTATGGGGAACCCAGTGAGGATCGAACTCACTACTCAGTCGTAACTGATCTAGCAAGACAGGCTTTCTAACCATTACACCAGGTCACATTGTATGTAGAATATAGAAGTGTAACTGCAAGTTAGCGGATAATTCTTAAAGAAGCAGTTACAGTGAAAATAAACACAAAGCGGTGAGATTAAATGCCAAAAAATATCTTCCTTACTTTTAGCTACCATTTTTGATTGCGCTTTTTATTTGCTTTCCAAAAGCGTAGATTGACTTTGTTGGTTTTCTTTCTTTTAGAAGGAAAAAATGAGACTAAATAAATAACATTAAATGAACATAAATATTTTCCCGATGTCAAGCGTCAATGTAAAAATGAAGACGAATTCTTTGTAGTAAAAAGACAAAAGGCAACAAGGGGCTGGCATGTGTGGATTTGGCAGGAATTAATGTAAAGAAAATGTGAAAATGTGTTACTTAATTTGACGGGGATGAACGGTGTTAATAATTCAGTAAATGTCGTATATTGGCCAATTTGTTGGAAATAAATTCCTCGGAAGATTTATCGCTGATATAAATGGCAAGTAAATGAAAAAGTCGAATGTCGACCGAAAAAGTTATGTCTTAAAAGGTTAAATGAAGCTAAGAGAGAATAAAAATATTGCGGATGAAATGTAGGTTACGGAGAAAAAGTAAGCTTTGGATTGAATCAGAGATAAATAAGGAAGCAGAACCAAAAGATACATGGATTAACAAAAAATATCCAATAAATCAGATAATTTGAATGATACAAGATTTCTGAAAGTAGAATATATTTTTTTAAATCATATCACCCAAGGCAAGGCAACAGAAGTACTAACACGAAGGGAATTACTCGGTGTGAAAGAATATAAGTATATAAGAAAAAACATTAAGGCGGGAGAACAATAAAAGAACAGGATTTTTAGATGATAGAAGAAGATGATTGCATTTAAATTTTTTGAAGATGAAAGGTGACAAGAGGGAAGTGAAAGAAAAGAAATTGTTACTATAAAACTTACGGTCGATGCAATGGTAAAATTATGGGATGTTGCCGTCTATCTAGTACTGATCTTAAATTCATAACATAGAGGAAAATCCTTCATTGCATTTGTCATGAAAGTATTTATTGATATGTCATAGGAAAGCTTCCTTATGCCGCTGGGGAACTTACTGAAGCTGAGTTCCCGAGTCTGGGCAAATGATATTGCACATTCGTCTTTGGATTTTATCAAAGATATCTAAATATATAGCAAGAGCACCAGTCCACATGTGAAAGCAATATTCTAAGCATGGATTGATAGTAAATTCATAAATATGTATGCTAGTTTCTGGCGGGAAAATTTTGTCTAGCACGAAACAGTGAACCAAACTTCCTAGCAGCAGAGCTAGTAATCTTCGATAAAATCTTTCCACTTGATGTCAGTGGTAAACGTTGTCCCGAGAAGGCGCAGACACTCTTCTTCAGGTATAACTGCATGTGGGAAAGAGAAATTATATAAATAAAATTAACAGAAATTAAAGATGATTCATGATTCATGGAAAAGAAAAATATGTATTGAAAATATTTACGGAAGAAAAAGGAAATAGAACTGTGAAAACTCCAGCCGATATTTGTTTACTTAGGGTGTTCACAACTTCAAATTCTAGCTGAAGACACTGAAATCGAGTGGAAACTTTTTACAAAAAACTAAACCAAGTCACAATGTTAATTAAATATCATGTTAAAGGATTGTGTTGGGTTAGGTAACTTGAATTCATGGTATGCCAATACTTTTTGAGTAACTGAATATCGAAACCTCTTCTTTTGTATAGTACAATATAAGAATTGATATTGTTCGGTATGGGTAAATGCTGGTCTCTTATATTTGAATAAATAGAGACAGACTCAGTAGATGACCCATTGTTGATATCTTCACGCTCTAAACATCAGCTTATTATACTAGTCTGCGACAAGAGAGCAATGGTATGGATTGGCTCCTGAGTTAAGCTGTCCTGGGTATGACGATAAACTACATCTGCATCCTGGGTAAGACGATAAACTACATACAACAACGAGGCCTTTGATCAGGCGGTTTTGAAGTGCGTGGAACAACCTCTTAACTGCTGATGTTTCCAGTAGCACCTTTTAGATCTCAGCTATTGGCAAACAGTTAAACTCTAAACGGGAGTCAAAACACTATGAAAGTGTAAAATTAGGTTTTAATACCAGAAATAGTTTTATTTGTATAAAAACATTACAAGAGATACATTTCCCAGCTATACATCTTTTTAAAACAATATTAGGAGCAATAGATTTTTGAAGAAAAAATATTACCAGCAATAAAAATGTTTTTTCTGCATTAAATAACCTACTGAGGTTCATATAGCGTAAAACAAAACAAAAAACAACACCTGACCCGGGGTGGTAACACCTGTTACGGTTCCAGCTATGGGCAAAGATTTAACCCTGAAACTGGGGTTAAAACACTATGAAAGAGTAAAAATAGTTTTTAATACCAGAAATACATTGTAAAAGTATATAACCAGCAATAAATTTTTGAAAACAAAAAATTACCACCAATACATTTTTGAAGGAAAAATATTACCAGAAATAGATTTTTGAAGGAAAAAATATTACCAGAAATAGATTTGTGACAAAACAAAATATTACCAGCAATAAAAATTTTGTCGGCATTAAATAACCCATTGAGGTTGATATACCATAAAACAAAACAAACCAAGCCTAAGTCAAGTGTCATATGTGGTACTCGGTTGGCGATCACGTCTTTTCTGGTATATGACTGTCTAGGTAGATGATTTCCCTGTAATAATTTGAGATTTCTTTCCGCTGTGGACTGGTTACTAAAATTCCCAGTTTGTCCTGATGTTCAACCCATAGCTGGGGGATAAGACATGGATTCATACCTTCCCCAAGGGTATTTGGGCGCTAATGAATGTCACGAAGTCGGTTGGAATTCGAACTCGTGTCCCCGATTTGTAATGCAAGGAGGATATCCATTGCGCCACAAGGCACATGCATGTATGCCTACAAGAAAACAAGACAAATTATAAAACTTAAAAAAATGAGAAAAGACAAGAGTAAAAAATACATACAGCAAACATAGATATGCATCAGTATTTAAGCGATCATTCATGCGCGAAACTTACTTTCACTTTGCAGAGTTGTCTTCTACGTCCAAACAATCTTTCCAGAATATTTAGAAATATTTCCTCTTAAATAGAACAAATTAGAAACTAGATAGATAGTTAGATCGAGAGAAAGAGAAGTAGAAAAGAAAACAGACGCAGTAAGCAAAACAGACGAACCGTTAAACTTCGTGAGAAACTAAACGGATCGTATGCTTTCTTTAAAATGTATTGAAAACAACCCAATCACTGCAATTAAGTGAGGTTCGGCCATCTAGCAGAGTAGTTTCCGGGAGAGACAACTATGGTTGCCTGTGTTACTGATAGATTTATGATTATATTTTAGGAAGGTAAACAACGGGAATACAAAAGAAAGTTCTTAAATTAATTAATACCGTTCGTACGTCTTGTAACCCATAAAAATCTCTGGGGCTTCACATACATTTCAGCCGAAGTAGCAGTGAGTGTGTCTAGGGCTGTATAGCAGAACCAAACCCGGCCCACCTAACGTTATTTTGAGTTCAGACTATTACGTCTCCTGTATTAATGTACTACCGACGTTAAAGAATTCAGCCTGTTCTATTTTTTAGGAGTGTTGAAACTCATAATATCCCTTCGCCCTAATTGACTAGAACATATAAACGCCCAATCATACCTGCTATTTAACCGATAGGTTGGGGAAATTGCATCTATACCATTAACAGGCACAGTAGTACGAAGAAAAGAAAGAAGTGGGTAAGAATAGGGAAACTGCAGGCTGATTCCACGTTGCTGTTTATTTCAATTGTAAATGTGTACATTTGGTTCTTTTCCATATCGATGCCTATTTTCAATCGTAAAATAGTTACATCTATGTTATTTACATCATTTTATCAATTGCATCTATTTTCAATGGAAAAATAGATACCTTTTTATTGTTTTCTTATTTATATCCATTATGCCTATTTTCAATGGAAAAATTGTTACATTTTGGTAATTTTACATATTTTTATTGCGCCACCCTGATAAACATTATGCAGAGACACATATGGAAACTGTTTGTTAATCTTTCGCTTTAATAGAGAATCTGTTAATCCTTGAAAAAGAGTTAATGAATTTGACAATTCGATGGTTTCTTAAGCAAGCGATCAACTTCACGAATTTCGAAGCAAATATTCGAAGCCTCTGAAGATTTGACGGTGACTTCGATGAAAGAAAAAAAAATTACAGAAAACAAGCCAAAAATAAAGAAAACGTAACTGAGTCCCCCAAAAGTGTTAAAATATGCGTAGTAAAACATAAAGATGTAATTTCAATTCCGTTTCCCATGACACATTATTAAATGATAGGTAATTGTCCTAACGTTAGCATTAAATATTTCTCTTATAATCAATACATTCAGACAATATTCCACAGCTACAATTTTAAAGGAATGATCTTTTGGTCTAACTAAAATATTCATATAGGAAATATGATAATATTTTACGAGCAAAAATTCTCGCAACACATTCAACAGTTTAATGCGCGGAATATTTTTATGACTATTGGTTGATAAGCGAGCGAATAAAATAAATAAATTAATGTACACTGGATTTCGATAGTGTATGATAGTGTTATGGGTTCTTACCTATAACTACAGAATAAACTCTTCCTAACACTATGTATACTACGCCTCTTAAGAGAGAGAGAGAGAGAGAGAGAGAGAGAGAGATGAATCGAGTCGAGCCGATAGAAGTTCACTCTAAACCAGACTGACAGTCATACTAACACCTTCCAGGTCTTGTATTATTATTCCGTGTGATATATCTTCGTTATTTCTACTCTTGTGTTCGTGTTGTTCTTCCTTGGTCCTAAACTGGACCATAACGGATAGACAATAAGTAAACTTCATTTTACTGTTTGGTGAGAAATAAACTGTGGGAGCAAATTAAAAGATGAGCCCGAAATGCAATTTGCAGGTCGTGGCCACTAAAATCAAGTATGTTCGGAAGTTTAAATATCTGGGAAGTGTGCTGACGGAGGACGGTAGGTGCGAAGCTGAGATCCGAAGACAGATTGTGATGGCCAAGAATGCATTCCAGAAACTAGGAAGACTGCCACGAGGTGACAAAGAAAAGAGTATTGAGCTTCTACGTGACATCTGCCCTTCTATACGTCAGCGAATGTTGGACGGTCTCCTCAAAGATGAAGAAGAGACTTGAGGCAGCGGAGATGTGGTTCTACAGAAGGATTCTGAGGATATCATGGAGGAAAAGCGTGTGAGCAACGATGAGGTCATGGAGAGAATACAAATAAGGAGGAAGATTATACTTAACACGAGGAAGAGGCAAATGGAATTTCTGGGACACGTAATGAGAAAGAAGAGCATAAAGAATCTGATACTCACAGGGCGAATAGAGGGAAAGCGAGACAAGGGAAAACAACGCAGGTCATACCTGGCGGACTTAAGCAAGTGGATGGCAGAACGTGGTGTGGGGAAGTTGGAGGCACGAAATTTACTGAGAGCCACAAGGGATGAGAGGAAGTGTATTGCCATGATCGTCTACACCTTGAAGGGACACGACACATAAAAAGAAAATAATATGCAGAAATAGGCGGATTGTTATTTTTCTCAATTTGAAAGCAACTTTTGAAATAGGAAAGCTCATAAATAAGATAGAGTCATTTTCAATAAAAAGTTATTTTGCTGTAATGATACTATGGCCTTAATTTTGTGGAGGCAATTAACGAAATTGAAATGAACACAAAAAGTAGACGATACAAAATAAGAGATAATTAAATAATTCTTACATTGCCGATTTAATTAAGAAGATCTACGTAAGCAAGTGATCTATTCTTTCTTATATAGATATTTTTTCGCTATATATATATATATATATATATATATATATATATATATATATATATTTAAGTTAAGAAAAAATTGGTAATCCGTATAGGTAGTCCCAAGGAGGATTGAATCCTGAGAGCTCAATGTAAATTCAGAGCTAATAATTTAAAGAAAAGCAGACCACTTTAAGGCCCCATGTAATAATTTATTTCACCATAGCTCTTTTAAAGGACGTAGAATCATCAGACTGCACGTCCAAAAGTTTTCATTTTTCGTTTCTCATTTTGGAAGTGCAGTCTTATGATCCTACGTCCTTTAAAAGGGCTATGGTGAAATAAATTATTACATGGGGCCTTAATGTGGTCTATTTTTCTTTAAATAAATATATATATATATATATATCGCCTGACGATTGCACTAGCATGAAACAGACTGTCGCCTCTAAGTGCTGACTTCCATGCCCACTTTTATATTTATATATATATACATATATATATATAACGTATAAAGAAAAATATATTAAATATATTAAAATAATTGTCGCCTTTAGTCCATTTCATAGTATAGTATGTCATTTGTTTATGTTAATATGGGCTTCGAGCAGATATGAACGTTCGGGAGAAAGTATGGGAAGTTTGTAGTTCAAAAACAGTAATTTAATCTTGCTAACCAGACGATTCCCCTGTAATTAATTGCTATAGCACGTCAGGCTATATGGACTTCCGTGTAAGATAGAGGCCCGATTCCTTTCAGAGGAAGAAGATGTTAATACTCTATATTATCAACAGAGCATTTACTTAGATAATTGTTTCTATAAAAATATCGTATAAACAAAAAATAAATTCATTTATATATATATATATATTGAAACATAAATTGTCAAATATAACAGAATATCATCTTTTATAGCGAGAATCCTTGTTTAAATATCCATATAACTACCCTGAAGATGGCACATGTGAGATAAAGGGTTTGATCAAGGGACAACATAATAAAAAATATCCAAAAGTTGGACAGTGTTTGTCTTTATTTTCTCCCGAAATTAAAACCATTGTACGAAGATTAGAACGGCTTTACGAAGATTAGAACTATATATATATATATATAAATAAAAAGAAAGAACAGTAAGATATAAAATCCGGTGTTCTTATAGATATTTTTATTTTTACACAATAGTGCTCAATGTAAATTTACAGAGCATTAATATTATCAATTAATTGATTTAAAATATGTTTTTTTCGCGACACAGTGATAACCATGTTTCAGAAATGGAAGCATATTATCAGGTAATTTTTTTTTTTTTAAATATTATTTAAAGAAAATTTTTGATAATGACGGCATACCTTTTTTGAACTAGTGCAACCTATATATATATATATTTATGTTTTCAGGGTTTTCAATAGAAGATATATTGCATTGGTATACTAATGATTCCATGCAACATTTATTTTGTAGAGGACATTTTTTAGGGTTTCTACAATTACATAATTTTTGTTTACCCTCATTAGTTGTTGTTTGTATTTTTCCTTTGTCTAAAGTTTTTTGGTTCTGGTATAAGTGTTTATTTAAGATATTAGTATTATGTTTCTTAATTATTTTTTCTAGGTTATCAGTACAGCTATAACTTAATTTTAGTCTATTTCTATTGAAAATAGTAATTACTTGAGTATTAATGCGAGGAATTTTTGCCCCAATTTGTTTTTTACCATTTGGTTGTATGGGGGTGTATACCAAATTATTTTCCTACTTCTGTTTTTTCTATGCTTACCATTTTCATTTTTAATATAAGTTAGGTTTAGGTTTTTGTAGCCACTATCTTTTAGAGCTCTATTATAGAAATTAATATGTTCATCGAAAATCTTAGTAGAAGTGTGGGTAAGGCTTTTATGCATGACGTCACTTTTTGTAACCGGATTCACCCCGTGCAAGCCAATAGACTAACTGAGGCGCAAAATATTACTAGGCGTGGGAGAGTTAGAAACAGAAATATTGCTAAGAAGCGAGAATAAAAAAAGTGAAATCATGAGGACAGTAGATAGCAATTGGCACTGCATTTGATACATTTGTTTAGTTTAATTAATTTGAATAATAGATTTTAAACATTCCAGGATCTGCCCAACAATATAAACATTCTGGTGCGATACAGTGAACCGACTTTCCTTGTAGAAGATGCAAGTAATGATTCAATGTATTTGTTCCACCTTAAATCATTGGAAAAAGTGAGTCCAAGAAGACGCATTGAAACACTTTCAAGTAGTTGAGTTATAAATCTTGAGTTCTACTTGTACTTCAGGTCGCCTTCTACGCCGCAAATACAGTATATTATGTCTATTTAGGCAGCAAATATTTTTAAGGCAAAAACTATTAAAAAGAATTTATTTTCTATCGAATAATTTTGCAGATGGACTTTTCGAATTTATGGATTATTCTTGAAATACAAAGAGGATATTTCGCCAGAAATTATCCGAATGATCGTCGGAATATTTCTGACGGAGACATAATTTGGTAAAGTCCATCCCTAAAATTAATGAGCACAACATCTACATGACATATTTAAGGCGATAAGGTCAGAGGAAATCAGCGAGTAACATCATTAAATGGATGAGGGCATGACGATTAGGAATGTTAAAGGCAGGAGAATCTAAACTTTCTAAGAGCTATTAAATTATAGAATATCATGATCGCCCGTATCCCAAAAGGACCCGTCACATGGAAAAAGAATAAAATAAAGAAATTGACCCTGTAAAGGATTTTCCTGATATTATGTATCATGTTCCGAATAATTTCGATCACAGTTATCAATTTAAAGTTTAAGATGAACGTGACTTCACATGCTCTTACTTTTATCTACATTGTATCTAATGACAAACAGGTAAAGGTTTTTGGACATCATCGGCCTAAATTTCATATGATGAGTCCTAAAGGACGAAACGCACCACAAATAACATTGTCCATTTTGTCACAGATTATCACAAGATATTGTTATTCATATAAAACGTGTTTCATTAAAACGAATCAAAGTCAGTGTTATTGGTGAAAATGTATTTATTTCTCTATTGGCTCATGTTATTTAAGTCATGGCAATTAAGTCTGAAAAATAGTATCGCCCAAATGTCCGCTAAGGCTTTGGCGGCACATCGCCAATCGATGGTCATAATTTTTGATGACGTCTCTGGATAGTTGCTCCTCGATCTCACCAATATGACTTAGTATCTCATCCTTCAGTTTTTAAATTGTTGTTGGCTTGTTGACAAAGACTTTTCTTTTGCGATGAAATTTCTAAAGGATTCAAGTCGCACGATCGTGGTGGGCATCTGACTTCCCTGTTTTGAAAGATGATGTGATCATGGAACTTCTCATTGCATTTCTATTTAAATGTCTATTTTCGTAATAGGCTTCGATAATGTTAACACTTAGATTGATTGTTAAACTCTCCATGGTTGAAACTGCCAAAGACTTAAGTTGTTAAATCTGTAAGAGAAAGACACTTAAAATTAATTCACATTTAAAATCGGTCCAAGTTATTAGAGCACATTATATATAAATTTATTTTATCTGATCAATTTGTATTTTTAATTTGTAAGATAATTGATTTCTGTCATAATTGGAAATGTCCCATGAATCCAGGACACGAGTTTTAATTTGCTCAGATTAGCCCCAGCAGTCCTCTCAAACATTGCGAAGCAAAGGCAAATTCCACCCAAAACATGAAAGGCCTCAAATCTTTACCCATATATGCTTATATGTGCCGTTTCATGTGACCTCTTGGTTTAATGGGTTGGCTCACACATGACGTTATGCATCATTTTAAAACATTAATAGTGATGTAAATACGGCTGCCATATACTTCTTAAACACATATGGACTTAGTTCCTAAGTTTTTCCCACCTTTGGGTGTTTTTTCACGAATTTGGGCGCGTACAGTAAGGAGCTCATGTTCTCGCTGTTTGCTGATTTTGGCTATATAAAAAAGATTCTCTCGTATCATTTATAAAAATAGAAAGAACAATCTTCCTATTACGTAACAATATTGTAGACAAAAAGAGAGATATCAAAAGAGAGATATCAAAAGAGAAATCTCACAAGAGAGATATCAAAATAGAGATATCAAAAGAAATATCAAAAAACAGATATCAAAAGAGACATATTAAAAGAGATATCACAAGAGAAGATATCAATAGAGAAATCAAAAAAGGGATATCAAAATATATATCACTAGAGAGATATCAAATGAGAGATGTCAAAAGGAAGAAGAAAAAAAGAGATATCAAACGAGATATCACTAGAGAGATATCAAAAGAGATATCAAAAGAGAGATATCAAAACAAATATCAAAAAAGAGATGTTAAAATAGAGATATCAAATGAGATATCAAAAGAGAGATCAAAAGAGAGATATCAAATTAACATTCCTTGAAATATCAGGCGGAAGGATGAAGTTATGGAAAAATAGACGACAACTATTAAGAAAATGTGAATGTGTTAATTTTTTAATAACTTGGAGAAAAATACTTGTTACCCCAAAAAGAACCAATATTGAGGCAAAGTGAATACAAAATATAATGACAGTAAATGTTCTACTTTGTTAACCTCAACTCGTGAAATGGAAAATACATTATAATTTAGAAACACGGCATTCAATAGATAATGGTTTAAGTACTTTCTTAAACGTTACATTGTTATGAAACATTTAAACAATAAGCGATTGTTCTGTATTTCTCTAAGAGCCGAGTTGAATGATACAAGTATTTTGGAGAGATTAAGTCTTTTTTTTACTTGTAAAAATAATCATCTCTACTTATTTCGCTTTTGCTAGTGAAATTATTAACGAGATTAAATGTATTATTTGCAACACACGTCTATGATATGCTGGGTGTTTCATAGTGATCATCCACCTTACCATAAAACCTCAAATATCCGGGAGATATGTGTCAGAATTGTGAATAAATATGTACAAAGCCAGTTCAATGATTCTATCCAGCAACACTGTCTCCTCTACTGTATGATGCACCCGTTAGCATCACCTGCAAAAATGAACGGAAAGGAGCCAGAGACAGGGAAAATTATGTCAAACCAGTTACATAATGTAATCAATCCTGACCAGGGATCACGACTTCAGTCTTTTTCACGTGGATTTCCTCTGTCCCTTCGACAAATATTTTTAGGGAAACTGCTATGATGAGCTTTTTTTTTTTTCCTGGTGCAAAATCATGAATTTATGCGTGTTAACAGATTTGGATCTATGTGTCACTATTTTACTACTGGTATTGCTAAATGCAACCGCCACTTATACTTCTACACTTTCCTTTCTAACACTTCCCAGTTGTGGGATTCCCTTCCGTTTTCCTGCTTCTCTGATAAGTAAAATCTTTAAATATATAAACAAAACGCCAATTACTATGATCTGTTTTCCTGAACCCCGTTTATATTTCGTCTTTTCTTCAATCATTCCTATTCTCGGTATTCTTTTTCACGTCAGCTCCCTGTAAGCCTCTATTACTAGTGGCATTGTCACCTTCCTTGGGGTTAAATGATTAAATAAATAGTTGCTTCCTCAAGAGCACTGATTCTTAACCGCCTTGGCGCGGCACACCGTTGTGCTGCGCGATCCTCTTAAGAGAGCCGCCAAATATTGTAAATGCATACATATATATATGTGTGTGCGGAAGGAGAAATGGTACACCGTGATTGAGGTCACATTTGATAGTACCTATTGATAGAGTTTGGATTTTAATGCAAAAAAAGAATATCACGCATTAGCTAACAGGTCTTTATCGGTTTTATTGCAATCTTCTACTTCTTATTTATGTGAATTAGGATTCTCATAAATACCCTCAAAAATAAGAAGCGACGAAGACTACGCTCAACTGTAGATGAAATGAGGGTTTGCTTATTACATTGGGTGAAACATTGATGAAAGAGCGAAAAATCACCAGGTACGGGTTTTACACGAAATAAGCAGCCGAATTTGATAAAAAGAAACATTAAAATAAAGTAAGTTTATATTTTCCTGTATCTTTTTTTTTTTTAAATCTATGATGTTATTTCATAGCATTTAAATGTAAACCCTTTAAATTTTGGGTTAAATGTACCGTGATATTTTCATTTGCTCCTAGGTGTGCCGTTGCTTAAAAAGGTTGAGAACCACTACTCTAGAGAAATTCGAATTTTTACTGTTAGCAAATATCATCGTCAAACATATAACCTGTGTTGCTGAAATTATGACTAGTCGCATCTGAAAAATACAAAGAAAATATTCTTAATTGAACCCATCATCGCCCGCCTGCTGGAGAGCCACGGTATATAGTAATGTTAGTAGTAGTAGTAGTAGTAATAATAGTAGTAGTAGTAGTAGTAGTAGAAGAGGAAGATTTGCCAATTGCAAATACAAGAAGGAATCAGTTCGTTTGTTGCTATTTGCTTAATATTGAACTGAAATATTTTAATCTATATTATTCGATCTATATGATCAATATTTTCTGTTGAATTAATGACACAAGAAAATTCTGTAAAACGAAAAAATTTAGCGTCAAAATAGTTATTACTATTCGTGAGGAAAACTTGTTTGTCTTAAAGAATACAAAAAAAAAATCATTCTCGTATGTATATAATTTCATTTCTACTGTATCACTGTTTAGAGACTTCTCTTCCTCTTCTGCAATAACGAGTCTAATCCTTTCCATCATCTGTTCGGTATAGCTGTAAATGGTTTACATCGACATTCCCAGAAATTCGCAAGTATTGATACTCTGAAAATATTAACCGTATTAGCCCAACCCTAATCGCATATTTTTAGTATCTGTTATTTTATAACGACTGACCATTTCGTGATGCACGCTTTTAGTTTAATATTCTCATTTCTTTTTACATGTTTAAATTTCGTAATTGTGTAACCAATATCTTTTCTGGATTCCTAGTATAATTTCCATGCGTGACGGCTATTATGATAAGAAAAAATTCACTTAGATTAAATCCATCACTAAACACTAACAGTCGAAGTTAAGATTTCTGAGTGTAATCTCCTATTTTCTGATATTAAAGGATAAATAGTTGTTTTCATTTTGTTTCATTGCTAAAAATGAAACTCTGGCTTTCAAAATAAGTATTTGCTACTCTTTACTAAATCAGAATGTCAAAATGTTACCTCTTAAAAACAGGACAACGGACACGTGATATTTGTCCGTTTTCTTTTTTTTAGTCGATGTTTTCTAAATTAATATTATGATAATTCGGTGATGGTAGAAATTTTAGTTTGCATTGAGCGTTATGCGATGAAGATATTGAGTCTCAATTTAAAACATGTATCCATAGAAATTGTTTTAGGCATATCAGATTTTATTATGCAAATTAAAAAAAAAACTACCCAAAATATATATCCATTAACACAATATCACAGTTGCTTGCAAGAACAAAACATTTTTAAATGTTAATATAGAATTTTGGCTTCAACATATCCTGTAATGTGAAAAACCTCGTTCTTCATGATGTGTCCTAAAATGCCCACTGTCGCTTTTCGGTTAAATATAAGTGTCATTTTTTATTACGTATTAGTATTATAAGTGTCCTTTTTCTTGCCATTTTCTCTGAAACCGTCATTTTTCATATGTTTAGTCCATTGTATTTTCAGAATCCTTCGTTAAAACCTCGTTTCTGATTCTTCAAGTCTCTTCTTTCTCTATGAACAGAATGTTCAGCATTCACTGTCATATAAGAGGATCTATATTACACAAATATTTAGTCTTTTATTTTCGTAACATTCTATTTTGTTAATACTTTGGGAAGGCATCATTCGCTATCCCAATGCGCCTTTGTATTTCGGTGTCACCCATTCCATCTTCCGTTAAAAGTATTTTTCTATATTTAGATCTTTCTACTTGCTATATATTGGCATCTCCAATTTGTACTTCGTAAGACGGGCTCTTGTATTTCCTGGCAAACAAACGTTCTCTATTCTTACAACGGATATTTTGTCCTTTCTTCTGGTTTCGCGACCTTCTGTAGCTCTTACTATATATCCCTTTCTGTGTCTACTAGCAACATTGCATATCAAGCTTACCTGACACTCCCAACAATTCTAATTGAGGATAATTCTAAATATGTCAGCATTTGGTTCTTTTGATGAAATTTTTCCTGCATGTATTAACTTCAATCTTCGGGGTTGGATATAGACCAAGCTATAAACATATCGATTTTCCGTACTTATATTCTTATTGTTATCCTTTTAATTTTCTATTTTTTAATGCTATTCTTAATATAGCTATATCTGTTAGCGTCAAAGCCTTCCCGTATCTAGAACTCAACCTGTTGCATTGAAATCAGGCCTATTCAAAGTAGCTTTATATTCATTACGGAATGCCTTCCCCATCAAAATTTTTGCAGGTTCGACAAATCTAATAATCCATTACTGCAAGGTCAAGTGAATATGGCGGTTAGCGTAAAACAGACAAACCGATTTCCCAAATAGATTCATTCATTATTGCTGCTCTATGTTGCCTCGCGTTCTCATAACGGAAAACAGTATTCTTTTATTAACAAGCGCATAGCGCCTTTCGATCAAACTTTTATGTGCACGTTGATAACACAACTACGACGCAAGTCGATACAGAGAATAAAAGAAAACGAGAAGACGTTAGTGAGGAGAATTACTGGATTCAATAGACAGAAAATGGCAATCTATGTTGAATTTAAATTTTTGTAGATTGTCTGAGGCACGTAAGCATAAAACTGTAAGAGAATTTCACCTGCGCGAATTGAGTGAAAGGATACAATTATAATACAATTTATGGTTACATCTAGCTATAAAACGATGATACATTGTTGCTTAAATTCCTGCTATCGATGCACCAATGATGCGGGGTTGTTTAATAATATTGCGAAACATTGATGTTCATAAAAAATATCTGTAACATAGTATTATCTTTTATAGTCTGAAGTATTTGCTTGCTTGCTGTAAAATAACATCCTCTCTTTTTTATCTTTCTTTTATACTAATATCTCAATCACGTAACAAACCAAATAATGTCCATTGTTTTAACAGATTTCACAACAAGGTACTAAAGCCACTAAGATACGAGGGGTTACCTGGTGTAGCAGATTTAGAAACAGAAATATCAATATGGAGGGAGAACAAAAGAAGAGTAATAAGGATGACAGTAGATAACGATTAATATTGCACTTGAATTTTTGAAAATTAAAGTTGGCCGAAATTCCACAGCTGAGAAGTGCATAAAATAATTTTTTAGCTTAGAATTTACGGTTACATTGAGAGAAATCAATTATAAATTTATTAGAACTCGACGCCCGTCGAGAAACCATAACAGAATGAAATGTTCCTAATAAGCACATCGGAGGAATATTATTTTCTGAAAACTTCTTCTTAGAATCAGTAAGTGACAGTTGAAATTTCTAGAGCCTATATTGAGGAAAGAGGGGTTAGAGAATTTGATCCTCACATGACATACTGAAGGCAAGAGCGACAACTAGTGCCTAACCAACCTAATGAGCCTGTATAAGAGTTGGCGAAAGAGGAAATTTTTAAGGTAATCAAAAGTCAGACTCTACAAATACAGGGTATTGGGGAGAACCATAATTACCCACATCCTGAAGGGACACGGTACACAGAAGAATAAGAATCCCCAGAGAGTGGGAGTCAACCTATTGCTTAAGCTAGAGTGAAACACGCAACGCTTTCACTTTTGAGATAAGGCTTGAATCCTCTGATTTTAAAATCAGATTTAATAACTGATTTGTAAAATATCTTTATAAAGCGAGGTAAATAAGATTAACAAATCTCATAAGATAAGCTTACTTGCTTTTTTTTATTTAGAAATGCGAATAAAATTAAATTTATATTAAGAAATCTTGAACCTTATTAAACACAATTTGGCTTCAATGAAACATGGGATAAGGAAGCAACTTTTTTATAATGCCGAATGGAAACATTCTTTTCCTTGTAATAAATATTCTTAATAATAAACTTTATGCTAACCATAAAATACAAATAGAGAGAATGTATGGTTGTCATCAAGGGTAAAAAGATGCCAACAACAAATTGGAAATATAAAAATCCAACATCTATATGAGATTAAATATCTGGGAAATGTTTACACAGATGAAGGAAAGGAGACATTGGAATCAGATCGTGTTATGGAATATTAAAAGATGCCTTTCAAAAGCTAAAAATACGTATGAAGAAACAGAAAAATGTCATTAGAAACAAAGAAAATTGTTCTGTAATATCAATTGTCATGTGCCGCTGTGAATGCTGGACATGTTCTTCACTTATGAAAAGGAAAGTTGGGGAAACAAATATGTGGCTCTACAGGAGAATGCTGAGAATGACATGGACGTTGCGTGTAAACAACGAAATCTTTTTTAATGGTAATGGAAGCAAAAAGTATAATTTTATATAAAATAATAAAGAGACAGTTGAAATGACTGGTAGACACAATGAGAAAAGAATGTCTGAAAAATTTGATACTCGCAGGATATATTGAAAGGAAGAGAAAAAGGAGAGAAAAAGCGTAAAATATGCATAAGGAGCTTTTGGCTGGCAAAGCGTGGAGTGTGCGTGACAGCAAGAAGACAAACGTTGGAAAGAGCTAATAAGAATATAAAATCGTGGAAAGCCATTATCACCAACTTCCTGAAGAAATTCCGCTCATAGAACAAGATTTCGTGTTGCATTTAAATAGTTTATATCTTTTCAAATTAATAGGACCATTTCATAATGTCGCCGATAAAGATTAGCTTTTACTCATAACTGGATAATAATCCAGTTATGAGTGAAATCTAAAGCGGATTGATACTTAATTTGCTCTTGCTTAGTCTGAGCATCCTCTGTTCGGATATTTCGATGTAATACGTTAGTATAGACACTGGTTTATTTATCTGAAATATTATCAAATGTAAGCAAAGGAAACGTTTCAATTTGCAATAGAAAATTTTAACAATTTCTGAAGAACGAACTGAGGTAATTCATTCAGCCAACAGTCATATTACTGATTTAAAAAACGAACTGAGGTTTACGAAATTCATATTCTTAGGGAAAAAGTAAAGAAAATCGAAAAACATAAAGGATGTAATGAAGTCAGTTTTTTAAGAAAATGATTGTATTTGAGTATGATAAAAAAAAAATCCAAAATATCGAAATATATGCAAAATTCAGTAAAAATCATCATCATCATCATCATCATCATCATCATCATCATCATCATCATCATCATGACGATGACCACCATCACAACCGCTTGTTTGGGTGATATCTCTTTGTCCATACGTGGGTCCATAATAGGTGCTACCACTCCGGGTCAGCGTCATTTTCCCGTGTGCTTCAAAATCGCCAGTCTCCCGATCAGAGGCCTTAGTGCCGGTTGTTTTTAATCGTCATGCCCAGGACTATCTTCCGCTATGCCAACTAACGCTGGACTATATTCTCACATATGAAGATAAAATCTGAAGCAACAATAAGTGTAAGTCGACAGAAGGATGGTCAGAATTTAAGGAAAACTGAATCAACGTTTCTTTTTTTTATAATTAGCATCAGGAGGAGACGGTTAACATTTCTGGCATGAGTAATGAGGAAAGTGGGCTTGGGAATTTGTTTTTTCTTTTCTTGGTCAAACAGAGCAGAGGTCAGCAATCTACCGAGCTCGTGTAAATGGATGATAGGAGAGGTAGCCGGGGGTAGTAAAAAGAAACAAATACACATTGCTTAGAGTTTCAAAGGCTATAATTGATTGATTGGTTCTTTGTCTATGGCTTATCTACCGTGTGCAAGTAATTTAAAGCTAAAATATACATTTTTTTAGATTGTAAGAATTTTCTTTTAAAATTAATAATGGTTTAGTGATAGAAATCTTAAAAATAAACGCATAGCTAGAAACGAGAAGAGGGGCATTCATACAAAGGACATATGGAGAGCCATATAAAAACTTGTAAAAGACGATGTTGGTCGGGAATATTTCACAGAGGAAGTGAATTTCATACGACAACGATTGCTGTTGCCCATAAAGATTAATGAAATGCAATACGCTTAAACCACATTTTATAGCAAGATATATTATACTGTAAAGGAAAAACTGGCTTAAGGCAGATTGTGAACATAACATTAATTACAATTACAACATAATGGCGAATAAAATAGTAAAAAATAAAACAAAACTTATCGACATTCGCCCTGTCTGCCAGCTAAACGGTAATTTTAGACTAAAAGCAGTAATTATCATTATCACTTATCACGGACACACTGCAGTTGTTTCTTTTAGTTTCCAGAGAAAATGATCGCGTCTTACAACACGATTACGTTAGTCAACTCTACAAGACTTTGCAAAACGTATAATTATCATTAGATCGGACATCCAATCACACAGTGCGAAAAGAACTTACAATGCCATGCCGATGAAACTCAGTATTTTGAATCGAACAAAGCGTGTTATATACTTTTTTCTGCCTTTATTTTTATTTTCATTCATCTATTTTTTTTGTTTTTGTCTTTTTTTTGTTTTTTTGTTTCGCTGGCCGTGTGGCAAAAGTAAAAGAATACAAGCGAAATAGTTGATAAAGTTTCGAGAAAAAAATCTTTATTGCTGAAATCCCTATTCAAAGTGAATGACGGTTCTCTCCAAAACATAGCGAATCTGCTGATGAAAGTGTACGGAAATTGACTCATCGTTGAAAAGAACGGATTGAAAATTAATGAATCAAGAGGGTTTATTTCTTTATTGGCCTGTAAGACTTATTCATTTAGTGTGGGAGTAGCATAAGAGTTATAGGCGACAAAAATGGAACCAATGAAACAAGTTCAAATACCGAGCTAATCTGTTGCGTTCCCATTCGCTAAAAGCATTAAAAAATTTCTTCTTCTTCCACAGCTATAGGTTAAAAAGCAGTATAGATTCGTCTCTTTAGCCTTTGTTTGGAACCAATGTATGTTTAGGAAATGTCTGACTGCAAACCACGTGGATGCCAACGGGAAAACAATGCATTATAATTTTACAAGAATGCCCGGAAACTCGCTGATAATAATTAAATGGAATTTGTGGAGAGTCACGTACAGCTCTCAAATCGGAATTTCCTATTTCTTATTAACGACCTTATTTTTCCATTGTTACTATATATATATATATATATATACATATATATATATATATATATATAATATGAACCTATATATATATATATATATATATATATATATATATATATATATATATATATGAAGAAATATAATTTTAAGGTAAGCTATATTTATGGGATAAAGTGCTCAATATCAGAGATAGAGCGTATGTAAAGATAAATATAAAAGTGAACATTGAAGACGACAGACTATTTCGTGCTAGGCGCAATCGCAGCCTGAAGATTGCGCCTAGCATGAAACAGCCTGTCGCCTCTGAGTGTTGACTTCAATGTTCACTTTTATATATATATATATATATATATATATATATATATATATATATATATATATATATGTCATATTTAACAAAATGGAAAATAATTGCAAATAGGAGAGTGGACCATCCTAAAATCCTAACGGAAAAAATGGATTATTCTACCAACCAAAGCTATCACAACTACAATTGAAAAGGTAAGATATAAATAATACTAGGAAACGCCGTTTGAAAATATTGTAACCGTCATCATAATAGCCAACCTTAACACTTTGAGCCCTGGCCACCGCATTACCTCTTGAAGAGAAACTGACATCATGCCCAGTCACCGGGTAACTATTTTTTTTATTTACCGTGAAAGATTAAATAGCAATTATTTGCGAATTTTGACTACGGATTTCAGGAAGAAAGGCTAAAATTGTTCAGGATTGTAGGGCTGAAAATGTTAAACATATATTTTAATGCAAAATATATAATACTTACAATAGGCTATTTGCTAAATATATATCTATAAAACATTATAAAATTATATATAAAAATATATGCAGTTGAATGTATAAATGTGCGAGGAAAATATTTAGTTTTCGGCAATAAAGGTATTGAGATTCCTTTAAACAAAGATAACAAAACCAAACCAAACAACTGGAAATAATTTATCTACGTATAACATAAAACGTTACAATTAGTTCTTATAAAATAAAAGGGCTTCAGTAATGCAAAATAAAATAATAAGCTCAAACTTAATGAGGACTTTATTAACTGTAATAGTTGCCAGAAGAATACACAAGAAAAACATCAAGAAATTTAAATAAAATTTAATGAGTTTCAATGTAATTCAAATTTGGAAATGCTTCTTTATTTAAAAGAGGAAGTGATTTACTAAGACGTAAGTGTGTAAAAAGTGTTTTAACCACTAAATCACAAATATGTGAATATGAGTCCAGGATATTAGAACATTTGAACATTCTTTGCACATCTTTGATGACAGTGATGGATACTTAATAATAAAAGTGATCAAAATATGAGGAAAAGAAACTCACTTAAATGTCTAGACTCTAAGCCAGAACAAATATTTAAAAAAGTAAAAGTTAAAAGTTATGAATTTCAGTGTCAGTTGGCCTTCGTGCGTACGTGCAGCCATATAAACGAAAAAATTCCTTTAGTCCGCTGAACTAAAGGACGAATAATATCTCATGGCAAAATGCTTTAAATTTGTTATTAATATTCCTAACATTTCTCATCTATATAAAAATCCCCATATCATTTTTCATATATCCTTATATATATTAGTTACCTGGGACAAGAAAGGCCTAATGTGGAAATCCAAACTATTGATTAGGAAATCCGTTATTAATCAGCGTTTGCTTTATATTTTTTTAATTCATTAAAGAAAAGCGTGCGAGAGGATGAGTTCTCGTGCGCTCACGTGAGGAAATTCTTAATAACACCTATTTCATATCTAAGAGGGCATTCGCTAGAGAAATTAAGATGACAAGAGTCTTTACTAGTTGTTTTTTTTTATAATCAGAAGTTTTAAAAGTATTATTACTAAAATCGACGTGAACATCTAAGAATGGAAGTTTATTTTTTTCACTAAGTTCATAAGTAAAATTTAGGACAGAATTTTGTTGAAATGTAGGTTTCAGATTTTCTATTTCTTTCTTGTTTTCAGCCAAAATAAAAACATCGTCAACATAACGAACACATATTTTAGGTTTAATAACTTTAGTAAAAACCTTGTTTTCAACATAGGACATATAATAATTGGAGAAGCACAGCCCGAGATGGTTTCCCATACTTACTCCATCAGTTTGTGTGTAAATAGTACAATTATGGCTATAACAACGTATGTAGTGGTGCAAGCAAGCAGTAGTTTTCTTAAAATATTGGGTTGGATTGATGGAGGTGGAATTAAATTATATTTATACACCGACTTAATGATAATATCAATAGTTTCGGAGACGGGAACATTAGTAAATAAATATTCGACGTCAAGTGACGCAAGAATGCCGTAATTTGTTTTTCATTTTGTGCTTTTAAGTATTTGGAGGAATTCATGGGTAGATTTAATGCTATTGTTAGTAGGGAGATATGGAGTAATAATATCATTGAGAAATTTTGATAGTTGGTATATGCATGTTGGAATCTGAGAAATAATAGGTCGTAATGGGTATCCCGGTTTGTGTATTTTAACATTACCATATAAGTAGCCAGGTTGGTAATCTCCAATAATTTTGTTTATTTTTAAGGATCATGCAGCAGCATTGTTGGATGTTATAAGTTTATTAACATATTTCTTTATAGGTTCAGTATTTTTCTTATTTAATTTAGTACGATCATCAATAAGATGCTGAAGTTTTTTGTGATAATCCAATTTATCCAAAATTACGTAAATATTGGATTTATCAGCTTTTGTGATGACTATATTAGAGTTGTTTTTTAATTCTGTAGCAGCAATTTTGAGTTTTGCTGGAATGTTCTTGCTTCTATTACGTGGAATATAATCTTTTAGACCTCCTAACTTGAGAAGATCTTTGAGGTTTGGATGGAGTATTATCAATTTGTATTTTTCCAGTTGACATAATGATTAATGTAAGATTTCAAATTCAGTCTTCTTTTTGAGAAGGTCGAATTTAGGTTCGAGATAGCAATTTGGTCCTAGATTTAAAAATTCCTTTTGATCATCCGTTAATATGTGAGTTAATAGGTTTATGTATTTATTATGGTTGTTGGGAAGTACAATATTTCCTTGGTATAAGTTGCACAGCTTTTTTGTAATTATTTGTCGCTGGTCAAGTTCATCCTAATTAATGCTTATATTGATGTGGTATTGTGCTTCATTATATTCATTTTCGGATAAAGTGTTTTTAGTACTGTAATATGTTTTTGGATTTCATTATTTGTATGTTGAGTTTCGTTCTTAGATTTCGTTATTTGTCGTAAAACAACATTTCTTTTTAAAGTTATAGTGTCGCTTTCTTTGTTTGCTGCCGTGTCATGCAATTTAAAATTTGTGTATTTAGGCAGCAATCCTTCTTTCAAGCACATTTCATTAAGAACGACAGACAAGGTGCTTTTATTTAGTTTATGTAGGAGAATATTCATGCCTTCTATGAAATTTCTCGAACATTCAGGCCGGTAAATGATTTAAACGATCCCTTTATATTTTCGTTTTCCGAACTCCTGATATAAACATTTTTGATGAAATTTTATCTCCCTTACTCTCTCCATTTTAATCTTTATTTCAATGATTCATTGTAATATATATATATATATATATATATATATATATATATATATATATATATATATATATATATATATATATATATATTATAAAATGAATCATTCATACAAAAAGTAGATTAGTAAAGTTAATGATATAAAATGGTGAAATCCCTTCGCTAACATAATTTTAAAGGTGCATTAGCTTACAAATCACCGAGTGATTTGTAGGTTATTCAACCTTGAAAATTTTGTTAGCGTAGGGATTTCGGTATTTTATAGCATTAACTTTATTAAACTTCTTTTCGTATGAATGATTCAATGTAATATAAATTGAACTGCCCCATATATATATATATATATATACATACACACACACACACACACACACATATATATATATATATATATATATATATATATGTGTGTGTGTGTGTGTGTGTGTGTTTGTATTATCAATAACTTTATGTGATTTTTTGTATAATTGTATCTGGTAGTGATTTAAAGACTACCTAGTGTTTTATCGAGTGAATAGCGTTTTCATATCATACCATATGTAAAAAGTGTTTTGTTATATACTGAGAGATATTTGGTTGTAACGTCATTTCTTTCTGATTTGGGGAATGTAGCGACGATTTAAACTTAAGTTTGGTGTATAGTTTACCAATATTTCTCCTTGATATCACGATTTTCTCAAGAGGTGACCGCTTTTCCAGATTAATGTACCTTCTAAATGACATTTATAGGTTTTAACACGTTTAAGGGCTAGCTTTCTCATTTGATGTATTGTTGTTTTACGATCTGCGAAAGGAAAGTATTGATTTCAGTGAGAGTGACTTCATTAATTATCAAAGAAATTAATAGTTGACATCTGCGCGAGGTTATGAGGAAAAAAAGTATAGATAGCTGAACACTCACATTGAAGGCTAGAATGTCGAATATAAATCAGTGAACAAATAATCGAATGAGTATGTGTGAAGTGATGGCAAAAGAGTGATTAGAAGCGATGACAAAGATCCGGAATGAGTGACAGAAGAGGAAAGAAGGCGTAGATAGCTATGATGGCTCACATTGTGAAAGCACTTGGTATATCATTGAAGACTATTAACGAATTGCAAAATTATTCTCGCGGGATAAGGCCATTAACGTTCGGAATATAAGGGCAGTGAGGAATGTTAACTCAAGATGATATCAGCCTGAAGAGACGATTAGCTGTCTTAGCGAGGTGCCTCAAGATGATATCATCCAAGGTATTTGATTAAAACTGGACTAAAGAAACTGAAGAAGTACATGATGGTCGAAGTTATAAATAATCGTGAACAATGGTCTTACCGCACAGGCCGAATTCCATTTCTAAACATCCAGGAGCTGTAACTTACACTCAGCATAGTCCACCTATATATATATATATATATATATATATATATATATATATATATATATATATATATATATATATATGCAAACACACACACCGCGGAGCGGATAGAATGGAGATCAACGTGTTTTAGTGGACTCAGCAGTTTTCAATCAGCTTGTTTGATTCGTCTTCAAAAAGCGAGAGCCAGATCTAAAATGTCATCCAATCTAACACTGATCTCATCCCACAATCTTGCTCCATATGCGGCCTGGTTTGTAAATCAATGTTGGTTCTTAAGTGCCACACAAAATTTCATAACTAAATCAATTATGATGTCAGATCCTCATACGTCGAAACCGACGTGAGAGTCCATTATATATATATATATATATATATATATATATATATATATATATATATATATATGTGTGTGTGTGTGTGTGTGTGTGTGTGTGTGTGTGTGTGTGTGTGTGTATGCAAACATATATATGTATATGCACACGCAAGCGCGCGCTCACACACGTACACACACATATCTTTAATAAATTGCAAAGAATAAACAGTAATATTATTGGCCCGGGATCTGGCGTCTCGGCTTTAGTCACTGGCCCAAAGGAGAGCTTTAGGGCATTGTTATCTGCAGTATTCGCTTCTCCAAATGTGGAATGTTCTTCCTAGATGCTCCTGGAGGGACAGGAAAGACATTTGTTACTAAACTGCTTTCGGCCAAAATTCGTCACCATGATGGCATATCTTTGGCCGTCGCCTCACCAAGTATTTCTGCAAATTTGCATATTATAGATTTATTTTTATCTTTTAAAATCCGGGGCAACCCGTGGGCAGCTCTGCTAGTTCATTCATATATACATATACATACATATATATATATATATATATATATATATATATATATATATATATATATATATATATATATATATATATACACTAGCAGAGCTTTCTCTGTCTGTCTGTCTGTCTGTCTGTCTGTCTCTCTCTCTCTCTCTCTCTATATATATATATATATATATATATATATATATATATATCAGTCGCAGATAGTAATCTTTCGCTATGTTTGAATAGATTTATTTTATTTCTTATTAATGCTCTGTCTCTTTTTTATTACATCGGTATCGTTTTATGATTTTACACTCGTCACACACACACACACACACACACACACACACACACACACACACATATATATATATATATATATATATATATATATATATATATATAGATAGATAGATAGATAGATAGATAGATGTATATATGTATGTTAATCAGATATGTTGCTTCGGACGACAGATTTTAGATATATTTAGCAATTTATTTTTCACTTTCTTTGTATAATAAAATCAATCACCTGTAAAATAAGTTATCACTAATATTTTTGAATAGTGATAGATATGAAAAGCTGATATGACGTAATATATTTATTATATGTATATAATTATAGCATTTCCCAATATCGTTTGCCTTTTAACAACCTTATTTTGAAATCAATGAACTATTGATTGATTTGATTTTAGAGTTTACCAAGGTTTTGTAGCCGACATATATTTTGGATTGAAAGAATAATTCTCTTTTAGCGTGTGAATATTGCATTGACAATGTTTTACAATAACAATATTTTTTTCCAGATAAAAGTTTTAATATTTGGAATGGGGTCATGGATTCATAACACTCCCAATGTTTCTTGCATGTTAGTGAATGTAATGAACTGGGTATGAATTTGAACCATGCACTCTGATTCCCAATGCCCAGCTGCTATGCATTACACCCACCCCGCGTATACCCGCTCATGGGCTGACAAATAAAAGGACATAGTGAAACACATGAGTGAAATACTTTTATACGAAAGTGGTGATAATAAATGATTTTCTTCAGTCTGACCTTTCTCCATTATTATACATGGCTTCTTTTGCCGTACGCGAAGCGACCCCAAAGTATTTTCATTCTTTGTAATATATATATATATATATATATATATATATATATATATATATATATATATATGAAAGTGATTTTACCCTTGGACAAGGTAGCAGTAGAAAACGACGGATCCCAAATCTGAGTTCTGATTGAATTGATAAGATAACCTTTACGTTTGTGACATCTCCCGCCATAATGTCATGTGCCCCTCAGCCGTGACTACACCCTGGCATCCAATGAATCAAGCGAGAAACTGACGCGCTTTATTGAGCAGCAGCAGCAGTAGTTATTGGCGAATTCAAGGCGGAAACGCCATGTGATATCTATTTAATCATGACTCGAAATCCAGAGGTTAGCCAGCAAACAGTCCGTTTGCAAACATTCATTTTACTCGCACGCCTTTTCATTACATTGCTCGGCTGCTGCGACTCCTGGCATTTATGAAAACCCCTCGTTGTCCAGACGCAACTAATGCACTTGTAACAAATATCTTCCAACAGAATTGTTCGATTAGGTTTGCCTGTCAGCTAAGATGCCAGTGTCACAGGAGTCATTCTTATGAAATGAAAGTAGACTCGCTCTCAATGAAGCATTCTTTTCTATGTTGCATAGTTTACGGACAATTTAAAAGAAACAATACTGATGCGAACACTCTGAAAGCATTAAATACTGGCGCATAAATCTGAGGAGTGAAAATGCGGCACATGAACGTAGACAATCATATTTTCATCCATTGAACCAGACTTTATATTCAATAAGCATTTCCATACCTGAATAAAGATATTCCACAAGTATAAAACTTGATCCTCCAAGAAACATATTGTCTTCTTCTTCTTCTATGTACCATGTCCTTTCAGAGTATTAACAGCCATGGCTCTCCACAATTTCAAGTCATTTGTAGCTCTTAGTAAATTCTGTCTTTTTGCTATCTCTCCTAAACTCTGTTCTACCATCCATTTACAAAATCTTGTTAGGTCGATTATGCGCTCTTAATCTCTGTTCACTTACCATCAATATATCCTGTAAGTTTCAAATTTTCCAAGCCCTATTTTACTATTTTGTGTCCTGTCCTAGATTTTCCGACTGTCTCTTTCTGATCTTATGTATAAATGTCTACTTGGTTTTATTTTTTTAAAACTTCGTTGTTGCTCCCATGTTCAGTTCTTGATATTCTCAGCATCCTTCTGTAGAACCTCATTTCCATTGCTTCAAATTTCTTCTTCATCTGGGATGAGATTGATCAACTTTCATTGACATATAGGGTCTGATATTACATAACATTTCAGTACTCAAATGTTGTTTAAAATATACAGGGTGTGAGTTCAATCCTTGGGCCTGGTAAAGCCCAAAATTCATAAATTCTTTTAATTTCTAATTAGTGTTAACTAACATGACATATTCGCTGTAAATGGAAACAGTAAGGAAAATAATAAATAAATTTAGGTAGTACGGTTGGAGACATCTGAAGAAGGTCCTAAGTTACAACAGTGGAAACGTTGTAGGAATAAAGACTGACAGAAGATGCTGGGTCGAACAGCAACGCATATAATATAGATTTCGATTTTTTTGTGAAATAACTCCTAAAAATGTGCTAATTAATTACTTTCAAAACTAAAATAATGCTTTCTTTATGACTATTGTTTATTTCAGAATAGGCTGACGAACCATTTATCAGAATTCATAAACCGACGGAGTTGCAAGTTCCTTGTTTCTCTTTAGATCTGAAGTAATTACAATAAATCAATTCTCTGACGTTACTTGCTTTCAAACATCAAACTACAAATGAACTACAAGAAATATTTTATGTAGATCAAAAACATTTTTGGCCATAAGTTTGCATGATTTAAAATACTAGATTGGCCAGAACATCCTAATTCACTTAAGAAGCGGAAAGAAAACAACAAATCTTGATTTTTATCTGGTGGAATTTCCAAGGAGTATTGCATTTTTAGCCTGTGCAACACGGAACCCTCACCGCTAAACTGCATTGCCAGCTGTTAGACCGTCTTTACAACAGACTAAAGGAGGGGTATCCTGATTTAGTCAATCGAGGTCGGATTTTGTTTCAGCAAGACAATGCGTGTCCAGACACTGCCAGGTTGACTAAGGAAAATTTCGAAGAGATGGAAGGTGCTATGATTCTTCCATATCTACCATTCAGACTCCATACTGCTCCGAGTGACTATGGGCTATTTCGCTCAATGGCATACTTCATCCGCGAACAGCAATTCAACACTTTTGATGCAGTGAAGGAAGCGTGTTTACAGTTTTTTTTTTAAGTCAAAGCCAGCCGACTGATATCTTGGACATATTTGGATGCTGGCCGATCGCCGGCAGAAGATCGCCGAGAATAATGAACTTGATTTTGAATAATAAATGTCGGTGTTGCTCCATAAAAACTTGTTTACTTTTAGTTTCCTGGGTCAGCACTTTCTGGAAATCTTTATAAATTAAAATGATAACAAAACAAAACTCATTGAAACAAAGCAAGTTCAGTCGACCATTGATGACAATTCCAGAACAACGTAACTATAAACAATTTTCCCTCCTCTGCCAGCCGCAATGATGGAGAAAGCATTACCTCGAACCGTCGCCAGTGAGACACGCTGCAAGAGCCACTCCGTTTCGCAAGGCTCGTTCCTTAATCGAGACGCAATTTTCAGAATGATTTGTTTTTTTTTTGGTTTGTTCGGGAGTATCTACACAACTATAAGCTCGTCATTAACTAGGGAATCCACGTATCTCTAAGTTTCCGGTTTCTAGATAGGATAAGTAGTTTCATATCTTTTATTAACCGGGTGAAGTTATTTACCTGGTTAATAAAATGTTTCTCATCATTAGGACTAGGCGCTAAGTTGATGCTCGATTTAAAAAGCGCTGACTAAGAAATATAAGTCAAAATTTGGTTTACATTCCATCAATTTAATATATTTCTTGATCTTCCACCTTTTCGTAAATCCTAGAAAACAGTATAATTTCGCATATATAGAGATAAAAAAAAACAGAACATGGCCGAGGTTTTAATAAGATGGATTTGTGCAGACAGAAATACGTTTTTTGTATTGTAGACAGGGATGTAAGTTTGTATTTTCTTACAGAAATATTTTCTGGAGTGTCAATATTTTAGTTTATAACTAGTACATTCCATATTGTGATTATCAAAAAAGCTCGTTTTGGAAAGTGAGGTGGTAACATCGACAAATATAAATTTATAAGTCACTTCAAGATAAATAAAATTCTAAATAACATATGTTTTTTTTTTTTCACATTCAAAAATCTTACCATGACGTTCTCATATTAATAGTGAGATAGAAAGGAAAAAATAAACTCACTATCTAAACTTGAAAACACAAAATATTCATCGCTTATATCAGAAACTTGAATGTAATAATTAAAAAAAATGATATATTTTATATTCACTATTTTCCCTATCCTCTCGTGTGAGGTGGGTAGATTGAGATGGAGGGGGCGTAAAGCCGATAAATCTAAATTTGTAAGAAAATATAACGATCCTAAGTCATTGTTATTAACAATATTTTGGGTCAGCTAAAAAAACAACCGATATGCGAATTTCAAATAAGAATAATCAAAATCAAGCAAGCAAAAAATAAATACTTATATAGGTGTCTTATTAGTGGACAGAAATTATATTAAGAATAACGAAAGTTTCCTTAAAAACTCAGGAAAGAGTACTTAAACGTTATGTAATATAAGTCCTCCAATATGGAAACGAGTGCAGGACATTCTTATCACAGACGGAGACGGGACATGGAACAACGGAAATTTGGTTCTACAGAATGATGCTCAAAAAGCCACGGCTAATTTCCTTCAAGAAATACTTTCTAGGGAGTAACTATATTAACTTATAACTAGTACATTCAATAAGGCGATTATTAAAAAGCTATATACATTATTTACAGCATTCAAACTGTTTTCCTCATCTTTCTTGTTATATTCACAAACTTTCGGCCGTTGGACACTACGGCCTTCTTCAGGTGATATGTGTTTGAATTTCGAACCGAAGCCAGAATATTCAATATGTATGTTGGTGCTTCTGAAGATTTGTTCTATGACGTTTTTGTAGACGTTCTTCCCATTTTTATTTCCTGAAATATATAAGAGTCCAAATAATGTATATAGTGTAAATAGTTGCAATACCTCATATCAGATATGTAGACCGATATGAAAATAGAATTAAAAAAATAGTCTTGTATGGAAATTTATTACTGAAGAAACTTCAGTTTTCACTGGGCAACAACAATATAATGAATAAATTAGATGACTGCTCTACAGTTAACTAACTGTTAGCACACACCATTTCCGGCGATTTTTTAGTTGTTTGATCCACATTTGGATGTAGAAGAGATGAATTCATGCGTTCGAATGTCTCATTTGCTCGAAAGAGAAAAATACTAACGAGACTTGAACTCTGCTAGTCACGCTGATAATATTTATGGTAACACGCATCCAACTCAACACATACAGATTTTAATTTAACTTATTTTAACTGATTGGTCTTAATAAACTTCAGAAATGTTACTTAGAAATCTGAATGCGCTTAGAAACAGAGAAAGGTAGCTTCTATGAATTAAGTAACGATTTGAGACGAGATAATATAGTTAGAAAAGAATAATTTACTGTTATCTATTAGGGCATATATAGCAGTGTGTGCTGGAAAATATAGTCACAGATATAGGAAAAAATAGAAGTGATAGTTATGAGGTTCTTCTGTTGAATGCTGAGAATTCTATACAGAAAACACGGGAAGCTTTTGGCACCGTATAAACTCGCGTATAATTTTGAAGCTAATTTTAAGGAGGTCGCATCATAGACGAAATGGAAAATCAGTATATGTACTGATGGCTATGCTTTGACCAAAATATTATGTATTTATTGTTTTAAAAAAGGACAGCTCTATTTAAGATAAACGTGATATTGTTAAAACGGATATTTTAATCAACTGTATCGAATAATAAAGTATTAATATTCACATATTGGTATCTCTATCTATAAAAGGCATGATGTGTGTGTGTCTGTGTGTCTTTGTGTAAAGAATGCACAGCCGCAATTTTCGAGGGATTTGCAACAAAATTAGCATGCACATGCTCCAAGTTAGTGATGAGGCCAAGACCGACTTTGCATTTCCCATGTCCCATCGATAGTGGAAATAATCGATTTTTTCATGCTTCTACGGCAGTTTTCATATAGTTTGTGGCCATTTTCTACTGCCCCGAGTGAAAGCCTATAGCTGACTCCCACGAATAGACAGGAAGGTTCTATTGGCCAACGTGAGAGCCAACAGCTGACTGACACGAATGTTAACTAGCATGCTAGCATGCAAAAAAAATCGATAGCTACATTCTTCACAAGTGGGAAAAGTTTAAAACTGCATGGCACTTTACTCCAATTGGCTCATTCGCTTACTTAAACTCAACGTTGATTCTGATTCCGCAGAACTGGGTTGGGTGGGAAAAAGTATTTGTTGTTGAGATTCTTTTTTCATTCGGTTTTTCCAGTTACGAGTTCTTTTTTAAATCTGATCGTTTTGTTTTCATTTTGTTTATTTCTTTTTTCGTAACAGATTTAATATTTAGTATAGAGCTTAGAAAAAATTCGCAGTGTGAGATAGGCAAGAAGTAAGGCATGTAACAACATCAGCACAGCAAAGGGGACTCCTTTAAAGGCAAGGAAGGGCAAACATATTTTAAGTCAAGTGATAGCGATTGCTGTATCAGTCGTACAGTTTTTGAATCAAGCACGGGCACCGCCGGGCCATGCTGCTAGTCATATTAAAAATACAGAGTGCATATGCATCTTTCCCATTGTTTAGGTTTATATGATGTATAGTTGTTTCGCGTTCGGTTGTTCATGGCTTTACACAATTATAGCGTTACTAACGATAATTTTATCATTTTCTTTTACTTTCTTAGTTTATTTACCTAGAAGATGGGATACAGGGATAGAGGAAAATAGATTAGTCTCTTTTAATTTGGTGGCTCAAAAAAGAAATCACACGTTACACGAGATACATAATAAAATCATTTTTTATAAGTGAAAAACTGGGGTTCGCACGATACGCGAGATCCCGCGTTACACGTGTATATACGGTTATAACAAAGTACAAGAACACAGTTGCCACAATAATAAGAAATATATATAGCTGAAATTTTAATATGTAGTTAGTGTAAAAACAGACGAGCGAAAGTTTGACACAGAAAGGGCATAGTTTTATCGAAAGATACCTTTCAGAAAATATGCAGAGAAAATATGTAAGGCAATCAGAAGGCGGAGAAGTTCGTTAGGAGGAAAGAATAGAGAGTTAAATTGTTGTATAACATGTAATCTTTTCTATGGGTGGGAATGACGATTATGTCTTCACAGATATGCATGTCTGTAGAAACACATCTCTGTCCTTTCAAGCCTCTTCTTAAAGACGTGGTTCTACTGACAATGCCGAACACGAACAGAACAGTTGAATAACGAAGAGTTTTTCAGTAAACTCCTATCAGACGGAATGTGTCCGCTGATATTTCTGGAGTGAATAGGAAAAATGAGAGCCTGGAAATCGTAACATTCAGATAGATGTATTTCAGGTAAAACAATCAGTAAAAACTGAGTAATTTATTTACTGGGTTTGAATAAATGAATGGATGAATGACAAAACAAGGTCAGGGGCATATGATATATAGTCAAACGTTACTGAGCTAAACAAGCTGCAAGAATTAACATTTGGGACGCCTGATTACCGCACGTCCTGTAAATGCATGACATAAATCTAGAAGTAGAAGGGAAAACATATGGTGCACATATACAATGCAACATGCCCACAAAATACTCTCTTATGTTTAAAAAAAAAAAACAATGGTTGTGGCTATATAGATATTTGTTTGTTTTTTAATTTTGTTTCATTTTTTAACTTGAAAAACAATCTAATAATTAAAAATATTGTTATACAGTTGTTCCTGTAGGGTAGATATTTTTCTAGAATTGGTGTAATCTCCTAAATTATTGAACATTTTATTACATATTAAATTCACACAGCTGTAAAGAAAACAAAATCGATAATAATAAAAATTAACCAACAACATTCAATTGTGATATTTTTTAACTTCCTAATAGGTTCTAGTTCAGTGAAAACGCGTTCGTTAAAAGCAATATTTACTGGAAGTTGAATCCAAGTATCGGTTATTATGGAGTTTCTGATTCGTAAAACGCTATTCTAATGTGCGGAAATCTTCTCCTAAAAAATAAAACATATCAACCCAAAAATACATATATATAACAATGATAATGTAGCCATGTCAGAGGTAATCGATCCAAATTTTACCTACAAGCCTCAATAAATCGGTAACAATAAGCCATTATTCTTAATCTGGGAGGAAGTTCTTCGTTTTCATGAGTAAATAATTTCATGACAAGAAAGTAAAGTAGAAAATAACGCAAGGAAGAAAGTGATAAAATGATTGTGATATCGCGTAATATGTAGAAAAGTGAAAGATTTAAGTAATAAAGATGGTGGCAGATACACACTTTTTTAGGATAATAATAGAGTTTTGTGTATCATGAATTATTAATATCAAATGGTTTAACAATATTAACGTAGCATCAGTATCAACAATGGAGATTCCTAACTTTTGTGGAATCTGATAATGATGCTGTGATGCAACGAAATCACGTTTTCATGTCAGATATTCGAGTTTTGAGTTGAGGTATCGAACTGTGTTGAATAAATCAGTTGCTATGCCGGCAAAAGCAGACGCATGGAACCTGCCGTTTTGACCTATTCGGTAATTAATGGTCAATAAATAGATCAACTCAGAATTTCCAGCAAAGTGGATATACGTCTCAAGAGAGTTATTTCCAACAATATCAATGGCTTTCTTAAATATTCCATGGTAATTTTCCGAGTCGGGAGTGAATCAGTTTCAGTATATTAATGTTAGTCTTCTTTTATGTGTTGTGTTTATTCAGTACCCAGACCATTACAACTCTCCACATCTTCCTATCACTTTCAGCTCTAAGGAAAAATTGTTTTCCTCGCATTCTTCCCAGTCTGTATGCTGCCATCCATTGAAACAAGATCTTTAGGCATGTAACTAGTTTTTTTCTCTCTTGCCTCTATAAGTCCTGTAAGTGTCAAGTTTTCAAGCCCTCTTCGTTTTGTGCCATCGAGATTTCAAAGATCTCTTAGTGTTTCTATGTATGTGTTTTTTGTTTCCATTTGCTTACATGCTCCGCCCATTTTATTTTCAGGGTTCTTCTATAGCAACACACTATTCTTGTACCAAGACTTATTTTCATGTACGTGGAATTTACACAGTATCCATTGCCGTATATGAGGATTTATATTACATCACAGTTCAGCATATTTTGTTATTGTATTCGGACTACATTTTTCTGTTTCTTAATATATTGTTTGCTTTTCGTAGGAATGGTTCCATATTCCGATTCGGCTTCGGACAAGAGTATCAGATTTTTTTATCACATGTTTTAACATTTTCCAAACAATCAACTTTCTGCAATTCATTTTAATGTTTCCACTTTCTGGCTCGTAATATTGTTAACAACTAATTCTCAGAATTGATAAGTATTCCTTTCTTTATCGATTTCCTTTATCCCTTTGTCTATTAGTTCTTGTAGTTTTCTTTATGTGCCAGCAACAAAAACGGTATTATGTGCGTATCTTACATGGTTAAGTAGATCTTTATTTAAAACCCTATGCCATCACCGGGCTGGCCCTACCTTGTTTCTTTTCTTTGTCAACAACCTTCTCGAAGTAGGTATTGATACTGAGGACACTATTATGTACACTTGTTGTAATAGCAATTCGGTTAGGTCTGATAAATTAAAACTGGTAGTTTCTTTCGTAACTGACCTATAATCAAAAGTTAATATAGGCAAAAATGGCTTGTATGATTTGACGCTCCCTAAAGCAAACAGCTATATTTTAATTCGTGCGTGAATATCTGGTGCTCCTGCTCTATATCTCAATATTCCTGACAAAATCTAAAGAACGATTTGTACAGTTAACGGTCCTGACATGGTATCAAGATCTCAGTTAATTTTGTACCGCCATGTCGTGGCTTCCTTCTGTCTTTTCTAGATATATTTCCATGGCAATTATTCTAATAATTCCTACTACTTCGTAGCTCGACCGTGTACTAGTAGATTAATAATTAGGTCTCACCGTTTTATTGGTTAAATATCTAGATAGAAATGTAAGTTCAAATCTAATAGTTTATTTTAACGTCTGTGCAACTCTCTTCCAGTTTCCGGCCTGCCACTTGCTATATTCATAACTATAAAGTCAACATCAGTCGCCATCTTCTGTCTTCCTAAGTGCTGTTCCCTTATTCTCTTTTCTTCACACTAAACTCTTTTCTTTATCTGTCACTATAAGTAACATGTGGCAAATTATTGATATTATCGCCTTACTTGGCGTGAATTGATTAACACAAAAGATATGAACAGCTTGAGACATACTGATAGACAGGCAGATATATAATGAAGACTCTGAGATAGATAGATAGATAGATAGATAGATAGATAGATAGATAGATAGAATTGGAAAGGTTTAGATAGATAGATAGATAGATAGATAGATAGATAGATAGAATTGGAAAGGTTTAGATAGATAGATAGATAGATAGATAGATAGATAGATAGATAGATAGATAGATAGATAGAATTGGAAAGGTTTAGATAGATAGATAGATAGATAGATAGATAGATAGATAGATAGATAGATAGATAGATAGATAGAATTGGAAAGGTTTAGATAGATAGATAGATATATAGATAGATAGATAGATAGATAGATAGAATTGGAAAGGTTTAGATAGATAGATAGATAGATAGAATTGGAAAGGTTTAGATAGATAGATAGATAGATAGAATTGGAAAGGTTTAGATAGATAGATAGATAGATAGATAGATAGATAGATAGATAGATAGAATTGGAAAGGTTTAGATAGATAGATAGATAGATAGAATTGGAAAGGTTTAGATAGATAGATAGATAGATAGATAGATAGATAGATAGATAGATAGATAGAATTGGATTGGTTTAGATAGATAGATAGATAGATAGATAGATAGATAGATAGATAGATAGAATTGGAAAGGTTTAGATAGATAGATAGATAGATAGATAGATAGATAGATAGATAGATAGAATTGGAAAGGTTTAGATAGATAGATAGATAGATAGATAGATAGATAGATAGATAGATAGATAGATAGATAGATAGATAGATAGATAATGTTTGCGTCTGTGCATTTACTACCTGTTTTATTGTTGCAACTGATATTTTAAACAAATTACCCCCAGACAAACAAGCGGAGATGGAGTAATATTTCCGTTGTGCTTTTAATTATTTCACAGCTTCCCATGTATTTACTTTGTCGGTAAAAGTTATTCGTAGCTGCTGCAATGTCTTGCTAAACGGACATATTACTGAGGAAAATATCGTTGGTAAATGTGATTGTGGACTTGCAATGGAAGAATGTTTCAGATAAACTCTCAGCCAAAATTACTCTGTTAACGAAATTTTTCAGCAGAGATTTAAACTGAACTTGGAGAGGAATTTTAATCTTGCTAGTGTTATGAGCAACGTTTTCAAATTATCCATGATAACTATTTCTTGTCACTTTTAACTTTCTATTTTATATTAAACCACTACATCTTATCGACTATATTCTTTTCATTTGTCTATATACTTTATATTATATTACATTACATACATAACTATTCATAACTGCCTGATATTTTTGCAGATAGAACTGAACATCGATTAAGAAAAACTCAAAGTCAAGGAGATAAACGAAGGAAGAAAGTTAGTGATACGAAAAACAACGTAATTGCTTATACACGAAATTATGAAGAATAATATTGAAGTATCATTGAACAAAGAAAATGCTTTATAGTTTCCAATATATAGCGAATGATTTTTTAAAAACTATACTCGAACCAAGTAAGAACTGATAGACTCAAAAATAAAGAAGAATATTTAGCAATTCGTGGACCAAGTAAATGCATAAAGACTCAATTATAATGAACAGTATTTAACCATCTACGAAAAAGAAAATATTTATAGACTCAAATACGACGACACATATTTAACTATACACGAACCAAATAAATATATATGCTCTCGAATATATATAGCTGGCCACTCTTATTCGATAATACCCGTCTACTAGGGCAGCTAGCCAATCCCTATTGCAGACGCTTGCACAGGACAGATGTGTTTATTCAAAAAACACCGAGGCCATCTATTTTTGTAATTTTCAAATAAATTATATATATATACATACATATTTTTATATATATATATATATATATATACATATACATATATATATATATATATATACATATATATATATATATATATATATACATATATATATATATATACATATATATATATATATATATATATATATATATATATATATACATATATATATATATATGTATAAATATATATACATACATATATATATATGTATATATATATATATATACATACATACATATATATGTATATATATATATATAAACTTTCGAGAATTTGAAAATAATAGTTGTATATATCAGCCTGAATCACTGGGAAATTATGAATGAATCTGTAATCACATAGTTCTTAAGTGATAGGATAACAGGCAAGTGTTAGTTCTGTCTATGTGAGTCTGTAATAATTTCCATCGTTCGGGAATTAGTAAATATTGAGCGTTTATTTCTGAATCTTTAATGTTTCTAAGATAGACATATATTGTATATTTGTGTTTGTAAGCATTTCCTTTTACTGGAAATAGATAAATATTGGTGGTTTATATTTGAATCTATAAGGATTGAATTAGTATGTCTTCCCGTTTAGTACGGAACTCGCATTTCTGCATTGAATGCAGTCGATATCTTCTAGGATCCGACGACATAGCAGAGACAGGCAAGCTGTAATCTTGGTCTAATATGCTTCCCGTTTATACCCCAGTCGGTACACTCGTATTATTTTCAGTCTTCATCTCTATTTATCTTAAATGATTTAACTGTTTAATGAATCAATACTCTAGCAACTGATCGAATTATCGAGGCTTATTCACCAAGCTGAATAGGTTAGCAAACAATCATGAGTGACTTCGATCAGTTTTTTCCTTTTCTTTTTTTTCTCGGAAACTCATCAAATCTTTTTCCCTTTATATGATGGTATGCGCCATTTTATTTCTTTGTCTCTTTATCAGTTCAGTAGAATGACGCATTGTGAAGGTGTGCAATAAAGATACGAATTAAAGAAAACGGCATCAGTCAACGCAGTGTGAATCGTGTTTGCATCTATTCATGTTAACTTCGAACTGAGACATCATGGATCCAGTGCTTCTGGTGTAGAATACGTGCTCTTAAAAATGTCTCGTCCTTGTTATGTCATGAAATTTAATAAAGTACAATGTAATTATTAAGGCTTTATATTTTTTTAATCCGACACTAGTTCTGATTAATATAAATGTCATAATTAGTGGGTACAGATGAATAAAATATATTACACGATCAAAAGTATTTTAACCACAACAGATCAAAAATTGAATACACAGATTGCAACCCTAATTGAAAATTATACGAAAATGGATAGAAAACAATAAAAAAGCAGACATTTGCCTGGTGAATTAATATATATATATATATATATATATATATATATATATATATATATATATATATATATATATATATATATATATATATATGTATATATATATATATGTATATATATATATGTGTATATATATATATGTATATATATATATGTGTATATATGTATATATATATATATATATGTATATATATGTATGTATATATATATATATATATATATGTATATATATATATATATATATATATATATATATATATATATATATATATATATATATATATATATATATTAAAAAGAGAGAAACCAGAAACGTTTTCGGTTAGGATGTGGATTCGTTTTAGTGTATATATTATATTTTATTCTTTATTTCTGCTACACGTGTATCCGGTCTCATGACAAATAAAAAAGCAAATAATAAAGTAAATAAAATGAATAAATTTCAAAATGGAATGAATTATCCTTAGGTTCTTTTAATGTCTCATTGTTCGTTTTCTGTATTTGTTAGTGAGCACTGAACTCCTTCTGGACTGTTAAATGTTAATAAAACCATTAGGTATGGTATGAGAACTGGTGATGTCTAGATGAGATATGTCTTCCTAACCACTAAATATAATCTTGCGATTAAAAATGCATACTAGAAAAAATGGACTGATCATATTCGATAACTAAATTTCCTCCCACAATTTACTAAGAATTATTTAGTTTTGGTGCGGAACTACGGGGCAGTTAGTTTACTAAGTACTAATGCACCTAGCTTGCTCATAATTAGTCATTGTTGAAGGTTTTAAGGACAAATCTTTTTTACTACGTATGAGAAAAAAAACGTATTTTCCTCATACAATGATACGAATCTCATTTAATTGGCACTGCTGACAAAACGACGTTGCTACAATGATCCTGCAACATCGTAGTGGTCGCAAAAACGTTTTTAGTAGACTCCCTATAACGAATCCCTGACAATATCGTGTAATGTTGCAAACACATTGCATATTAACATTGCATTATCCGAAAATGGATAAAATTTCAGAAAGATATTAGAACGTTTATTCATTATGTAACTTAATGATTCTCAATGTAAAAAAAAATACAAAATTATTTTTCTTTATTTTCTCCAGAGTGCGAGCGGTACATTTTTGCTATTTTATATTTTAAATTAGTCGTGTTAGTTGGGCACCATCTTTGGGGAAAAGAGCACTATGACGCAGAAATTTAGAAACGACAGGCTGTACTGTTAGCTCTCTTCCCGGAATCTGCAATATGAACACTTCAGAGTGCTTGGTTGTCAATCTAAGGTCAGTGCAGATGGTTTCGGAATGAGTTGGAAGAGTCTAATAATGTTTACGAAGATGTTTAGAGAGATCATTAGTCATGGCAATGTTATGTCTCCAAACATCCAGGGCCTCAGTCTCAACACCGAGTCCTACATCAAGTGCCTTGAGGAGTTAGTGCTGCCTTGGATCAAGAGGATGGCGGCAGGAAAACCCTATGTCTGGCAATAGGAATCTGCACCATGTCATACAAGCAGGAGACGCCAGTCATGGCTGTCTGACAATTTCATCGACCGCATCACCCCTTACATCTGGCTACCTCAAAGCCTGATTGCAAGACCCTTAATTATTATGTGTTAGGCAGATTTGACCGAGAGAACAACAAAGCTCCTTCTAAGACTAAAGATGAACTGAATGTAAAGATTATGGCAGAATTCACCAATTTATACAAGGAGGCCGTCCAAAAGAGTTGCAGGAGATTCCGAAGTTATCTAGAGTCCGTTGTTGAAACCAATGGTAATTTTACTGAATGAATTTATCTGTCGTATTCCGAAATATGTTTTGTGTAATTTTGGTAAATATATCTCTTAAAATGAGATATCACTGTTATTTTCCTTTTTGAGTAATCTACTCGACAGTTTATCCATCGCACCCTGTGTATTTATTGAACAGAAATATTATCAAATATTATGTGACGAGTGTGAATTATTTCAGATACAGCACTTAAATAGTATCTGTCTATATTTATGAAATTAGATATTGTAACTATTTAAACCACTTGACTTCTGAAGAAGGCAAGTATTATACAACGGCCGAAAGGTCGTGAATATGAAAACAGTGATGAGCACAGCAATTTCAACAACGTAAATAGTGTAAGTAGCACTTCAATATGTTAAATTAACGTTTGTGAAAACGCTTGGGATGAGCAATCAGTATGGGGTCAGGAAAATAATTCATTGTAATGATACAGTAACGTCGTCACATAATCACATATGATCCAATCAAAAGTACGACGTCGTTGTAACTTTCCTCTCTGAAGCTGTTATTGTGACAAACTGAGTTATTGTGAAGGAATTAAATTCCTCACAACTGAGACTTTTATCTTCTCACACAAAAGAAATTTATCATGGAAAATCTTCAAACGTTACTGTATCCCATATTTTCCCTTTGATAAGCACATCAAACGATTCTTCTTTGTATGTTACTGGTTGATTTCCATTCCCCTGAAGACATATTTCCAATCAACGTGTCAGCCAAAACTTTCACTGAGAATCTTCTGCAAATGGCCGACTGTGCATTTCATTACGAAGAATCAACATTGACTCTTGGGACCGCATTCCCATCAAGGTGTCACATCACTTTAACGACAGCCGGTAATTTCAACATATTTGTAGATATATGACTCTCATAATAAAATCTATTTATTCTTCCTGCGTCGTTTCAATACGTCATCTGCTGGAATCTCCATTTAAAACTGGTCTTGGTCAAGCGTTTTCTTCATCTATTTATTTTCTCTCGCAGATACACACAAAAGGTTTGTCGTTTCTCCACTCCTTTTAATGTTTTTATGACTGTTTATCCTTTCCCCTTTCGTCACGCAGCTGGACTGCCCTTCGCCTCCTGCCCCCAATTATATTATTGGTCGGCCATTTTATTTACTACATATTCAGCAAAGACCATTACAGTGTCGCATAAGGAGAGCGGTTAGTCATCGATAAGTGTTGTCTTACCTCCCCGTGGCACTCGGCAAGCTGGAACGATTCCATAGCATTTTACCAACAGAACTGGAGGAGGCGAAATTATCGAATAACCTTCCTATTCGGTAAATTGTTACTTGTAGAATCGGTGTGTGAAGTAGTGAGACACAATAGACGATTACAATTGGAGGACAGGAAAAGACAAAAGGATGTTTGGAAGGGAAGCAATAAACAACAGAAAGATGCAGCACAATTGATTTAAGCCTCAGGTGTCAGGATTTGGCAATAATAAACATTAAAGAATCACTCATTTACTGAAATTATACCCTCATCTTGACAGAACTTTTTCTATCAGTGTTTGTTTTCATTTTTTTATAGCTAATTTCTGCTTATTTTTGCGTCTCTTTTCTTTCCTTACGTCACTCATTTTTAATGAGTTTTGTGTGATCTTATATGTATGTCTTTGTTCGTGTATAACTATTTATAAAACAACGAAAGGAATTCCGAAGAGTCTTGCCGCTAATTAATTATCAAATTAAGGAAACACCAAAAAAATGAAAAAGGGTCGATGATAATTCTTTTAGTCTTATCGTGTTAAATACAAAGATATTTCCAAAAGCATATTATTAGATTAATGATATAGACTAAATGTGGTTAGTCTGTCACTAAACCTCAGTGAATATTACATCAATTGTCTCCGAGACTAGTTCGTGAAATGGAGCTTCAGAGTAGGCATTTATATAGATATGTACTAACTTCTGCTTAAGTTGTCGTATTATCAGTAATGACTAACTAACTGCCCGAGCAAATGTCATTCTTATTCAATTGGTGAATTTTACGACATGCGGAAATCATTTTGCATGGATAGATACTTGATGTCATAGGTACATATGGATCTCTATTTGGGACATATACGCAAATAATGAGTGGTTTGACACTTGAGTATATTGTGTAAAATTGTTTGATTTTATACTTGATTCTATGGGTAAAAATTGCTCGTTTATATGTGAGGCAACAATAATAGTTTAATCGGCTTTATTTATATGGTAAATATTATTCCGGTTTATCGTGATTATATTAAACAGTAATTTGATTTATACTTAAGTATGTCGATAAAATCCTGCTGCATATATACATGAGTCTCTATTGATCGGATTTATACTGTTATCTATATGTAAACATTGCTTGTTTTTCTACTTGGATAAATGAGACAAAATTGGATATGTTTATTCTGGGAGGGCAGTGATCTGGTTTATAATTGTGTCTATAGGCAAACTTCCGTCGGTATTATATTGATGTCTATTCGGAAGCAATGTTTCGATTTGTACTTAAGACTATATGAAAACATTAGTTGATTTTATACTTGTGTCTATAGGTAAACAATGGTTCGGTTTGTACTTGAGACTATATACAAATATTAGTTGGTTTTATACTTGTTTATATAGGTAAACGTGGTTGGTTTTTACTTTTACTTTAGTCTATATGTCAACACTGGTCGAGCATAGGTATGGACAAGCAGTGCTTTTGGACTGGAACGATTACACGATTTGTCATCCCTTTTGATATGGGTGTCGTTCTCTCGTCTAGCGGACATCGTCGAAATATATACAGGTACGTGATTACAATCTGCAAGACAAACTCATAAAGATAAACTACGACAAACCAGTTAGGTCGGTATTAACTAAAATCTACTAAGAAATGGCTATCATAGAGAAATGAACATATTCAACTGCCAAAGCCCTTCGAGTTTCCTCAGCTAAACATAACTCTTCGACAGAATAAGAAACAAATGGCACATAGGTTATTGTGTTACCATCGAATAATAATTTGAAATTACTTATTAGAAGTAGACAATTATCGATAAAAAGCATTGATCGATTTTGCGGGGCAGAGAGGTGAAAAAACAATTTTTCTCCCTTGCCTAATAGATTAATATCTCGATTTCTATGTCGTCTGTTTGCATTATATAATCCGTACACATTATGAACGTCTATGTAAAACACCTGTGTGCATTTTTTTATAATAATATATTAAAACACTGTAACACGACATATGAGAAAATATAAGGTATATTACGCGCAAGGTAGCAGATTCTTATGTAGTGGAAAAATCATGTCCAATTATGGAATTAAATCATTTGATATATATATATATATATATATATATATATATATATATATATATATATATATATATATATGTCATCCACAGACAGACTGTTTCGCTGTTTCACAGCTCATCAGTGTGGCTAGACGTCCGGTTGCCTCTAGCTAGGTTCGAAACGCGACTGAATTGGCGTCAGTCGGAACTTCTACCACTAAGCCGTCGGCTCACGGGATGAAGGTGAATTTTAGCGTGTTTATTTTTAGATTTAGATAAACACACAGTGACTGACAGTGACTCGATTCTGCTGAAGAGTCATGCAATATTAGCTTAAATAGTCACTGTTTACAAATTCACACCTCAAACCAAAGAGCTCAACCGAAATTAATTTTTCAGGAGCCAATACCGTTTGTAAGAGCAAAATTGCTTACATCGCGTAACAGCAAAATAGGCCTTCCCGCAGAATGTTTAATATATAAAACACCACAAAAGTATTGAGTCTATTTTTAACATGACTTCACATAAGACGTTTTGCCATCCTGACACCATTTGACATAAAAATCACTGAAAGATTCTTTGGTTTATACAGCTAGAAAAAGTACATGTTTAAATCATTTTGATCCAGTCGCACTATCTTCTCAACTCCGCAATGGTAAGAGGAAAATATAATTCAGGCCTTCATTAATGATACCAACATTCATACTATAGCTGTCATCTTTAATGTGATATTCAGAAATCATCAAGAGAACGGTGAAATAGTTTAAAAAGCCGGAACTGTAATGAGAAAAAGTGGATCAGGTGGTCACAACAGCATGAGAGGTCTTCATTTAAAATTAGATCTAAAAAAATGAATTAGAAAAGATTAAAACTCAAGATGTATGGCATTTAAGAATGGAGTTTCATCTATGACAGTTCAAAATCAATACAAAAGACCTGAAAATGAAATCACACATGAAAAATGTGAGTTAATTTATTACACCAGGAAAGAAACTTAGAAGGTAAGAGAGGGCGAAGATAATCTTGAATAAATTGAAAATTGATCCTAGAATTATATATATATCTATATATATATATATATATATATATATATATATATATATATATATATATATATGAAATTAATTTTAATCTTTTATGAGCTTCCTATGAATAATTAATTATGAACATGTCATTTTAACTGATGAAATCAGAGTCCAATACTTTTATAAAAACGTTATATATATATATATATATATATATATATATATATATATATATATATATATATATATATATATATGGGATAAAACAATAATGGGATATATAGAAATAATCTTGTAGGGAATATATGCAAGAAAGTGGAAAATGTTTCGTTAGACGGGATTCGCCTTTAGGACATCATCAGACTTAGTTTTTTCTGCGTTCAAAGGAATACACTGAGACGTTGGAAAAGTTAAGTTTGGAAAAAGTAATCGCAAATATATCTAAAGGAGGAAATGCGTCACATAAAATGGCACCTTTATCACATACTCCCAACACAGACACACAGGTACACCCACGCACCCACCCAGCCACACACACACTTACACATAGACACACAAACACATATACACACACAAACACACACACACACACACACACACACACACACACACACACACATATATATATATATATATATATATATATATATATATATATATATATATATATGTATATATACAGGGTTTGGACCAAATATTTCTAACACTTAAATTTATTTAACACGGAGTTGATCCTCCTTTAGCCTCACGTACAGCTTTAATACGTCTAGGAATGGAATCGTACAGCTTCCTGACTTCATCCAGAGAAATTTTCAGCCATTCTTCCATTAATACCTGCTCTTTATGACACAACGGTGGAGGATAGCGGCCCCTAACTTGTCGCTCCAAAATGCACCACAAATGTTCAATAATATTGATATCTGGAGATTGGTGAAGCCACTCCATAACTTTCATGCTCTTCATACCAATCCTTAACCACTCGAGCGGTATGTATTTGAGCATTATCGTTTTGGAAGTTGCAGTCACCATCAGTGAATAAAGTCTGGGCCATTGGATGAATATGATTTCCCAAAATATTCAGGTAATATTTGCTGTTGATTCTACCATGCAGGGCAACTATTGAACCGAGGCGTTTTCATGATATGGCGGGCCAAACTATCACAAATTCACCTCCATGCTTCACTGTTGGAAGAAGAGAGTCAGGTTTGTAAACTTCTTTGGGCTGCCTCCACACATATACTCGCCCTGAAGTTGGCAAAAGAGAAAAACTGCCCCCCCTGAAAATATGACATGCTTCCATTGGTCTGCAGACCAGGCATTGTGATCTCTGTACCACTTCAACCACTTCTGAATGTTGCGAGTGGAGAGAAGAGGTTTCATTACGGCCGCTCTTCCATGGTATGAAGACTTATGGAGCTCACGACGAACAATTCTAGTAGAAACTTAATTATTCAGATGATTATTCAACTCAGCAGTCACTTTAGCCGCAGTAGTTTGATGATTCTTTGCCACATTGCGTTTCAATGCACGTCGGACCCTGTCAGTACGTTTGCAAGTCCGGCCCGAATTGCTACGGTTGCTAGAGGTTTTGCCCTGTTTCTCGAATTGCGTCAAAGTTCTTCATATGGTAGCTCTTGAAAAACCAAACAGTTCAGCAACCTTAGTGATCGAGGCTCCTGATATTCGAGCTCATACCCTTTTTTGAACACGGACAGGTCACGCATTTTACTTAAATTTTACTAAATTCTAAAAATAAATACCAAAAGAGTGTAAATTAGATACATAAACGTCTTTACAATAGATATAACCTGCAATTACAAAGTTTTAGTTAAAGCTATTAATATAATAGGTCTGTGAAATATAGGAGTGGAATTTGCACCAGTTCCAATTAATTTTTCCAACACCTGTATATATATGACAACATATATATATATATATATATATATATATATATATATATATATATATATATATATATATATATATATATATATATACATGACAGAATATAGGAGCTGAATGAAAGTAAACAGGAGAATATATTGAAAGTGTATAAAGGGACAAGAATATTAAGAAATAAAATCGATATTCTACATATAATCGTCAGAACGATTACAAAACGTTCCGTTCAAGAAACTCTGGAATCGGGTGATGGATATAACAAAAAGCAGTGGGATGAAAAATTTTATAATTTTATTCTTCCTATATATATATATATATATATATATATATATATATATATATATATATATATATATATATATATATATTCAACAACATCCAAAATAGAAGTCAGGCATCTCTATCTCAATACTACTGGCATTTAAAGGAAACGAACAAAACACCGAAAGTAAAATGGAAAATAATAAATAGAACTAGAACATGTAAAACCTGGGATGACCCATGCCCTCTGTGCCTACACGAAAAACTGCACATCATTAGATTTCTAAATAGTGAAAAGTTACTAAACCATAGACATGAGTTAACGGTGTTCTGTCGTCATCAAATGATTTTCGCATTAAATAATTAATAAATAGATTTAAACAAATTAAGTCCATAATTTAAAAGCCTTAAAAAACTCAGCCCAATAATTATTGAGAAAAACCCTTTGATAAAAAAAGCCATGTAAATAAACAATTAAACAAACAGATCAAATAGATAATAATGAAACATAACCTTCTAGTCACTCAACGACTCAAGGCAAACCCATAAATAAAAAAGACGCCGTCTGACTAGCATAAGCCAAAACCACTCTGGACATAGAATCACCATTGTAACTTGATACGCTTTTTTGGAAAGGGACTGGCCTGTAGATAAAAATTAATTCTTAATTCTTAGCCCCTTAAACCACCTAACTTCAACGGCCGAAACTAGCCGTTTCCATAGCAACAAATGTTCCAACGATACCGTATTTATAAACACTTGCTAACCAAAAGATAGCTTATTCCCAAATTCTCGCTTGACAAGGAAGTGGGTCCAGACACCTTAACTCTACATAACTTCAAAAATTATGTTAGGGATCTCGGCTCTCGCTTTTGAACGTGAGAACTCTTATGTAGCGGAGGAATCATATTTTTAAAAACTAAAAATATTATTATATTATATATATATATATATATATATATATATATATATATATATATATATATATATATATATATATATATGTAGGATGTATCAAAAATACTTTTACAACCTTTGGGTGTGGGTTTTTCACGCCAAAACATTTCTGGTCGATGGCGCTGTTTTTCCATACATACTAGGTTACATTTGCGATTCGTGTACATTCGGTTCTACTCAGTCTGCAACGTTCCTGTAGTGGTGAGTTAACTGAGAATTATTCCGTTTAACATTGGCAGGATATTCATATCGTGAGCATACAGACATATTTTTTCATACGGCCGCGCGAATGGTCTATGGACGCGAGGTTGCACGTTTCTATCAGATTTCCAGACCGAAGGCAGCCGAGGCATCCAACTTTCGCCGCGTTTTATCTTCGCGTTGCTGACAACAAGATCCGTAGCACTAAAATCAATGGATCGAAAAGTTCGAGATCCGCTCGTACGCCTGTCCATGAAGAACATATTATGCAGACTGTCGGAGACGTTCACGGTATCATAACATGCCATATAGCCCTAGCATGTCGTACATGACATAGTACCGAATGGAGGGTATTTTAAGAATATTTTTAAGAATATCTCTCACAATCGGAGAACATTTGCCGATGGACTATTGCACAAACTACAAAGTAGGTGATCGTCTGGTTTGTCCATGTGTTTTCCCAGTACGGCTTAAATGAGCTGTCTGCAGGGAATTTATTTCGAATACGCTTCCATACCTGGTAGAGATTGTGACCATGCTAATATGGATACGCATGTGGTTCATGCATTATGGGGCTCCAGCATATTTTAGCCACATATATTGGCATTGGCTGACATCTACCATGCAGGAGAAGGCCACTTCCTTGGTCTGCACGTTCCCCCGACATCAATCTTTTTCATTTTTATATGTGGGGCCTCCTAAAACAATTGTTTATGCAGCAGACCTTAATAATTCAGAGGCGCATATCCTCAACACTGTCCTCAAATTGACAACCAATCACTCTGAAGTTTTCCTGTTGCAGCTTCAGGCAGGAATGCCAAGTAGTACAGCATGCCGTTTCCAAATTTAGAGTGCTGTTTTCACACAGACTGTGCCTAACTGACCCTTCTATACTGTACAGTTAACACAATCAAAAACAAAATATGCGCATGCGCGAAAATAAATATATAAAATGGCTACAATTTATCTGTCGCTCCTTGTCGTTCGTACATTTATTTGTTTTTGATTTTTGGCGCCATTTCACGGAGTGTATATAAGTATTCTCATTCCTAAGATTTAAAATTTTATTCTCTCGAAACTATTTTTAAACATTTATTTTAAAAAGCTGTTTTATAGAGTTAACATACATTTCTAAACATGTTTATCCTTATGCATGACATCCACTTAAAAGTTACGATGTCGTGAGTGTACTTAAAAAATGACATTACTTTTTAAGTTAATGTTCAGGTTTTGTAGTGAATTGAAGTGTTGGGTGATAGAACCCTTAGCTCAACATATAATATGTGCAGAAGGCAAAATCTGAATACAAAATATAGCCTTAAGAGGGATTATTTCCTGCCCTCGACCCACGAATTCTACTTTTCAAATCCAACAGGTTACAGGGCTCGGAAATTAACTATACGAAGATGTATCTGTAATTACGTAGCCTAGCACGTACTTATTGTTTAATGTTTTTTTTTTCAAACATTTCCACTATGTAATATTCTATCTATATGAATAAGATTCAGAACTGAAACAAATGAACAGCTGAGTGTACATTGAAAGCTAATTATTTCTTGGGTGAAATATATCTTTTTCTCTTTGGGCTGGGGATATATTGATTGACCTGCCTATACTTTATATTCTTCAAATTTGCCCCCTTCATATATACAATCTTTTATTTTTTCCAGGCGTTATAACTTTTGTTTTCTTGTCTCTTTGCTTCTCCTGGAATTTGCAACTAATGTATAACTTTATTTCTATACACATGTTTCTCATTACAGAACTTAACATAATAAAGCATTTCTCCAAACTGTTCCCGTTCATCGTGGTCATCTCATTTTCGAGAGTGTCTCTTTCTTTATTTTCCTCATCCATTTACAAGATATGTTTCCTTTTTAAATTCCTTTTTCTTTGACTTTTGCATTCCTCTATTCATCGCCCGTCAACCTCCGAATGGCTCGTTTCCATTCACTGAAAATTCCATTTAAGTGAGATCTGACATCTTCGTTTTCTTTCCAATTTGTTTCTGAAGATGGAATAATCTATAACATCCAAACCAAATATGCAGGCTTCACTTCTTCAATCAGTGACGTTTTGTAAGCAGGAAAAGCACAAAAGACCGACATATCTCGTGAGTAAACACAAAACAAAAGTGAACAATATAAACTAATTTAGATTCATGGGTATCATGCAGAAAAATCCGTTTAATGCAGATGAGGACGGTCAATATAAACAAGCAGATAAGATGCATGCATGGACGTATGTAAATTATATATCCCGTCAATTTGTACACACACACATACACACACACACACACACACACAAACACAAACACACACACACACACATATATATATATATATGTATATATATATATTTGTGTATTTAGGCAGCAATTTTTCTTTCATGCACATTTTACTGAATACTACACACAAGGTGTTTTGATTTAGTTTTTTTATACAATTTATGATGTGCTCCAATATTTTTTTTTCCTTTCGGATGATAAATTTTATAAAAACTGTCCAATTGTTCTTTTTATCCGATCGCTTTCGGCTATACATTTGGCCATTTTCAAGGTTGAAATATGTTAACTGTTAACAAGAAATAGTTTGTTGCACGTTTGTATTTATCTGATGTTTCCATTTTCAAAACACGCCGAAGATATTTTGTCCATGTTCATAGATGATATAACTGGGTCTTGTTTTGTATTATTATTAATAAGGCTTCCATTATTTTTAGCCTTTTTTTTTGCATGTAGATGATGCTATTATATTTGTGTTGTTAACAAGTATTTTACGAATAGGGTGCGGTAGGTCTCCATGAATAATTAAATGAGAATCTAATTGAGCTACAGTCAGAAATGTGTAGTATATTTTTTTTAATTTTTAGCATTTAAAAAAATATAAACTGGAAACAACTGACAACAGTTTTATAAATGAGGATCACATCATTCAATTGATTAACAGTATTTTAATGCATACAATATATTCTACTAGCGATTTGATAGCGCAAATAATCGCATTAATATTGCTGATTGATTCTATGCGTGATTGTTTCTTTGTATATATAATACATGCTGCCTAATGTTTTATATATATATATATATATATATATATATATATATAATAAAAAGACTTAAACACTAATATTCCATGGTCATAATTTATTCCATTGGAATCGTAAAAACGACCCAATTCATCAGACCTACAGATTCAAAATAAAAACGGAAAAACGACTCCGGGAAAAATTGGTGAGAGTGTGTGTGATAGTGTGGGGGGACCCGTGATCTATATAGAGGGGTAATAGACGAGAGAGACAGGGCGGTCCGAAGGTGGAGAGGGCACTAAAATTTAACAGAGGGAAGATTTAAAAAGGGGTTTCAGTGAGAAAAGGGTGCGTATTTTCAAAGATATACCGGAAGAGTGTACATTTCTTGGTGACACACACACCCCATAAGCGATAAAATCTTATACTCCCGCCCAGACCCCTACAACGTATACGTACACACACTAATGAGATAAAGGAAGAGTTTAGATAAGCTAACATTAGAAGGGTTTTTAGGATTCCCTGAAGCTAAGTGGGTACGGCGTTCTGAAACATATTTTCTAGCCGTGCTAAATCATAAACCAACAATCATAAATTTATCGGACTGGCTAAATGATTCTCGGAAGGCCTGTTTTCATCCCGCCCCCATCCCAAACGAGACCGTTTGACCAACACAAGGAATGTTGGGGAAATCCCGCTGACAAGATAAAAGACTGGTGAAAACTCATAGACAAAATTCTATTTTCACTTTTCGGACCTCCGGTTGATTATACATACCTGCGTACATCTGCACCCATATACCGCTATATGTCTACATATATCTATCGAAATATGCACACACACACACATAAATACATCTGCATATATATCTCTACCTACGTATCCATACGTTCATACATGTAGGTGTACACACACACACACACACACATATATATATTCATATACTTACCCACATACACCTATATATACATATATCTATGCGTATGCTTTTATATACACGTCTACACACACACACGCATACACCCACATTTGAACGTACATATCCATTTCTATATTTAAACCAAATCAAAGGCCAATTAAAAAATATATAATATTCTAAAACCGCTGGGTGAGTAGCGTGTATTTATCTCTAATGTTAAAATGTATACCTAGGTGTCTAACTATTATAATGCTATCTGATTTTGCAAATCAGTTATTAGGGGAACGTTTACCTACCTAACCCCTCACACATGTATCACCACGTGAATAAAGAAAAGCCAAAATTACAAAAATTTGAAATACATGGTGCATCACATAAACATACACAATAATACATACAAGTAATATTCAATACACAGAAAGTTATGCCCGATGTTATTGGGCTAAGGTGGAAGTGTCACACCCGGCCACGTGCTACAAAACGGTGTTCATGTTTTGAACCGTTTTATGTGCCTACATTTGGAGAGGAATCCACTCTGAAGATTTAACAGTTCATCCTGATTTTCATCTCTGATAATAAAGATCTTTTCGGCGATGCACAGATTACACCTATCACGTAAGTTATTAGGTGTGCTAGCTCTTGATAAGTATCTCCATTCGAAAAGTGGGGTTAGACCCCTATCCACCAGATCCCAGTAGTGTTTGGATAGGGCCGTTTGGTTTCTGAGGTATCTGTGTCTGAAGGAGTGCCTATGGCCGTATAGACGTTGCTTCGAATCACCAGCGGATATACCTATGTATCTTTTCTTCTCGTTTCTGTTTTCTCCGGGAAAGATAGTTGCCTCGTACACTACTTTTTTATACATGCACATACCCCCGATTGGGCAAAGATCTTTATTCCTACAACTGCAGGTGGGGTCACTCGTTTGAGGTTCGTTATTGTGGTAGTTTTTAAGTAATCTACAATTATGGGAAGATATAATTTTCTCTATATTATTCACGCACGAGTAACTAATTTTCAGTGTTTTCCTATTAAAAAATTTATGTAATGGATGTTTATTGTGAAAGTGTTTATCTACTAATCTAAGGAAGAAACTACCTATATCAATTTTAGAGAGCTTGCAATATGGTGGGTTAAACCATATTACTTTCCTCTTTCTGTGTTTAGTTCTATTCTTAATATTTTGATTTGTTAGTTCTCTGTTAAATTTTAATTCTTGTCTAAAACCACTACTCCTGAGGGCCTGGTTGTATGTAAATTTATTCTCTTCAAAAATTCTATGGTTAGAAGATAGTTTGTTTATTCTAGTATTCACGGTTTTGGGGATGTGTTCTATCACAGATTTAGGGTGGTTAGAGTGGATGTTGATATATAGGGGTGTCTGATCCAGTTTATGGAAAGGTCTAAATATATCATTTGATAGGTTACGAGTAATGTCCAAAACGTTAACAATTTGAAGGTTGGAGGATACAGGTCCCCCGACACTATCAAACACACTCTCACCAATTTTTGCCGGAGTCGTTTTTCCGTTTTCATTTTGAATCTGTAGGTCTGATGAATTGGATCGTTTTTACGATTACAATGGAATAAATTATGACCATGGAATATTAGTGTTTAAGTCTTTTTATTATATCGTTAATCTGTGCTGGACATCGAGTACTACCTGGATCATATCCTCTTGGAATTATTTTTATACATATATGTATGTGCATATATAATTGCATATGTATGTGTATGTTCACCACTAATATTGTCTATATATATATATATATATATATATATATATATATATATATATATATATATATATATATATGAGACTATAGTTTTAATGAAATATTTATGCATAAATATGTACAATATTAGGGATAAAGCGCATTTAAATATATAATGAGGCGCTGAAGTCAACACAGAACGGCGAAATTCTGTTTCATTCTTGTACGCAACTTTCAGGTGGTGATCATATCACCCTATGCAAGTTATTAAGCATAAGAGGTGACTGAATACGAAAGAATAAGAAAAAAGAGAAACATTATTAAGGAGCGAGAACAATAGAAGTGTAATCGAGAAGACAGTAGATAAATATTGTCATTGAATTTAAAGTTTTCAAAATCATAAAACTTAGCATAGATTTTACAGTTACATCTGGCAGATTCAAATCTCAGTTGATGGGACCTTGCTACCAATATAGTGCTGCGTTTACATTCATAAAATCTCGGTATCATAGCGAAGAATCCATCCGAAGAATTACCATGAAGATGTGTATATATCTAATATACACCAGTAGCATAGAGTCATGTGTGGCAAAAAATTTAAAAGAATCGAAGAATGGTAGACTTATAAATATGCAAGATTCTGGAGAGTCCCATGCTTATGGTAGTCAGGTAGGTGCCTGACAAATTAACAAGATATTTTTTGCGACAGTTATCTGCAGACTGTAGTCTATTTTTTAGATCAGCTGCCAATTTGCCATTATCGAACTGATACAACTTACTATCGAGATAGAGACAGGAATAAATGTTTGTGTCATATATATATATATATATATATATATATATATATATATATATATATATATATATATATGTGTGTGTGTGTGTGTGTGTGTGTGTGTGTGTGTGTGTGTGTGCGTGTGTGCGCGTATGTGTGTGCGCGAGCGCGTGTGTGTGTATGTACACCCGCGCGCGTGTGGGTGTGTGTATGCTGCCAATTTGACCTTATCGAACTGATGCAAATTACTATCGAGACAGGAGTAAATGTTTGTGTAATATATATATATATATATATATATATATATATATATATATATATATATATATATATATATATATAAAGAGAGAGAGAGAGAGAGAGAGAGAGAGAGAGACATACATACAAATACTGTGCTGTTAAAAATTAAGTGAACACCTAAGGTAATATTTAAAAGAATTGTATCTTTTTCTAGATAATCAACAAACGTTAATTAAATTATATATTCATAAAGCCTTTATTAAACGGCTTACAACCCCGTTCAAAGATTTTAAACCAGCTGGAATAAAGATATTAATTAGAAATTAAGATGTGCAAAATAAGTGTACACTTTACGGTTAATATTTGGTGACTTCTCTTTTTGAATTACGAAGGCAACCAGTCATTTTCTGCAATGTTTTTTGTAATGAATATATAGTTTAATTAAGTTTTGTTGATCATCTGGAAAATATAGACACATTTTAAAAATATCTTCGATTTCACTTATTTTTGCATTGTGTGTGTGTGTGTTTGTTTATATTATTTCAAATGTGAACACTTAAGTCTATACAGATTTTATAATGCAAGTCAATATTTTCACATTAACAACGATATTAATCAAGCAATATTTGTAAATCATTTGATATTTATTTTTAAGTAATTTTCAGATTATATTTATATGCTTCTATCAAAATCGTCAACCGAAGAAGGGATCGATGAATTTACTAAATCAAGCAAGTACTAAGACATATATATATATATATATATATATATATATATATATATATATATATATATATATATATATATATATATATAGGAGTGTTTTTAGCAGAGGATAGAAAATGTCGTACCGAAATCCTATTGTGTACTTGAATAGCAAAATATACCATCCAAAATGTAAGTGAATTATTAAGAACGAAGAAACCTTCATAAGAAATAGAGAAATGTACTGAACTGCTATGTAATATCAATCTAACTACATGGCGGACTATATCCTCCATGATGAAGAGGAGATCTGAGGCAAAAGCGATTAAGTTCTACAGAAATATTCTGTGAATATCATGACGCAACATGTGACCAACGAGGGCATTTTAAGGAAAATTCAACCAAAAATATCACATATCCATATCACAGAGACAGCCAAAATTTCTAGTAAACATAATGAAGAGAGTGAGCTTAGAGAATTGACACGCACCTGACATACTGAAGGAAAATGTCTTAGAGGAAAACAGCAGGTAACATATTTAACGTGTTAATAGATAGCAGAAACGTTTTGCTGGTATTGTCAAAAAATAAACATTGCTAGATCTACAAGCGATGGGGAATTGTAGAGGACTATGATCGGCAACATCTTAAATGGACACGAAACATAGATGAATAATATTTATATTTACACAAAAACACGCGCGCGCATATATATATATGTATGATAACTGACACATCTTCGGTAAAAATGCCAAATCTTTTAACTTGAGCTGAGCAGTCATGGATCCGCAGACGATTTTAAAAACCAGCATCACTCATGCATAACATTTTGCATCATGCCTGATACACCCGAAAGGCTTGTAAAAAGTTTTCAAAGGGAATTCTCTCCTCCTGCACTTTATCTCTATATATTTGCCCTTAAATGTGACGTATACGTCGACCGGGCGTATAAGTTGTCGTCAAGTATTTTTTAGCTCAGAATACTGAGTTAGGCCTATACCTACAGTATAGATCGACCACAATACATACTGTAGGCTACCAGTGGCCAAAGCCTTTCACCTACTCTTAAATGAATTTCGGCTGCAGTATACGATAACCTCTGAAAAGACTACATAAGGTCACACCACTTACCTTTATATTTAGGTACTAACCGCGATATCTCTCGATATAAATTGAAAGCAACTAGCCGCCAACACCGTATTTTGCATGAGCATAAATTAGCGACCATTCAAAATTCGACAGGTCGACTGAAAAACGTATCAAAATCAACATCAACTCCTGTAAATATTACTGTCATTACTACCATGAAATTGCGCAGATGACACGCATAACATACTTCGTTGTCTGAACGGTCGCTTGGGTTACCCGGTGATTCGCTGTGTTTACACTTCGTGTATCAACTGTTGGACGCGATTTGTACCGTAATGTTAATAGAATACTGAATTTGTGTTTCTATTTTATATTAATTTATATGTTTATATAACTAATATGTTAATCAAACTCAAGTTTTAGTGAGATAAATTTTGGGCGCCTGCTTGAGGTACGTTAGATGATGTACAGTACATCTTAATAATGTGCTATGCCTCTTGTTTACGTTAGATGATGTACAGTACATCTTAATAATGTGCTATGCCTCTTGTTTATAACTCGGTGGTAAATGTTTGCATTCTATACCCACCATATAAACCGAGTTATATTTTTTAAAGATTTTCAGGTTTAAAAACTCAAATTGTACTCACGAAATTATGGTATATATATATATATATATATATATATATATATATATATATATATATATATATATATATATATATATATGAATAATAAGAAAAATCATTCTACCTCATGTGGGGAATAGACTATTTTGATAGACGATGAAAGTGTTTGTCTGTCTTTTCAATCCCGATGTGGAATGAAGTTCACGTCCGTAGAGGGAACACGAAGTTAAATGTAAGGAGGTAATATTAGAAGCTAAAGGGTCAACCTAAATTTTAAATTGCCGAAGATAACTTATATAGTGTTCACACTTTTCAATGTTGAAGTTAGACGATAGGCACCAGACTGGGGTGAGGACGGGTAGTAAATATTTATCTTAAAGGGGGCAAGGTGTATTAAATAAGCCAGAGAATATTTATCCTGTGAAGGACAATTGGGTGCATTGGAAACTGGAAATAAATTTAAATTCAAAATCAAAAATGGATTTAACAATAGAGTTAAACGTAATTTTAATATATATATATATATATATATATATATATATATATATATATATATATATATGGTAACGAGGACTTAAGCGATTAACTGTTATGGTCCAAATTAGGACTAATGAAGAACAACACGAACACAAGAGTAGAAATAACGAAGATATATTTCACGGAATAATAATACAAGTTGTGGAAGGTCTTTGTATGACTGTCAGTCTGGTTTGGAGTTAACTACTATCGGCTCGACTCGATTCGTCTCTCTCTCTTGAGAGGCGTAGTATACATAGTGTTAGGAAGAGTTCCTTCTGTATTTATAGGTAAGGACCCATAACATTAACGTAAGGGAACAAGGGGAAAATTTTAAGTAAGGGAAATTTTATAAATTATAATTAATGTAACATAAAACAGTTTTAGAGGAGCTGTGAATGGGTGGGGGAGAATTAATGTAGCACAAAAGGCAAAATTACACTACGAAAATCTGAATTTGTTATTATGTCGATATTTGAAGTTTAGAGGGGATGGGAGTTGGGGTGCTATAGAATAGCTGATTAAGGTGAACTAATATCATGGAAATTTGAATTGTTTTTTATGTTGACATTTGAACATTAATTCGTCCCTCTGTGTCAAAAGCTGGCTTTCATTTTTGTGTTTTATTATTTAAATTTTTTCTTCTAAGCCTAATTCACACCTACCCTTGAATTTGTGGGTAGTTTATACAGAACCTAATATTTTCCAGGCCATTTCATGCTAGACTCATCTAGCATCAAACAGCCTGTCGCTTCTGAGTCTTGTCTTTAATGTTCACTTTTATATTTATATACGCTCTATCTCTTATATTGAGAACTTTCTTTTTTTTATATTTTTTATAGGCGTTACACCCTAAGCAAGGCGGTAAGCTACCAGCACGCAAGGGGTTACAGAGAGTTGGAGCTAGAGCAAATAGGAGTGATAGTGGAAAGGATGAAGAGAAGGATATAGGATAGATCAGCGCATCTGGAGACGTCAATTGATATTACATTGGAATAGTTGGAGATTATAGCTATTAGGGAAATAGGAAGAGAGAAAAGAGATCCACAGGTGAGAGGTGCGAGACATGAAGCTATTGGAGTAGAAGAGATGGCTACATTTAACAGTTTCGACAGTGAAGGGTGTGAGCGAGATACCAGCCTAGTAGAAAGCTTAAATTCATGAAGTTTGGAAACCAGCGAAAGCAGCTCCTCGGAGCAGTTACCATGAAAGTATTAAAAATACAGAGGGAGGCGACGGCAAGTCTGTGAGAGAGCGACTGCAGACGAGATGCCAAATCAGGGCTAATTACGTTGCATATCCATCTCTGGATCTTATCAAGAACCTTGAGACAAACATAAGGGACACCAGAACATATATGGCAGCAATACTCCTTGCAAGGGCGAATTGTTGATTTATAGATTTGAAGGATCGATTTCGGGGAGAAAAAATTCCTGGTGCGGCACAGGGAGCCAACTTTCCTTGCGGTGGACGAAACTATTGACTCAATGTATTTGTTCCATCTCAGATTAGCAGTTAATGTGAAACTGATTAGTCGCAAAGGGGAACTCTCGAGAAGTTGAGCGTCAGACATTCTAATTGGAGGCAGGGATGGTTCTCTGTGGTGAGTAATAGGGAGCAGTTTTGTTTTTGAGGCGTTAAAGTTAAACAGCCTGCCCCAGTTCACAACCGATTGTAGGTCCTTTTCGAGACGAACGGCAAGGTTAGTTTTGTCAACAACACTAGATTCGTTTTTGAGACAGGAGTAAATTGTAGCGTCTCCCGCGCATATGCCTACTTGGTAATCTATGACGTCAGGAATATCGCTGATGAATATTAGGAACAGAGTAGATAAACCTTAGCAAACCTTAAAACTTTATTTCTTCATATATATATATATATATATATATATATATATATATATATATATATATATATATATATATATATATATATAAGATTAATACTAATAAAATTAGTCACTTAGCTGATTGATATTATATTCAGCACCTCGATTCGAATGTTTCATAGATAAATTTTTCCGTAATTGTTCAGTCCACACGGCAAGAGTTTTCAGCAAATTTGACATTTTTATCATTTTTCGTTATCTTTATACTAAGTATGATGTGATTATTGTATGTTCTATTTGGGATGCTCTTTTCATTCGTGTTAGGTTGCTTTTGCTTACTCTATTTCTGCGTGTGTCTGTTTATGTGTTTTGGGGTGCGTGAGCCTGGGTCTATATACATATGTGTCGAATATTCTGATTAGTTTGAAGTTATTTTTATATGGTAAATTAGTATTCACACACACTTGTCTTGGAGTTTTATTTAGGCTGAATTAAAGATTGTTCTCCTTTTACAAAGTTTTAGATAAACATTATGAGTGAATTCAGTGTTTACTTAAATTAGTCAAATAGTTAAATATAGAGAGTCATCTTACAAGGGTTGAGAAATCTTTAAATGTTTAAAATTGATTATTATTTACTGGCTTCTTCTAAGTCCCATATCCTGATCTTGGCTCGCCGCAGTCTTCTGTCGTTTCAAGCGCTTCATACTTTGTGTTGTGTGTTATCTAAATCTGCAATTTGTTTGCTCAGCCTCGCTAGGTAGGTTATGCGTTGCTTTCATTTATTTCTTCTTGCCTTCAATTTGTCCCTTTTTTCTTCTTTATGTGCTTTAGAATTTTCAAGTCTTCTACCGTTATGTATAAGTCTCCTTTTTGTTTCCATATCCTCTAAAACATTGTCGTTGCTCACTATCCTTCTGTAGAAACAAGTTTTCTGTTTCTTTGTCGCTTCATTCTTGGTGAATAGATTGTCTAGCATTCACTGTCATAAAGCAAGACTGATATTACGTAATAGTTCAATACTCTTCTATTTCTTACGAAATTTTCCTTTTTCTTAATATTTTGCTTAGCTTTTGGAAGGCCACTTCGTTATGAGAATTGGCCATAGGATTTCAGGTTTACACATTCCATCCTCTTTTAAAACACTTCCCAGATATTTACATTGTTGGATTTAGAATCTCCATTTAGTAATATGCGTGTTGATCTGTTCCCTTTGCTAACAACCATGCATTCTGTCTTCTCGTAATTGATGTTTATTCCTTTCTTCTCGTTTTCTTTCACTGCATTAAGTAGGAGTTCTTATTTATATGTTAATACATGCTGTCCAGACCGTGTCATCTGAATATCTTATGTTGTTAAAATTGTGACCATCAATAATGAAACCTGTTAGGTTTCTAATTTTTCCATAATCTCTAAATTGTAAAGGTTGAATAAATCTATTCAGAAAACACATCATTGTCTTATACCGCTTTCTCTTTTGAATATTTTTTAATTCATTTTCTATCTTTATGGAGGTAATTTTCTGCCAGTACATGTTCTGGAATACTCTAATATCCTTCCCATATAAGTTTAGGTTACTTGATAGTTCCAACAGTTGTTTGTGACTGAATGAACATGAAATAAATCCTGCCAATTATTAAATAATATATATATAGAGAGAGAGAGAGACTGGTTCACCGTGTTGTCCCGTTCCCACTCTTCATTTCATTTAAAGGTGCTGGAGTCAATTAACATCGGGGCGCTCCCTGTGTAAACAGCGTGAGTGTCTGTTGGGGCTCGCTGTCATTTGCCTCTAGCTCCTATTTTTTCCCTCACACTCATTTCCTTTTTCATTGCATATTCTTTGTTTTTTAATTATATTAAAATCTCCCGTACGAAGCCTGAAGAGCGGGAACGAAACCGGTTGCTTCGCTTTTATTCTTTCCTTTAGTATTTTGATATGTCTAGTAATATTAAACTTAACACCTTCATTTCAAATATATATGTATATATATATATATATATATATATATATATATATAATTTGGGAAATAAATATCACTGACGATCAAACTGGAGCAATTAAAAGAATCAAAATCGGTAAAAATAAGGGTAGTTGCCAAACTGGCTTTATACCACACACTAAAAAATAAACGCCAATTAAATGATATAAAAGGCATTTAAAAAAGGTCTACTTCAAGGGAGATAACACACCAAAAACTTGAACTTGCAAGAGTTACGATGACACCTTCCCATGGAAAGAGAGGTTCATTAACTAGAACAGAGCCATCAATGTCACTTCTAGAGTTAACGTGGCAAATTCGTCATTCCCGTCTTTCACATGTTTCAGAATCAAGGGAGCGACTATAAAGTAACAAACATTGCATAACTTCACCATATAACACGTAGAAGGAATAGAAAAATGATATCCATATTTTATGGAATAAAAACGAAATTATTTCTAATTACTTAATGATAGAGGGTCATTTCCGGCGCAGCAGTGAACCGAACAGTTGTCTCGTTTAATTCACGTATTTCACAAGGAAACCGTTTTATATATGAAGGAAAATGTACCTAATTTGCATGGCTGTGATTTTCGTCTAGTTTTCCATTTGCCGATTTCTCCTAGCAAAACAACAGGGAATTCTGACTGAGTGTTCTTCTATATGTAATCTATTTTCCAAAAAGAATACCTACAAAATAACCAGTTGGTTTCGTTCAACACTTGTTCTGTGATTGTTCATTTTCAAAAACGTTCGTGATATGCCAAAATCCATCGACGTATTCATTGATTACACGCAAGATTGATGTTTTCATGATGTAATATTAATCACCAATTTTAACACACCAGTCGCTAATAAAAACGATAGAGTAAAAATTGAAGATGAACCTTAGAGATAGGAATAATAACACCGGAAAAAAATAAACGAAATTATCTAACAACGTAATACTTTAAAATGCCTTAAGTTGTTGGAAAGACAAAGAAAATGTTTAGATGACTGAATAATAATGCTGCATATTTTTATCGGATATCCTATTTTTATAGGAATACGTGATTGTGCATACATTCAATGGAGGAAGCAGTTTATTATTCCTTAAATTATTTCTGGAGAAACACCCTCTTTGAAAATTCTGCAGATCCAACGGACGCTCATAAGTATGTCGGATAGTTAAATCTTCATTTAATGAAAATTAAAGGAAAAATTAAAAGCAACATTTCCTTAAAGTTTCTTACAAATAACTTACAAGAAGCTTTAAGGAAAATTCTAGTCAATGACTCAAAGAATCTTTTCAGATCACAAGTAATCTCCCTTTAATGGAAAAATAAATTATTATCCACACGCTAAAGTAATACATTTTTTTCATATATATACGCACAAATCCCGTTCATTTTAAATGACAAATATAATTTTTAAAATTAAAAAATATCTTTAGTACCGGTATAATGTATAAATGAGCCAACATTGCGATAACCAGAAAAAGTTGTTGAATTTAAAGATTTAAATTACGTAAAGTCCAGTCGATACTCAGCACCTGAACATTGCTAGTTGAGAGGGATATATATATATATATATATATATATATATATATATATATATATATATATATATATATATATATATATGTAACGTAAATCATTCAAACGAAAAACAAATACTGAAGCTAATTATATGGCGAGAATCACACTTACAAACAATATTTACTAATAAAATATAATCAACTTCGAATCTGTTAATGAATGGTGTGATCCTTGTTCATAAATTCCGGGTTTATCAGGTGTTATTTTTTCTACGAGCCGGGCTTTCAGTCGTACCAAACGACTATCTTCAGGTAGACAATTTAGTGCGTTTTTATTAAATTCCGAATGGTAATGCGACATCGAAACGTAGTACGGTCCGAAATAGTGTTTTTTTAGCAATGAGATATTGTTAAATGTTAGAATAATTTTGGAGCGTGCAGACGCAACGCTGTGGTTGAATTTTTTTAAATTTGAAAAATGTGCGTTCTTGTACTGGAGAAAAGTGGCATGAACTTTTTTCGTTTGAATGATTTACGTTACATAAATTGATTACGCAGTACAAAATTGACATTAAAATAACCTGATCCTAAGTGCGAAATTCCTGATAATAACTGTGACATTTACTCTTATTATTGAACAATTTAGTTCATGCCACTTTTCTCCAGTACAAGAACGCACATTTTTCAAATTTAAAAAAATTCAACCACAGCGTTGCGTCTGCACGCTCCAAAATTATTCTAACATTTAACAATATCTCATTGCTAAAAAAACACTATTTCGGACCGTACTACGTTTCGATGTCGCATTACCATTCGGAATTTAATAAAAACACACTAAATTGTCTACCTGAAGATGGTCGTTTGGTACGACTGAAAGCCCGGCTCGTAGAAAAAATAACACCTGATAAACCTGGAATTTATGAACAAGGATCACACCATTCATTAACAGATTCGAAGGTGATTGTATTTTATTAGTAAATATTGTTTGTGAGAGTGATTCTCGCCGTATAATTAGCTTCAGTATTTGTTTTTCGTTTGAATGATTTACGTTACATAAATTGATTACGCACTACAAAATTGATATATATATATATATATGTATATATATATATATATATATATATATATATATATATATATATATATGTAAAATACTTAGTTCAGTCTTGTCAAGCTTTTTTTAACCAAACTTGTATAAATAAATGATTGTTGCCCAAATACACAAATTATTATATTTATTAAATAATGTTAAGCTGGTCGTTAAATTCGTTGAAGGCACATGCACGTGTATGGAATCAGATGTGGAGCGTGGCATAAATCCTTCACTCAAATCTGAACTACAATATATATATATATATATATATATATATATATATATATATATATATTCTCCGACAATATTACATATATATATATATATATATATATATATATATATATATATATATTTTTTTTTTTTTTTTCGAAGAATGTATCTCCGACAAAAAAAAAACAAATATATATTTTGGGTATACGACAAATACAATATCAGGAAGGCTTACATTGCACATACCTGGCCATTCATCTATTGCGAGACATCTACAGACTACATTTCTGTCCACATTCACAATATAAAAAATTACTAATCAATGACACAACTCTCCTACACCATGAAAACAACAAATTTAAATTAGAGATACTAGAAGCAACTTATATGAAAACATTAAAGCCGACACGGAACATAATTAACTAAGAATACTGCAATAATGTTCTGAAATGCCTGTAAAGGAACTTTTTTTATGCCTTGATCATGAGATTTTAACAAAGAGAAACAAATCCATAATGGTTATTTTTTTTCACTTTATAATGAACGTTCAGCACATTGGCAGCCGTTTCGCATTTAACATCATAATTAAAAGAATTACTAATGCAATAGTTAACAATGCACAACTTTGTATAAATAATTATACGAATGAACAACATATAGTTTTGTACTACTTGCACCACTGAAGATGATCTTGGAAGAAGATCGAAAGTACTTGTGAAATAAAAATAAAATAAATTTAAACAGTCATAGCACATTTATCTCATCCTTTAACATCAATACACGGAAGGTTATCCGTGAGTTTGAACAGATGTTATTAGAATTTAACAGACATAATGACAATTTATGCAATTTATTCAATGAGAGATGCCCAAAAGTGAATTTCCTCCCTAAATAGACTGATTTTAATATATATATATATATATATATATATATAGTTGGATTGATGTGAGTTTGTCACATTCCTAAATATGTTAGCTCTGTTACTGGTATTGCTTTGCAATAAGTACCGCGCATATATAATATACAAATAATATATAAAATAAATTGCATATATATATATATATATATATATATATATATATATATATATATATATACATATATATACATATATATATATACATATATATATATATATATATATATATACATATATATATATATATATATATATATATATATATATATATATATATATATGGTCAACGTAGCCATAAATCCAACATCACCGTTTCCCGCCATTATGATCAAAATAAAAATGCCGATCTTTATCTTCTCCTTTCTTAATTCCTATTCTGTTATTATTCTCTCTCTTAATAACTTGTTCACTGTTCACTCATACTCAGTATCTCCTTGCGTTTTAATGTCTCTATCCTTTGGGTAAATGATTAAAAAACAATAATACTACGAGTATCGTATTTTTCCTATCATCCTTTCTGTTCTTCGCATCTGCTTTCCGATTTCCTCCTCTCCTTTGCTGTTGTCAGGAGAAATTAAGAGTAACACCGGTGATGGCTACGGGTGTATGTGTGCCAGTTTTCACAGAACGCAGAGATATTAAAATGAAGCTAAGCAGAAGTGCTAGAAAGCGACACTTTGATCTCAACCAATACAGTGATCCTCGGTGGAAGTGTCAATCTATATTTAAATGCTCGTTGTATCTCTTACGTTTATTAATTTCTCGGGAGGAGAAAAAAAAGAAGAAAGTGCTGATGAGGGATATTGATCGCTTTCTCGTAGACAACTGATTCAAATATAATCAATGGAGCTAATCTAAAACATTATTTAGTCTCAAGATAATTATCTACGTTTATACCCTGAGAGTACATTTAGCCACAGATATAGAACCATTAATTGAGTCGCTGCCTCTGCGGTGAGGTGAGAAATGCGTTGATTTCTATAATTCCCTTGAAGTTTCGCCTCCTTTCATTGAACAGTATTTAGTATTTGTTAGGTCAAATGTGTTCTACAGGTTAACCCGTACACTCCAAAGGTCAGGTTAAATTGACGCCCTCTTTTTTTCTCCATATATCGATACTATAATTATATACATTAATTTTGGAATCTGAAATTCTTACTGAAATATGTTGGAATATTTCCAACTTTTCGTTTGGAAGCCAGAAAATACGAACTTTAAACAAAATGATTATGATATATAAAAAAAAATAGACGTCAACTTTACCGATATCCTCCTAGCTTCACTTTATAATGGCACCTTCGACTCCACCTTTGTTTTTAATCATTTCAACCCAAGCAAGATGATGAAGCCACTAACACCCATGGATATACTGTGTGTGAAAAATCTGAGGGTAAAAAGACAACAATAAAATTGCAGGTATTAAGAAGACAGAAAGTAAATGAAAATAAAATAACATTTTTGAAAAACAGCGTTGACTAGAAAGCAAAAAGTGCAAGGGAAGAAAGATTTGGCATTGAACTTCCGGTTACATCTAACAATTAAAACCGTAAAATGATGAGACATATATCTTAATCTAGTATTCTTCTTTCTTTGTCATAGACGATTATGGCTCGCCGTTACTTCATGTCTTACGTAGCTGTTAATAAATTTTGTCTTGTTATTTCTCCTAATAACTTTTTTCCGCCATGCATTCACTCATGGTCACTAATTATGCTATCCTTCGTTTTGCTGTGTCTTTCTTGCCGTCAATATGCCTTATGTGTATCGGATTTGCCAAGCCCTCTGTCCGCTTTATGTTCTCAAGAAATTTCAACTGTCTCTTCTGTTTCCTTTTTGTTTCCGTTTTCTCTAAAACTTTCGTCGTTGCACACATAATCGATCCATGGGATCCTCCACGTTATCAATCTAGTACTGCGCTTAAATTCATAAAATCGATATAGGTTAGAGGAAAGCTCATGAGAGCAATTACTATGAAAATATTTATAGAAATATTTTTATTCACAGAGCGTAATGGAAAAATTGTCGTCATTTATATATTTTTAATTTCTCGGATGCGCCTTGTTTGCTTTTGATTTTGTCGACTTCACAGTATACAAGGGTCAGTTGTACACCGCCTGTAAGCAAAAGAGCAACATGACGCAATTCATTTCGCCGGAAGCTCCCATACGAACATTTCAGATTGTTTGTGTGTCAATCTGAAGACAGTGCAAAATATTAGGAAAAAGTTGGTTGAGTCTAATGGTGATTACGTAGGTGTTTGGAGTGATCACTACACCTCAGTCTCAGCATGTAGGCCTACATTAAGTGCCTTGAGGAGATAGTGCTTCCCTAGGTCAAGAGAGTGATTGCTGGAAGACACTTATGTGTGGCAAAAGAACACTGCACCATGACACACAAGCAGGAAAACAAAATCATGTCTATCAAGCAATTTCTGCGACCACACCACCTGTTAAATTTGGCCATCTAACTTCCCAGACAGCAACCATTTTGAATGTTATATGTGTGGTGCAGGTGAACGAGAGTCCAACAAAACTCTTTGTAATACCAAAGATGAACTGAAGGCAATGATTATGGCGGCATTCACCAACTAAAACAAGGAGACCGTCCAGAAGAGATGAAGGAGATTCCGAAGTCGTATGGAGGCCATGTTTGAAGCCAGCGGATATTTTATTGAATAAATTTAATTTTATTATTTCAAAATATTTTTTATGCAATTTTGGTAAATATATCTGTGAAAAAGAGATATCCGTGTTATTTTTATTTTTTGCGTAAATTAGACGACGATTTATCCATCGCACTTTGTATCAACACTAAAATGCTAACATAAAATTTTAGACAACTATGATTTCACTTGAGATATGATATAAAATTATCAGGTTTTATCAAGAAAATCCGAATCTTAAAAGAAATGGTTACAGTAATTGTAACGGAAATGGTGACAGAGCCTTAGATGACTTTGGCATAAACAAGATCACCGAAATAACAAATAAAATCTACAACAACAGGAAT